>OU898276.1:103927212-105127212 GCA_918026665.1 Diabrotica balteata | reverse complement strand
GTACAGATATTGGCTTACGCAGATGACATTAACATAGTAACAAGGACAACAAGAGACCTGATACAGGCTTTTAAAACATTAGAAAAAGTCACGAAGACAATGGTACTGCAGGTCAACGTATCCAAAACAAAATACATGAAGGTCACGAACAGCACACAAATAGCGGCACCACAAGATCTGGTGACAGAAGCACACACATTCGAAGGGGTCCCAGAGTTTATATATCTTGGAACACAACTAAATAACAGCAACCTAGTAAGCATAGAAATTAAGAGAAGAATATACCTGGCGAACAAAGCCTACTTTGCACTAAAGCAGTTCTTAACATCACACATAATTAGCAGAACAACCAAGATACTAATATATGAAACTCTTATATAAAAGCGACGTAGAACTGTTACGGACACATATACGGAGGAGTACAAGAAAGCGGGATATGGCTCACGCACTACAATTTTGAGTTATATCAATGCTATGAAAAATGCAACATTAAAATTAATAGACTAAGGTGGCTAGAACACCTTGAAATAATTGACACTGGAGACCCCCAAAGACAGATATTATATCAAGAGCCAGTAGGAACCAGGAAGAGAGGCAGGCCAAGATCTAGATTTAAAACTCAAATCGAAGATGACTTCAGGAGGATGACTTGAGGAATCTAGGGGTCAGAAATTGGAAAGCCAGGGCGAAAGATAGAGGGGAATGGAGACTAATTCTTGAACAGGCCAAGACTCACCCAGGATTGTAGAGGCAAAGATGATGATACTATTTTGTTATCGTCCAGTAACCGTCTGTATCTTTCTTATATTGCTTCTGTCTTACTTTTTTTCCGTTCTCGTCACATTGTATCTTTTCCGCTATCGTTCTTATCTTATTTTCTGTCCACTCTATTATTTACTAGGTTTCTCTATTCCTTTTAAAATAGAGTGGTGCCCAACATTCTCTTCACTTTCGCGGTTTTTTCTTCTTCACACTTACAAATTTTACATTTGTTTGTAGCAAGACATTTGTATGTATAAGTAAAAAAGATAATATATAATATACACAAAAAACAATAGGAGATGAAAATACATTATTATGCATATCATAAAATAAAACATAAAATATACAAAATAAGACATATACCAACATAGTGAGGAGATCCATGTTCATGTTACTGCCTTGAAGAGATCAAAGTTTCACTAACACAGAAAAAAGCAAATCTCAAAAGGTATCTTTTCAGACTTACTTTAAATTAATTCATCGAAACTTGTTTTAAATCCTTAGGTATTACATTGTATATATTATATTTAATTGGATTTTTTCTAATTTACTCAAACGGTACTTAACTGTTCTGATGTTATTTGCACCTCTTGTGCTATAGTTATGTAAGTCAGAGTGTTTAATTAAAGTATCAGCGTTTTTATGTATTTCTATATTAACGCTGTATAGCCATAATGTTGGCAAGGGCATTATCTTATATTTAATAAACAATGGTTTGCAAGATTCCAAGTAGCTAACTTTTGCAATTATTATTACTGCTTTTTTTGCATTTTAAATATTGGTAGGGCATTGCAAGAGTTTCCCTACAGAATAACACCATAGTTTAAAAATGAATGGAAAAGAGAAAAGTACGTTATTTTCAAGGTATCAACACTTGTAACATGTTTTAATTATCTGAGTAAAAATAAGGTTCTAGAAAGTTTACCTTTGAGATGATCAATATGGTTATACCAATTCAATATGTTGTCAACTGTTATGCCCAACAATTTGACATTATTTTTTTCAACCCTCACGTCGAAGGCAGACGAAAAAATTAACTTTTATTGAGTTTTGTTATCATTTAGTTTAAGTTTATTTGCTAAGAACCATGATTGAGCATTGGAATTTACTTTCTCAGATGTGGTTTCTAAAACTGAGCGGTTTTTATCAGAAAAAATAAAAGTAGTACCGTAAAACGAGGTGGCTTTAGGACAGCCAGGTGAATTTGTGACAGCATGTAGTACCCCCACTAAATCCAATACAAAGTCCATACTTACCGACTGAACGCGCCGCAGTTGTTTTCAATGGCCTTGTAAGGATTGTGTGTGTTGATTATTGGCCATATTAAAGCTTTTGAAACAAGTAACTGCATCGTGTGTGTAATTAAAATAAAAGTAAGTATTTTAGCATTTTTACTTTATTGGTATACTTTCATTTGTGGAGCTCTAACAGTTTCATGTAGCCAGAATTTAAGATATGTACAGAATGCGTTATAGTTTAGGTTATGTTGTCGTTCATAAATGACCTCAAAATTACCTCTGGTAAGCCAGTGGCGTCACCTTAAATACAATTTCGACAAAACATGAGATGACTTTGTGACACAATTTATTAACAGATTGACAAAAATGAGGTGAGATTGTGACACTGTTTTTTACGTTTTATTATTACTTTTTAGGAAAGTAGTCATGCCCCGAAAATACCAGAGGCTACCGGGAACTCGTCAATACAAAAATTATTCTGACGCCACGTTGCAAGAAGCTCTTCGCAGTATAAGAGCAAAAACACTTAGCATACGGGATGCTGCGGAAAGGTATGAATATGTCTTAACAAAAATGTTTTCCTAAAAATTACCTGTTAAACTTTTTAGATATGGAATTCACCGCAATACGCTCTTTCTCAGGGAATGGGACAATTCGCCGTCGCCAATTCGCCGTCGCCGATTCACCGTCGCCCATTCACCGTAGGGACAATTCACCGGCAGCCGATTCGCCGTCGCCGATTCGCCGTCAAAAATTTAATTTTGAGCATGTTTATTAATAACATTTGGTTATAAAAATAAGATTTTAGGCAATGCATTATTTTATGGTAAGTACCTATTTATTGATGTTTATTGAGTTGGTGTTTTATTTTTATTAGGAATAAAAGATTTTACAAGAACTGGAAAACAATTAGGGTGGTTTATCTTTTAATGTGGATTAAAGTATTTGTTGTTCATGTAATGACCATTAAAGTAAATAATGATTCAAGGATTTAAATTTCACTATTAAATTATAATTAGAAAAAAATTATTTAACAGGAAGTAGAAAACAATTAGGGTTGTTTATCTTTTAATGTACATTAAAGTAGTTGTTGTTTATTTAAAACTAAGTGTTTAACAAGAACTAGAAAGATTAAGATTAAAGTAGTTATCCCTCCTCTAATGAGTATTAGGGTGATTCTAGTACAATATAAATATCGACGTTAGGTTCAGATCATAGAGTATATTATAGATCAGTATAGATCACAGATATAATTGAGTATCAAAGTGTTTCTGTAAACAAACAATATAATGGAGATGCCAATTTTGTCAGAAAAAGGAAAGGAGAAGTTTTCGGCAAATCGATATCTTTACATATTCGATGGATTGAGCAAAAAGGACGAAAATGTTAAATTTTGGAGATGTGAACGAAGAGATAGGTGCAAAGCAAGAATTCATACGAGAGATCACGTAATTATTAACGAAATCAATGGGCACACACACGACTCTGACGCAGCCTCTGTAGAAGTAGCTGAAATAGTTACAAAAATAAAGAAACGTGCTGCAGAATCTAGAGAGACTACAGTACAGGTAATTCTTTTTTTAATTTTTAAATAAGCTCAGTTTAACCATTTCACAATATCTAATGTGTTATATTATAAACGTTTGGTTACTGCGTTGAAAAAAAGCAATAACAAATTTTTTTATTTTATTTTATTTTAAACTTCGGTTTCAGGTTATCAATGAATGTATTGGCAATGCTTCACAAGCTAGTCAGGCTAAATTACCTAATATCTGCGCTTTAAGAAAGGTAGTCAGGCGAACACGTAATGAAATAAATTCAGCACCTGCAAATCCTCTAAATCTCGAGAACTTGGTTTTGCCAGAAGCCTACCGACTGTATTACAGCCAACCTGATGTAGCAGAAAATTTTCTAATGTCCGATTACTCGGATGGACCCACTAGGATACTGATTTTTGGGAGACAAAGTTGGCTGCAACATTTGCAAACCTCTACAACTTGGTATGCCGACGGCACATTTTCGATAACACCACCATTATTTTCCCAAGTTTATACAGTGATGGCAGTCAAAAACAATGGTGTTCATCCCATATTTTATGCTCTATTACCGAACAAGCGAGAAGCTACCTACAAAAAAATGTTTGATCTCATCAAAGAACTTATACCAGATGTAGAACCTTTACAAATCCATTGTGACTTTGAACAGGCTGCATTTAATGCCATGACGGACTGCTTTCCAAATGTAAGCCTTCACGGATGCTTTTTTCATCTGGCTCAGAACATGAGAAGGCATTTAGCAACAATGGGACAATTAACGGAGTACAAAAACAATCCACAATTTGCACTGAACGCAAGAATGGTAACATCCATCGTTTTTGTTCCCATAGAAGATTTGAATGAAGCCATTATTGTACTAGGCGATAATCTACAGGAAGAGCTTCAACCACTTTTGGACTGGTTTGAGGACAATTATGTGGGTCGCCGAAACAGGTAACAGTAAAAATATTGTTATAAAACAAATTTGATTCGTTACCAACTTCACAAGTTACATTTTTTTTTTATTTTGATATGTCAGAATGTTCAGTTAGTGTAGAAATAGCATATAAAAAATTAAAAAAATTGAATGATTATTTTAGCAACAATTTAATTTTGTCAATTTTTCAAATCTTAAAATTAAAACAACACATTTAAAAACATTTGTTTCTAAAATATTTTAAAAATTATAGCTATCAATTTAAAACATTTTGTTTTCGGTTTTGATAGGTATTAATGATGATTAAAATTTTTAAATTTATTAAAAGACATTCTTAATTAACAAATTACCTTTTTTCATTTTTCCGGTTATTTTCGGTTTCTTATGTTATACGTTATTATATAGGTAATCATTTGAATAATTTAATAGTATCATTTACAATTATCTCAATAAAAAAATATTTCTTTTAAAAAATGAAATTTTTAACCGATCAGCCGTTTCTTAGTTGCAAAATGCAATATCTTGATCAATTTTCATCGAAATTGAACATTTTTTACTTTATCGTTTTTTTTTATTTACAGACGAGGAAATGATAGACGTGCCCCACTGTTTCCACATCGGATGTGGAATCTCTATGAGAGGACATTAAATGGACAAGATAGGACCAACAACCACGCTGAAGCTGCTCACAGAAGGTTGCAGTTGGAATTAGGTACAACGCATCCTTCAATCTGGAAATTTATAGACGCGCTAAGGAAAGTGCAGAAAGGGAGAGACGTTTATTACGAACAACTTGTGGCTGGTCATCAACCTCCTCTAAAATTAAAAAAATATAGACTAGCAGACCAAAGAATTTTACATTTAGTAACAAATTATAATAGAGAAAATATTTTAGAATATCTCAGAGGCTTAGCCCATAATTACGAAATGTAGAAATTAATTTTTTAATAAAACAAAACATAAAACAATGGATTCCTTGTTTCATTTACTTAGCAAAAATATTTAATTAAACATAAAATTATATGAATTAAGTTTTCGTTAAACACCAACCCTCAATAAATGGGTACTTACTAAAAAAAATATTGCCTAATTTTTTTTTATTCTTGTTAAACATTTTTTATTTCAACAATAATTTAAACAAAAAATTAAATCTTTGAATCATTATTCACTGGTTATTAATGGTCATTAAATAAACAACAACTTTTTTAACCCACATTAGAAGATCAACCACCCTAATTATTTTCTAGTTCTTGTTAAATATTTTATTCTTAATAAAAATTTAAACAGCAACACGCCATTAATTGGTACTTACTATAAAATAATTTATTGCCTAAAATCTTCTATTTACAACCAAGTGTTAATAATAAACATTCTAAAAATTAAAATTCTGACGGCGAATCGGCGACGGCGAATCGGCTAACGGTGAATTGTCCCTACGGTGAATGGGCGACGGTGAATCGGCGACGGCGAATTGGCGACGGCGAATTGTCCTAGACCCCTTTCTCAAACTCCATAACCGACATAGCCGTCCTTCTGGTGGACAAACAGCTCTAGAGAGGGAAGAAGAAGAGTCAATTATTGCACACGTAATTGCTGTATCAACTTTTGGTTTCCCTGTGACAGCCCATGATCTGCGATGTATTGTAAAGACATACCTAGATAAGAGGGGCAAGAATGTAAAATGTTTCAAAGATAATTTTCCAGGAAAAGAATGGGTAACATCATTTCTGTCTAGACATAACGATATATTGGTTAATCGCGTTGCTAGAAACATAAGCCTTTCAAGAGCTTCAGTAGACCGTGAAACTATAAATAGTTTTTTCGATAATCTTGAAAGAGAGTTAGAGAATGTCCCTCCATCAAATCTCTGGAACTATGACGAAACGAATCTTGCTGACGATCCTGGTGCATCTAAAGTTATTATACGACGAGGGACAAAGTATCCTGAGCAAATACGCAACGCAACAAAGGCGTGCACTTCATTAATGGTAGCTGGAAATGCAGCTGGAAAAGTTGCACCAGTTTATGTCGTATACAAGTCTGAAAAACTGTGGCAAACTTGGACGGAGAATGGACCTGAAAATGCCAGGTACAACAGAAGCAGATCCGGCTGGTTTGATTACCAATGCTTCGAAGATTGGTTTGTCAACCTGATGCTGCCAATACTTAAAAGACAAGAAGGCAAAAAAGTACTGCTAGGTGACAATTTGAGTTCACATTTAAATATTGAAGTGATACGACAGTGTGAAAACAACAATATATCCTTTATAGCATTGCCTCCAAATACAACACACCTTTTGCAACCATTAGACGTTGCTTTCTTTCGGCCAATGAAAGGTAGGTGGAGAGCAATTCTACATGAATGGAAAGATACTGTGATTGGTAGCAGATGTGGAACAATACCAAAAGACCAATTTCCAAATTTGTTACAGAAATTGATGGTCGCCATGAATGACAGGGGAACTGAGATCCTTCCAGCTGGTTTTAGAAAATGTGGCATTCATCCGCTAAACCGTACAGAAGTGTTGAGTCGTATGCCAGAACAAATTATGAATCAACAAAGTGAGAATATAAAAAAGTCATTAGGTGACAGTTTTTTGGAACAACTCCAACGGAAAAGGGAGTCCACAACTGCACTACGTCAAGTCCAAAGACGTAAGAAAGTAAATGTACCTCCTGGACAGAGTATAAGTGCTGCTGATCTTGCCGCTAAACCGTTAAGTTCCAATTCATCACAACCAGACAAAGTAAATCGAAAGCGCAAAATAAAACCTGCTTCTGAACAAAATACTATAATCGACGACCTCCAATCAATGCCATCAACCTCAAAAGGATATCAAGGGAAGAGCTCTACAAAGAAGAAGCTCCAGCGGCATAAGACTTACTCTGAAACGAGCGAAGACTCAGATGCCCTTTCTTACAGGGAAAGTGATAATTCGCCTATTTGTGAGTTCGATAATAATTTATCCGAATCCAATTACGAAATGTTAGAACAAACCTCTTCCATTATGAAAAAAAAAGATGCCAACAAAATGTCGAAGAAAGTTGTCAACTCTGTGGGAGAAAAAGATGCCGCCGCTGTGGAAGAAGAATATGCCACGATTGTGGAAGAAGAAGAAGACACCACTGAGGGAGAGAAAGTTGTCGCCGCTGTGGAAGAAGAAGATACCACGAGTGTGGAAGAAGAAAATGCGATCACTGTGGGAGAGAAAGATGCCACCGTTGTGGCAAAGGAAGAAGTAGATAAGCCAAATATAGGGGAATACGTCATTATCCAGTACGAGGGGTCTCAGTTTCCAGGAGTGGTCACTGGAGTGGAAAAGCAAGGTGTGAATGTCAGTGCCATGGAGAAATGTGGAAGATTTTGGAAGTGGCCAGACCGGGAAGACCAGCTTATGTACGAATTTGCTGATGTAATACAAGCCAAAATAAATGCACCCGTCCAAATTTCTCGAAGAGCAATTTTTCAAGTGCCTGAGATGGACATTTATGTGAATAATTACAACTACTGATTCAAAATAATTTATCTAACTTCTTTTATGTATCATTTGTGGATAATAACGTTTGTTTTTATTATTAATAAAGCTTTCTGGTTCAATTGTTGGGGTGATTTTATGACAGACCAATTACATATGCTCACATGTGTATGGGCGGCTTTGTGACAGATCTAATATTCAGATCATAATTACAGGCGATTTCTGTTACAATTCCGACCCGTTAAAACGACGACTTTAGACTTGTATGCAGAATTTACGTTGTCACAAAGTCGCCCCAATGAGAGGGGCGAAATTGTGACAAATATTTTTGTAAATTGCTGTATTTTTTGTAAATTTTTCCCAGTAATATACATCTAATTTAGAAGTTAAAAGTTATAAGTTTCTTCAGGAAATTTTGGAATATAATCATTCCATCAAAAACATCTTAAAATTGACAAAAACTGCTGAATCTGTCACAAAGTGACCTCGTTTTACGGTATCTGCAAATAAAACAGTTTTAGATGGAGCCATCAAGTTGGGCAAGTCATTAATATATATTATAAATAATAACTCCATGCTTTATTTGCTTAAATTCAGAGGAACAATTTCCGTACTTGACTGTTTGATATCTATGCTTTACATACGATGAAATTAGTTCCAAAGGAGTATCTCTTATACAGTAAAAATGCAGTTTTTTTAGCAAAATATCATAAGAAACACAGTTGAAGGCCTTTGAAAGATCACACAGCGTTATGGCAGAGTGATTATGCTTCTCAAGACCATCAACTATGGCACTCATCACATCTAAAAGTGCATGTGTTGTGGAACGGTCCTTTCTAAACCCATATTGTGAACTAGTATAAAAGTTATTTGTTTCTAAGAAACGATGGAAATAGGAACAATCTTGGAGTATTTAAATGAAGTTGGGAAAATCCCAATTAAAAAACTACAATTAATGAGATGTGTTAAAAGTTTAGTAATTATTTCACTAGTGCTTTTGATAAAAGATGCGTTTAGCTCATTAGTATCCAAACAATTTAGATTTTTCAATGTTTTTGTAACTATGGATACTTCTTGTTGATTGGTTGGAGACAGAAACAAGGAATTCGATGGAGCTGAAAATTTTTGATAGTTTAAAATTGTGTCGTCTAATGTATTTGGAAGGGATTTTTTAATATTTTCAGCAATTTCAACAAAAAAAAGTTATTGAAAGAGTCACAAGATATGTTGGCTGTTGAATTATGTAAATCATTTGTTTCATTTAGCTCACAGCTAATTACCACCTTCCAAAACGTTTTGGATCTACTCTTTGAAGTTAATATCAATTTATCATATGCCAGATTTTTCGTTCTTTTCAACTCAGCATTGTAATGATTTTTATATCTTTTATATTCGCTGTAATGTACTTGGTTTTTATTATAATCAGCATGTATTTTATACGTTTCCAAATGATTTCTCATACTTTTTAAGTTGTCATTGAACAAGTTTACCGGACATCTGTCTTTGATAACCCGTTTTTTTAGTGGAAAATTTTGCATAGACGACATAAGAGCAATAGCAGGTCATTAATGGATACGCAACGTGCAGGATAGAAATCAGTGAAAGGAAATGGAGGAGTTTATCGAAATGCGTAACAACATATAGGCGGTATATTTGAAATAAGGAAGTTTTAGGTATAACTTCTGATATAACTGGAAGTTGTAGGAGCTTAGGCTTAGGCTTTAAATATTTTATATTAATTGGACATTCTAAAAACCTCTCATCGTAAATTTTTAGATATTAATTATGTCAAGTTTGTTTAAACGTTTAATTGAAACACTAATTGGTATTGTTATCTGGTAACATAATATGATCAATTCTGAGTGGGAACAGCCTAACTAAATTTTTATCGATGTATTCGATGTTAACATAATACCGACTCTTCTCTGGAGTGTGTATCTATTATTTAAATTTAAATATTTACATACCCGGTTTCCTCTGTAATGTGTTTATCGGGTAGCTTTTCGCCACCCCTTTTTCATCCGTATCATTTTATTTTACTTACCGAACTAAAATTTATTTATTTACCAGTAATCAAACAAAATTTATCAAATCGCGAAAAGATTAATTAATATATTAATTATAACAAGTTCACACTACCTATAAATATCGCCAAAAATATTTTTCCGGATCAACTTAAAAAACAACACCACTTTTGACAGTTAGTTTGTCAATTATTTCGACAATTTCCGTTATCCGTTACAAGAGTTGTACCAGTTTTATATGACGCGCAGTATAGTAGGTATTTAATACATTAGAAGCTTAATATATAAAAAGAAGACATCTCGTCTTTCATCACATCTACATAACGCTCTCGTTTTAAGATATTCTAAAAGAATTTAAAAACATTGAAAGAGAAAAAAGTTTTCCGTCCTGAATGGAATTCATGACCCTTCTTATTTGCAATTTTTATTCGAAAACACAACCCTCCGAAGTCGGGTTTATCCTCAGCTTTAGACAAAATATCGTCGTTTATCCGCAAAAGCCCCGGAGAATAATTAAACCGAGAGGGCAGTTGCCGCTCTCGTTGGGGGCGATACAAATCAGTGGTGGCGGTACTTCCCTTCAGAGAACTTTAATCTATTTGCTGCTACTAGTCTAAGAAATAGTAAGAGCTACTATAAAGAGCAGTATTGGAAATATATTTTAAAGCAATAATAATAATGAATTAATTTCAAGGACCTCAAATAAATTTGATAAGATATTAAAATTTCTGAATACGATAGAATGACGTTGTTTACGGCATTAAAATTCACAACACTGAAAACCAAATATGGGAAAACTAACCAGTGACTACGTTTGCTTTAATAGCAAAACGCCCACAAACTATATTTTGCGACGAATTTTGTATAATTGATGAGTCAAGTCATAAAAATCCCTATCAAGTGGTCTCAGAACGCGAGAAGTTCTACTTGCAAAGCTAGTCAAGATATAAAAATGTATCTAAATATATATATATATATATATATATATATATATATATATATATATATATATATATATATATATATTTAGTGTATTAGTGTATATATGTAAAAATGTATTTAAATATATTGTATGTATTTGTATATATATATATATATATATATATATACAAAATTATCCCATAAAGGTAAGATGGCGAATGGACAGAGTCTCCGAAGCCAGTAATGCACAAACTCACACACACACACACACACACACACACACACACACACACATATATATATATATATATATATATATATATATATATATATATATATATATATAGAACGAAGAATGATCACAGCTGTCCAATTATTAATTAGTATAATGGTAAGGTTAATTGGGTTAGCAGCTGAATAATGAAAGCCAAAGTGTGCTCTTTTCAACGACTTCGCTATATTTCGTTAAATTTCTTTAACATCTTCAGACGAATGCTACAATATGTTACAAAATGGTGAAATTGTGTATTTTACATAAGATGTAGTGAAACACTTACTTGTGTGAGGTTGCAGGCAAAAGTGGTATTTGAAAGTTCCATGTTGAAAAACTTATTTTTTATAGCAAAAAAATAAGTTGTATGTGTTATATGGTGGCTTGAAAACTCAAACAATACAAGTGCATTTTTGTTATTTTCCTCCAGTGTGATAGTACAATACAAATATTAAAAAACATTGAACATTTAAGAAACAAAACAGTTAAAACACAACTACATATCACATTGTCATTTTTTGGACCAGTCTATTCACCTATGCACAAGGAGGTGGAAATCTAGTGTGTACCTCAAGGTTAAAGTGTCTTGTCAGCTATCATATTAGTAGATGTCAGCCAGAAAACTAAAGCTGTGTTCAGTTCATGTGTAAAGTTACATTTAATTGAAAATTATGTTATGTTAATTTAAGACAATTAAATTCTGTTGTTAATAAATATATATAGAATTTATTTATTTCTTTGTGATTATTTCTTTTAAAGTTGTGTTAATTATTGTTATTACTCTTAAGAATTTTATTTCCTGGAAAAATGCAACAATTGCAATAATAATGATTAAGTTACTACTTCAATTGGATGGTCAGAAGAGTTTTAATAGACAATATTATACTATTCAGAATATTCCAGTTCGTTGACTTGATTATTTTTGGTTTCCAACTGCAGTAGAAAGGAATAAATTTCACTAAGGTGTTGTATATCTGATTTTGTGTTGATTATATTATCTGTTGTTGCTATGTGGGTCATTTCTAAAAAAAGTCTTCTCTTAATGACCCACATAGCAACAACAGATAATATAATCAACACAAAATCAGATATACAACACCTTAGTGAAATTTATTCCTTTCTACTGCAGTTGGAAACAAAAAATAATCAAGTCAACGAACTGGAATATTCTGAATAGTATAATATTGTCTATTAAAACTCTTCTGACCATCCAATTGAAGTAGTAACTTAATCATTATTATTGCAATTGTTGCATTTTTCCAGGAAATAAAATTCTTAAGAGTAATAACAATAATTAACACAACTTTAAAAGAAATAATCACAAAGAAATAAATAAATTCTATATATATTTATTAACAACAGAATTTAATTGTCTTAAATTAACATAACATAATTTTCAATTAAATGTAACTTTACACATGAACTGAACACAGCTTTAGTTTTCTGGCTGACATCTACTAATATGATAGCTGACAAGACACTTTAACCTTGAGGTACACACTAGATTTCCACCTCCTTGTGCATAGGTGAATAGACTGGTCCAAAAAATGACAATGTGATATGCAGTTGTGTTTTAACTGTTTTGTTTCTTAAATGTTCAATGTTTTTTAATATTTGTATTGTACTATCACACTGGAGGAAAATAACAAAAATGCACTTGTATTGTTTGAGTTTTCAAGCCACCATATAACACATACAACTTATTTTCTTGCTATAAAAAAATCTTCAAAAAAGTTTTTCAACATGGAACTTTCAAATACCACTTTTGCCTGCAACCTCACACAAGTAAGTGTTTCACTACATCTTATGTAAAATACACAATTTCACCATTTTGTAACATATTGTAGCATTCGTCTGAAGATGTTAAAGAAATTTAACGAAATATAGCGAAGTCGTTGAAAAGAGCACACTTTGGCTTTCATTATTCAGTTGCTAACCCAATTAACCTTACCATTATACTAATATATATATATATATATATATATATATATATATATATATATATATATATATATTTAAAGACATCAATTGTGACGTATTCGTTTACTTTCGAAGCTATGCCAAACCTTTTGGTGCAAGGACAAAAGCATGGTGCATATTGTTAAATGCTTAGTAGTAGATGGAAAAACATGAATATATTACCTAACCTGTATTAAGAACACAACAAAAAACAAGGCCACTACAGGAAGAAATAAAACGTAGATGTGATCTAAAAAAGTCACCCAGGAAAAACTGCCAAAGTATTGAAGGACTCTAAATTCCATGAACTCTAAAAATGTGTTGGATCAACTGCTTAATATTTTCAATACTTACACACGGATATCAATCTTGGACCGTACGACAAGCAGAAAGAAAAAATATGTACGCCGCCGAAATATTATGTTAGAGAAGAATGTTACCAGTTCCATGGACCGATCACAGGACAAATAATTTAATTTCAAATGAGCTAAAAGTCACCAAACAGCTATCCACATAGTTCATCTGCAACAATTAAAATGCTTTGGAAATGTTATGAGAGCCGACATAGAAAACAAAAGACTTATTATTCAAGGAAAGGTAGAAGGCCAAAGATCATGAGGAAGATCCCTAACAAGATGAATTGATCAAATTACAGAAATATGCAAAAGACCTATGTATGAGTTAAAAGAAATGACCGGACACAGAGAACTTTGGAAACGGATAACATACGACATCACGCTGACTACTACACCCCTTCCGTTGGCTCAGGATTTGAGAGAAGTTGAGCACAGAAGGTGATAGTACGAATTGAAGAGCAGTATACCAAACTTGGTTTGTGATATTGATTACAAACGAAGACTTACGAAAAATAACCAGAGTTACAGATGTTGTGAAGAGAGCTTGCAGATTAAAATGGAGATGGGCTGGCAACGTGGTAGAGATAAAGAATGGAAGGTGTACAAGGAAGTTAACCACCGAATGGAAACCAAGGATAGATAAACGAAACAAAGAAAGGCCGCCTATACAATGGCAGGACGATCTGTGAAAGATGACGAAAAATTGGATCCTTGCTAGTCAAGACCGTGCACTCTGAATATACATAACGATGCCCATGCTCTGCAATGAAAAAACGGACTGATGATGATACCAAACTAGTAAAGATCAAAACCTTGGCTAAGAATAGCTCAACACCGCGTACCAAGAGAAACCCAGGTTTCTTTTTTCACTCTCTTCTCCCGACACTCGGAACTCGGCGGAGTGTGCTAATCCACTTCCAAGATTCTCGTCTAAAAATAATGGACGATAACAAGGCAAACATAAACCGTAATGACACTCTAATATCCAAAAAAGAATAAAGCCATCAAGTGAGCATAGCGTTGCAGTGAGGAAAATATTTAAGCTTCTGTGGAAGTCAGATGTCGAGACAAAAGATCATCGGATGCTGGCGCTAACATTGATGTAAGATGAAAACAAAAAAAGATGATGTAAGAAAAAAACAAATCAAAAAATGGGTTGATTAACTACGTAAAACTTTGCGCACGTTGCAATGCAAAGTTTTACGTAGTTAATAAACCCCTTTATTCTTCTTCTTTAAGTGCCCTGTCCGTTGCGAACGTTGGCTATTAACATGGCAATTTTGATCTTGTTTGCGGCGCTTCTGAATAAATTGACCGATGTGAGCCCGAACCACTTCCGCAGATTTTGGAGCCACGAGTGTCTTCTCCTGCCTGGCCCTCGCTTATTATCTATTTTTCCCTGGACAATCAATTGTAGCAGACGGTACTTACCGTGTCTCAATATGTGGCATAGATATTCAAGCTTTCTTTGTTTAGTTGTATTCACGATTTCTTTCTCCTTGCCTATTCTTTGGAGTACCTCTATGTTGGTGACATGTTCGGTCCAGGATATACGAAGAATGCGTCGGTTTCGAATGCTTCTAGTTTTCTCGTTAGCGTCTCCGTCAGCGTCCAGGACTCCACGCCATACAGCAAGATCGGAAAAATGTAGCATTTAACTAGACGTAGTTTTATTGGTAGAGAAAAATCCTTGCTTAGGAGGCGCTTTTTCATATGGCTAAATGCTGCTAAATGAACCCCTTTATATACAATCTAAAACCTACAAACCAGTAAAAATACAGAAAGAAGAACGTTGGAGGTACTTTAAATCATCGTTATTGATTAAATTAATTTCGGAACAGATTTTAGGTATGCACTAGAATAATTTAGGAAAGTTATATATAAGATAAATGGCGAAACCATAACCAACATTAGATTTGCAGCTGACACCATATATTAGCGAATAATCTACAAGACTACAAAAACTAACAAAGATACCTACCAAAGTAGACCCACGTGTAGACCCACGTTGATTACAAAAGTGTGTGATTATGAACAAGAGCTTACAACACAAACTATCAGTTTTTCATCTTCCCAGCAACTATAGATTTAACGGTTCTTCTCTTTCATTTTGCACACGTTCCACTTTTCACATTAATTTTTCATCTTTATTAATACATTTAAAGTGTTAAATTTTATTGCCAGTAGTAAAGATAGCAGCTGAGATTCTGAAAGAAAGAAAGATTCTGAAAGCAACAATTCCGAAGAAATATACGGTCAGTATGTACGAGCCTTTAATATGAGAAATTTCTTGTTAGCTATCTCGGCTTTAAGTATAGCTAGCGAACTTCTGGCAGCTGAACATCAAGACGATTTGAACGAGTCATTCGGTAAAGGTGAAGTATGTGTACATTACGAAAAAGCGCTTCTTGGTTTATCATGGAAAGAATCTGAAGATCTTGGTAACGCCGTGTCTAGAAATGAAGATTCGATAGAAGAGTATAATGCTGATAAAACTGAAAAGAACGACGAAGAAGTTAAAAATAGTACAAAACTACAAGAAAATAACAAAGATGATGCTAAACAACTGTTGGCAAACATTATAGCGAATTTTTTAAGGTCATCTGCCATATCAAAAACTTGTTCTGCATTTCATTTTACCGTCTATTCTCAAATGCTTCTCAGCTAAAAAGCGAGCTTCCCGCCTATATCTCATCGATGCGCGATGTTTTATTTTTTCCTTAAAAATGAGCTGCAGTATCTCATATCTATGTAAAGGTGACAAGAGACGGTTCTCAAATATTAAAACGATCAGTAGAAAGATCACGAAAATGATGGAACGACAACTTACTAAAGGCACATTGAAAAACAGATAGAGTCATGTCTATATAAAAAAACCAAGTTTTTTTTTCTTTCATTATCTTAAATCTTATAAACGATTAAACAATCAAGCAAATTAAAATGAACTGAGTAACCAGTGTACATCTTCCACATCTAATTCATATTTAACATAGCCTGTAACTTTTTTTGTCTTTCTTGGTCGACACACTACAGTATTCCAGACTAAAGTTGTCACGATGTTAGCCTGCACCTATTAAATTAAAGGTTGGGCAAAGTTTCCTATATTAGCGACAAAATAAGCCAAAACTGGATTTGATTGCAAGGATCTACTTAATTTATAAGAGTCATCAAAATAAATGGGATAAATGAAGACTTTCCCACTTCCAAACACTCAGTAAGCGGGAGTTAAAAACAGTACCAGAAATAGTAACCGGTCTCTGTCGGCCGAGAAAGCACCTATACAATAACGGTTAAAGTAAATGAATCAAGGTGAAGAACACGAAAATCGTAGCAATACACTGTCCAGTAGATCATTTCCGAATATGATTGGTTTATTGCTTTAATACAAACAAACAAAAGCCAAGGAAGCCGCTGGCTTTCGTCGTTAGCACAGGACTTCTTGTAACGATCTTATGACCATGTTTCAGAGTCTTTCGTGTCTTACCTGAGAACATAAAAAGAAGAAGAAAACACAGAGGCTGTTGGGAATGACGGAGATGAGAATACTGAGACTAATTACAGTAAATGCGCTGCCCTATAAAGAAGTGAAGAAATTAATTGGATATTAAACGAAAAAATAATAAAATAATTACATAAGGAGAGTACCTACCCGCTATGGTAGCGGGTAGGTACTCTTCCACAATCCCAGTGGAGGATAGACTTACTTCAGGGATGCGATCCTGCCTTACGCGAGCCTTGATTCTCTCTTTACTCATGTGGAGAGAAATCATGTCCTAACCCCATTCCTACCCAATACCTACTATCCTACCAATTTCCCAAACCAACTCACCAACCCGCCTGGCAAGCGTGGTGTTTAAATGCCAAAACCCCCTCAGCATGAACAGACATTCAAGAAAACGGCCCTCAGTCCCCGGCAGCTCGCTAGTTCCCGACCAAGGTAGCGGTAGGACTCACGGACAGCGGGTAGAGGGTGCGAAGAATCCCCGGGATGTAAGAGGCTACCAAGAACGACGAACGTTGCACATAATTACGTATAATGTAAGAACTTTATCTAAGGATGAAAAAATGACAGAACTGGAGGAAGAACTCAAACATGTGAAATGGGATATTATAGGAATTAGCGAAGTCAAAAGAAGAGGTGAAGATCAGGTCAAACTAAAATCAGGAAACATATTCCACTATAAAGGGGAAACGGAATCGACAACTGGAGGAATAGGTTTATTAGTACACAAAAAATTACAGAAAAATATACAGAGCATTGACTGCATTTCCCCAAGAGTTATGTATATAAATCTAAGACTAAATAAGAGATACAATCTGAAAATAATCCAGGTATACGCCCCCACCAGCGATTACAAAGATGAAATTGTCGAAGCCTTCTATGAGGAAATCGAAAGAGCAAAAAAGCAGGAACCGGCTCATTACAATCTGATAATGGGAGATTTTAACGGGAAACTCGGAAGGAAAAAAGACGAACAAGAAGTGGCAATCGGAGATTTTGGAATCGGAGTAAGAAACGAAAGAGGCGAAATGCTTACCAACTTTCTACTGCAACACAAACTGTATGCAATGAACACCTTTTTTAAGAAGAAACAGAATAGAAAATGGACGTGGGCTAGTCCAGACGGAAGAGCTAAGAGCGAATATGATTATATAATAACAGACAAAAAGCAAATTATTCAAGATGTCACTGTACTCAATAAACTATCAATAGGAAGCGACCACAGACCAGTAAGAGCTAGAGTAACAATAAATCTACAAAAAGAAAGAGCAAAGATGATAAACAGTTGTAAACGCATAGTTTGGAATTCACCAAATCATCCAGAAGCATATATAAGAAATATAGCCGAAACTTTACAGAGTAATAATCCCAAACCTCTAAGTATCGACGATCACAATAAATTAATAACAGACTCAGTTAGAAACGCACAACTCAAATTTTGCAAGAAAAATGACACCAAAAGTGCAAAGATTAGCAAAGATACAAGGGCTCTCATGGAATTACGACGAAACCTAAGCGAGAACGAAAAGGGAAACAAAGAAGAATATAAAAAACTAAATAAAAGAATTTCAGCGGAAATTGGAAAAGATGTAAAAAGATATAATACTAATGTAATTACTCAAACAGTAGAAGAGAACAAAGGTTTAAAGATAATGAAAAGAAAACTTACGCAAAGTAAAAAAGAAATATACAAGCTGAGAGATAAAGACGGAAAGGCAACAACAGATAAACAAAACATTCTGAAAATAACTAGAGAATTTTATAAAGACCTCTATACCAGCCAAAGACCACAAGACAATTTCCCGACACAAGTAAAGACTCTCATAAATCAGGGATCGGAAATACTTTTACCCATTACTGTGTCAGAAGTAAGAGCAGCTTTAAAGGAAATGAAGAACCATCGATCGCCTGGTGATGATGGACTCGTTATCGAGGCAATAAAAGCAGGTGGAGAAATTTTATTAAGATCAGTAAGCGAACTGTTTACTAAATGCTTACATGCGGGTACGATTCCAAAAGACTGGAACAATGCAGTAATAGTCTTGTTACACAAAAAAGGCGATATTACTAAATTAGAAAATTATAGACCCATCAGCCTCTTGACACATATGTACAAACTCTTTATGAAAATCTTAACAAAGAGGCTAACACCTAAACTTGATTTCTATCAGCCCAAAGAACAGGCAGGCTTTAGGGCAGGATATGGCACAAATGACCATTTGCATACCATAAAGATCTTAATAGAAAAGTGCATCGAGTACAACATACTACTGGTTCTTGCATTTGTCGATTGCGAGAAGGCTTTTGATTCTGTAGAGTTTGAAACAATACTGGAAGCCCTAAATCAAAGCCGAATAGATTACAGGTACACGACACTAATCAAAAACATCTATCAGAACACTACATCAAGTATACGACTGCACGAAGACACAGAAAAATTCAGCTTAGGTCGAGGAGTTAGACAAGGAGACAATATTTCACCAAAATTGTTCACGGCAGCTCTAGAGTCAATATTTAAGGGTACTCAATGGCAAGATATGGGCATCAATATAGATGGAGAAAGATTAAATCACCTAAGGTTTGCAAATGATGTTGTATTAATCGCAGATAACTTACATGATACAGTTTCTATGATGCATTCGCTTAAAAGTCTGTCTGAAAGAGCAGGATTAAAGATAAACTTTGAGAAAACTAAAATTATAACAAATCTCGTAATTAGTGGAAATATAACTATTGACAATAATACCATACAACAAACAGACACTTAGAAATATCTGGGAAACGAAATCAAAATAAGCAGAGACAATCAAACACATGAAATACAGAGGCGAATAGGTCTAACATGGGCAGCATTTGGCAAATTAAGCCATATTCTAAAAAGTTCAATTCCCATGTGTCTCAAGCGAAAGGTTTATAACCAATGTGTTTTACCTGTACAAACTTATGGAGCAGAGACTTTAACACTCACGCAAAAATCTGCGAATAAACTTAGAGTTACACAACGAGCCATGGAACGTGCAATGCTGAACGTGAGCCTTCGAGACCACATAACAAACCAACAAATCAGACGAAGATCAGGAGTTCAAGACGTCATCGAAAGAACCACGACGCTTAAGTGGAACTGGGCAGGGCACTTAGCCAGAACACAAGATGGACGGTGGACAAGACGTATTATGGAATGGAGGCCCAGAAATTATAAAAGAAGCCGAGGACGACCACCGACTAGATGGACCGATGACATTAAACGTGTAGCGGGAAACTGGCTACAAGCGGCCCAATGTAGAGAACACTGGAAAGAACTGAGGGAGGCCTATGTCCAGCAGTGGACGCGATTGGCTGATTGATGAAGGAGAATAGAGAAGCCTAGATTTGTCAACATAGAAAGTGACA
Source organism: Diabrotica balteata (assembly GCA_918026665.1). NCBI lineage: Eukaryota > Metazoa > Arthropoda > Insecta > Coleoptera > Chrysomelidae > Diabrotica > Diabrotica balteata. The sequence continues at coordinate 105,106,841 of OU898276.1, read as the reverse complement.
GATGACCAAACGGTATAAGACATAAGAGCCGACTTCGCAAAAAATTGAGTGACAGCCGGCCAATGAATACTTCTAATTGTTTGTACAGATGAATAAGCAGAAAACCACAACATATATAATAAAACAAATGAAGAGAAGCATATGATAACTAAAAATAATATTAGGGGACGTTGACATGATAAGACAAAAGTTAGAGCAGGAAAGATATATTGGAAAAAACATAATGAATGGCTATGTTTATTATGTATTCAGATAAGTAGTATATAACTACTTATAGCATATAAATAAAAATAGCAAAAAACTTATATGAAAAAGCTTAAAATTCGTTTGGTTTTTTTTATTTTTTCCAAATTTTTTGTTTAGTATGTGTTTTACTTTTGTTACGAGATTACTTTTGTTAAGACATCTTGGTTGTTTTGTTTAATATTTTTGAACTTAAAGTATAGTAATATTCCTTATTTCCCAATTAACTTTGATCTGGTTCCATCCGCGCCACTGGGGGTCGGTTTTTGGGGCCGGCGATGGTGGCGGTGTGAGAGCATCAACGAAGGCTTGTGAACTGACCAAGTGGCGCATTGGCTGACCATCCACCGCTAACTGAGACCGCTGAAGCTTTCGGTTCTTGTGGTCAGGCTATTAAACAAGGGTTGGTCCGTTCGTCCGAGGAAAGATATATATGTATAGTAGGAGAGGTGGGAACATATCACATGGTTTCGAACAACGTTTAGTAAATTAGAGCGATTGGAATTATTGGAATTGTTAATCGATAAAGCATCCTTTGTTGAAGTATTATTTAACCTATCTTTGATACTATTGGTCACAATGTTGCCAAGAGTTATTAAAAGTTAACAATGTTATCCATCTGTATAGTTTATTGGAAAAATAGTGAGTGTACGTCATACTCAAAATAATTGTCAACATTCTTTAGTTTAGCAGATCAACAGTTATCCTTATTATTAAATGTTTAATAAGTTCCCAACAATTTTTTCTTCATGTTAAATGTTTTATTATATCGTTTACAAAGCTTTTAATTTGCGCCTAGATCAACTTGTTAATATTTAAATCACACATGTTTGATGACCAACAAAGCACTCTTTTCCCACAATAAGATATTTTTCCTTAATAAACATTTTTGTAAAATATTTATTGTAATTGTATTGTTCTAATGTCATATACTCTTCACTTAACTTCTTCCTTTAAAATGTTTATAAAATATTTATTTTAATTGTATTCTTCTGTCATATATTCTTCAGTTAACTTTTTCTTCTTGAAGTATATTCAATATATCTTATAATAAAATTAAGTCATGCCAAAGTTTTTTTGCTACGTTGATGGCTACTAAAACGACAGGTCTTAGAGCTACTGCAAATACTCCTGACTACGGCAGACGAAATTTGGTTCAGTCGTCTTTTCCATGTGAAACACAGTGTACTAAGCAACTTAAAAATATCGACTTGAATGGTTATTCATATTGTTGATTTGGCAGTGTTAATCTCAACCCATTTGTGTATATTTTCTCCCATTTACCTCTCGCTTGCTCAAATTTATTAAAAACTGTTCTCTCTTAAGACACATTCGTTTAATTTAGTAATTCAAAGGGTAATTCTAACAATTATTACTTATAGGATAGGTAGTTAGCTTATAACAATTTAAACCACGGGCACAATAATTAAATTTAAATAAAATTTCTTCTAAATTTCTAAAAGTTATTTTATTATTACTTCCTTTGACGAAAAAGATTTGATTTCGCGTTCAGGGCTTCTACCAGTCGCTCTGATGAGTTCTACCAGGACAAAATACGTATAAGGGAATTGTAGAGACACTATACATGAAATCCAATCTTAATTGTCCGTTCTATAAAAATTTCTTCATTTATTTCGTTTTTTTGACTGGTACAAAATATTACCAATACAGTAGAGTCTCGATTATCCGCCCTTCGGTTATCCGCCGTTCCGTTTTATCCGCCGCACCATTTATGCAAAAAAAATTAATTTTGTATAATTTTGAAAATAATCTGCTACACGCCAATGACTGTACAGGTAGGAATTTGGTGTCAGGCTGCCAGACAAAATAGATTATTTACCTCCCCGTCCCCAGACCAGTCATAAATACTCTGTTTTTATAACTTTATTTGCTATTTAGTACACTTTCGTCGAATCAACTATTGTTCCTTTGAGTGAGTCATGCACAGTAAGGTTATTTGTTCGCTTTACCGTTTTGAGGCCCGTACGCTACGAGTAAGAGTTTATTCTTTGCTATCAATCGATCGTGGTTATGGAGAAACAAAAAAGGAAAAAGATTGTCTTATCAATGCAAGACAAACTAAATGCATTAAAAAGGCTTGATAAAGGGGAAACACTGCAGAGAGTGGCTGATGACTATGGTGTTGGTCGTCGTACTGTTGGAGATTGGAGGAAAAACCGATCAGAATTGGAAAAATGGTGTTCTTCACGAGCCACTGAAATCGACTTGAAAGACAGAAAATCCATGAAAAAAAGTGATTACGAAAAAACTAGCGAGGCTTTGTACATTTGGTTTGTCCACTTTAGGGATAAGGGAGTGCCTATATCCGGGCCTATCTTAAAAGAAAAGGCATTGCACTTCCAAAAGCAATTTCAAGAGGGTGAGGCAGATAGCAAGTGTCGGCTGGCTAGACCGTTGGAAGAAGCGGTACGGGATTCGTCAGCTGTCTATTTGTGGTGAGAAATTATCATCAAACTTTCAAGGAATGGCTACATTTAAGAAATCGTTTCAAGCATTTATTAAGGCGGAAAATTTAACAAATGATCAAATATTTAATTGCGATGAAACAGGCCTTAATTATAAAATGTTACCCAATAAGAGTCTTGCAGCTAAAAGTGAATCAGCAGCTCCTGGCTATAAACGCAGCAAAGAGCGAGTAACCATTTTAGCATGTAGCAATTCCACGTCAAACCATAAGATGGAACTCACAATGATTGGAAAGGCAAAGAACCCCAGAGCATTTAAGGGAATTTCAAGACATGCTCTACCAGTGAAATATTGCAATCAGAAAAGTGCGTGGATGAGCAGTGACATTTTTAAAGATTGGTTCTTCTCGGATTTTGTACCATCAACAGAGAAGTTTCTAAAAGACAATAATTTACCAAGAAAAGCAGTTTTACTGTTAGATAATGCGCCGACTCATCCTGATGAAAGTGAACTAAAAGATGAGGACATAAAGGCCATGTTCCTCCCTCCGAATGTCACAGCTATCTGTCAACCTATGGACCAGGGTGTTTTGGAGACGCTGAAAAGAAACTATCGGAGAATCCTTCTATCGACCATGATAGAAGAAATGAACGATAGCCGAGACTTAATCCCTATATTGAAAGCCATTAACTTGAAAGATGTGTCCTACTGGATCTCAAGTGCATGGGATAAGGTTGGGGCACAAACAATTACTAAGTCCTGGAATAAGCTGTTGTGTGAGGATGAAGGAACTGCTGACAACACTTTGGATGAACTTCAGGAAAATATATTGCCCTTAGTGAAACGTATCCCTGGATGTGAGGATGCGTCTTTGGGTGATGTTGGAGAGTGGTTTTCAAGGGATGAACAATATGAAATAACCGATGAAGAAATTGTTACGGTTGTTAATAGTGAAGGTGTTGAAGACATCGAAGAATTAGAGACTGTTGAGCCACAAAAAGTTTCACACAAAGAAGGAGTAAAAATTTTTGAAGCTGCGATAAAATACGTCGAGCAACAAGAGGAAGCCAGAGCTGTCGATATTATGATGCTACAGAGATGGCGAGACTTGGCAGCAACACAACGAGATACATCAGCAAGACAGATGAAAATCACTAGTTTTTTTCGTTCACCCTAAACCATTATGTCTACAATATCCAATGTAAGTCAATGTTGAACTGATTCTAGTTTTATTTTAATCTTGTTAATATTATTATATACATAAAGTATACAGTACATAATTACACTTTTATTGCACTTAAATAAAGTCCATTGCAATGTTATTACAATAGCCCCAAACTTGCGTTTCATTTTCTACCCTCCCTATTATCCGCCATTCCAGCTTATCCGCCCTTCCGTCGGCCCGTTTATGGCGGATAACCGAGACTCTACTGTACTTACTAAAAAACAATTTTTAGTAAGTATTGGAGTCTGCTTCAATTGATTTGTTAATATTTGACTTTTGATATATAACTTTTTCAAAACTACTTTGAATGTTACGATTTATATGGATTTAACACTATATCTTTTGATTTTATACATCGTATTATAATAATATGAAATAAAATTATAAACAAGTAATTTTTTCTTTTTTAAACATAAAAAAATAATTTTTGTTGATAAAAATAAAAATTTCAAAGCTTACTTTTTATAAATACATAACGAATTTTAACATTTTTTTAAATTTTTTGTTGGATTATAACTAAATTATAATTTTTTGGTGTTTTTATAACACCTACCGAACTTATACGTGATTTTTTAATTTATCTATAGATCAATCATAATTATTTAATTAAAATATTTTTATATTTTCATTTCCTCTACAGTGCTCACATGAATTATGAATAACAGCCGTTTCATTCACAATCGGGCCGCAGATTATCTACAACCTGTATCAATTTTTGAAGGGACCAAGAAAAATAGACAGTCATTAGAAACACTTATCGTCAATAAAGACAGATTTTGTGAATTAACTAAAAAAATATATGCATTTGCTAAAAGTTTTGTAAAAAAATTAGTTCTTAGATACTGAAAGATATATTCTTAGGGTCTTTGTTATTGCGAATATGTTGAAAAGCATTTTTCTAAAGATTGATAGAAATATTTTATTTTTTAAGAGAGTCCTGATCAAACCTTTAACTATTCTGTTGATTATCTGTAATGACGTTATCCTGAATGGTGAGAGCTTGAATTTTAAATGATGAGCAATATCCTTTCATTTGCTTTATCTTACGCTTTTACGCTTTTTGAAATTTACTATGCCCGCTGTGGCGCGAGATTATCTTTATCCGAGAAATTTAAAGAAGACAAAAAATAAATGATAATATAAAATAACTGTTACGATAATCGCTTTGTCCTCTATTTCTAGTACAAAGCTTCTTCCCGTTCCCCGTTGGCGGCGAGCAGACATTCGTCGGGCCGTCGGGCAGCTACAGCCACAAGACCCGACTTGCCTCCTCTACATCCAATTAGTAACTTAATTAATATTGATGCCGCATAAAGAATTTCTATTAGGGTTTAGCTGGCCTTCGGTTCATTAATATTAAGGGTAATTCCGGATCTGTTCTGTATGCTGGGTGAGTTGTGGGAGCCGAGTATGGTGATAATTATTATGGTTCATATTAAGGCGGCCTTCTTGGAACGTTGCCGTGGAGACAATAAAATGAAAACGTAGTATTGAAATGCTGATCAAACACATCAGAAGTGTGGGAATTGTTTTTGAGTAAAATTCACGACAAGCAAGTACCAGAGTGACTTTTACCTCACTTACCTGACATATTCCCAATGTTTATTTTTTTATACTCTAATTAAATTGAACTAATCAACTACTAGAGTTTTTAGCGGAATAATAATTTAGTTTAGTGAGTGTTGAGTGAATGCTTTGTTACTTAGTAAAGTCGGCGTTATTATTGTTACAAAAAGTCATTTATTATATCCAAACAAAGTATCTCCGGGTGAGTACCATTTCAACAAAGATGAGAATTTTTTCTAATAAAAATGTTAATTTCCACCTGGTTTCGAACTCACGAACCCTTAGTTTAAAGCAATATTCAATACGTCGATGGTCTCACCACTGCGGGACTGGTACGTTTGTTGCGGTAAGCTGTAAGTGAGTCAGGCTTTAGAGTCGGAATAAAGGCAAAAGTATTGATGTTACAAGCAGTTTTCTTCTTTTTCAGCCTATTTGCATTCACTCCTGGATAAAGGCATTCACATGGGCTTTCGTCGTTCTCCGCTGTTTTCTATTTTACGCTATTCGATGCCAGTTTCTTCCCAGTTTTGTTTTGATGTCGCCTAGCCACCGATTTTGTGCTCTTTCTTTACTATGGCTCCAAATAATGTACACATTTCTCGTCCATCTTTCGTTGTCGTGTCGCACCACGTCTCGTAGTCAATTCCGTTAATTTGTGGAAGTCTTCCAATTACACCGTTCACCTTCGTCCTGATTTTCAAGTCTTTATTTTGTATATGCTCTCTCAGAGAAACTCCTAATATAGCTCGTTTCATGGCCCTCGGTGATATTCTTAATCTATTGGCTTAATATCTTGGTCTTCGTCTCATAGATCATAACTGGCAGGATAAAACTGTTGAATACCATTGTCTTTAAATTTATTGATTATAAATATTTATTTTTGGCACAACACTGAGTCTTCATACTTCTTACCATTACGCAAGTCATTCAGATTCTTCTAGTGATCTGTGCTGTTTGATCCTGTTTGCTTAGTTTTATCGTGTGACCTAGGTGTATATACTCTTTGAAAGTTTCGATCTCACTTCCATTTAAGTCATTTTAAGATTTTTCATCACTTTCGTGTTATTTAAATTAATTTTTAAACCGATTTTTCCAGACTCTCATAAGTTCCTTTAGTATGCGGAGTGTATAAAAATCACTTAAATCAGGTTATCGATGAATAAGAAAAAAAAAGCGACATACTAATTCCCTTCTTAATGGAAAACGTTTCGAACAAATTGTGTTCAGTTCTCTGAGAATGGTCTATATATAATAAGGATGTAAAAACGAAGATATAAAGGAAGGTGATGAAATATATTGAAATCAGAATATTTCGGCTAGAGATATTTGACTTAACGTCACTTGACCCAAGACCGTTAGAACAAATTTATATAAAATCTAATATATATTTGAACTAAAATGATTTGACCTAACGTCATTAGAACTAAAAGATATTTTGCCTAAAGACAACATTACCTAAAGCCATTTGACCTAATGACACTTCACCTAATGAGACTTACATTAAACTGCAGTCAGACAAATTTAATCGATATTATCATCATCATCATCAGTGGTACTTAAGTGATAATTTAGTTTCGACCTACCCAAGTCTATTTCACCAGTCATTTCTGTTTATCGACAACCGTTGCCATTTTGCTGCGGCGATATTCCTTGTGTCTTTGTCCACACCATCCCTCCATTTCAGTCTTGGTCTACCTCTACTCTAATTCCTACTAGTGTCGCTAATAGGGTTCGTCCGTTAGGGGAATTTTCATTTACTCTTGATACATGTCAGCTCATCTAAGCCTACCTATTTTTATAAAATATTTTATCTCTCTTCCATTTACTATTTCCTAATATTTCTCGTATTGCTCGAAATTATATCGGCTTCTCCAAATATTATTCTCGTAGATTGCGCATTATTCTTCATAATATTTGTTTACTAGCAGTGCTCTTTGGTGAAGGTATCCAGGTATTTTATTTAGCGTATGGCTACATCACAGGTTCATATATATATATATATATATATATATATATATATATATAAATATATATATATATATATATATATATATATATATACATATAATATAAACTATATAAATTACAAACAACAGTAAATACAAAAAAAAATTATTCTACAAACAAACATCTAGATTAAAAATATATTCGACTGACTCTTTTGTAGCAGCCAGGAAATCCGAAGGGTTGCCGTTATAGGATCTAATCGGGCATTCCTCTACCATGTGTTTTACTGTTTGCCTTTCGGCGCCGCAGTCGCAATTTGGTGATTGTATTTTTCCCCATCTAAAAAGTGAGTCGGAACATCTGCCACAGTTCGTCCTTATTCTATTGAGTGTGGTTCAGATTCGTCTCGGTTGGTTGAAGCCCTCAGGTTTGCTTGTAATACATGGCATGTTCCAGTTAGCTGGTGCAGAGTTATTCTCCCATTGTTCTCTCCACCGTTCAGTTACATTAAAGCTTTGATCTACTAGCCTTTTTGCTGTTTTTAGAGGCGGGTGTCTTGAGCATAGCCTATTTATGTATCTGGCGGAAGTTCCGACATGGGAGCGGAGCTCAGGATCAGTATTGATTTTTGTAAATTCTCTGACAAGGGCATGTTCCCGGCGGATGGGTGGTGGAGCTATATGACTCAAAGCTGGTAACCAGTAAGTGGGCGTGGCCTTGGTTGTGCCCGATATAGTTCGCATGGCTTGGTTGAGTTGGACATCAACACGGTGAGTATGTGGATTGTTTATCCATACTGGTGCACAGTATTCCGCTACGGGGTATACCAGTCCTAATGCTGTCGATCTAAGTGTGGGTGCTGAGGAGTCCCATGTAGTGCCGCAGAGCTTTTGCAGGATGTTGTTACGAGTTCGGAGTTTTGCAGCAGTCTTAGTAAGATGCTCTTTAAAGTTCAGCGTTCTGTCAAGTGTAACATCTAAGTATTTTGGGTGTTTAATATATTTAAGGAGTCTATCCCCAAAATGGATTTGAGGTTGATAGTTGGCTATCTTGTTGTACAAATGGAAGCAGGACACTTCTGTCTTAGTTGGATTGGGTTGCAATCTCCATTTGCGGAAATAATTCCCTAGGGCATTTCAATCGTTTGTTAGAATGCGTTCAGTGACCTCGAATTCTTTATGACTTGCGGCAAGCGTCCAGTCGTCTGCGTATTCAAACTTTTTTGATCTGGTTTCTGGCATGTCTGCTAGGTAAACTTCTTTGCTACCTCAGAATTATGCTGTGGTTTTGTTCGGTGTGTCTAGCTCTATCTGTGTTACTCGGAATCGATGCCAACACTTTGTCTTTTTGCTCGTTTAACTCAGCACCTCTTATAGTATTTTCTAACATAATTTGTTTTTATAAGTTTTAATACTTTATGGGAAATGTCACCTTTATTCATGGCTCCATATAATTTATGTCTTAGCACGATATTATATGCTGACTTAAAATCCACAAAGAGCTGAAAATATCGATATTAAATTAGTTGGTTTTTTTTAAGATTTGAGGTAGCACAAAAATTTGGTCAAGTACATAAACGGCTGTTTATGATGTTGGAGCATATTTTGTATATTGTTTTTAGAAGGGTTATATACCTTTCATTTTTATATTCCAACAAATCTCTCTTTTGTGCAGTGGAAATATAATTCTAGCTCTTCTGGCATTTGCTGCTCTTCCTATATTTTGACTATTATGTAGTCAATTTGATGTATAATAGGGTTACCTCTATGTTTGATGAGTTCGGCGGGAATGAAGTTGACTACTGGGTAGTTGTTGTTTTTGAGGCGTGTGATTGATCTCTCATTTTCAATATTTAAGGAGGCTTAACAAGGATATTGCTTCTTGGTATCTGAAGTGAAGTATCATTTTCCACTTCGGTGCCAGGTAGTTCTTTGAAGTGCTCAACCCATCTGCTTTGTACTTCATTTAACTTACATTTAACATATATCATATATTTAATATACAAAAAGTAATGATTGTAATAATTATTAGTCATTATTATTCATACGCCAGCACAATTATGGCTTATTCAATCCAAGACGAGTGCTGAACGCATTGTGTAATCCTTCTATCTGATTGTTGGAACCAGGCAACTTGTTCTTTAATGGCTTATTGGTTCCAACTAGCGAAGCCAAAGTTGTCTGGTGCGTTTGGAGAGCTATAAGTCTCAATTAAATAAACTGACCCTCAAGAAACATCTTTCGAAACACTACACATGAGCACTACAATTTTCTGCTCATCTTTAGGTACCTAAGACGGTTACTTAAGCACTAAAAAATAAATTATAGTTAAATGAAATGAGGTTGAATGCTCGAATAAATGAACTTTGAAAATAAGGCTATTATCGAGCACAAGTTAATTAAATCAAGCCCAAGTACTTTCGCTTAAAAAAGCATCTTCAGGGGCATTTCGTCAAAATAAGAACTATCCGGCAAGCGTAGGATGTGAAAACATTAAAACTAACATAAATTATACAAAACACTACACTAAAACGAGGACAAACAGTTTAAAATTAGACAAAATTACTTCTACGCTACATTCTCTGTCAGAGAAACTGACATGAATAAATAAGTTTCATGGTATTCTAGAGTTTGATGAGATAACTGAAGAAGCCATTAGAGCTAGTGTAAAAAAATTAAAACCCAAGAAAAGTACAGGTAAAGATAATCTACCTGCTTATATCTATAAGAGGTGTATTGACCAACTTGTTGAACCATTACAGGTTATATTTAATCTAGCTTTAAAAACTAAAACCTTTCCTAAAAAATTAAAAGATACCATTACAGTTCCTATTTTTAAATCTGGTAATATTAATAATGTAAAAAATTACAGACCAATTAGTATTTTAAATTATTGGCAAAAATATTTGAATCTATTTTATATAACAACTTATGACAACATTTTATCAAATCTTTTAATCAATATCAACTTGGATTTCTACCAGATAGATCAACACTTACAAATTTGTGTATTTTCACGCAATCTACTGCAGATGCCATAAATACTAAGAGGCAAATGGATGTAATCTTCACTGATTGTGCAAAAGCATTTGATAGGGTTGATCATGGTTTATTACTACAAAAACTGGGCACCTTTGGCCTTTCTATTAACGCATTAACATTTTTGAATTCGTACCTAGCAGATAGAAGTCAGCAAGTTAGAGTTGGTAATTCTTTCTCAGAGGAATATTCCGTAACTTCTGGAGTTCCTCAGGGCAGCAACCTTGGACCACTCTTATTTGCTTGCTTTATAAATGATCTTTCTAGTTGTCTCAAATTTTCCACTTGTTTAATGTTTGCAGATGTTTTTAAGATGTTTAGAGTTGTAGAAGATCAATGTGATTGCCAACTATTACAACTAGATTTGAATACAGTATCTAATTGGTTTCAGATAAATAGAATGGATCTAAATATTGACAAGTGTTCAGTTATGACCTTCACACGTAACAGGAACTTTATTAAAATGGTTTATTGTATCAATAATAGAGAATTGCCCAGAAAATCTGTGTGTAAAGATCTTGGGGTGAATTTTCAGCAAAGCTTGCACTTTAATGATCACTATCACATTGTTACTAATAAGGCTTTTAGGATGTTAGGATTTATAATTAGAAACACCAAACATTTTAAGATGATATATAGTATAATTAAACTATATAATTCCTTGGTAAGACCACATCTTGAGTATGCTTCTGTAGTTTGGGCACCCCGTGCAGAAGTAAATATAGATTTAATTGAAAAGATACAAAAAAGGTTTTTAAGACATCTATATGTTAGAAAATATAATTCGTATCCATACTTGGTGTCTTACCGGAGTATGCTTGAAACTTTTAAACTTGTAACATTGGAACAGAGACGAAAAATGCAAGCAATGCTATTTGTATATTATATTGTGAATAATTTAAAATATAAAGGCTTATCCTTGATTAACTATATAAAATTCTTGGTACCTAAGATTAACTTAAGGTTAAGTCATAGAGGGCTGTTTTTTTCTATTTGTGAGACAGACTGCTCGCCCATTAACAACATGATGAGGCAGTGCAATATGATACTAAAAAAAATAGCGACATAGATATCTTCAACACCAACATCAAAGCAATTAAATCTAGCTTTTTATCCGCTTTAATCATTTTATCTTAGCATGTAGGTATATCTAATGTCAAAATCCCTACTTGTAATTACATTTTATTCTGTAAAATGTGTTTGTTGTGGAATAAATAAATAAATAAAATATTTAATTGTCTGACTGCCTTTTCCAAGGCAGCGCGTCCCCCTGTCTTAGATCATTATTAATGTCACAGAACGTAGTTTTCTCCTTCAATTAGGTTGGGTCAACTTAACTAACTTAGGTGGGATCCCAAAGTCTATAATTGCATTATATATTGCAGTTATTTTTACACTCTCATAGGCTGCTTTGAAGTCGACGAACAGATTGTGTGTACATTCTAGTGACTTTTCTAAAATATGTCTATGTGCTTGAATTTGATGTGTAGTTGACTTTCCAGCAGTAAATCTGCATTGATATGGACCAACAATATCCTTTGTAAAATGTTTAAGTCTTTCAAACAATACATTGCCGAAGATTTTATATGCAGATCCTAACAGAGTAATGCCTCTATAGTTCTTACATTCCAGTTGATCACCCTGTTTATGCAACGGAAATATTATCCCCTTTAGCAATTCTTCTGGTACCAATTCATTCTGCCATATAAGTACTATTAGTTTATGGATTGCTGCAAAAAGTTGATCACCACCTTTTTTTATACATTTCCGAACATATTTCACCAATTCCTGGGGCTTTATTGTCTTTGAGTTTTAGGATCGCATTTGATACTTCTTCTCTTGTTGGGTCTTCACTGTTTAGTTGCAGTATAATATTTTGTGTTTACTCCAATATGATAATTTGTTCGTAAAATTTTAATTATTTATTTTTATCTTTTTACCTTTTTTCCTAATTCCAGTAATAATCATCTTCTGCTTCTCCTTAATTAATTTACGAAATTCGGCATTCGATTTGGTAGATAACTTCCTAAGTCCACCGCTTAATTTTCAGATATATACTACTGAAAACCCTGTGAACTTTTTCCTTTTGTTATCCGCTTTTATTTTGGATTTTCATTTCCGCGAGTAATGAATCCCGTTCCAGATTTTTCATCGACTTCCTGATCAAGGTGAAAATTTGAATTTCGTCAAATTAAAATCGAAATCAATGTAGAAGTAATTTGGTTCAGCATTTGGAGAGAGAAAAATCGGAATCGTTAATTGAGTCTTGGATGTTCCGGAATGAAAATAAATTACAGGTTTTGATGTTCAAAACGAGAAAATACATTACTTCTTTATGTATAAAGGTTATGATATATTTTAAGTGTATTTCAAAAAAGAAAAATATAACAGATAGATACAATCAGATCGAGCAGTGTCACGTATAAAAAGAGAAAGCCATGTGGAATTATATATAATATATAGTGTAGTGTTACCATTGTTTATTCGATTGCAGCCTCTGTAATTTCAATACATGTTACAAATGATAGTGATATTATGCCCGTTCAACTTCATCTGTTATGTCAATTTTTGAGGTTTGATTCGATCAAAAGTTTTTCATAATCAACAAAGCATGTACAGAGGTTTCTTTTCACTTCCAAATATCTCAACGATTAACGTTAGTTCTATGATTGCACCTCTCGTTTCCGTATCCTTTCTGAAACCATATTGTGAGCGGCTTAGATAATTCATCGCATTTGTTGTAAATAGGGTTAAAGATGATCCTCATGAAAATTTTTGCTACGTGAGTCCTTAGAAATATTGTTCTGTGATCATCACATTTTTTTTGCCTTATGCTTCTTGGGTACTGGTATATATGTGGTTGTGAGCCAATCTTCAGGTAGTGTCCGAGTTTCATATATACCAGTAAAGAAGCATTTCAGATATCTTGTTGCAGCAGGACTTAAGTTTTTGTGTTCAGCCGCCGTTGCGTTTAACTTTATTTCATTGTTTTTATCAGTTATTATTGACAGATTTTTAGGTGACTACAGGCCTGAAATCTCTTATATTTTCTTGTACAATTCTTTGTCTTTATCTTGAGTCTGGAGGTTTTCTAGCCTTCATCAAATCTAGTATATCATCGGTCATTCAGTTTTACTCCTAGATATTTGACCTCATTTGCCTCTTTGACAATTTCTCCACAAGGAACGAGCATCCAGATGTTATCTAGATTCTGTCTCCTTATAAAACTGACTACTACTCTTTTGAAAGAATTGGCAGAGTATTTCCCTTTCGCACCACCTAGTCAGGATATTCAGGATATAGTCAGGTTATCCATCAGTAGTGACTACTGGAGGGGAGAAAGCGCTCTCTCTGTGAACACCATTTAGCTGTTTTGACTGCAAGCTCCTCTGCTTGCAGGTCTCTTAGAATTAGCCTATTAAGCTGAGATCACATCTTCAGTGTAGAAACCTGAAAGGTAGATAGAATTAATTTCTTTCCTAAATCAATACATGCTCCGGATTTTATTTTGTTTGAGGGATATAGTACCTTAGTTATGACGGTTCCTAGCTCGTCAAGTTAGCCTATCTCAGTATATGAAGACTCTGGATTAGTGCTACATTGTAGCTTTATTTGCGAATTTTCTGCTAATGGTATAGAAGCAGCTTTGGAATGCTGAAGATTTCCCTGTATCAATTTAACCGTTATTTTCCTTTATAGGGTCTCTCCTCCAGTCTATTTGGTAGAATCAGCATTATTGGCTTTGCTTTTACCTCTACCTCAAGAAGGTAATTAACATGACTTTTAAAGAGGTTTCCAATCGCCTTTTTCCTTGTTTTCGCGGTTACTGGCCTTGTGATAAAGATGATGATTCCTCTTTCTCTATGACCGAACCGCTTAAGTTTTTCGGAGAAGAACCTTTCTCTTCTTACTTCTGTTTTCTTTGGTCTTGATTGTTCAGTGGAGGAAGATAACTCCTCCTTTTTTCTAGTGGCAATCTTTGGTCTGATGGTTATCTAACTAAAATTGAACAAGGACCCAAAGTTAAATTTCTTCAAAGCCTTCATAGATGGATCGTTTATTGAGAAAGTGTAGGAATTTCCTGCAACAGTCTTCTGTTTCAGTGGAGTACGTTTGAGTCCTGCATTTTCAGCTTCCCATTCATTGTCCTTAGTCTGTTGAAGATTTTTTAAGATACCAGGGTACTCAAAAGTTTCTAAAGAGATTGAGCACACTGTAAAATAAAAACAAATGAGGACAGTAAAGAAAATGTTACAATATATCAGAATGAATATAATTTAAGAATACTATGCTGATTTTTATTACATGCAAACCTAAATACATATTTTAGCATTGTATGGGGTCGCATATTAAATCCTTTACTAATTAAACTATAAATTATATAAATAATTAACTTATCCTCATCATTATAGTTGTCTCGACCATCCTCGGTGGATACTGGTCTCAACTCTATCTAACCACCTAATTAGCGGTGGTCTCTGCTTCTTCTTCCTATGGGTGTTCTTGTCGCTAGCTTTTCAGTAGACGTAATGTCTAGCATTCGTATTATGTGTCCAGCCCATCTAAGTGCACTGTGTTTTAATGAACGTTAGGACATCTGGTTCATTAAAGAGTTAGTTTAATTCGAAATTGTATCTTGAGTATCACTGCCCTTGGTAGTTTATTGCTCCAAATATTTTGCTCTCAAATATTCCCAAAAGTCTTTCATCATTTTATCATTTTGCGTTAGAGTCCATGTCTCCGCCCCCATGTCTACAGCCTTAGCAGTTTATATAATCATTTTAGTTCTTCTTTGAATATTTGTTAAGTAGATTTGTTTTGGAGTCCACAGTATGCCCTATTTGTAAGGTTTATTCGTATTTTGATGTCTGCTTGTTTTTTTGTAGTAGTCACTAGCGAGCTAAAATATGTGAAGCTGTCAACATGTTTAAATATATAATTTTTATCGATCTATTGTAGATAGTACCACCGTCTCAAATTCGTGTGTTTCGGACTACCTTTTCCAAGGCAATGTTAAATAGGAGACATGCCAGGGCATCCCCAGGTCTGAATCCATCCGTTATCTCAACGGATCGAGAATCATCTCTCTGTATTCTAACGCTTGCTTTGAAGTTAGACATTGTTATTCTCGTTAATCGGATAAGTTTTTTTGGTATACCAAACTTACGCATTGATTGGTATAGCACTATTCTTTTGACATTGACAATCTCGTCAATTGTTGATTTTCCTGGAGTGAATCCGGCCTGGTATTTTTAACTATGCACACTGTGTAAATTCGTAGCCTTTCGTAGAGAATATTTGCTAGTATTTTGTAAGCTGTTGTTAACAGGGTTATAATTAACTTCTAAATATTGCAATTAAACCTTTGCGATCCGAGGTTTTTGACCTGAGTTGTTAAACCGTCATCTGCTTTTCTTTTTCCTGATAATTGCAATCTATGTGTGATTTAGACTTCTACAGCAGTAAACAATTGTAACGCAAATTGAAGGAATTAGAAAACTGGTGGATAATGTAGAGCCTAGATTTTCTTCCGTTCGTATTCATAAATGTCTTAATGTTGGGTAAAATAATCTTTAATATACATATAATTTTCTTCTATTATTGACATTAATTTAACTGGACTATATATAGTTTTATCTCTTATCAGTATTTTAAAAACCAAATAATATTGTGTAGAAAATATACCAAATTTTTACAATTTTTTTAATATACGTAATTTGGAGTTTTAACATTTATTTATACTATATATTTTAGTCTTTTTCAAACGGTTCATAATAATTTATGATGTATAATAATTACAAATTTTCGATTGACAATTTTTCATTGAGTTTACTATGGTAACGTTGACATTTCCATCCGGTATATCTGTAAAACTCCAGCAATCCTGGAATATGTGTATTTCATACATGATTAATGTTGTGTTCAAAATCAAAATAAACAAAACGTCGTATTATTTTAAGATACTTGCATTTATAGTGTGCTCTTAATGCATCATAAACGAGATTACCAACTCGACAATACAGTTACCGCATCAAAGAGAGTAATAATGAATAGAGGGGGAACCTACAAGTAATAAATAATAAGGCTTTGAATCGCTCCCCGAGGTACTCCATTATCTCCATCTCATCTATTTCCTGTTAGATCGTCAATGAAGATTTACTTGCGTGGTGCATGCATTTGCAAATAAATCATCTAATTATGCAATATACTGAGTGGTATTTTTACCTTATTATCGAGAGTATTTACATCAATTGTTACAGTACAAGAACTTTTTTAATAGAATGAGGAAGAATCAGTTTTGAAAGAACAATTGAAATTAATTGATGGTGTTTGCCATAATTTCTAGCCGACGCCTTATTTTATAAGTACAAACTGTGCGTGCATGGCGGGTGGGTGAATTAAATATCTTAACTGTTAGGTTGCTGATCCCAAGTCCAGATGATGCAGGTGTGTTGAAACGATGTGCCTGATTTTTCGTAAAAAACTGTTGTATGAAAAATATCTAAAAATATAACCTAAAGCCTCGAAATAGGTATCACATAAATAAAAAAAGATCAAGCCAAGGCAAGAAAACAAGATGTGAATTTTGAGTTCTAGAAAATACAAGGGGATTAATAAAATACAAGTATTGTTACAACGAGCAAGAGATGTTAATACAGATGCGTTTCCCTGTTTTATTGACTTCGAAAAGGCATTTGACAAAGTACTGCATGAGAGGCTTATTGAAACTTTGCGAATCGCAAACATCGATGATCAGAATATAAGAATAATAGCCAATCTCTATAAAAAACAAGTAGCCAAGATTCGAGTAGACAATCAATTATCCGATGAAGTCCCACACAAAGAGAAGTAAGACAAGGTTGCATACTCTCGCCTTTGCTGTTTAATGCCTACTCTGAACATCTATTTCAAGAAGCTTGGGAGAAACGAGTTATGACGTGATTGTTAACGATGAAACTTAATAATAAGAAGACGAAAATTATGATCATAAGCAAAAACCAAGATACATATGCAACGATTATGGCAGACAATAAGGTATTGGATAGACCAGAAAAAAAACATACCTAGGATGCAACATCACAGACAGCTGAGATCACTCATGATAAATGTAGGCTCGAAAACACAAGGAGTGCCTTCCAACAGATGAAGAAAGTTCTCTGCAATTTAACCTTAAACTTATACCTCCGACTCAAAATCCTTAATTTTTATATGTTTTTTGTTATTATGTATGGAGCAGTGGCATGGACACTCACTGATGCGTCTTGTAGACGGTTGCAGTCTATCGAGATGTGGTGCTATCGTCGCGTGCTCAGAATATCATATGTACATCATATAACTAACGATGCAGTAATGCAACGTTTACAAAAAGAACCTGAAGTCTTGAAATCCATGAAAGAGAGAAAGTTAGCATACTTCGGACATATAGTGAGAAATGAAAATAAATATAGAATCCTACTATTGATATTAGAAGGGAAAATAGAAGGAAATAGAAGACCAGGACGCCGCCGAATATTCTGGCTTAAGAATTTGAGACAGTGGAAGGTATGACCATCACAGACCTATTTCGAACAGCTGCTAAAATACGATGGGTCATTATGGTAGCCAACATCCATAGAGGATAGGCACTAGCAGAAGAGAAGAATAAAATACAAAACAAGATCAAGTGCGAAAATGGATTTAAAAATTTATTTTGGAAGCGATGGTACCCGAACAAAGAAAATATAAATGGAGAAAAGAACAGCTAATGCATTTCTACAGTGGTAAATAAAGAGTTTTTTGTTTTTGGAATAATCATAAGAGGTATACAGTCCAGTTAAATTAATATAAATAATAGAAGAAAATATCTCAATATACATCAAAAATTATTTTACCAGAAAATCAAGACGTTTATGAATACGAACGGGAGAGAATCTGAGAATCTGAGAATTTGGAGAATTATCTAATACTTTTTGGAATTGCTTCAATTTGCATTACAATTTTCTACTGCTGAAGAAGTCTGAATCAGACATAGATTTCAATTATCAAGAAGAAGAAAGGCAAGTGGCAGCACAACAACTCGGGTCAGAAAACAGAAAAAAAAACTATGGTTTTCTGGCCATATTCTCTTTAGTCTTCCTTTGGCAAGTGGTTGGGTTGGCAACGAATTTATCAATTCGTTGTTGTGATCAGGGGTGCGATTTATATATTTTATTGAATAATACTGTATTATATCCTTGATTAGTGAAATGTCCAGATTGCCAGACTGGTATGAGTATAGCTTTGTATAGAAGCAGTTTATTTTCGAGAGATAACTGTAATGTGTACTGATTTTTTGGCATTAACATTGATCTTCCATCGCTTAAGCCAGTTTTCTAATTGGTCTAAATGATTTTGTACTTTTTGTTACGCTACATTGGGGTCAACATCCACTGCTAAGATTGCTGTAAATATCAGATACGAAAATGGGCCCAGAACGCTACCCTAAGGTACGCCAGACTGTATGATGTGGTAATTTGATGTCTTAAATTTTGACTTAGAAGTAACGGTCAGTAAGCTACAATTTTAATATAAAGTATATTGGTCTGTTAAGTGTAATTTCAGTTTGTAGAGTATGCCATACTCTATCAAATGCCTGTTTATCGAAAAACACTCCAGAGCAAAACTTTTTCTCTTCGAGAATTGTTTGAATTATATTTACTATTATGTGGCATTATTTAATGGTTGAGCGTTCACGTCAAATCCGAATTGGTGTTGTGGTATAATTTCGGTTATGGAAACAATTTGCTTGATTTTATGTAATCTACTAATCTACTAAAGTAGTCTTTCTAATACTTTAGACATTATTGGTAGTAGGCTTATGTAGGCAGGCCGATATGAATTTGCTTGTGTTGCGGGCTTACCTGGTTTCGGAATCACAGTAATTTAAGCAAATTTCCATTGTATTGGAAAGTAGCAAGACGTAGTACGCTGTTGTATATTATTGTTAATAATACCCCTGCTTTTCTCGATAGTTTTTTAAGTAATTCTCCTATTATTTTTATTTGTTGTCGAACCTCTGTCGGAGGTTCGACAACAAATGTTGTCAGAGGAAAAGATAGTTGACATGGGGTATCAAAGTACATTATTATATCAGCATCTTCATCGTTATTCGTATCTGGTGCTGCGAATACAGTTGCATGGTCCTCTGCAAATACTGTGTCTTTTTTCTGCGTTTGTGCTGGCGCAGTTCGTATCTGTTTTTCTTAAAGATGAATTTGTTTTATCGGTCGTTTAAATGTTTTGTAGTTTTCAATATAGAGTGGTCTTCATGTAAGAGGTTAGAAACATAAAGCTAGAAAGATTCGTTTTTTTTCTTCACGTAGTGATCTATTTAGTCTATGACTTATCCTGTTAAGGTACGTTTTATTTAGTGGATTTATCGTTTGTTGCATATGCGCCGAGCTCTTCTTTTTCTACTACAAGTTCTTTTATATGTGGAGGGGAGGGGGCGATATTATGATTTTCTTGCACACTTCTTTGACGCTGTGGTGTTGCTTCCCATCCTGTTGTTTGTAAAACTGTTGCTAAATAGTCTACTGTTTTTTCTATATCTTTGTTTTCTTTTATCCTAATATCCATTCTAATCTTTGTATTTACAGAATTTTGGAAAACCTCGCATTTTGTTTCCTTAGTTATGAGTTTGGGTGGTGGTGTTCTCCATTTATGTGTGTGCTTATTATTTAGTTATTATTATTGTGCTGTGGTCTAATGTGGAATCGAAGTTTGACTCTATTACATTATGGATGTCAGCTAATCCATTTTGATACAGCAAAATCTACCAAATCTGGGATTTTGTTGGGGTCCGTAAGCCAGTACGTGGGTTCTTCCATTGATAAGTATCTTAAGTTATTTTGTTGAATGATATTCATTAATGCCCGACCTTTAATGCACACCATGTGGTGTGTTTGGCATTCCAGTCTCTTGCTATTATAAATTTGGATCCAAGAATGTGTATGAAATCATTATACTCTTCGCTGAAAGAGGTGTTTATTTCGATTCTAATGATTTCTGCTTGGATTTTGTCCGTAATATAAGCTTCGACTGCATAGTGTTTATTATTTGATTTAATAATAACGGCAGAGCCTGCATATGTTCCTCCGTCTAGTTTGCATAATAAACAGTGTAGTAAGGTAGAATATAGAAATTATATAATTATAAATTTTGCTTAAATTTTAAAATTTAAGGTCAAAAAAAATTTCTAAACAAAAGGTCAGAAATTCAAAATTTAAGCAAAATTTATAATTATATAATTTCTATTTAATTTATGCAGTCAGTAAAATATCACATTTTGAATTTTCCATGTATTTGTTACATTTTTTCGGGCATTTATCAATGGTGAATAAATCTTCTTCTTTTTTGTTACTTAACAAAGAAGAATTTTTTAAACAAAATTTTATTTTTGACAATATGTCAAAAATAAAAATTTTTAAGCTAGTATTTATGTCATTTTAGGCTGGTTGTAGCTATTCTATTTTTGTTTATAAATTCAATTTTTTCTTAAGAAACTTTATCTAAATTTTTCAGAGAAACATTTATTAGAATAAGGCATTTTTTTATTAATATTTTTTGTATTTATTATGTAAGCAGTAGTTTTATATAAGAAACTAATTTTATTTGGTGAGTTAACAAAAAATTTTTTATTTCTAGTTCAACTTTGTAAGACATTTTGTATTTTTTAGAAGCTCTTGATAAAAATTGTAATCACAATTGAAATCTCGAGTAAAAAATAGTCAACAAATAGCCCCTTTTATTGACTCCAACCCATCAAAAACAGTGTTATATATATATATATATATATATATATATATATATATATATATATATATATATATAAATAAATAAATATATATATATATATACATGCATATATATATATATATATATATAATTCAGACAATATTTAAATATAAATTTAAAACAACATATCTTTAAACTGAAGTTCTTATTACAATAATTAAATTATACTAACAAAATTTGGTACCTTTCGATCACTAAATGTCTAAATGAACTTGTTTTCCAAAATAAAGGTTTTAATCGCCACTCAATGTCTCAGTTATCAGCCTTTGGTTATCCTTCTTTTTATGAGATTGCATTCCAAAATAGACTACAATGTTTCAATTAGCAGCTTCCACAATTTTAAATTATTTTTCTTTTTATTGTGATTGACTTTTTATTATTAATAATTTATATATTATTGTTTGTTTGATTTCTTTTCTTCAAAAACTTGACTTTTTCCAAAAATGAGTTGTGACAGTTTGACTTCTCAATAATTAATCTTCTTTCTTAAAGTGACAGCGTATTTATAGATTATTTCAATGTTCGCGAAAATTCTCGAACGAAAAGAGGTTCGATTTATATATATATATATATATATATATATATATATATATATATATATATATATATATATATATATATATATATTAATGTGATATTAAAAGTCTGAGGTGCGCCAAGCAATTAATTAGCTAATTAATTGATCAATTGAAATCATGAATGTGTTGCTTGTGTGAGTCCATTTCAAATAGCTAAAGAAATAATAAATAATTGTGAGAGATTGTGAGTAAGTCTTATTTATTATTTCTTTACCTATTTGATCAATTAAACTTATTTAAATGATGCAATTATGATTCTATCACACTATTTAATTCTCTTATCAGGGTTATACTCAGGGCTTTACATATGATAGGTAAGGTCCAAAGAATACCGGAATAATAAAAAACATATATGATACAACATTATAATATATTGAAATAAAATTCACGCTCAAATATCTTCAATAAAAATATCTCATATTATTATATTATCAAAATTTTGTTCTACGTACGTGAACCTTCAAAAATTAATGGTACATACAATAAAAATTAAAATTTCCAATCAAACTTGTTGTTCTATATCTCCTGATCAAAATATTCCTATCTTTTCTAAAGCAATTGTAAAATTTTTCCAAGTATTTAACTTTAAAAGAATGTTCATAATTTTTCGCCACTCAGCTTTATTTATTAATAAGATCTCCATAAGTTTCTAAAATCTTCTCTATTTCCTTTTCCATGTTTCCTCTACATTTTATTTTTCTTTCATCCTCATTTTGTTCACATGTGTTCACTGTCCATAACTTCTTTTTCTTCCTGCTTCATTTCTGTTTTATCGTCGGCTACCAACAATTCTTCTGTACCTTCTATTTCCTGTTTTTCTCTTATTTCCACCTTGTTTTTCTGCTTTCTTTTCGAACTCTTCTTCTTTTTCTTCCTCCTCTTTTTCTCTTCTGATTGAATTTTTTCTTGTACTTTTGGTTTATCCTCTACAGTCATATTGATTTCTTTATGTTTTTCCTGTTCATTTATCCTTTCAGAATTTTTTTTCCTATATGTTTACTTTTCTTCTTCTGTGTTGTCTGGTTCTGCTCTGATTTCTAGTTTATTTTCCGAAAAATTATTGGTGATATGTTTTTCTCTCAATTCATCAATTCCCGCTACCATATCATAATTTAAATCTTCGATCACCACACATTGCATAATATAGAATTTGTCTCCCACTCTGATCCGTACTCCCAAACCTTCGTTTACTGTCGTCAATTTTTATTGTTTGCACCTACTAAAGCAACCCTAGGAATCTTATACACAAATCTGTCCAAATTTAATGCTTTTACTTTAGGTTTTTTATTGATTAACGATATCTCTGATCCAGAATCAATCCCAATTTTGATCGCCTTATGTTTTATAACTGCATCTAAAAAAATTAGATTGGAATTAGAATTTTGTCTTTCGATTTCTATTGCTACATGATTCATCTCCCTTCTAATTTGTCGTTGGAAACTCTGATTATTGCTATCGTCTCTTTGTTCGTTCGTATTCCTATTCGGAGGATTTTCTGCAGCTCTGTTCCTGTTGTGATTTTCATAATATGTTCTATTTTGTGTGTCGTTTCTGTTATCATAATTATTTGAATTATTATATTTTGTACTTTGAAATGTATTAAGCAAACCAATATTATTTTCGATTTTACATCATTTTTTAGCATAATAGCATATATATATATATATATATATATATATATATATATATATATATATATATATATATATATATAGAGTCAGGGAGCGCTCTAGGCTCCCTGACTCGCCAGTGTAGTCAACCTGCCAGCCAACCAGGACAGAGAGATTTCCGTATTGAGGATCGTACTCTGTCCTTAACCAAGCAGAACTTATCGGTATTGTGAATTGAACATTACCGCGGGTCTGAATTGAAGCGGAAGCGAGTATAAGTCTGCGTGCTATCGACTTTACCTATTTCATTTCTTTGTTAGTAATAATAATTTTTTTTCTTTTATAGACGTTCGCCGGGGAGTTCATTCATCGCGGTATCCAGACATGGACGTAGAATTCACTTTATTTTGATTTATTGTATATACGGCGCAGAATTCATTTTATTTTTATTTATTGTATATATGATAAATTAATAGATTTATTTTTATTTCAACCTGTGTTTTACTGAGTCTGTCGCCCCGAAAGGTCTGACGCTACCCGTCACAACTATTAGTATTGCTACCAAACGTATATCCTTAAACTCTAGCTATTCAGACCTTGTTGGCGAATGTTTTAACTGTGTACTTAACAAAAGTCGTTGGTACATTACATATTATGTCATATTTAGGGGAAAAACGAGCTGCGAGCTCTAAAATTTAGCATTTATTGCACTAAAACGTAATATTAAAGGACTCGGGTTTCGCTAATTTGCAGCACAAAGCACAACATTTGTCATGAGATCCTCGAAAATTACGAGTATGAATGTAATGAGTATTTTTGTGGAAAACGACTGTTGAAGTAGTTTTTTTATACAGACCTTCACCGTTGGAGAGGTTCTTTGTTCCCTTAAACTTGTTTCAGTTATTTACATATTTTGCAACCATATTTTTCATTATATCTTACATCCTTTTTAAGAAAGGTTTTCATACTAATATTATATAAGAGCTTTAAGATATTTATTTTAGTTTATTTGAAAATTTTAAATGTCATTAGTTTTTATTATATGATCGGTACTGTCATTCAGTTGTAGTTGTCACGATGGTTTATAGTATACCTGAATATTTCATATATAGTATAGCTGAAATATTTCATAAAAGACATCCGGACAAAAATATATGTCACGTGTACGTCCGCGATTTAGTTGAAAAGTTTAGCGAAACGGGATCAGTGCAAAACAAAAAAGGATTACTCCAAGATAACTGAGTGAAGCATTCCAAATTGAGGTCCTTGGAAATTTTGCAATAGAGCCTACTGCATCAACACGTCAAGTATCTGCAATGACAGAACTTTCGTATGAGTCGGTTAGGAAGGTGTTGAAATTACATATTTCTCCCGGACAAAATACAAATTCTTCAAAAACTAGGTGATGATGATCCAGACCGACGAATTGAGTTTTGTGAACTCATGAGTAAAAGAATTCGCGTTGAATCGAGAATTTTAAAAATATTTGTTACACTGATGAATGTACTTTTGTGCCGAATGGTAATGTAAATAAACAAAGCTGTCGGTACTGGAGTGATGCCAACCCGCATCGATTCAGGCAAGGTCATACTAAATATTCTGAAAAACTGAATATTTGGGCAGGAATATTAAGGGATGCTATAACTGGAACCTTGTTCATGCCAGAAAATTTAAGTGGCGACATTTATCTCGATATGCTAGAAAATACCATCGAATCCAACATCACTTCCAACAAGATGGAGCACCTCTTAACTATGCAGCTCCAGTTAGGCACTGGTTGGATACTAATTATCCAAACAAATGAATTGGAAGGAGAGGTCCTATTGAGTGGCCACCGAGGTCACCAGACTTACCGCCACATCAATTTTTTCTATGGGGTTACCTCAAGTCAGTTGTTTATAAAACTCAAACTGCGTCACCTGGAGAAATGCGAGAAAGAATTACGCAAGAATGTCGCGCTATTACTAGAACAACATTTGCCAAGTTTGTGCAGAATTTAAAAATAGGTTGTATTATTGTTTACAAAACAACGGAACCCACTTTGAACATTTACTTAATTGATATTTTTAACAAATTTGTAGTTCAACAAAATCCTCATTAAATTTTCCATTTAAGCCAAAATTTTAAAATTATTGCTTAACCCTGTATAGTTATTATTTATACCATTGGATAGAATTTTTTATAATGTTTTCAATAATGTATCACAAGTAGAGGTTTGCAATATAAACTTTTTTGGTTGTGCTGGGTGGGGCCTAGAAGGTTGATGGGGGTGAGTTCTATTCCATGTAATTTTAGTTCTCCCTTACTATTCTAGAGCAATTCCAGCTCTAGCTGTTTCAAGCATTTTTCGATATATATATATATATATATATATATATATATATATATATATATATTATATATATATATTATATATTGTTATGATATTTATGTAAAATCGAGAAAAATATTGGTGTGTTTAAAATATTTCAAAGTTAAAAAAAAAACATTAAAATAATTCAGAAAATATAACCAACAAACATTTGGAAGAAGGAAAGTTTTTTTAAATTTTTGGATTACCTGTATTAAACAAAATGTAAGCTATGCATAAATTATTTCTTTGGTTATACTATACTTGAGTGACCCGCATAATTTTAAGTGAAATCCAAAGAACAATTGAACCGGGTTTTCCAAATACATTAACGCAGCGATTAAAGACAATAGAAGAGGTTTTAGAAATAGGTTTTTGTTAGTTTTTAAGAATTGTAGAAAAATATTATTTGTAAATAAGTTTTAGGAAATTTTATAATTATAGGTAAAAATTTGTTTGTTATCGGAATGAAAGAATGGGGAATTGTGACGAGTTTTGATTGGCGGAGATTAAAAAAGGTGGGATAGGTATGTAGGAATGAAAGTTTAGCTAGAATTTGGAGGGAGAAAAGATAGGCAGTTGGTTTCCAAGGGTGCAAGGCGAACGGCCGTTGTTCTCGGGTAGTTTCCCAGAGGTAGGAAACAGTAGCAGTGAAAGTTTGTGAGTTTTCGTGTAGTTAGTGTATCTGACAGAAGCTGATCCAGTAAAATATTGTAAGTCATATTTTTCTACTTATATTCCAAGAGTCACTGTTCAGGCCAACGAGAGCTTCAGTTTATCGTAAAGAAAAGATATTCCAAGAGTCATTTTTCACTCAGGCCAACGAGAGATTCAGTTTATTGAGAGAAGAAGAAGCTAGCATAATTTGAACGATTCGTGCATTTGAAGGAGATCATTAAGGACGAGATACTTGCAATAATTTATTGTAAGATTGCTGATTACTTAGGGAGCGGCCACGAGTAAATAGTATAGTCTACAAATAACAAGGATTTGGACCACTCATCATCAGAGAGAGATAGTTTTGTTTTCTGCAGTTTTTTCTTTCATTGATAACACAATTTTTACACTTAATTTAGAAAGGATATAAATATTTTGATTAGGAGATTTAGAGTAATACTTGGATTTTGAGATAACAACTAATATTGTTTGTACCATTAATTTTGATTGTTCACGTACGTAGAACAAATTTTGAGAATTATTATATGGGATTTTGTTTATTGAAAACTTTTGAGTGTGAATTATTTTATTATTTTTATTTCAATATATAGTGTTAGATCATATGTGTTTTTTATTATTCCGGTATTCTTTGGACCTTACCTTTCACATGTAATAGCATAGATATTGAAGCACGAATTTAACCCTGAGATAAAAGAATTAAAAATTGTGATAGAGTCATAATCATATCATTTAAATAATTTTAATTAATAAAAAAAATTAATTAGCTAATTATTGCTTGGCGCACCAAGACGTTAAATATCACAATAATATATATATATATATATATATATATATATATATATATATATATATATATTATATATATATATATTGAGATAATATTAAATATCAGAGAAAGAAAGGTAATCAAAATGTTTGGAAACGTAGAATGAACTTAAATGGCGATTAAAGAAGTAATTTATGAGTTATATACTAGAGAATATTATAAAAAGTATTTATATGAGGGCATCCTTAAGAAATTAGTATAATATTTTATTTAAAAAGTAAGTTGAACAGAAAATGGGCATTTGAAATAATATTTATGGATTAAAATAATGTTATTTACTAATTTAAGATGTTTAATTTATATATAAGTTCTCATTCTGATCTGAAAATCCTAAATTTTCGAAAAATTTAAATAGAAAAGAAAAGAACTTTCTAGAAGTTTAAAAATAAAACGTTAAGAGGTTTAATATATCACAATAGAAGAATCTAACCTCTTTCCGTTGGAGAATTTTAGCGAACATTAGAATATCTATAAGTACGGTGTCACTTTGAGCGTAAAAGAGAGATTAAGAAGATTAGTTATTGAGAAGTCAAACTGAAACAATTCATTTTTGGAAAAAGTCAAGTTTTTGGTAAATTTTCATAGAAAAGAAATCAAACAAACAATAATATATAAATTATTAATAATAAAAAGTCAATCACAATAAAGAAGAAATTATATTTTACTCAACAATAAATTTTAATAAGAAGAAAAATAATTTGAAATGGTGGAAGCTGCTAATTGAAACATTGTGATCTATTTTGGGAAGCAGTTTCATAAAAAGAAGGATAACCAGAGGCTGATAACTAAGACATTGTGTGACGATTAAAACCTTTATTCTGGAAAACAATTTCATTTAGGCATTCAGTGACAGAAAGGTACCAAATTTTGTTAGTATAATTTAATTATTGTAATAAGAACTTCAGTTTAAAGATAGGTTGTTTTAAATTTATATTTAAATATTGTCTGAGTATATATGTTTGTTTCCTGATAATTGTAATAAAGATAATTTTAAAAGAACATACAAACTAATTCTTTGGGAACCGCGACAAAAACCCTATATGTTATTAAAAATACTCATATATATATATATATATATATATATATATATATATATATATATATATATATATATATATATATAACCGGTCCCGCTCCCGCGTTAACCGGCCGTCGTATTAACCGGCCAGTCCCCCTTCCTATTGTTTTGCGTACGAGACCAAGCGCAGCTTGATAATGTCTGAATGATGAATGATAATTTAGTCTAAGTTTAAAATGCTTCCAGAAAAAATATTTTTGAGAAGTCATGAAAAATCGGCTCCTGGATTTAAAAAGAATAAAGAGCGCATTACAGTTGCTGTTTGTTCAAATGCAGCAGGAACACACAAAATTCGTCTTTTGGTTGTTGGTAAGTTCACTAAATCGCGTGCATTTAAAAATTTACATCCATCATCCCTCCACGTATTCTGCAAATCACAAAAATCAGCATGAATGAGCGCTGATTTATTCAAAGAATGGTTTGAGCGTGAATTTTATCCGAAAGTAACGCGCCATCTTAAGAGCGTAAATCTCTCACTAAAGTAGTCCTACTCCTACTCTCCTAATTTACATGTTAACTCCCGCCTTTCAAGAAATTTCTGCTTCTACTTTCGTTAAGTCTGGGCAAAAACTCTGGACCAACATTGAGGAACTTGTTGAGTGTCAACAATCAGACGAAGAAGATAATTCTACCACCATTCTTCAAGATCTTCAAA
Organism: Diabrotica balteata; assembly: GCA_918026665.1. NCBI lineage: Eukaryota > Metazoa > Arthropoda > Insecta > Coleoptera > Chrysomelidae > Diabrotica > Diabrotica balteata. The sequence continues at coordinate 105,077,805 of OU898276.1, read as the reverse complement.
CGTTATCCGAAAATGTCCAATTGCAGACCGAAGATATTAAAGAATGGATGAACTATCACAAGGAACTTGAAAACAAATTTTTGACAGACAACGAAATAATTACACTAACAACATATGAGCCCTATGAAAAGGAGGAGACTGATGATGATGATGTTGACGGAAGGGAAAAGGTCGGCCACACCGAAGCGAGGGCTTCAATAGAGGTGGCATTGAAGTATATTGAACAACACCTGGGTCATCTTCAATAGACCTCTTGGTTTTTAAAAAATGGAGAAATATAGCTTTTAAAAATTCACTTGTTAAGAAACAGAAGAAAGTACGATTTATTTAAAATAAGTGTGTAAAATATTTAAATTATGTATATATGTACATAGAAATAAATAGTATTTTTCAACTGTATACTCCGTGATCTTTATTAATATACACCTTACTGTACATGTGTTTGATATATGTATGCATGTACTTGATTTTTCTCATGAAAATGCCTGCACATCGGATTAATCGGCCATTTGATCAACCGGCCAGGCTCTGGTCACGAAGTAGCCGGTTAAGAAGGAGTCTACTGTATATATAAATTTTCTTTGGTATATTTTAGGTTCTGTCGGTCTGGAATTAAAACAATTCTATTTTTTCTTCTCTTAATATTTTTCCAACTGATTATTGGCTTCATCAGAAGTGCACTACAAATTTATTTAAACAAAGAGATAAGCAACATTAAGATAAAATTACATACATATTTACTCAAGAAGTAGAACTGTTCACAAAAAAAAACAAGATAATTAAGTGATGGACCGTTACTTAATGCAAATTCATTTTTATAACAATAAAACACTGACAACTTAGTTTTCAAAACTTTCACACAATTTATTAAAATATCTTATCACTACAGCTATCACTCTGTCGAAACAGCTTTTTCAACAGCCAAACAATTTTCAGTGTTTTATTGTTATATAAAACAAGACAACATTTGTACTACACTTTTACATTTAGACTGACAATTTTAAAATAAGTTAAAATACACATAAAACAACAATAAGTGTATAGTGGGATAGACGAGTATAAGAAGGTTAGTATACAAATTTGTCGATGACATTATCTGTGCCGTTTCAAACGATCAGGTTGACACCATCTTAAATACGTATAACTCTTTTAGTGACACAATACAATATACTGTTGAAAGATAAACTAACAATAACCTACCTTTTTTGGCACTAAAGTAATTCACATGGAAAGCAATCATATAATACTAGATTGGTACCAAAAACCTACTGCATCAGGCAGATTTCTAAACTTTGCTTCCCAAACACCAAGAAAACCAGAAATACAGTACAGTTCTTATTATGAAAAATAGAACACTCAATATATGCGACGACTAGTTTCTAATAACAGTCAGTAGTCAAAGCTTTCTTAAGATATTTATTAACAACGATTATCCGAAGACACTCCTTAAACAATTAATTTACAACTCCTACTACTATGATAAAACATTGGATAGAGATGCACTACAAATCTGTAAATATAAAAGATTGCCCTTTATTGGTAATCTAACAAATAAAATTACAGCTATCTTAACTATACACTAACATCAGAATTGGTGGGTTCAGCGGTATTGGTAACAAAAGTTTGTTTTTTCGTATTAAAGATAAGACACCAGTAATGTTCACTACCAATACAATCTACAAAGCCGCCTTCAGGCTACTAAGGTTGCTATATTGGACAGACAAGCCAATGGTTAAAACATCAAAGTGACTGCCATAAAGGTAAAAACACATGAGCTATTGTCGAACACTTCATCAACACAGGTCACAAGCTTGACTATACTAATGTTGAAATCCTACAAACAGTAACTAATTATAAAAACAGGCTATTTCTCGATATGTGTTATATTACCAACACAAAAAATGTAATAAATTACAAAACAGATAAGAATCAGTTAAGCAGCATCTACAGCAATATTCTGCAATCCATTTAATTCAAAATTCTTTTACCATGTACTGCTACTTTTTTTTGTATATACAAACTTCAAGGTACAAGAGTTTCCTCTTTGCTTCTTTCCTAATGTTTGCTGACGATTTAAAATTATATTTGAAAATTGAGAATGATAGTGACTATCAAAAACTACAATCTAATTTGGATCGGTTGATCTATTGGTATGACAGCAACGGAATGGAAGTAAATGTTAAAAAGTGTCAGTTAATGGTTTTTGGTCGAAATAAAACTCCTACAAATCATATCATATCTATACTATTAATGGTTGCCCTTTAGACTCTGTACCTCAGATAAAAGACTTAGCTGTTGTGCTCGATTCCAGCTTATTCTACATCCCCCATCTGTTGTCTCAAAATCACTTTAACTTTTAAGGTTTATCAAACGTTGTGCTAAAGACTGTCTAAACATCCCATTCATAAAAAAATTGTATTATTCACTTGTGAGGCCCCACCTAGATTACTTTTCATGTGTTTGGTCCGAAGCACACTAACTAGTTCGCTTTGAAGGTCAAAAAGCCCTATTAATTACATACTAGTTCGCTCCGAAAACCATAACCTAGTTCGCTCCCGTGGTCAAGCGTATTAAGTACTTATCTATTAGGGTCTAGGAAAATGAACACCAGAAAAATAGGTACTGCGGTTTTCGCATTTTATATTAGAAATACATCAAATATTGGTAGTTACATATTTATATAAATACAGTGATAAGCGCGCTAATAACTGGCAAAATAACGCAAACGATGGAAAACATATGAAGTTGTAAGATAAAAGAGATGAAACTAGCAGAGATAAGAAATTTAGCGATAGAACATGTTATGTATTTTGAAAAATGTTAGTGATTGATTTAGAAATTACAGAAATTTTGAGTTGTTTTAAAAAATTACTGAAATAATTTTTGTGCCTATTCTAAAATATAGGTATAATAAGAAAGCAATACAAGTGTAAAAACATAATATGGGATATTCTCTACCATTGCAAAACTAAATAAATATAAATTAAAACGAGGCATTTTTTCGCTAGAAATCTAAATAAAATACAATTTTTTGGTTTCACAGAACTTCGTATTTTTATATAAGTGCCAATTTGAATATCTTTTAAAACTTCTAAAAATTGAAATATATTAGGGTGCGGATTGTAAAATAACGAGTTAAATTTAGAATGGAAACTTTCACAGGCAATGGTTGTACGCTCAAGTGATGAACTGTTTTCCGCCCACATCTCATGAGAGAAGTCTGCTTCTTCAGGTGTTGTCCACGGCTGCCACGGCTTGGTGTTGTGCTGGTAATATTTCAGTCTAAAGTCTAAAGCAAAACACTCACCTACTTCTAATGGATCTAGGAAAGGTAGACCAAACATATTAGGTATTATCCGACTTCATTGTCGTTTAAATACTCAATAGTCAGACCAACTTTTTGAATTTTTCTCCACCATTATTGACCGAGGTGAAACCTACATCCGTTTATTTTTGCAGATGGAAACACTTCACTTACAGCTGCATGGATCGCATTTTCGAAATCAACATACACAACCTTGGGACTCAAATTTAAGTTCAATTTTTGACACTCCGTCTTTAAACAATTTAAGGCAGTCACATATGAGTTTGTTAACTTATTTGAAAGCAAAAAGAATGCCAACGGCACATAGTGTCCATTTTCGAGTCCGTGAACCGTAAATAGTTAAATAAAAGTTTAGTGCAGTATTTAAAAGTTCCATCAACATAAATTGTTTCTAATTTACTTAAAAATGTTAAGTTAGATACACAAGAAAAAGCAACAAATTTTTTTACCGGATCATTTTTCAACAAAAATTGTTCTTTTTGGTTGGTTGCCACTTCCACGGAGTTAAACGAGTCATGTACTTCCTGCGCGCACTTGTTTTCTGGCAGTATAAATATTTTCTAACCAAATATACATCTTCTACAGTAAGACTTTTAATGCCTGTTTGTTTTATTTCGCTGTGTATCAACTTCAATGGGTTTTCACACACATCATCCATTGCCTTCCGCTTAACACTATTACTTAATTTTTGCCGGTTTAACACTGTTTTTGATAAACTTTCATGGGTATGGTTATGACTACATTTGACTACACTATTACAAATATTTAAAGTTTTAACGAATGCTTTGCAACTTCGTTCTACACACTGCCAACGTTAGATATTATTAGCAAGCATTTTATGGAAGTTATACTTGTAATTGTCAATAACTAACATTGACTTGCCCTTTTCACTTAACATTTGACTTACTTCAGATTTCTCCATCATGAACTAGGTATAATGACATTCAAACTGGAACTAAAGTAATAATGTTAAGATTCGCATCACCTCTATTTCTTATCATAAAATTTCATGTAGACTACTAATTACCTACCAATCTTTTCGAATAATATATCATTTGCAACTTCTGATACGGAAAAACCCAATCAAATTTTGAACAAGGGAATATAAGCTCTAACATCATAATACTTTAGTGATATTATCAATAGTAATACCACTAGTGATTCAATTTTCGCGATAAGTCTGTCGATTTACTTCTAAACGAAACTGAGTTGCTTGAAAACACCACGAGTCCGTAGGACGAGTGGTGTTTTCTTTAAGAAACTCGTTGAGTTTAGAAATAAAAGACATACTTCTTCTTCTTCTTCCTTTATTGGGTAATATCCCAGGGGATAATTTGCCCAGCTAATTCAGGGGGAGGGGGTATTCTCAACTTGCTCTAAACAATCGAATATGCCCATATAACACTGAATTGAAATTATTTTATATTGAATGAACACTATGTCTAAACTTCTTCTTCTTGGGCCAAACAGTTAGTATAGGAAAGTCTATTCAACACAGGATAAAACTTTTCTCGCTTGGGGGTAGCAAACCAGTCTTTTTCTACATAGTCTTTTTTGATGAGGTCCTCAGAGTTCCACAGCAAACTCTTCTGAAAAGACAGACTTATAAGCTAAATTAAATCACGAGTGGCATTTTATAAGACTATTTCATGAACAAAGTGATAGGTCAAAAATTCAGTAGAATCAGAGGAAGGAATTTAATAATAATACTAGGTAACCTAGAATATGATCCACACAGAACATCATAAATTGTCTCCATATATAAGATTTAGATTTTTTTGTGTTACTCGGTATATTTTCTTCAATGTTTTGGTTTATAACTTCGTTTAAAGTACCACCGAAACGACTCATTTTGACGTATACAGCTACAATAATTTTTTTTGGCAAACGTCAAACTTTGCTTTGCGATCGGTATCCATGGTTACGTCGTTGAAAACACGAAGCTGATAGACCAATCAGAATTGAAAGACAGTTGGTGTTTTCGCGATAACACAAGCTGTCTTTGGTTTGTGATTGGTCAGATTATGTGAAAATTTTAAGATGAGTGAAATAGTCGTTATAATTTTAATATTTTTTTTAATGAAGAAGTAGTGTTATACAGTAGCACTGTTTAAAAAAGACTCATTCTTTTTTAAACAATGATGGTAGTGTTGTATTAATAGGTATACTGTATCCAGAAATTTAGTGTCTCATTATAAAAGTTAATTTAATAACAGCTGTAAAACTGAATAATCCCTTGTAAATACTATATTGTTATATAATTATCACAGCTACCCAAGCTGCCAGGACCGGCATATAGCCAAACATAGCACAACTGTATATAGGTATAATCAGATCAAATATTAAAGCATGTCAAAAAACTCTTTTAATAAACTTACAAATTTCCCATAATTATTGTTATTAATCATTATTTTAAGTCTCAACGAAGAAAATGTTTTGTGTGTGTGGTTTGTGTTTTATTGGCACTGGTTTTCACAACTAACTGGCCAGTCAATTTCGTAATGATTTTTTTAGACTATGACATATCCCTAACTCAGAGGAGTAATGTGTAGTGTCTGTGATGAGTAAATGTCTTGTTACATTAGTAAACTCGATTTTATTGTCTTTACAAAGAGACGCTAATTGTATCCGAACGTCTGCGGTCCCTCCGGTGAGTACCGATTTACTCGTTTTAAAAGGTTCCTATTTATTCATGTTGACTTGTTATGTTTAAGTTTTCCGTTTAACTGCAAAAGTTGCCAAAAAATGGGAAATTTCTTTATTTGCCCAGAAGAAAAGAAAAAGAAATTTCCCATTTGTTGCCAACTTTTTTAGACATACATTATACCTTACTAACAATTGAAAAACTTCTTCCCTTACATGAAATATAAAATATAATAATATTCAGCTATATGTATATACCTACATTAATTCATTTTAATTTTTTTCACTATTTTATTATTTCACTTGCAATGTGTTTAACAAAACAAAAATTGTTACTTTCAAAATTTGAATATATTTAATAAAGAATCGACACAGAAAATATAATAATTAATTAATTCTAATACTCCATCAGTTTATGTATTTTCCCTTAATTATCTAGATATTTATTTAAATTAAATATGTAATGTAAACGACAAATAAAATTCGTTAAGCCGGCCCTTTTTACTATTTACCTGTAGACGTAAATCTCTTTATGGCTTCGACTTTATCAGTGGGATACTTTTAAGTTCTGCATAAATTAGTTCTTATAATAATTGTGAATGAAGTATGAATACAAAGTTTGAGAAGACATTATTCAAATATCTTTTCTAAGAAATATATGGCCGGAGCGAATTTACCTACGCCCCTTTTCTGTGGGGTATTAAAATCTGACCGCGTGAGCGAACTAGTATACACCCTTTTGGTCTCCTCACTATAACTAACTATTCAAATATGGAAAGGCCACTCAACATAACTTCTTTCCAACTCTCCAAATTTTGGTCCTCAACTATTGGAAAAAATTATGTTCCCAGTAGACAATCATCATCATCATTTTGGCTTTACAACTCTGTGTGGGTCCTAGCCTCCCCAAGAATTCTCTTCCAGTCGTCCCTATCCATCGCCTTCCTCCGCCAAGCACGTATTTCCATATTTCTCATATCTTGGTCTATGTTATCTAGGAATCTTGTTCTGGGTCTTCCTCTTCTTCTTTGACCAATAGGTCTATCAAGGAGCGTTTTTCTAGCTGGGTCGGTTTGCTACATCCGCATTATATGGCCTACCCACCTCAGACGTCCTATCTTAATGTATTTTACGATATCTGGTTCCTGGTATATTCTATCGAGTTCGAAGTTGTATCGTCTTCTCCAGACAGAATTTTCATTTACCGCTCCATAGATTCGCCTCAGTATTTTTTTTTTCGAAACATCCTAACATGTTTTCATTGCTTTTTGTTAAAGTCCAGGTTTCTGAACCATATGTTAGGACTGGGCGTATTATTGTTTTGTAAAGTTTTACTTTTGTATTTCTTGATATAGCTGTAGATTTAAAAAGGAGATTAAGCCCAAAATAGCATCTATTAGTAGTGCAAATTCTGCGGTTTATCTCTGCGGTAATGTCATTTTCAGTATTGACGAGCGTTCCCAGGTATACAAATTCGTTAACTGCTTCGATGACGTCGTTTTCTATAACAAGTGGCCGTCGTATTTGTGGTTGCGGACCTACTTTCATGTATTTCGTTTTATTAATGTTTATTATTAAACCCATTTTTGTAGCCGCTTCCTTTAGTGCTACATACGCCTCTCGTGCTGCGTTTTCCGTTCTCCCAACAATATTGATATCATCAGCATGTCGTCTCCGGGCGATAATTAATAAACGTAGGAAATTGAAATGCATCTCGGTGCTATAACCATGTTTACTAATATCTATAACTATTGCGCAATATTGTGCAATATTGCGTAGTTAGCCGGTACGCTCTAATTTGGGCATTGTCTTGAAAAAGACAATGCTGGTAGGTTGTAGGTACTTTATAAATAAAAAAACTCACAATTTCTAAGTAGAAAAAAGCTCAGCGTCAGAGTGTTTAGAACTTTTCAGAGCCCTTCAAAGTGAAGAGCCCTTTGGCTACCCTCTAAGGGTAAAACCGCACTGACTGTAAATCCGAAAATGTCCCATATTTAAAGTAAAATTAACTTTTATATGAAACCTTTTCGATTTTTAACCAATTAAAATTTGAATAAAACTCCAGAAGGAAGGGCGATGAACATCGAGGTTCGTGATTGGTGGCACCTGATGACAAGCATATGCTAGGATTTGCACAAATTTATTATATATTGAACCGGTAGTTGTGATTTGTGACGTACGTATTACTTTTTCCAGAGCTAGATTGAATAGTATACAAGAGAGTGGGTCTTCCTGACGTAGCCCGTTATTTGTATTAAAAGGTTCAGAGAGTTCCCCCTGGATTCGTACTCTGCATTCAACTTTTTCAAGGGTTAGTTTGGTTAGACTTACCAACTGATTTGGTACTCCCAGGTCTATCATTGCTCTTAACAATTCTCTTCTATTTACAGAGTCGTAGGCTGCCTTGTAGTCTATAAATATGTGGTGCGTGTCTACACCGTATTCCAGTGTTTTCTCTAGAATTTGTCTTGAGGTTGAAATCTGACGAATTGTTGATTTACCACCTCTGAAACCAGCCTGGTATTGTCCTATTATTTGCTCTGCATACGGTGCCATACGATGGCATAGTATATTGGAGAATATTTTATACGCTGCATTTAGGAGCGTAACTCCTCGATAGTTAGAGCATTCAAAGATATCTCCCTTTTTGTGTATTGTGCAAAGTATTCCAATATTCCAGTCACTGGGGAGGGACTTCTGTATCCATATTTCTTTTATAAGCTGCTGTAGCGCTATTATGATATCGTGGCCACCTTCTTTATATAATTCCGCTGGAAGATTATCTATTTCGGTAGACAAACAAGGCTAAAATCAACCCTTTTATGCTAGACAAAGATTGGATTGTTATAGTATTCCAAAAGAATTTAAAGCTCGGCTCAAGAACTGTGTGTATTATAGCTTGTACATTGTACATTCCTTGTTAATGTTTGTTATTTACTGTTCCTGCTTTTATTTTTTGTATGATTAAAATTTTTAAATTTAATTTAAGTAGGTTACGTTAAGAATCTTCTGTAATTTATTAATAATGTTTACATTGTATTTTAATTGCCTGTTGATAAATAAATAATACAAATACAAATAAACTCGGCTATCCGACTATACACTTTTTGTTGTTTTAAATGTATTTTAAACTTATTTTAAAATGGTTTATAAAAAGTTTATAATTATAAAAGTGTAGTACAAATGTTTGCCATATTTTTTTTGTGAACAGTTCTACTTCTGTGAGTAAATATTTATGTAATTTTATTTTAACGTTGCTTATCTCTTTGTTTTAATAAATTTATAGTGCACTTCTGATGAAACCAACAATCAGTTGGCGAAATATTAAGTGTCGAAAAAATAGAATTGTTTTAATTCCAGACCAATTCAGAACCTGAAATATACCAAAGAAAATTATTTTAATTAATATATATATATATATATATATATATATATATATATATATATATATATATATATATATGTATATTCTGTGCATGTGTTTCAATTGGGAGCTCTGAGCATTGTTAACTTATTTTCACTTATTACCACTCATTAGGAAGTTGTTATTACCTTTTTTAACATTTTTTTATAGTAAGTAAGTGTAAAAATTAAACTGAATGTCAAACCTCTGAATGTGATAGCAAACTATGCACCAGAGAACAACAGAGATAACACCACGATTTTATCACCCGTGTTGGCAATGATATAGTTCCAGGAATAAAACAGCGAAATAACGAAAATATTAGAAATGAAAACGGAGACCTTCCGACGGACCTCTGCAGCATAAACCAGATACGTATTAATAATACATTTTTCCCTCATAAAGAACAATATAAATACACTTTTGAAAACATTAGAGGACAAAGATCTATGATACACTATATTCTGTCGAATAAAGAGTTACAGTCCTCTCAAATCTTGGATGCAAGAGTACTAAAATCAGCAGAAATAGGAAGCGATCATAAAATCCGAATGAAAACACCTATATCTGATAATAAAACACCAGAATACACTACAAAGATAAAAATTTAAAGCTTACAGAATAAATCCACAAGATTACCTATTCCAAAAAAGAATAACTGAAAAAAGCAGAAAAAAGCAAATTAGAAACGAAATTATTTTTACGGCCTGCAAAAGAAAATATGGTGCTTCATAAAAGATCAAAGAACGGAGGTAAAGGAACTAATAGAACCAAACATAGAAAACCACTTTTATGTAAGTAAATTAGAAACACACCAGAAATATTTGCACGAATACGACAACAAAAATGAGGCTAAGAATTGAATATTGTCTAGTTTCAGAAAGGTCATTTTGAACAGTTTTAGTAGCTTTGAGACTATTTAAAATTTCATTAGTGTTACTTTTAGTTATTGTTCTATTTTATTGTTAGTGTATTAGACAATTCTTGAAAATGCATTAATACACGTTCAAATGTTAAATTTTCGTTTTTTTAAGAACGGCGCCTCATATGACCGAAAACGGAAGAGTTGTTTTATCACAAATTAAACGGATAGTTCAAAAACCATTTTTAATTTGTAATATCTTAGTAATATAATGTAATATCTTTTTGCCCTAGGCCTTAACGGTCTGTTGTGCGTAAAAATAAATAAAATAAAAATAAATATCTTAGTAGCCTAGTACGTTAAAAAAAATGAGTTCAGTATACGTATCTGCGTAATTATTAAATTTTATGGTGCAAAAAAAAATTCGTACCCCTCAAAACTCACGAAATTTTATTTGCATATATAATCGGTTTTAGGGTAAGAAATAAATTATCAGTTTGTAGAAAAAAAATTCAAAATGCCTTCGAAAATATTAAAGACGGAATAAAAATCAACGGAGAATACGTAAACAACTTAAGATACGCAGACGACACCGTCATTATTGCGGACAGTGCTGAGGGTTTTCAACGACTTTTGAATGTCATAACCAGAGAGGGAGATAGCTTGGGACTAAATATAAATACAAAAAAAAACAAAAGTAATGGCTGTTACACGTGCACCAAATGTCCACTGTACAAAAATTCCAGTATCTTGGTTGCTGGATAACAAACGATCTTGATCACGAGGTCGAAATACGTGCTCGTATAAAATATGCTAGGTCAGCATTTCAACAAATAAAAAAATTCCTAATAAACTCTACGTTATCGTTGGATATCCGATACCAATTATTTATTTCATATTGCTATACGAAGTGAAAACATAGACTCTCGGAAATATAAGTATGAGGCGTATAGAAGCCTTTGAGATGTGGGTTTTTCGAAGGATGCTGAAGAAAATCTCTTGGTCAGAGCACGTGATCAACAACGAGGTGGTAAGAAGAATGGGTACTGAGAGAGAACTCCTAAGTATTGTAAAAAACAGAAAAACGAGTTATCTAGCACATATTTACAGAGGAGAAAAATACAACTTCCTGCGACTTATAATGGAAGGGAAAGTGGAAGGAACAAGAGGTTCAGGAAGAAGAAAATGCTCTTGATTAAAGAATGTAAGACACTGGACAGGCATGGACACACATTCGATACTAAGAACAGCTCAAGATAAAGAACAATTTGCCGTAGTTATAGCCAAGCAACAGTAATGGAGAAGGCACCTGAAGACAAAAAAAAATTCAACACCTTGTATCTGGGAAAACAATGCATTTGCGGATATACGTTTATATAGCAAAGTGTCCTTATTTTCTCATGCATAAAAAAATCTCTAAAATGTTGTTGCTTTTATCTACTAACATAGAAAAGGATACGGGGATTGACTACCTAAAAAAGCTATACGCAGAGGAAGAACAAACGACGCTAGAACCGGAAACACCAGCGATTACCACAAAGGAAGAACTTAACATAAATGTACAGGAAGTTCGGAAAATACTTGAAAACCTGAAGAACATAAAATCAGCAGGTACAGACAACAACATTAATTACTAAAAGTAGAAAACACAATATAATACCGGAAGAATTTAGAGCGAGCGAACTAATTGTACTATTCAAAAAATGAGATAAAAAAACAGCCAGAAAACTATAGAGAGATAAACTTGTTAAATACTACGCTAAAACTTAGTGCTAATAAATCAGAGGATAAGTTTAGCAGATGAACAACAGGGTTTTCGTAATGAAAGATCGTATACAGATGTAATATTCGTTATAAAGCAAATTACTGAGAAATCACTAGAATATAATATATCAGCATTTCTGTATCTGATTGACCTAAAGAAAGTATTTGACAGAGAACGATTCAAAGATGTAATTCATCTTGTGTAAAATAGAGAAATTTCCCTAAATATTCTAAAAACTATCGAAAACATATACCAAAACAACGAAATGGAAGTCAGAATAGATATATAGATATACAACTTACAGAAGTAGACAGCGGAATAAGACAAGGGGATTCATTGAGCCCCATGCTCTTCAATTTGATCATGGATGAAATCATCAAAACCGTTAAAAAAGGAAGAGTATACAGAATGGGAAACAAAGAAATCAAAATACTCTGTTAGACGACGCAATATTGATAGCCCAAGATGAAGATAGTCTACAAAGACTGGTCCACAGATTTAACATAAGAGCAAAAGAATTTAATATGACAATTTCATCTCAGAAAACTAAAACAATTATAGTTAGCAAAGAACCGAGTAGATGTAAATTTGAAACTGATGGCATCAGTATTGAACTTCTACGTCTTACTTCTAGTATGTAGGCTTCAAAGCCTGTTTCTTCTTCAATATTAGCCTCCTAAATTGTTTTAATTGTCGCACCATCTTTTTCTTGGTCTGTCAATAATTCTTCGTCCATTTGTTGACATTTCGTGCTATTCGTACTATTCTATTCTCTGCCATTCTACTGATGTGTTCGTTCCACTCCTATTTTCGTTTTGTCATCCATCCATTTATGTCGTCTATATTGCATGCTCTTCTTGTGTTTTCGCTTCTATCCGTTTTCCCTGATATTCGTCGGAGTATTTTCATCTCTGATGTTTCTAACAGTCGTCTCGGTTTAGATGTGTCAGGTCTCGTCTCCGCCGTGACTGTTAATATAGGTTTAATTGCTGCTTTAAAGATTATTGTTTTTGTGTCTTGTCTTAGGTGTTTGTTCTTCCAGATTGTGTCATTAAGAGAACCCGCTGCTTTACTTGCTTTTAAGTTTTGTTGTCGTACTTCTTCTTCAACATCTCCGTAACTAGTTATATCTATTCCCAAATATATTAAACCTTGCTTCCTGCTTTATTATTTTCCCATCAATTTCGATTTTTCACCGTAGTGGGTATTTAGATGTTGTCATACATTTTGTTATTTCTGCTGATATTATCATTTTTATTTGATTGTATTTCTTAGCTGTTGTATTGAAGATATGTGTTAATCTTTGGAGCTCTTCTTCTGTCTCGGCGATTAATGCGGCGTTATCTGCATAACATAATATTTGGATTTCTTTGTTCCCCATTCTGTAGCCATGACCTTTACATACTGCTTGTATTATTTCGTCCATAATTATATTAAAGAGAAGTGGGCTTAACGAGTCACCCTGTCTGAATCCGCTTTGTACTGGTATACACTGTGTTAGTTTTCCATTTATTTTTGCCTGTATTTGATTATGGAAGTAGATCTTTTCGATGGTTTGTATAATATTGATTGGTATGTTTCTTTTATATAGTAGGTGTGAGACGTCTTCGACTTGGATGCGATCGAAAGCCTTTGTCAGGTCTATAAAACATAGATATGCTGGTTTATTGTACTCGATGACCTTTTCTGTGATTTGTCTTAGTACAAATACGGTGTCTACACAGGATCTTCCGGATCTAAATCCTTGTTGTTCATCTGATAAAGTTTTTAGTTTGTTGGTTTTATTGGTTAGGAGTTTTGTGGTAAGCTTAAATGTTCAGCAGATTTATACCTCTATAATTGTTGGGGTCTTCTTTATCTCTCCCAGCTCGCATTTATATCTTCGATGCCGTCTATTTGTTTCAGCTGTATCTCCTGTGCTAGCCTCCCTTGGTACATTTCTCTTGTAGAGTCGTTCCACAATGATTCTACATTAAATTTTTCCTCGGTGATTTCCCGTAGAAAATTTTGTTTTGGTGTTATTTTCATTCTTATCTTTGCAAGTACTAGTTTGTGTTCACTCCCTGCGTCTGCTGAGTTTAAAGTTCAGATATCTAGAATTTGCTTTGGGTGGATTTTTCTATTAGTGACTATAAAATCAATTATAGATTTATGCCCCTCGAAGTTTTTAAATGTATACTAGAGCTTATAGTCGAAAAATGTATTATTGATTCTGAGTTCGTTAAAAGCAAAGAGATTAGCTATGAGTTCTCCATTTGCATTGACATGGTTTTTATTAAATCTTTGTTTTACTCTTGGAACTATTTCATTTCCGTTTCGTGCATTAAAGTCACCTATAAGAATTAAGGGCTCTTCATGAGGTATTTCATCCAGGATGGTTTGCAATGGTTCGTAGAATGCCTCTCGTTCCTCTTTAGGTTTGTAGTCCTCTGGGCTATAGATAAATATGACATTTAATTTTTGGTAGTCCATTGTGATGTTCATATGTATTATTCTTTCGGAGATATAACGACAGTTATTTATGTTGTCTTTAAATTTTTTATGGACAAGTATACCTACGCCTGCTCGTGCTCGTTGTTCTTTCTTCACTTTACTGTATGCTAGGAAATATTGATTATATTCTCTTTGGCCTTTACGTTTCTTTTTGGTTTCCTGGATTGCACAAATGTCCATGTTTTATTTATCAGCTCTTCTATTATCTCTTGGTTTTTGGTGTTGAAAGAAGTAATGTTCCATATTTCTAATCTTATTGTAAGCTTATTTTTCTTGCTCGTTTTCTTTTCTTTGCGTGGTTCGTCATCTTAGGTTCCGTCTGGTTCTAAGGCTTTATATCGGTTCGTTGAGCCTTGTTTCCTTTTACAATCGGTAGGATGCTAACCTGGCCCATCAATCCTTTAGTTTTATCCAGGCTTGGGACCGACGGCTGTGAGCATGAACACGACTTCGGAGCTACTCAATGCACCCAGTCATCGCGCTCATAACCCCCAGGCAGAATCAGTATTGAACAAGTAATGGAAATAAAATACCTGGGAATTACACTGTGCAATTATGGAGACCTGGACAAAGCAGTGAGAGAACAAGTACGAAAAGCAAATACACTAGCAGGATGCCTTAATAACAGTATATGGCGAAACAGACACATTAACAGAGATGAAGTCCAGAAGATATAAAGCCATTATAAGACCAATAATGACATATGCCTCAGAAACAAGACCCGACACAGCCACAACGCCAAGGCTACTGGAAACGAAAGAGATGAAAGTACTGAGAAAAACTACAGGAACTACGCTGAGAGATCGAAAGAGAAGTGAAGTCATTAGAAGAAAATGTAACGCACAGTGTATAAATGAATGGCACAAAATAGAAAAAAAATGGAATAACCACATAAGCAGAATGGAGGAGACTCGTGTCGTCAAAATAGCAAGAGATAAGTCACCAAGCGGCAGAAGCATAGAGATATTAATCCGCCAATGAACAAGTAGAATTGCTTATAAAGAGGAAGAAGAAAAAGAAGAAGAAGGTATTTCCACATGTAACTGTTTTACCTCGATGTGCTATTCTTATAATAAAATTGTTTTCTTATTTTTGTTCTTCTTCTGGGACAATACCCAATTTTTACTTATACCGCCCGTCTGTATACATCTGTATTCTTTGTCATACTTTAACCTATGAGCTAAGTACATTGTAAAATTTTAGTAAATACTTATTTAGTTGTAAATTTAAATTTTAAAAAGTTAGTGGCAGTTAGCTTAAGTAAAAACAGTAAAAAGTCTAGAAAATCGTTATATTTTATTTAACTTTACTAGATATAACCGAATAAGAAGCATTATAGCCAACCGGTATACACAGTTAACGAATAAAACGTTATAAGTGTGAAAATTGCTACAAAATCGAATAAAAAAGGTCAAAACACGATCCTCGCCGTCTGTAATCATTTTTTCCCGAGAAGTCTCGAACATGAACACGAGAAGAATAAAAGCGCCTTCTCCTATTGCCACGAAATGCCATAATCATAAAAAGTTACGGCAACGGCAATTTTAGATTATGATAACTTGGAATTCCTACCGCTTTTAATAGTCCCGACATCTTGCTAATGCGATTTTGTCTCCCGCTTATCAACGCAGTAAAATCTTTACAATGTATCTGCTAAATAAGTGGGAAATGAATATTAAACGACCGGTTGTTATCCGTTTCACTATAAATGACAAATAGAGTCGCGACTCTTTATAGAAATGCACACAGAGAAAAAGAAGTAAGGAGTACTCAAATGCATATTATCTATCACCATTATCTTTTTTTTGCCGAATGATGGCGACCATCATTCTTACTTTATTAGCAATGGTGCGGAAAAACTCTCTAGAATTTTTTTGAAACCCTGGTCTTAAGTTCTTTTATCAGAATATATTTTTTCTTTAAGGATCCTTTAAGTTGGGTATTTTTACCTGGATTATCGGAATCCCCCTTGTTGGAACCATTGTTGTTATTAGATCCTGAAGAAATAGCCTAATCACCATGTTCCTATAAAATTTCTGGTAAGAGTAAGTGATGTACCATCATCATCCTCAATAAAATACGGACCTAGTACACCATTTCCTACACTGCACATCAAATGCTCACAAGCACACTATGTTTTTGGACAATAACGTCTGTCTTCTTAAAATCAAGTCAACGAGTTGTGTGGCGATTGATAAAACTATTCACAAACAAAAACTTTCGTCAGATAATCACATGTTGAGCAATAAATCTGGATCCTCGTACGCCACGACCAAAAATTTACCAATCGTCGAAGTGACGTTTTTCTAATGTTTATTTTCAAGGCTGTGTGCTTGATTAAGAACACATCTATGTTTCTCGTTTGTATATACACTTAGTTTCCTACCCGACCTTGCTTTATGTTGAAACAGTACGCCACTCGAAATGAGTGTCAGTACGACGAAATTTTGTGTCAGTACACAGTATAACTGTGTTGCTTTGTGCAGACTGATTAATAGGTTACTGCTTATGTCCAAATAAAGAAGGCTAGAAGGAACTACATCGTTGAAGGTGTTTTATTATTTAATATGGTCCCATATTATCTAAAAAACCGTGGAGTGCTACCATGTACAGGAATGCTTTTTTGAGAAGGGGATGAATTAGTCCCCATGCACTAGTGTGCATTTGAGTGAATTCTATCCACTTTTCGTACATATTCATCTACAAAAACTTATTCAAAATTATATTTTCTATAAAGATGTTACTACTTAAAGTCAAAAATAATTGTTTTTGGCAACAATATATTCAAAAAACGGAGCAATAAAAACGGCAAATCGCGATTTTTTTTGCCCAATAACTTTTTTCTACACGGTATAGGTACAGACATTGCTGCATAAAAAAACTAATATCCTTTCTCTTCAAAATGACGTTTGCTTTTAGTAAAAGTCTTTAGGTTTTACTCCAACCATTTTTAGGACATTTTTCCTATTTTTTTGAAAGCATTGTTCTATAACTTTTTAAGCAGTTTTAGGTATATATTGTATATTTTTGATAACTTTTATGGCTATATAAAAAAGAAAGCCTATTTCTGTACTTTAAAATAGCCTATTGTAAAATATTGTAGGACTAACGGTAACCAAGATATATGGTTCATTAAATTGTGATGCTTGCAACGATTTTTACTAACTTGTACGGATATTTTTCAAATTTATAATTGTATAACTTGTACTCTTCTTCTTCTTTCAGTTCTTTGAATATAATTCCAATCATATTTCAATCATATTGGCAATAATAATGTTGTTTACGGTTTCTTAAAAAAAAGTAGCGGTGGTCTCTTAGACCAATTTCGGAGCCAGGATGTTCATCTTCGGCCTGGGCCTCTCCTTCCAGCGATCTTACCCTGTATTATGAGATATAGAAGGTTATATCTCTCTGAATGTCTCATTACATGACCGAAATATTGTAACTTAAATTTTTATCGTTTTTGTTTTTTCTGTGCTTTATTTCATTTAAAGTAAAACGATTTCATTCCTTATTCGATCAACCCAACTTATTCGCAATAGTCGTCGATAAATCCACATCTCAATGGCCTCCAATTTTTTCAATATTGTCTCTGTAAGGGTCTAGCTCTCCATACCATACATCAATGTGGAGAATATGTAGCAGCGTATTAATCTGATTTTAAGGTTTAACGTATCTCTTTTAATTAGAATTTTCTTTAATTTATAATAGGCGGCTCTGACCAAGCTCTGACTCAGCGACCAAGAAGCAGCCTACCGAATCTAAGGTGTGAGGTAATCGTGCCGATTTCTGTATGACCACAGGGTTTTATGTGGTCGTGAACGATCCCCCTGGGGAACCAGGCAAACCCCACTGTATTAAGCCTTCCCCTGGTAATGCGGGGCTCTGCTAGGGGTGACCAACCTTTCACTAGCTACTCGTAGGAACAACATGAATTCAAAACAAAACAAAAAACCAAAACCAAATTCCGAAGTTGGACCAATGTTCACCTCTAATCTTGGCCCAGCCGGAGACTGGATCAAAACGTTCACCTCAGTCTGAAGCCGGAGCTAAGGATGAACAGCAATATTCACCTCAAGCTTCAGCCCAAACGGAGGATGGACAAGGACCACCTCGGGAAAATCGTCCAAAACGCCGCAGAATTAGCGGTGCCGAGGCAAAAAAGAAGGAAGAAGGCCAGAGAGGCGATGGGAGAAGCACCCACGAGAGCAGCTCATCCCTCTCCAGCCCCTCCCAAAACAAAATTGAAGATACCCACATCGGAGGCTGACAACGGTTCCACCTCCAAAGGAGGACAGGAACCAACAGTCCTCGGTGTGAATCGCCTTCACCCAAGTTCCTCCACGGAGGGCACGCCGAGGAAGCATAAGAAGTCACGCAGTGGTGGAAACACCGCTGCGCCTTCCCAAAGCTTCGCGGAAGCTACCTTAAGACATCTTAAGATGGCTATTATAGATAAGGAAAACCCGTACGGAAAGGTCACCGCCGACCGGGTAAACCTTATTAGAGACAGCCTAATTGAGGAATTGGACATAAAATTCTTGTTACCCTCCAGCAGCCAGGTAAAAGCACCCACATTCAAATCGTGGACTCACTCTGGTGAGATCATCAGAGTAGTTGAAACGCTCAATACTCCGGGAGTATTGGATTTTAGGAAGTGTAAGACTTCCAAATTCCAGAAGAACTGGAAGGGAGGTGATGAAAATACTAAAGATATGGCTAAGCTCAGAGGAACAAATTTAAATGGCCAAAGAGACACTAAATCTCAAGTGAGTGTTCGGGCTAGCTTCAATGCACTGGATTGTGGCTTTAATGATATAAACAGATAGCAAGCATACTGAGCTAATAAGACAAGAAACAAAATGAGGCCTGGTTATATCAAACGTGATACAACTAAAGAAGGTCACTGTGAATAAATTTATAGAAAGAGAACAATAAGAAGAGAAAAGAAGGGCGCCAACTCAACGATAGTTGAGATTTTGAAGTAACAAATGAATCTGGAGATAATACTCTGAAATACAAAGATACTAAATAATAATCTTGTTTTGCTATGTTATATACTGGTTAGTAGAACTGAAATAAAACTCAAAATAGCAACAATAAATATATTTATAAAAAATGTATATAGGTATATGTGTATAAACAATTTACATATAATGCAAAGCCAAATAACAGTGGTAGTGGATGGTGTACACATACAATGGGACCTAATTGCCCCTCAACAAACGAATAGTCACTACCACTGGCCAAATAAAATATGAAATATTAGTATAAACCACGAATAGTCCGTAGGGTAGCCTAAGTCTTAACACTAAGGTTAGTAATTTAGATTTAAATAGTTCTACTAAAATGAGAAATAATTACCGTATTGTACAGATATCAACAATGATAACTCTGTTACAATTATATTATCTCAAAAGTGAGTTCTCAATACTCATTATATATATTTAAAAAAAACCACATTAAATTTATGTCCCTCTCTCAATATCAAATTGTATTATATCAAATGTATTGTATTAACAAAAATATTATATCAAAAAAAAAGTGAGTTTGGTCAGACTCTGTATATCCTATTTAAAAACCCAATAAAACATGTAATGTATTTTCTTCTCCCCAATATTTTAGAATTAGATTATATCAAAAATTAAATTATCACAAAGGTATTCACCTTATCATATGCATATGATGAGTTAACAGTAAATAGATAGTAACAAAAAAAAATTACACAGTCAAACAACTTATCTTTACAGCCCCATAAGTCCATAGGAAAATTCTTCTTGGCACGGTTACATCAGTTTGTGGCTGTAAGGACAAACCCAGGGGAGTCTAATTTAGTCAAACCAGGCACTGGTCTATCTGCTCCGAGAAATCGGTAACTCCATAACCAAGTTGTTAACTATTCAATAAAGAGAATAACTATTCCTTGAAGGAATATTCTGAAGAGAATATCCTCAAGTGAAGTGACGGAATCTAAAAGAATTATCAGATTTAATAAATATAATTTAATAGGTGTAGCAGCATGGATTGACTGCACCAAAACAAAACATCAAAACATTAGGTATTAGGTTATGTCAACATGTCAGAATTCCGAAGTTACTTCGTAGATATGACAGGCTTGCGCCATGAAAAGAACATGCGCAGAATACAGAAGGCTGTACCACATTTGTAGAACCTTTTATATTCCACCAAAAAAGTTAGAGAAAAAAAAACCAAAAAAACTTAATGATAACGACATGGACTAAAACAGAATTTAAGTTTAACTATATAAAAAAAATGACCTTCTGTTCTTTGCAAGTAAATCAAGGAAATTTTATATTTAAATTATTTCGGAACTCAAAAATAAATCTCTAAAGAAATACTAAACTACAATGATAAATTTGATTATATGATAAAGAGATAATACGTATGAAATTATTTACTTACATGGAGCCGCAACACGCCAAAAAAATCTTCCTTTTTCTGTGGAACTCTTATATTAGGAAATCTTGATTTTTAAAATTTACTTATTATGATTGAGATATGATTATTAAATTAGATATTATTTTATTCGTCCCAGATTATTTCACTGCTCCAATTCCGTCACTTTGAAGGTGAAAAAATTTCACCGGTTGGCGTGTCTGCGTTGAGTTCTGACCAAAACTGACCGCTTCGCTTCCGCACAAAATCGATCAATCTTCCTTTTTAAGCGACTACTGCGCGTGTGGGTGTGGGGAAAAATGTCCATTTAAAAATCGATCGCTGGCGGAACACAAAAATTTTCGTGAGGAACGTAAACGCTACATAGTCTGTGATGACGATGAGGCGTTGCATGGCTGGAAAAGGCTACAGCTGAGCTCAAATCGTGGGAGGAAGCATCACTGGCAGTTGTAAGTCAGGATAAGCTCCCAAAACTTACCAAGGCCTCTCTATGGATCCCGGAGGATGCTATTAGCACGTTTGATGGCCCAGAAAGAGTGCTGCGAAGATTAGCGGTGCAAAATCCAGACATGGCAGTTGCGAGATGGTGCACCTTCCACCATTAGGCGAAAACAAAGGATCCTAAAAGA
The DNA here is from genome assembly GCA_918026665.1 of Diabrotica balteata. NCBI lineage: Eukaryota > Metazoa > Arthropoda > Insecta > Coleoptera > Chrysomelidae > Diabrotica > Diabrotica balteata. The sequence goes on along the minus strand of OU898276.1, from coordinate 105,056,268 downwards.
CACCTGTTTGTCTTCGGAATCGGAGACGATGACATGGCTGTCCTTAGGAAAAGGGCAATGAGGCTGAGCTGCGCGTTCACCTCATTGTAACCAAAAGCAAGAACAAACAAAGTGAAGGATACCTCCTCGGAACCAGGAACCTCAGACACGCGGCAACCGACGACGGTTGCTGAGACTGAGACACCCCTGGACACAGGACGGAGAAGATCATCAGATGATGGTCGACGAACTTTGCGGAGGAGGTTCCAAAACAACTGAACCCTCCTCAACCCCTCCTCAAATGACCCCTCCTCAAGCGAGGAGGAAAGGACACCTAAAAAAAAAGAACCGAAACGATACCTAAGCCATGGGCAAGGACGTCAAAAATAATAAGGTTACCATTATTCAATGCAACCTCTAACACAAAAAGGTCTCAACGGCGACACTATATCGCCGCCTGGATGAAACGGAGGATGCAATAGCACTAACCCAAGAACCTTGGATAAATAAGACCAAAATAACTGGTCTTAGCAGCCTAAAGGGTCAAATTTTCAGCTTACCAAGCAATCAACACCCGAGAACAGCAATATATCAATATATATTCCCAGAAAAATCAAAGCCTCCCCATGGCGCAGTTTTGCACCTCAGATGTAACTGCGGTTAAAGTGAAGTGCCCATGGGGAAAGGGCAAAAATAGAGAGTTGATACTAGCAGCAGTCTACCTACCCTCATATGCAACCACCCTACCACCAACAAGAGAAATGGAAGATCTGGTAGACCATTGTCTCAGTCAAAAGGTAGAACTTATTATCGGCTGCGATTCGAACTCTCACCACTTAAGCTGGGGCAGCAAAGACAATAACGCTCGAGGTAAGTCCCTTTATGACTATATTAATATAAAAGATTTGTATATCTCAAATAAGGGCACCCAACCTACCTTTATTCATGTTCGTAGCCAAACAGTCATAGATATTACGCTGGCAACAGCTGAAATATCGAATAAAATTCAGAACCGGCAGGTATTGGAGGATATTTCTATGTCTGACCACCGCTGGCTAACCTATAATATTAGTCTGGAAAAAAGCCTTATCAAATCGCGCGACCCTAGGAGGACGGATGTAGAACTCTACAACCGACTCTTAGAAGATGCTCTGTGGAATGAAAAGGCTTCAACTCCAGGAACTAATATAGAATTGGAAAGGTATACGGTATCTATCCAAAACAAAATAAGCTATGCTTATAAAAAATCATGTCCAATAAGGATGGTATAGGAAAGTCGTAAAACCAACTCTTGGTTGTGCACTGAATTGGAACACCTTAGAAAGATAGTAAGAACAGCTTTTAATAGAGCGAAACGCGCTAAACTCAAAGAGGATTGGGATTCTTATCAAAGAGCATATATTGCCTATGAACAGTGTCGACGAACGGTTGGACGCACCTGGGGCCTCACGCCCAGGGTGATGGCCTGGGTCTACACCGCTGTCATTAGGCCAATGCTAACTTACGGAGCTATTGCTTGGGTACCAAAAGTGCTACAGGCAACAGCGATTAACAAACTAAACCATATTCAGCGGACGGCTTGCATAAATATAACAGGTGCCATGAAAACAACACCAACTGCTGCAATGGAGTTGATCATTGGCATCACGCCTCTAGATATATATGTCAAAGAGGTGGCTCTAGTGACAATGATGCGACTGCGCTCAGCTAGTGCAAACCTTGATGTAGGAATGGGACAATTGAGAAGTCGTTTCTGGTGGGGAGAGCTGGATGCGTTACCAGTACTACAGGCAGGCTGCGACTACTACAACAATCGTGGAAATTGTCAAATGTCACTCCCATACGCAAACCGTAAAAAGATGAGAAGAAGGGAAAGAATGTAAACTTGCCAGGGTAACACTAAGTAACCTTGAAGAGTCAACATCAAAGAAGTACTTGGGAATGACCAGGAAAAATCTACGTTTGGCAGTTGGTTTTTTAACTGGTCATTGTCAACTAAGCAAACACCTCCACACACGGGGGCAAGTAGACACACCTCTATGTAGGAAATGTGAACGAGAAGACGAAACTGTAGAGCATGTCCTATATGAATGCCCAGAGTTATCGTTAATACGAGAGTACGCGTTCTGCGAGTCCTGGCCCACACCTGCCCACATAAGTGAGATGTCTCCTGGTGACTTGTCCACCTTCCTAGAAATGGCAGGATGGACAATGAGCTAAGGGTGACAGCTCCCTAGGAGGATGCACAATGGGTCAATTGTGGCCTAAGTGCTGTGAAACTTAACTCGCCCTCCCTACTCTACAGATACAGATACAGATAGGCGGCTCTGGCTTTTTTAATCCGTACACTTATTTCTTTATTTATATCCCAGTTGTCGTTAAAGTTTGCGCCCAAATAGGTAATATTGTGGACTCTTTCCAACTCTATTCCGTACGCCCTGATGTTCGTTGGTTGTAACTCCGATTTGCTGACAACCATAAGTTTTGTCTTAGAAGTATTAAGTTTTAGCCCATATTCATCACATGCTTCGGTTACCTTGTTTATAAGCCGTTGCAGTCTTCTTCATTGAAGGCAATTAGTACTGTGTCTGCATATCTGAGATTGTTGACATTAATTCCGTTCATTTTAATGCCTGGTTAAGGCTAAGGCTTCTTTGAAAATAAAGTCATAGTAGATATTAAACAGTAGAGGCTATAAAATATATCCTTGCTTCCGTCGTGTTGCGTCCAATTCGTATGTTTGCACATTGATGCCAATATAAATTTTTGATAATACGGAGGTCATCAATTCCCACCTGTTTGCAAGACACCTATAAGTTTGCCATGGTTTACTAGGTCAAAGGCCTTTTCGAAGTCGATAAAACACATATATACCGATTGTTCGATATCCCTACATCTTTGAACCACGATCTGAAAACTGAAGAGTGTTTCTATGGTTCCAAGGTTGTTTCTAAAACCAAATTGTATTTCACTTAGTTGTACTTCTATTTTGTTGTAAATTCTCGAGTGCAGTATTCTTACGAACATTTTCAGTACATGACTCATCAGACTGACAGTGCGATGATCGCTACACCGTTTGGTATTTATTTTTTTCGATCATATTACAAATGTTGACAGTAGCCAGTCTGTTGGTATATGTCCTGTTTCGTATATTTTATTGAAGAGGCATAGAAGCGTTAGTAAATGTTTACCCTTATCGTCCAGTAGTTTGATTATTTTGCATGGAATTTCATCTGGACCGGTTGCTTGCCTATTCTTTGATAGTTTTATAGCTCTTTCCATTTCATTGAGTGTTATGTTTGGATCGGTCGATATATTTTCGATCTGAATTTCTGTTCTATCATCATAAAACAGCTCCCCAATATATTTCTTTATGGATTTTATTGTATTCTGTAGTGTTTTTATTTTTCTGTTTTCGTCTGCTTTTCATTAGTCCCAATATTTCCTCGGTCATCCATTGTTGTTTGCACTTATTAATAGTTTTATACTTTTTAGTTGTTTCTGGCGTAATGGCTTTGACATGATTCTAGTGATCTTCGACGTTATGTGTCTCTTCCGATTTTTCGTTTCTATCTCGTGTGTAATTTCATGATTATTATTCCGAATACAGTTGGTGTTTATTCGATTAGTCGGTTGTTGGCATTTTACTTTTTTAAGTTTGAGTATTATGTCACTGATTAATATGAGTTATGATCTAAGGGGGCGTCGCCTCCTGGTAGTGTTTTAGTTATTTTGGAATCTGCAGAGGGCAGAGATTGATTCATTTTCCCCGATAGGACTATCCAGAGGAGTTCCTATCTGCTACCCGCGGGTATAACTTGTATAAATTTAGGTATATTGTAACGTTATAAACGTCAAATGCTTTATTTTTATTTTAATAATTATTTTATTTCATTTTCTTCTGATTTTATTCATTTGTTACCTTAGTCTTTTATTTTACTGTTTTTGTTCTAAATAGTTGGCATCCAATTTTTTATTCAACTCTTCTGTCATCTACATATCCTATTATTTAATCCCTATTTTTCATTTTCAATCTTTATTTATTTCAGTTTATTTCCTGTATTTGACTCCAGTTTGTTCTATGTCACAGATTTCTATGCCTCACTCCAATAGACATTATATCTGTTAGTTGGCAACTGTGCTGTCATGTCACTTTTCTGTCATTGTCATTGCTACAATATTTTAGTCCTATATATTTTATAATATTGTTTATCTATAAAAGACATACTTCAGTTGAAAATTTATTTTGCATATTACATTTTTTCTTATGGTAAGTTATATTTAATATTTAACCAATATCCAGTGTCTTTTTATAATTTCAAATTTTATTTCATTTCTTATAAATTCATACATAACTTCTTTCCCACATGTTCTTTTAAACTTATAATTCGTCCAATATGCAGTTAGTATCTTTATTATAATTTAACTAATTTGTTTAATAATTATTATATTCATTTTATCCTTGCCAATTTGCTATTTTCCATTTAATATGGTAATTATTTTTAATTTTCATATAATAAGAAAATATTTTAAAACATATGCAGTGGCTAACACTTATTTAGTTTTTTAGTTTTTTGGCAAAATCAATTTCTTCTGTAACCCCTTGTTAGGTCGACCTTTATATAAACCTTTCAGTGCACCACACACATTAGATGACAACTCCAGCAGATAAATAGCTGCTCAGAAATAAAACGGGTTCGATCCCGGCATCAACATTCTGCTATCCTGTGAAGCCAACATCAGCAAGTAACCACTACCTTCTGCAATCATTTGAAGCCAACAATCTAGTGATGCCATAAGTATTATTTTATATTTGTAAAGCTCATGGACAAGATTTGTTTTGTTTAATTTTATTAAAATTCCAATTTTTATATTTATTTATATATAATAAATATGATTAGTTAATATCTTGGTTTATTTATCCAAGCCGAACTCATTTTTCATCTTTACTTTTAAGATAAAACGTTCTCACACCTAAAATTGAGCTAAACGAGACCTAATAATTGGCTCCAAAAGAAAGTTGTGAGTTTTATGTTCTACATCTGCTCCCAACTTTCGGAGGTAGTTATATTGTTAGAACCCATTGCACCCACCATTTCTGATGTGTCATTCAAAGATTACACATTATTCAAGTACTAATCAAACTTAAAATGAGTATATATTATACAGGACAAATAACCAAAATAAGGTAAATATAAAAAACAGAGAATATAGATAGATATACGCAAAACAAATGCTATTTCTACCAAATGTAAACCAGGGATCTACACCAAAGAATAAAATAATGTATAAATTTACAAAAGATAGAAGATAACAAACGATAGTAGCTAACGTACAAGAAAAAAGAATGAGCAATTTAAAAAATTACCGTAAAAGTTCGTTAAAGTTTGTAAAAAGCAAAAATCGTTAAAATTTGAAAACTTTGAAGAACCATATCTTGCTTCAAATTACTCATAGAACCTTCTACAAAAGACTCTTTTAAAACTAATGTTTGTATCTATGAAAGGCAACATTGCAAAATACCGAAATAGGCGTAAAAAAAGTTATAGATTGATGTTTGAGAATAAATAGGGAAAATGGAACAAACATGGTGTGAGTTGCGAACTTTAAAAAATCGTATCTGGGATACTCTGAATCATAAACACTTTTACCGAACGTCATTTTGAAGAGGAAAGATGAAATTTTTTTAATTGAAGCAATATCTAAACTTCCGTGAAAAAAATATTTGGCAAAAAAGAAAAATGGCGTTAAAATAGCCTATAAAGTATTCACGATATTGTTCCACGACTAGCTTTAAACTCGGTCTTTCTTGATAGCCATTTCTGGTTCGAAGGTTACCCATTTTCGTCTCCCACATTGGGCGCAAATGTGTAACCTTCGAACGACCTATCAGAAAAGATGGGTGCCAATGAGTAAGACTACCTTCGAAAGTTGGGAGCCAGTGTAGAACAATAAAACTCACAACTTTCTTTGGCAGCCAATTGTTCTGAAAGATATACTTTGTCGACTGAAGTGGTGCATAGAAATTTATATATGTTCTATCTCATAGAACATAATGAGGACTGAATACAGGGAATTAGAATATTAAGTGAAAATGAAAATTGGAATTTAGTTTATGATAGTGTATTTACTAATAAATAGAAAGTTGAGTTGAGTTCAGCGCCAACTGTTTTTAAAATAAAAATAGTAAAATGAAAGAGAAAAGTTAATAAATAAATAAAATTCTGAAAGGAATTTACATAAAATAATTAATTGAAGAAAAATAACAATCAAGTGACGGTTGTAACGTTAAAAAGATCTGAATTCTCTATTCTATTAATTTTCCCGTTTGAAATTAAGGTGTGACGATTCATAGTTATCCGCTGTTGAAGAAGATATAACATTTGTTTTACCATCACTGTTAATTAAATTACTCAGTAAGAAAATTGGATTTAACTGGATTAACGATAACATTTCTTCTAAATTAAGACCCGTACTCCTCACTACCATAGCAAATTCATTTAACTCCAGCCCACCATCATAGAGAATTTTACTATGCTGAAGCTCACCCTCCAGCTTTAATTCTGTTAACAGTTTTACCTAATTTATTGTGAATACTTTTTCTTTTATTCTGAACCAAGTAAAGTGATGTTGCTCTCACGTTAAGAAAGTTTAGTTAACAATACAAGATATTGAATTTTGCTATGTGATAGAATTTAATATTTAAAATCTTTTATTATAAACAGTGCACATTTCATTATTCACATCTTTGAATGTTATATGCATTGAACAAAATTTTTGTGCCGTCTCTATTTTAAACATTGTTAAATTGCAATTTATCAACTAAACAGTAACATTTTTTGATCTTTTTGCACATTTAACTAAATTTTCTCATTTAACTGCATGTTTTTTAGTTTAAACATACAGTTAATTCATTTCAAAGAGGCTTTAGGTTAATTAAGACCGTTTTTATGTGTTTTATGACATTTATAACTTTATTTGATGCCTTTTTTATATTGATATTTTAAATCTGTTTTTATATACTGACTTTTACTATTTTTAATTTTTTATGATATTTGCACTTTTATCTTAGTTTTATGAACAGTCTTTTTCTGTTTTTTGGAACTTAAATATTTAAAAAGTGGCGTTTTTGTTGTTTTGTGTCAATTTTTCTTGTGTTTCTCACCTCCATGAACGGTTCCGCTCATAATCTACCAGTTGTAAGCAGCGGCGCATTCGAGCATATAGTGTATCGGTTTTTTAAGTTTACTTCTTAGTAAAAGCGTTTACTATGTATGATACACTGTACTACTTTGTCTACATCTGTTACCAATAAGCTGTTAATCTTTATACACCGCACAGTTTTTTCATTTGAAACAGTGTTTCAGAGCGTATTAACCAATTGTAGTCTTTTAATTTATGACTATCGGCCTCAGCGAAATAAGAAGAAGAGGAGAATCCCAAATTACTTTTAATCAGGACACGTATTTCAGTTTAGAGGAGAAGAAGACAATGCAGATGGTAGACTAAGATCCATTATACATAGAAAGCACACACAAGTGCTTTAGTTGAAATTATCAGCATAAGCCCAAGGATTATGCTGATAATTGCATCATATGCATCATCAACTAGCCGCTAACGTCCACTGCTGAACATAGGCCTCTCGCATGCTCTTCCACTTAGTCCGATTTTGCGCCATCTGAATCCAATTTGTAGTCACTCTTTTTATGTCATCTGTCCATCTCGTTGGGGGTCGACCTCTATTTCTGTAAGCTTGCATTCGGGGTCTCCATTCCAAAATTCTTTTTGTCCACCGGTCATCAACTGATCTTGCTACATGACCTGCCCAGTTCCACTTTAGTGTTGTTATCCTTTCAATAACGTCTGCTACTCCTGATCTTTTGCGTATAGTAGCATTGGGTATTCTATCACGTAGAGAAATCCCTAACATAATTCTCTCCATTGCTCTTTCCGCAACTTGTAGTTTACTCACTGTTGTTCTTGTGAGCGTTAGGGTTTCTGCGCCGTAGGTCATCACTGGCAAAATACATTGATTAAATACTTTTCTTTTCAGACACATTGGAATCTTAGACCTTAAAATATCCTTCATCCTTCCAAATGCAGCCCAAGCGAGGTTTATTCTTCTTTTCAGCTCGATTGTTTGGTTGTCTCGACCTATTCTGATCTCATGGCCTAAGTATTTATAGGAGTCAACTGGCTCAATATCTTTGTCTTCTACTGAGATGTTTTTGTTGTGGACTAAATTTGTCATAAATTGTGTTTTTGAAAAATTTATTTTAAGACCAACTCTTTTTGTGGCAGTATGGAGTTCTTGGAGCATTATCTGTGCCTGATCAAAGCTGTCTGCAATAAGAACGATATCATCTGCAAATTTAAGGTTATTTAAAAATTTTCCATCTACATTGATGCCCTTTTCGTTCCAATCTATTGTTTTACAAGCGTATTCTAGCAAAGTTGTAAATAATTTAGGAGACATGTTGTCTCCTTGCCGAACGCCTCTTTCAATACGAAAAGTCCCAGTATCTTCATTAAGTCTTACACAGGCTGTAGCATGTTGATAGATGTATCTGATGAGAGATATGTATCGGTGATCTATTCTACATTGTGTTAGAGCTTGAAGCATTTCACTTTGATTGACCGTATCAAATGCTTTTTCAAAGTCAACAAAGACAAGTATCAGAGGTCTATTATATTCAATGGTTTTTTCAATCAACGACTTATTGGTTTGCAAATGATCATTTGTTCCATATCCTGCTCTAAATCCTGCTTGCTCGCAAGGAAGAAGTAGGAGCTCGCATTTGGTAGAAGTCTAGTTTTGATGTCAACCTATTAGTTATTATCTTCATAAACAACTTATAAACGTGAGATAACAAGCTAATAGGTCTATAGTTCTTTAGCTCTGTTATATCTCCCTTTTTGTGCATGACTACTATAACAGCTTTATTCCACTGAGATGGTGTAACCTCGTTTGAAAGGCATAAGTTATATAATTGCGTCAATGCTTTCAATACTGTCTTTCCTCCTGCTTTAACTGCCTCAATAACGATTTGATCATCACCAGCTGCTTTATTGTTTTTCATTCTATTTAATGACTTCTTCGATTGTTATTTCTGGGATATCCTCTGAACCCACATTCTGGACTTTTCTCAACTTGGTGCCGTCTTTCTTCCCCCTTTCTCTATATAATTCTGTGTAAAATTCTTCAACTACCTTAATTATCTTGTCTTTATCTGTTACCACTTTTCCATTTCGATCTGCGAGCTTAACAATGTTCTTCTTACCTAGAGCTTGACATCTCTTCAGCACCTTTAAACTTTTATTTTTCTCGACAACCGTTGTAATCTTTTTTGTGTTATATTGACCTATTGCTACTTCGGTCCCGTCTAGTTTACATCCCAACTTAGCATTAAAGTCACCCATTACTAGGTTGTGTGTAGTAGGCGCTAGTTTTACAGCATTTTCTAGGTCTTCATAAAAGGTTTCCACTTCCTCGTCCGAGTGTGTAGATGTAGGTGCATAGGCTTGAATTATTTTAAGGCTGGTTTTTTTATTAAGCTCCAGTATGCAGAGTATTATTCTTGGGTTGATACCTTTAAGTTGTTGGATATTTTTAGTGTGTCTCTTATGTATAAGAAGTCCAACTCCTCCTATTTTTTCTTTCTTTCCCATATAGAAAAGTTGATGCCCTGATTTAAGAGTTATACAGTTTTCTTCTTCACATCTTACTTCACAGAGACCTGTAACGTGACAGAGACCTATAAATGCAAGATATAACCTTTAGGTAATCCAGAAATATGCTTCAAAGACTATCCATTCGGATGAGGAATAGTACAGCATAGTACAGCAAGGAGACAACAGATCTAAAAAGCTACCGTCTCATCAGTTACCTTTCACACATGTATAAACTTTTCATAAAAAGCCTAGCGAACAAGCCAGTTTTTAGCTCGGGATACAGCGCTAACGACCACTTACTAGTGATAAAGAACCTGATAGAGAAGTCCGCACATTACAACAAATCATTGGCACCGATATTGGTGGACTACGAGAAAGAATGCGATACCATAAGCCATCAGAAAATGTTAAAAGAGAATACCGAATAGACCATCGCCACACTAATATAATTCTATATATAGCGAGAAGTACGACAAGGAGACACAGTCTCTCCAAAGTTATTCACAACGCATTTAGAGCATACTTACGTATTTAGAATAAACATACTACGTAAGAAGGCAGATCTAAACGAGCATGGTATCAACTTAAATGGATCGTATGGATAATGCAGTAATAATGTTTGAAAAGTATATCACGCTTCCTTGGAGGTCGGTCTAAAGGCTAATATGAACAAGATGCAAATAATGACTAATCTGGTGCTAAATCGAAATATTCCTGTTGCTGAAAGTTGTGCAGACTGCATCATATAAGTATTTAGGACATGAAATTTGGTTAAGCAATGTAAGCTCAATGTATTTAAATCGGACCTACCCATACGCCTCAAAAGGAAAATCTTTGATCAATGTGTGTTGCCTGTACTTACTTATGGAGCTGAAACATTAACACTTACAAAAAAGGTAGTGAATAAGATTTGCGTGGCCCAGAGGGCTGAAGCTAACGAAAAAATCGAGTCGCTAAAATGGAATGTCGCTGTATTATCAAACAACCGATAGGCAAAATTTATTTTTGAGTGGACTTCAAAACAAGAAGCACTATGGTGCAGAGGACGCCCATCAACAAGATGGACTGACTACCTGAAGCGTGTTAGCAGTGTAACGACTAGCTCATCCATTGCACATTGAAACCCCTCAGGGGTGTTGTTCGGCATAAACTAATTTAATTTGAGAAATCGGGAATCATTAATAAAATAATTTTTCAACACATATCTTTATACATTTATACGTTAATAAAATAACAAATCAAAATGTAATAACAATTGAGGTTCTAGCAACAGAGAATTAAGCATCTACATACAAAATTCAAAGAAAGAAACTTAGCTTAACTCTATGAGAAATCCTGCTGTTGCTCTCTTCTCAACTCGAACCATAAACTATTTGCAAAAACCATGCCTCTAAACCAAAACCATATGGATTTTCTTGAATCTAAAAACCATGTCGATTTTCCAAACAAAACCAAGGTAGATTTTCTTATACCAAAACCAAGGTCAACGTGAATTTTCTTTAACCATAACCAAGGTCAACGTAGATTTTCTCTAACCATAACCAAGGTCAACGTGAATTATCTTTAACCAAAACGAAGGTCAACGTAGATTTTCTTTAACCAAAACGAAGGTCAACGTGAATTTTCTTTAACCAAAACGAAGGTCAACTTAGATTTTCTTTAATCATAACCAAGGTCAACGTGAATTTTCTTTAACCAACACGAAGGTGGCTAGAAAAACAAAAACGGATATAAAATTCGTCATGGCACGAGTTTTGTCCAACAACAGAAGAATTCTGGCAAGCGGAAAGCTCTTCTCTCTAAGAACTGCATACCGATCCAGAACTCTCTGATGTTGCCAAAATTCACAAATTAATAATTGCAATTGATAGATTAATTATTAAATGAAAAACGAAAAAGACAAAGTTGTGCGATATATGCCAGTGATTTATATGGAATTATTATTATTACAGCAAAGGTAAAAAGAAAATAAAAATTAAAAGCAGTTTTAAGTACTAGCGTATACAAAATTATACGAAAAACTAACAGTGCTAATGTTCTTTATTAATCTATGAAAATATGTTGTTGTAAAAAGAACAAGTATTAAACTTACTTAGACTGTTGGAAGTTTCTGACCCGAAGATTTATTTTTGAGTACCTTGTCGTTTGCTGGTTTATTTTAAAAAGGATTTAAATCGGATCGGATTGATAGAAGTAAATTATTCAGTAGTGGGGTTTCTGTTTCTTGTATGATAAAGTAAGCGAAGGTATAACTACGAGGGGACTTAAGAAATTAATCGGTGAATTTATTTGTAATAGGAAAATATTGAAATGAAATATAGGAACACAAACAAATGAAAAAGAAGTTATGATCAACGAAAATCAAATAGTATGAGCAGAAAATAATGAAGAGTATTTTGAAATTAACAAGAACAAAAATGTAACGTTTTAAACGTTACAGCAGTAACTGGATGAAAGCCACACAAGACAGAGACAGATAGAAAGAGCTGAGGGAGACCTATGTCCAGCAGTGGACGCATACAGGTTGATGATGAATTTATGACTATACAGTTTATATATATATATATATATATATATATATATATATATGTATATATATATATATATATATATATATATATATATTTAAGAAGTATGGCATTCTTCCTTTACCTTCAATATATATAATTGAAACTTTGTTAACTATTCAAAATAATATAAAAGATGTAAAATCACATGCTGATCAACATCATTACAATACAAGAAATAAAAGTCATATCATTATACCATATTCCAGATTGTGTGTTATACAACTTAATACAATAGATTATAATCTGTATAATTGTTTTTTAAACTTAAACAAAAATATTGATATTAAGGCAATGAATTCTAAACAATTTTATAAACTAGCAAAACACTTCCTGCTGGAACACTGTTTCTATAGTATACAGGAATTTGTTTGTTTGAGCTCCTAGTGTGGTCGTTTTTAATGAAAACTATATTACGCCTAACTGAAATGTTTCTTTCTTATTTGTTATAATTTTGTATATCTAATTTTCACTGTATATGTTTTATTATATGTTCTTGTATTATTTCTTAGTTCTTAGTATACAAAAGTAAATTATTTTTATTGTGACATGACATGTAGTGGTTACTATGTAAAAATTGTCAATAAACCTATCTATCTATCTATATATTAAATAATAAATAACCAATTGCAGTGTTTTGCGTTCTTTGGTATATATTTGGATATTTTATTACCTCCCTGGTTTCAGATTCTTCGTTCTTTTGAAAACCTTTCTTGTCTACTCTGTTGTCATTTTTTATATACACATATTTTTTATAAAATATATTCGTTCCTTTGTTACTACCTTTATTATTATCTTTATATTATTATTTCTCTTAATTTGTTTTGCCTCCAGCAAGTCTTATATTCTTAAATTGTATATATTATATTATTTTTAAATCTAATTATTGGTTGTAATGAAAATCATATTTTTAACTAAAACGACGATTTGACTTGACGTTTCGACTTACTCTCTCCGGAAATCATTTTCAAAAAAGATTCTAAAAAATTCTGGCAAAATGTATGACCAAAGTTATTTGTTATTAGGTATATGTAATTTAAAAATTGAAAAAGTTGGCCTCGATTTTGTACGTATCAGCATGTAAGTGGCTAAAAGATCGGTTTCAGGTAGTTTTAGAAAATTGATAAATAATAACATACAGCCAACAAAACAAAAAGATAAAAAACATAAAAAAATAAACGTATATTAGGAGCAATCGAACAGCAAATACTACAACACTATACCTGGAAAAGCGTTATGAGATATAACCATGGAATTGCAAAGCCAAAAAATAAATTACAAATTATTAAGCGAAATTATAATGGAACCGGCACAATAATAGAAGATAGTAATAGTCTCCATAAAAGTATGGAAAATATGGTTATTCACCATAAAAAGAAGCAATTTTTTAACGCTAAGATCGAACAAAGAAAATTATACAATTATCAGTAAAATTTTGTTCAAATGAGTTAGAGGCAGTACCGTAAAAAACGTTTAACAAAGGTCCGTTTGTCTAATTGAAAAATAAAACCAATTTGCGCTGGCACCTCACACGCCCGACTATTATCCTATTCCACTTCATTTTGCATTTTCCGAGCATCGCAAAGTTCCCCATGCAATTCTGTACGTGAATGGTTAATTGTCGGCTTCGCAGTTTTTGCATTTCTATTACGCCGACATGACGCAGAAATAACATATCATTAAAGACTCGAATACTAACCGTAAGAATTACATTTTCTTGTATATAATCAGCGGTTCGAAGTGTTGCTTGCAGGATTTCGCTGTTTATTTTTTTCTTTTCCAATTTCTCCGCCTATTATTTAACTCGCTTTGCCTTGTGATTACCATAAGTGGTTTTTATTCCGTGCGAAATTAGATAAGAATATTTATTTACTATGTTTACACGCTTAAAGAAGTTTTTCAGTCCGGAACGTAAGGTCTTTTCGTATACCAACAATTAATTTATGTCGGTTCTTTGTCTTATTTCCGGTTAACGTTTTATTTTTAACCTTCTCTGTTCGCCTACTTTGTTCTATTGCAGATCATTAATGCTGGGATTTAGTCGGTTTCTTCATTAATATTAACATTATTTTACCTTATCTATATCGTACCATTACATGCTATGCATATGCTACCTCTATTATTCCATTTTTTCATTGGTTCTTTCATGGATCAACCAATTCTAATTACTTTCGGAGTTATGTCTGGTGTGACCTCCAGAAAGTTTTTGGGCGTTGCACTTGTTGCTTTCTACACTTACGATGACCTGTATATAATATATGAGGCCACCAGAAAGGTGGTATGAATATATACGTTCAATCTACAACTCGCTGCTTTCTCCCTTTCGTCTTGGGTATTTATCTTATGATAGACAAATAATAAGCAAGCAGACTATACAAAACTCTATTTAAACAAACAAAATTAAAGAGATAACATACATACATATATTTAATTATAATAAAACTTAAATAAATACATATTTTAATATTTTAATATGACAAACGATACGAATATTTATTTATAGTTGACAATAATTTTATACATTTTATACATTTATAAGATTATTGTATAGTATAAGCGACAATAATACTGAAGATTAAGTATAATGCAACTAACGATACAATATATTGCCAAGCGATTATATATGCATATATTACCGATATGCCGACTATATATACCTACTAGTGATTTTGACAGGTGATCCAATCAATTGTCATTTACAGTTACTCATTAAATTTTTAAAATAATAAATCCTTGCATGTAAACCAAAGAAATATAAAGGATGATCTCGTGCACTTCTGACCTGACATCATGTTTTGTCAATAAGTTATATAAACTCTTAAAGTCATATCATATCCCAACTTTTTCGAAAACACCAACAATAAGCCCATATAAAACTAATTATACACTAATCACAGTAAACCAGGAGATATCAGATATAAATGTTTACTTCATTCATTAATGTCAGTGTTTCGTTTTACGTTTTGGTAAATTTTATATATTTTACAATAACTTGTTGTTCCTAATCTTGTACATTTTAGAATCTTGACAAAGGCAAGGATTTCCTACGGAAACATTGATTTCAATGGACAATAAAATCATCATCATATTAGTTGGTACTTCAGATTTCTTTCTTGGATGGCGCTAGATCGTACCGAACAAACAGTGTGAGTTGTCGACCTTGCTTTTATATAGATGTATTGCTAATGTTTTTTTATAATACCGCCACACATTTAAGTTCTTCATAATTTAAAAATTCCTAATTTTTTTCTTTAAACATTTTGTTTAATAATTTTAGTAATTTTTAAAATTTGTTAAATATTATATATAACGAATTCGTCATTTACATTTTCAGTATTATCTTGTATTTATGTTTAATAACTTCATTTTGATTATCATTACATTTAATTTAATTTTACTGAATTTTGTTTATTTTTTTTTTAATTTTATTTAATTTTTTTTAATTGTATTTTGTTTTATTTAATTTTTTTAATTTAATTTAATTTTATCTAATTTTGTTTAATTTTATTTTTTTATAAGTGCATATGTAAATCTTACCTTACAATTACAGTAATCTATATTTTTAGCAATTTTACAAAAAAAAATAATTACTGGTGAAGTAGTAAAATTTCCGAGTAAGGATATTTAAATCGAATAAATTAGCAATAAATGAACCGTATCGTTTCAAAAACAAAATATGATTGAAATTTAATATGGTAGTTTAGATTTTTTTTCTATGTGACGTAGTTACCCTTTTCGGACCAACACTGTGACTTCTCGCACTAGCCTTTTATATATACCATTTTTCAAAGTAAAACATTTGCACGTCACGATTTATACAAAGTGACGTCACTTGTATTTAAAATTTCCAGATTATCAACCTTAGAGTTCAAATTTTCCTAACACATCTAATAATAAGAAACCCATACGGAACTGCTCGATCTTTCATATGCGTCAACATGGTATAATAATCAGAAAAATGTAATCATTATTATATTGGAAATTTTAGAATTATATTAATTAAATAACCAAAAACATTTGTTATTATTAATAATATAAATTGTATGAAATAACTATTTAAGTCTAATATTCCACAAAATAATAATTTTAATTAAATATGTTAGACAATTGTACGCAACTGATACGAAAATCCTTCAAATTTTATTGACAGTTAAGCATGTGACAAAAGTGTATAAAGTGTTGCCGCTTTTGTAGAGTATTAATTTTGTTTATGTTTTGATTTCTTACACAATTTGATCATAATATAATATATATTAATAAATTGTATTTATAAATACATATTAAATTCAGATTAGTAGCTTTAAAAACTAATTATTGTTGTGTATTGTGATTGTGATATGCAAAAACAAATAAATAGTCTGTAGAAAGCTGATAAGCTTTCATATAAGATAGATTATTTTGAACAAGAAATAACGGCGGGACGTTTTTACTATTAAAGCCCTAAAAGAGGTAAGTTTAAAATTTAGAATATATAATTTTGTATTAAAATATTTTCTTATGTATTTTAATCTGTTGCAGTAGTTTTAAAACCAAGTGTATTCACTATTAATATAATAGTTTGACAAATAGTCATTTTAAAAATTCCTCACTTACTAACTATTCTGATGTTTTGGCAACGCTGTGGGGTTCTGACGACGTAAATCTTGAATGACGTGCAATCTTTTTTATATGAAAAATGCTATAGATAGATATTAGGCCTAGGAAGGCGTGAAAAAGCACATAGCATTCAATAAGAAGGTAACATAAGCAATGAATCTACACATTAGGTGATGATATCTATTTATGTTAAAATTAATTTAATATTTGGTCTGAATTTGACAGGTATGTAAGAAGTAAACAACGTATGCTTTATTAATACGTTAACAGGAGGCGTCATGGAGCAAACAATAATTTGTTGAATTTGTTTAAAATATAAAAAATAATTAAATAATAAAATTACTTTATTCCATTTAAAAAATATTACTTAAATTTTAAAAATACAGAAAATGGTATGAAGTTTCGAGCTAGTCTACAGTAGGTACCGCCCACTTTTTCACTTTTTTTAAAATATTTAATTAATAGTTGCATAAAGTTGCGAAACTGCAACACCTCTGATATTACCAGTAACTCAACACTGGACACTTTTTGGTGAGCCATTCTTTTTTCGACGTTAAATTAATGTTCTCTAGCCATATTGACTTGTGTATGCTGTATCATTTTAGCATTAATCAGGACAACAGCTAGACTTTTGCTAGCATATTTCACTTCCACAACGTTGTCCTTCTTTCCTTTCTAACTCAAGCACCATACATCATAACTGGTCTTACAGGATTATACCTTTAATTTTGTTGTGTTAGTTCTGTTTGAATTTCTTTCAAGAATCTGTCTTTAGCTTTGACACAATTCTATTTTTACATGAAAATTATCATCCCTTCTAAATCTGTGCTAATATAATATCGACTCATGCAACGAGAACTGTAGTAACTCAATTTTTGTATAATTGGAGTTACTACCTTCTTCTGAATTATTTTATACGTAGCTGTAACATAGAATATTGTGGTAACTCTAGCGGCTGTATAGACAACTTAAAATACACAATTCAGTTTTATAGTATCCCAAATGCCCTACCACATTTTCAACGATAACGCATTAACTGGAGTTACTGTAATCTTCGCTGCATAATTATCATATTTTTTAAACAATATTTGTCGTATACTACAGTTTTCACTAGATAGTGCTGTGTCTTCGTTGAGTTACTATTGACTTGTTTGCATTTTCGTGAAAACTTTTTGAGGTTAAGCACCTACATAAATATTTGCTTGAGCTTTGTATAAAGAGTGTTTGAAGTATAAAATATGAATTGAACGTATATTAGAGTTATCTATGAAAATTAGTGAACAACCTGAAACCATCATAAATATTTTGCCATCATAAAAGCTGTTAATACCTAGTAGGTATTGTTTATATCTGAATTCTTATGACTATTCTTCTTCTAGTTCCATGACCGTTATCGATCGTTGGATATCGTGTTGGCTACCATATTCGCTATCGTGACTTTATTGACAGCAGCTCTAAATAACGATGTAGTTGATTTTCCATACCATTGCCTTAGATTTTTCAGCCATGATGTTCTTCTTCTACCAGGACCTCGATTACCTTGGATCTTTCCCTGAATGATCAGATGTAAAAGATCATATTCTTCAGGGTGTCTCATAATATGACCGAAGTATTCCAGCTTGCGTTTCTTTATTATATTGACCAGTTGTGTTGTTTGGTTCAGCCGTCTAAGGACCTCCTCATTTCTAACTCTGTCGACCCAGCTTATTTTCAGTAGTCGTCTGTATACCCACATCTCAAAGGCTGTCAAGCGTTTAAGCATAGCCCCAGTTAGGGTCCACGCTTCTACTCCATACAGCAGGACAGGAAAGATGTAGCAAGATATCATACGAACTCTAAGGTCAATGCTAAGATCGTGACTGCAAAGTACGTTTCTCATTTTTACAAAGGCAGCTCGGGCTTGTTCTATTCGGCTTTTAATTTCTGCGGTTGGATCCCAGCCCTCATTGATATTACTGCTGAGATACACGAGTTTCTCTACTCTGTCCAGTGTGGCATCTCCGACTTTTATACCGTCATCATGTATATAATTTTGTTTGCTAACTATCATATATTTAGTTTTCTTAACGTTGAGTTTTAATCCATACTGATCACAAGTCTGTTTTATTTTTTTCATTAGATTTTGAAGGTCTTCTCCGCAATTGGCAAGGACTAGGGTATCGTCGGCATATCTAATATTGTTGACGGTTACTCCATTCACAATAATACCTTTGGTTGTCTCCATTAAGGTTTCCTTAAATATTTCCTCCGAATATAAGTTAAAAAGTAAAGGCGACAATATACAGCCTTGTCTCACTCCTCTTTTTATATTTATTTCATCCGACAGTTCTTGTTCAACCTTTATTCTTGCAACTTGATGCCAGTATAGATTTGTAATTATTCGTAGATCTTTATCGTCCAATCCAGCTGTTTCCAATATTTCTAGCATTTTGTTATGTCGGACTTTGTCAAAAGCTTTTTCAAAATCGATTGCACAAATATTGTTAAAACTTTAGACTTAAATATTAAAACTTTCGAGCAACCCCGTATATTACACCTCAAGTCATTTTACACCCCTCGAGAGGGGATGCCGGTGGTGACCAGAGAAGGGAAACACAGGCAGACACAGTCCACGCTCTACTCGAGTCAACACAACACCTTACGCTAAGGACGCTATTTTTAAATTTATTGTTTGCAACATATTTTACATGTGCCTTTTTTTACTTCAATACAGTTTTAGTTTAAGTGATTTGTTTTTGTGTATTATTACGTGAAATTCCAATAAGATTCAACCTACACCCCACCATAATTGGTCCTTCGAGCCGGATTACCAGTGATCATTTGGCTGTACATTCCATGTAAGCTGTATTCATTTTCGACGAATTTGCCGTCCCTTTATACACAGTTTAGCAACGGAAGAATTCAGATAATCTGTTACCAAGGTTAGTGCATTTATAATTTCTTTACCTACCCTATCCTTTATGGTCGTTAAAAGGGTACACTTGTATTTTATGTAATTCAGTGGAAATATTTATTTTTAAAAGCAGGTATTTTAATCCTTTAACACATTTAGAGATTTAATATTTTCATTTAAACTTAATACATAGTAGCGTCCTTAAATTTATTTCAATTTTTTCATTTTACATTTATAAACTATTACAAGTTGAAATATTATCTTTTTTAGTTTTTTATTCACTCGCAAAGCATTTTTACACACATTACATAATTGATTTTAATTGTTTTTTGCATATACATACATATATTTTTATTTTTTGTGAATGTGGCTGACATCGCTATAGCAAAAACTAAACGCTCTTCAATCAAAGGTTCTGTAACCCGTTTTAGTACGTATTTTAATTATATCAAAAACAAACCGTTAGAACAAATTAACTTTAGAGATTTACAACTTAGACTTGATAGAATTGAGAAACTTTTTGACGATTTTGACAACGCTCAATCACTTATTGAGGCCTCTGATGAGGACTATACTGCCAACGCAAATACTATTCATGGTATAGAAAGGTCGTCTTTCGAAACGCCGTTTTTCCATATTACTAGCGCTGTGCGAGATTTTATTGACACCAATTTTTCAAAACCCTGTAGTCAGGCTGCTCAAGCTTCAAATTCGACAATTTCGTCCGAAAATACTTCACAAAGATCTATTAATATTAGGTTACCCGCTATTAACTTGCCCTCCTTTGAGGGTGACTATGAAAATTGGTTGTTCTTTAGGGATACATTTAATTCCATCATTCATACAAACACAGAACTTTCCAATATTCAGAAATTCCACTATCTAAGATTATCTTTACAAGGTATTGCCGCAGAAACAATACGTAACTTGGACATTTCTGAGGCAACATATGAAACTGCGTGGGAGTTACTAAAAGACAGATTCGAAAACAAATCTCTTCTTGTCAATAATCACATTAAAAAATTATTTAACCTACCAAATGTTTCAAAAAATTCGCATCATGATCTACGCACTTTACTTGATGGTTTCCAAAGACATTTACGCTCTCTTGAGTCCTTAGACTTAGACACAACATCTTGGGATGCCCTTATTATATATTTAATTACCACAAAACTAGACAATGCCACACACAAAGAATGGGAACTGTCAATTAAAGACGATAAGAACACATTACCCACTTTGAGTAGCTTAACTGAATTTTTAAAAGGTAAATGTAGAGTCTTAGAATCTATTAATCATCAAGAAGAAAAATCTCGTCTCAAATTTTCATCTACAAGCAATCCCAAGTCTAAGAATTTCTTGTCAACGAATAATTCTTCCAACTGTTCTTTATGCAAACAAAAACATCTAATTTACACTTGTCCTGATTTTCTCAAATTAGAAACGTCATTAAGACATAATGAAGCAAAACGCTTGCGACTTTGCATAAATTGTCTTCGTAGTGGTCATTTCACTAAGGAATGCAAATCTTCCGGGTGTCGTAAATGTGGAAAAATACACCACACACTTTTACACTTTCAAAGTAACTCACCAAAGCTTACTGAAACCAGTAATCAAACCATCAGCAGTTTACCTTGCTCTAGTCCAAGTACATCAGAAGGGTCTAATGCACTGACAGCACGTAACATTTCGTTTGAGCACAACTCTACTACTTTGCTGTCAACTGTAAAAATTAACGTCTTTGACATCTCAGGTAATGAACACGAGGCTCGTGCACTTCTAGATAATGGCTCTGAAAGTATAAGTTCATTTCCCAGCGCCTATTAAATCTTCTAAGGTTGCCTACAACCAAAACGCATTTTTCTATTTCTGGTATAAACCAAACAAATTCTATTGTAAGCTACAGAACATCGGTCAAATTTAAGTCCAAAACTTTAAACTTTTCTCAAGTAATTTCTTGCTTAGTGCTTCCTGAAATTGCAGGAAATTTACCTTCTGTCACATTCGATAAGAGAACACTTAATATCCCTTCTAATATTACTCTGGCTGATCCAGACTTCAATATTTCATCTCCTATTGATCTTCTTATCGGTGCAGACATCTTCTGGAATTTAATTTGTATTGGTCAGATTAAATTATCACCTGGACAACCGATTCTTCAAAAAACTAAACTTGGATGGATTATCTCAGGTCCATTATTTTCAAACAATACCCTTGCAGCCAGAACTACATGCCATTTGTCGACCATAAACAAGTTGAGCATAGAAGATCAACTTCAAAAATTTTGGGAAATTGAAGAATGCCCAAAAACAAAATTTTTGTCTAACGAAGAACTTTCTTGTGAAGATCACTTTTTAAAAACAACCTCTCTTAATTCTTCTGGTAGGTTTGTAGTATCACTTCCCTTGAAATCTTCCGTCGAGAATCTAGGCGACTCTAAGACTACAGCAACAAAAAGGTTCTATTCTCTCGAAAGGAAACTTAATGCGAATTTTGAATTAAAAGATGATTACACTCGATTTATCGATGAATATTTATCCTTACACCATATGTCCGTTTCACCCTTTGAAACCACAGGCTATGAGTTCTTTCTTCCTCATCATTGTGTCTATAAAGGCAATAAAATTCGTGTTGTTTTTGACGGTTCTGCCAATACAGATTCAGGTGTTTCCCTGAATGACATTCTTATGGTTGGACCTAATTTACAAGATGATCTTTTTACTATCATCTCACGTTTTCGTAAACATAATTTTGTACTAACAGCTGATATAGAAAAGATGTATCGACAAATACTGATAAAGGAGGAAGAACGCTCCTTACAAAAGATCATATGGCGATCTGATCATACAAACTCTCTCGAAACTTTTACTTTAAACACCGTTACATACGGTACTGCTTCTGCTAGTTTTCTTGCCACTAGATGTCTTCAAGAAGTGGCCCATATGTATGCAACTGATTTTCCCGACATATCTTCTATAATTTTACGGGACTTTTATGTCGACGATCTTCACACAGGTGGTTCTACAATAGAAGATATCAAACGTATTCAATCACTTACTTCCGAATTATTGTCTCGTCATGGTTTTCAATTGAGAAAATGGAAGTCAAACGCCCCTATTTTAAACTTTGACAATCAAAATAATGTTTCCTTGGAAATTGGAGCTGACGATACTATCAAAACTTTGGGCTTATTGTGGAGTCCCAAATCTGACACTTTTCATTTCAATGTTCAACCTATAGAGCACAAGTGTAAAGTTACAAAGAGACTTATTCTTTCCACTATATCAAAAATATTTGATCCACTAGGTTTGCTTTCGGCTGTAACTATAACAGCTAAAATTATTCTACAAGATTTGTGGAAACTAAAAATTTCTTGGGATGAAGTCGTTCCCATGGATATCTTTACGAAATGGGTTACATATCAGACTCAACTGGTTAAACTTAATCAGTTACAAATTCCTAGGCATGTAATTTGTACAAACTACAAGTCAATTCAACTACACGGTTTTTCAGATGCATCCACCACCGCATATGGTGCTTGCATTTATATTCGTTCATCTGAAAACTTTAAAAATTTTCATTGTCATCTACTTTGTTCCAAAACTAGAGTAGCTCCTTTAAAACACATTCTCACGGTACCGCGTCTAGAACTTTGTGAAGCTTACTTGCTAGCTGAGTTGATAGACAAGGTAGAACAACACATGCAATTAGATTTCGAAGAAATCACTTACTGGTGCGACTCCACTATTGTTCTAGGATGGATAAAGACTGCTCCGAGTTTGTTAAAGACGTTTGTGGCAAATAGAGTTTCTCAAATTCAAACTTTGACCGAATCTCACACATGGCGTTACGTGAATACACTTGAGAATCCCGCAGATCTTCTTTCAAGGGGAATTTCTCCTACGTCACTTATCACTTCTGAAATGTGGTTTCACGGCCCATCATGGCTAGCTAAACCAGAAACTCATTGGCCTAATAGAACATTCGAACCTTCTGAACTCCCTGAGCTTCGACCAGTTTCAGCCCTTATCTCAAGAGTTCAGATGAAATTGGATATCATCACTAAAATATCCTCATTTGTAAAACTACAACGCATTATTGCTTATGTATTACGCTTTATAAATAATTGTAAATTTTCTCCTACACGAAGGAGCTTTGACAACATTTCTTGTGAGGAAATAGATAATGCTTCAAAATATATTATTCGACTAGTACAAAATGAAACATTTTATGACGATTTGACACACCTTAAAAGACATGGTAACGTTAACTCTAAAAGTAAACTACTTACCCTCAATCCATTTATCGATAAGGATAACATACTCCGCGTTGGCGGAAGACTACATAATTCTGATTTTTGTTACGATAAAAAACACCCCATTGTCCTTGATTCTAAACACCACTTTACTACTATTCTTGTACGAAATGAGCATCTTAATTTAAATCATTGCGGTCCTCAATTACTATTAGCTTCCATTCGTGAAAAATTTTGGCCCATTAATGGACGTCAAGTGGTTCGCAAAATCGTTCGCGATTGTATTATTTGTTGTAGGGTGGCTCCTAAATTAGAAACCTATCTTATGGGTAATTTACCCTCGTCACGTCTTGTTCCTTCTAGACCATTCTACAACTGTGGCCTTGATTATGCAGGACCTTTTTTGCTAAAGGATCGACACACACGAAATTATAAAACTATTAAGGGTTACATAGCTCTATTTATCTGTTTAGCAACTAAGGCCATACATTTGGAAGTCGTGAGCAGCTTGACCACTGAAAGTTTTTTAGCAACGTTAAAACGCTTTATTTCTAGACGCGGAAAATGCGCTTCGATCCTTTCGGACAATGGTAGTACCTTCGTTGGCGCAAAAAATGAGCTTGTCAAATTTTTTAATACCTATAGTTTAACTATTTCTGACAATTTAACTACCGAAGGTATTAACTGGCAGTTTATACCGCCAAGATCACCTCACATTGGAGGAGTTTGGGAGGCGGGAGTAAAATCTGTCAAATTTCACTTAAATCGCGTCATTGGCAATACAATTCTCTCATATGAAGAATTTTCCACTGTTTTATGTCAAATTGAAGCGTGCTTAAACTCACGACCACTCTCACCAATGTCCAACGACCCTTCCGACTTACTTCCTCTTACTCCTGCACACTTTTTAATTGGATCCACATTGACCGCAATACCTGAACGGAACTTCTTAGATGTCAAGGAAAACAGCCTTAGCAGATTCCAAAGGCTTCAAAAAATGATCCAAGGTTATTGGACTAGGTGGTCCAAGGAATACATTTCGTCTCTCCAGCAGCGAGTTAAGTGGAAAAAACATTTCAACAGTCTTCTCAAAATTGGAAGTCTAGTGACGGTGAAGGAAGATGGAACTGAACCCTTACGATGGTGCCTGGGTAGAGTGACTCAATTACATGCGGGTAGTGACGGCATAGTTCGTGCAGTGACAATTAAAAATAACAGAGGTTGTTTCAAGCGACCAGTGACAAAGGTGTGCGTTCAACCCACAGATCAGTGACTTAACCGTTAGTGAAAGAAACTTTTAGCTCAGCCTTATTAATTGTTGAACCCCTGCAGGCGTTCAAGGGAGGCGGCTTATGTTAAAACTTTAGACTTAAATATTAAAACTTTCGAGCAACCCCGTATATTACACCTCAAGTCATTTTACACCCCTCGAGAGGGGATGCCGGTGGTGACCAGAGAAGGGAAACACAGGCAGACACAGTCCACGCTCTACTCGAGTCAACACAACACCTTACGCTAAGGACGCTATTTTTAAATTTATTGTTTGCAACATATTTTACATGTGCCTTTTTTTACTTCAATACAGTTTTAGTTTAAGCGATTTGTTTTTGTGTATTATTACGTGAAATTCCAATAAGATTCAACCTACACCCCACCAAATATACACATTTTGATTTATATCTCTGCATCTCTGTACTAGCACCTGTATACTAAACAAGGCTTCTCTTGTACCCAAGCCACTCCTAAACCCAAATTGAGTATTGCTAATTCTGTCCTCTAACAGCGTGTAAATTCTGCTGTGTATTACTCGCAGAAAGATTTTCAAAACGTGACTCATCAGACTTATTGTCCGCTAATCACCGCATGTCTTTGTCACAGAGCTTTAATTCCATTTTCTCCCAAAAACTTTAGTATTTCAGCACTTACTTCATCGGGGCCAAGTGCTTTTTCATTTTTTGCCGTTTGTATTGAACGTCTTACCTCACTTTCTGTTATAGATGGACCTGATATAGCAATCGGTGTATAGTGTTCTACTCTCTCATCTTCAAATAATTCAGAAATGTAGTTTTCCCATTCTTTTAACTTTTCATTGATGTCTAATATTCTGTGTCCGTTTCTGTCTTCTAAACTTTGAGATACTTGTTTCCATTTGTTTCCAGCGACCTCTTTCAATTTCTTGTGCAGATGAAATGTATCGTGTTTCTTTTAGACTACTGAAATCGACTATTAGAAATATCATAAAATATAGTTCAGGAGCCATAACAGAAAATATAGAAAGTGATTCTGAGGTGTTAAAAGTGTTAAAAGGTGAATAAAATTATTAATTATGCAGAGAAGCAATGTCCATTCAACTATCATAGAAGGAATTAGTAGATCAAAATCCGAATTTCTTTCAAAACTACTAATCGAAAATAACGTTGACGTCATAACCATTCAAGAAACTCACGCACCATCGGAAACCGAGCTTCTTAAGTTGGGTAAAATTCCGGGATATAGCATGATTGGAGCCACTTACAGCAAGGTTTATGGCAGTGCAACTTACGTGCATAACAGTATACAAAATGCTAATATGACGGACTGCAGCTGCGAAAATAATGTGTCAATAGTCTCTACAGAAGTGAATGGCGTAATCATAAAAAACATCTACAAACCACCATTAACTAAATGGCCAGTAGATGTAATAGAAGCCGTTGACAACCAACCTGCAGTTTACATTGGGGACTTTAACAGTCACCACAACAAATGGGGATATGAAAACAATGATGAAAATGGGGAGAAACTACTGGAGTGGGCTGAAGAAAATAATATTCACCTTATCCATAGTCTAAAAGATAAAACTACCTTCTTTTCTAGAAGATGGCGCAAAGGCTACAACCCTGATCTATGCTGGGTTTCCACTAACTCACAGATGCAACCACTCCCAAGCTCTCGAACTGTACTTCCCAGTTTCCCTCACAGCCAACATCGACCTGTCATAATCGAACTAGGCATACAAATTCCTATCGTTGAATCCACGCCGAGACCCCGTTGGAATTTTAACAAAGGAAATTGGCCCGAATTCACCAAACAGCTGGACACCTGCATTCGCTTCATTGACCCAAAGGCCAACAACTATCACCGTTTTGTAGGAATGGTTATCTCTATCGCCAAAAAAACATATCCCCGAGGTTTCCGAAAGGAGTACATCCCAGGCTGGACGGAAGAAAGCCAAAAACTATATGACGAATTTTTGAAATCAGAAGATCCCGAAATTGGTGACAACTTACTGAAGTCACTGGACTCAACAAGACTTAATAAATGGAAGTCTACCGTAGAACATATTGATTTCTCACGTTCCAGTCGAAAAGCATGGGGACTGATCCGCAAACTGGGCGAAGCAAGCAGAGCGCAACACTTAAACAGATCAACAATTGAGCCAAATAAAATAGCCAATAGAATAATTGAGAACTCCCGAGCTCCATCTGAGAAAACTCATACATCTACCGTAAAAAGAGCTCTTAAACAACTTAAGGCAAATACTCCCGCAACATCAGAATACTCACGTGCCTTCTCATTGGATGAAATAAACGAAGCGATTAACCAAACTAAAACAGGAAAAGCAGCAGGCTTCGATGGAATGTATCCAGAGTTTATAGTCCACACTGGTACAAAAACACGACAGTGGCTCAAAAAATTCTTTAGCGACATTGTGAATACAACTGTGCTACCCCCAGAATTCAAAAGAACAAAAATTATCGCAATCCAGAAGCCTGGCAAAAACAACAAGCTGCCTGAAAGTTACCGGCCTATTGCCTTACTCAGTTGCTGTTATAAATTACTAGAACGACTTTTATATAACCGAATATGTAACACCATTGAGGATGCTGTACCAATTGAACAAGCTGGATTTAGAAGAGGACGAAGTTGCTGTGACCAAGTGCTGTCCTTAACTACATTTATTGAAGCTGGCTTTGAAAGACGCGAAAAATCTGCCATAACATTTATAGATCTCACGGCTGCCTATGACACGGTGTGGACAGAGGGCCTTATTTATAAGCTGATGAAAATCATACCCTGCCTCAAAACTTGTCAGCTGATAAACAATCTACTGACTAACAGACTGTTTCAGGTATATATAAATGATGCACAGAGTAACGTTAGAAAACTCAACAACGGCTTACCTCAAGGCTCAGTGCTAGCTCCTTTATTATTTAACCTTTATACAGGAGATATACCTGAAACAAAATCGAGAAAATTTGCTTATGCTGACGACCTGGCCATTGGCTTCCAAGATAATAGTAAAGAAGCAGGAGAACGAGCTCTAAACGAGGACTTATCTACACTAAGTAACTATTTTAAGAACTGGCGCTTACGTCCTAACACAAGCAAAACTGAAACCTGTCTCTTTCATCTGTCGAATCAACTTGCGGGCGATACTCTCAATGTAACTCTAAATGACACAGCTATCAAACATAACAACAACCCCAAATATCTAGGCGTCACACTTGATAGAACACTCACCTTCAAAAGTCATCTTACAAACGCAGCCGGTAAACTAAGAACACGAAATAACTTAATATCAAAACTTGCTGGAACAACTTGGGGTGCTTCTGCAGATACTCTTCGGACCTCTGCTCTAGCTTTGGTTTTTTCAGTGGCAGAATATTGTGCACCAGTGTGGCTAAATAGTGCACATACAAGCAAAATCGATGTCCAACTTAACCAAACCATGAGAATAATCACTGGAACAATAAAATCAACGCCAGTAAGATGGCTGCCTACTCTGAGCAATATTGCTCCACCAGATCTACGCCGTACAGCAGCATTAGTGAGAGAGTACCAGAAAATTGTAGCCAACGTACAATTACCAATACATCAAGATATCCCAGACATCTCAAAAGAGCACCAACGATTGAGATCTAGAAATCCTCCAATACGATCTGCCCGAAAAATTGGTAATTCCTATGATATACATAGGCAATGGACAACAAGAAGGATGCCAACAGTAGAATCGGACTATATTAAGATATCCACCCCAACTCAGGGTTTCATCGGATCAAATCTGCCCCGGTCCATTTGGGCAAGGCTTAATCGTATACGTACCGGACATGGTAAATGTGCTGATTCGCTGTTCAGGTGGGGTCGTGCAGAAAGTCCACAGTGCGATTGCGGAGAATCTAGACAGACCATAAGCCATTGTGTTTCAGACTGCTTGAATCGTGCCTACCGTGGAAACCTCCAGGACTTTGCGGAATGTTCCCCAGAAGCAATTGAATGGCTATGTAAATTGGACATTAATATTTAGTGTCATTCATTCTATTCATTCTATTTTTACTATTTTTAGTGTTTGAATAATATATATAATATATATGTGTATATTATTGTAATTGTATTTGTATATTTATCGTACTGTGAAAGTCCATACGCTAAATAAATAAAATAACTATCATGATATCGAAAATTCCGACTGTTTCGATGAGGATCCACTTTATGTTCCTACTGATGATAATGCTGAATCAGAAGGTGAAAAACAACATAGTAGTAATAAACCTAAACTAAAATAAAAAGGGATTAAAAATAGATGGATAATATCTTAACCATTTGCGTTTCACAGACGACATAGTACTAATAAGCACAGATGTCCATAAACTAAAATCAATGCTACAAGATTTAAATCACAAATCGAATCAAATAGGATTAAAAATGAATCTCGACAAAACAAAGATATTAAACAACAGCCTAGAAAACATCACGATAGGTAACATCAATATAGAAAAGGTAGAACAATATATATATATATATATATATATATATATATATATATATATATATATATATATATATATATATATATATATATATATATTGGAGGGTAACTTTCGGGAAAGCGTCAAAACAAGGATCAGCTAGAGATGGTATAAGCCAGTTTGGTGTAGAACTTTATTCTAAATGTGAAATTTTCGGTGATATGTTTTCACCTTCATCAGCACCTAAATGGAAAACCTATTATAGTACAGTGGTGGAAATCAACATTTAAAAACCTACATTGAAAATGTTCAGTTGATCCTAGTGGTAAAGAACACTGTCACAAACATGTTAAAAATATTAAAAAATACATTTAAAATTTTGAATAAAAACATTACAACACAACAGGGTAGTTTTTTAAATACAAACACAACAAAAAGTCTAAAATTTACAACCTACAAAAACTGCAAATAGAAAAGAAGAATTAATCTTCTTTTTTGATGACATATTTCTGTCAACATCCGGGTGTCATATGTAACGAGGTTATAATTTTCACTTTTGCACCTCACAACCACATGGATATGAAAAGAAAGAGCCCTAGGCAACATAATCAGCAAGGAAATGAAGTCTTTTCTCAAGTACAGGTAGGTAATCTATGCATGTTATGATAAGTTCCCTACATTTTCCAGTTTGTTACTTCTTGTCAAGTCCTGTTGAAGTAGAAAGGAATAAATACAACTTAAGTTTTCAACATCTTTCTTACAGTTCATAGGAGAGCTGCAGTTATGGATGTAGCACATTTCTATGAAGTTTCTCTTAAATTGGTTGTCAACCTACTTTAGTACTTGCACATTTTCATAGTTAGCAGTGTGTCCAGTATTCTTAATATGTTGGCTAAATGCTGTGCTGGTGGGCTTCCTCACAACATCACTCCTGTGCAAAGCTATTCTTTTTGAGAGTTTCTGGCTGGTACCGGTAAACTGGTAAACATTCTCAGGTAGATATGTGCCTTTTCACTCGTACCATCCAGACGAACAGAAGATTAACATCATCAAAGGTCTGAAAAACAGAATAAAAAGAATTTGTCACCCTTCAAACTACAATAAGAACATCAAGTTATTGTATGAGATTCTTAGAAAAAATCACTACCCTAAGATGCTTCTTAATAAATTGCTATTTCAAGATATGCCAACAGTTAGAACACACCAAAGACAAACATTAGAAGGAGAAACAGTAGAAGTGTTCTATGGGAGATTGCCTTACATCAAAGGTTTATCACCACAGATCACAAACCTTTTCAGACAGTTCAACATAGTGATAGCAAATTCTGTTTACAAAAGATTAGGGACATACTTTACTCACCTGACAGAAAGAGTTAAAAAACTGGATAACTTCAATGTAGTGTATTCTATTCCATGTGGTTCTTGTTCAGAAGTGTATGTCGGTCAAACCAGCCAGAAACTCTCAAAAAGAATAGCTTTGCACAGGAGTGATGTTGTGAGGAAGCCCACCAGCACAGCCTTTAGCCAACATATTAAGAATACTGGACACACTGCTAACTATGAAAATGTGCAAGTACTAAAGAGGGTTGACAACCAATTTAAGAGAACCTTCATAGAAATGTGCTACATCCATAACTGCAGCTCTCCTATGAACTGTAAGAAAGATGTTGAAAACTTAAGTTGTATTTATTCCTTTCTACTTCAACAGGACTTGACAAGAAGTAACAAACTGGAAAATGTAGGGAACTTATCATAACATGCATAGATTACCTACCTGTACTTGAGAAAAGACTTCATTTCCTTGCTGATTATGTTGCCTAGGGCTCTTTCTTTTCATATCCATGTGGTTGTGAGGTGCAAAAGTGAAAATTATAACCTCGTTACATATGACACCCGATGTTGACAGAAATATGTCATCAAAAAAGAAGATTAATTCTTCTTTTCTATTTGCAGTTTTTGTAGGTTGTAAATTTTAGACTTTTTGTTGTGTTTGTATTTAAAAAACTACCCTGTTGTGTTGTAATGTTTTTATTCAAAATTTTAAATGTATTTTTTAATATTTTTAACATGTTTGTGACAGTGTTCTTTACCACTAGGACCAACTGAACATTTTCAATGTAGGTTTTTAAATGTTGATTTCCACCACTGTACTATAATAGGTTTTCCATTTAGGTGCTGATGAAGGTGAAAACATATCACCGAAAATTTCACATTTAGAATAAAGTTCTACACCAAACTGGCTTATACCATCTCTAGCTGATCCTTGTTTTGACGCTTTCCCGAAAGTTACCCTCCAAAGTATATATATATATATATATATATATATACAATAATAAATAATAAAACAATAATACACTCTATATATATATATATATATATATATATATATATATATATATATATATATATATATATATATATATATCTAGGACATGCAATTAAAAACGTAAAGGAAAATCAAACCCTAAAAATTAAAAGGACACAATTGTCATGGGCTCCTTTTGGTAAGTTAAGCTTCATTTTAAAAGACAGAAAAATCCCAATACACTTAAAACGAAAAACCTATGACACTTGTATACTACCAGTTGCAACTTATGGATTGAAAACTATGACAATAACAACAAAAATGTCATAACAATTAAGAGTAACAACGGATCATGGAGAGGGAAATGTTAAATATAAACCTCAGAGACAAAATTCCTAACACCGAAATACGTCGAAGGACTAAAGTAACCGACATCATGGGAAAAATAGCGACATTGAGATTGCAATGGGTATCACATATAGCAAGAAAAGACACCAACAGATGGTCTCATAAAGTGACATTCTAAAGACCTCGAGAAACAAAAAGCAGCGTGGAAAGACCCAAAAAGAGATGTATAGACGATATAACAGCTGTAGTTGGAAAGCAGTGGATGAGAATTGCAAAAGATAGGGAAGCGTGGGCAATTGGAGGAGTTCTATGTTTAACAATGGATAAATGAAGGCTGAAGAAGTAGAAAAAAAAGAAAAATGGCAATGGCGAACACGAAAGAAAGAAAGCGTGTAAAAAATCAACAGGAGTGGAAAGACAGTAAGGCTAAAAAAGAACTTAATGTAGGAAATAAACATGAAAATAAAGCAGGAAAAGTAATTTAATCTAGAATCATGAAAGCACCATGCAACAAGAATTGCAAAAATGGATGCACGGAAAAAATTCAGAAAATAAGATACAAAAAATATTTGAAAATTATTGGGTACTAGCAGATCATATCAGATAATGGGATTTCATCACAAAATGTGTTCATCAAAGAGAAAAGAAAAAGGTAATAAAGAAAAGTGAGTCAAGGCGCAATTTTTCCAGAGAATATACTTTTCTGCTTGATAATAAAAGAATAAAAATTTGTAAAACGATGTTTTTAAACACCCTGGGTATATCGAAATCCTGGGTTACAACTGCCTTCAAAACAATTGGAGAAGGTGGCACTTTAGAAAAGGATATGCGGGGACGTCATACTGTAAGAGCTAATAAAATTGCAGAAGATATTAAAAAAAGTGTGAGAAGTGTGAGAACTCATATTAAATTATTTCCATTAGTTTCTTCCCACTATAATAGAAAACATTAAAAAAAATGTATTTGCAAGATAGTTTAAATATTAGTAAAATGTAAAGAAGGTGGCCACGATATTATAATAGCGCTAGAGAAGATTATAAAAGAAATTTGGATACAGAAGTCTCTCCCCAGTGATTGGAATATTGGAATACTTTGCACCATACACAAAAAGGAAGATATCTTGAATGCTCTAACTATCGAGGAATTACGCTCCTAAATGCAGCGTATAAAATATTCTCCAATATACTATGCCATCGTATGGCACCGTATGCAGAGCAAATAATAGGACAATACCAGGCTGGTTTCAGAGGTAGAGAAAACACTGGAATACGGTGTAGACACGCACCACATATTTATAGACTACAAGGCAGCCTACGACTCTGTAAATAGAAGAGAATTGTTAAGAGCAATGATAGACCTGGGAGTACCAAATCAGTTGGTAAGTCTAACCAAACTAACCCTTGAAAAAATTGAATGCAGAGTACGAATCCAGGGGGAACTCTCTGAACCTTTTAATACAAATAACGGG
Source organism: Diabrotica balteata (assembly GCA_918026665.1). Classification (NCBI taxonomy): domain Eukaryota; kingdom Metazoa; phylum Arthropoda; class Insecta; order Coleoptera; family Chrysomelidae; genus Diabrotica; species Diabrotica balteata. Next base: position 105,022,459 of record OU898276.1, on the reverse strand, counting down.
CTACGTCAGGGAGACCCACTCTCCTGTATACTATTCAATCTAGCTCTGGAAAAAGTAATACGTACGTCACAAATCACAACTACCAGTTCAATATATAAGAAATCTGTGCAAATCCTAGCATATGCTGATGATATCAATATTGTTGGGAGAACGAAAAACGCAGCACGAGAGGCGTATGTAGCACTAGCGGCTACAAAAATGGGTTTAATAATAAACATTAATAAAACGAAATACATGAAAGTAGGTACGCAACCACAAATACGACGGCCACTTGTTATAGAAAACGACGACATCGAAGCAGTTAACGAATTTGTAGACCTGTGAACGCTCGTCAATACTGAAAATGACATTACCGCAGAGATAAACCGCAGAATTTGCACGGCTAATAGATGCTATTTTGGGCTTAATCTCCTTTTTAAACCTACAGCTATATCCAGAAATACAAAAGTAAAACTCTACAAAACAATAATACGCCCAGTCCTAACATATGGTTCAGAAACCTGGACTTTAACAAAAAGCAATGAAAACATGTTAGGATGTTTCGAAAGAAAAATACTGAGGCGAATTTTTGGAGCGGTAAATGAAAATGGTGTCTGGAGAAGACGATACAACTTCGAACTCTATAGAATATACCAGGAACCAGATATCGTAAAACACATTAAGATAGGACGTCTGAGGTGGTTAGGCCATGTAATGCGGATGGAGCAAACCGACCCAGCTAGAAAAACGCTCCTTGATAGACCTATTGGTCATAGAAGAAGAGGAAGACCCAGAACAAGATTCCTAGATAACACAGACCAAGATATGAGAAATATGGAAATACGTGCTTGGCGGAGGAATGCGATGGATAGGGACGACTGGAAGAGAATTATTGGGGAGGCTAGGACCCACACAGGGTTGTAAAGCCAAAATGATGATGAAAATGTACAGAATGTACAAAGAGCATATTGGAACCAATTCAGTGCTGTAATTTAACGGCAGTATCGTGAAATTTTCAACTCAGAATTCAATATAGCATTCTTTAAACCAAAAAGGGATCAGTGTCAACTATGCACGAGTTATGCAGATGCTGATAATTACATAAAATTGAAATTGCAAAAAAATATGATCAACACATGATCGACGCTAACAAAAGTTGAAGTCCGAAAATTGAAAGACGTGGATAAAGAACTAGCTACTTAGGATAAAACTTTATGTGTTGCGTATTATGACCTGCAAAAGGTTACCCCTCAATTAGAAGTACTTAAGTCCATTTTATTATAAAAGTAAAATTGCAACCTATAATTTTAAAGTCTATGACATGGGTAACAATAAAGAATTCTGTTATTTTACGATTGGTATGAAGAGGTGGCGAAACGGGGACCAAATGAAATTAGTAGTTGCTTGTTAGAGTCTCAGACAATTGTGGGGAGCAAAATAGAAACTGTTTTATGTTATCCATGTTTGCATATACTTCTAAAATTCTCAACATTAAGATAAGAACTTTGAAAATAAGGCTATTATCGAGCACAAGTTAATTAAATCTAGCCCAAGTACTTTCGCTTAAAATAGCATCTTCAGGGGCATTTCGTCAAAATGTAAACTATGCGGCAAGCGTAGAATGTGGAAACATTAAAAATAACATAAAATTGTACAAAATACTACACTAAAACGAGGACAAACAGTTTAAAATTACTTAAAGATTCTACGCTACATTCTCTTTCAGTATCAATTATTAAGATAACACGCAGCTTTTTGGAGAAGGGGTATACTCAGAATGAAGGTGTAACCTCGGAAACATTTTTTGGATGGTGCTATAAAGGTTACCAATGGAGACACTGCGAACGGCAGCCAGATGGTTGGTGGAGAGCGAGTCGTTGGTTCTAAACTAGCTTTTGGAACCGGGAATGGTCCCAACCAACAAAATAAGTAAAGATAGGACAAGATAAGATATATGAGAAAAATACAGAAATAAACAAAAATATAGATGGGTAAAATTATCAAACATACGATAAGATATTAACAGGGCGCCACCCATTTTTTTGGGGTTTAAGAAGATAATTAAGAAACCTTAGAAAAGAAAAGAGATAAGGAAATATATTTAGGTTCTGAGACCATATCCAAGGAAAGATACCAACAACTAATTATTAAATAAATTTGGTCAACACACTATATAAACAAATAGTAAATATATTAGATGGACTCCGTCCCCCTACTTGCCTACAAAACTTAATCAGCCTGATCTTTCTCCTGGTCAAAGGTTTAGTAATAATTGACGGTAAAAGGCAAATATTCAGAGTTATTTTTATATCAGAAAACTTGTTAGGAGTCGGCAAATAAAACTCATACATAAAACAAAAACAATATATTCAACAACAGAATGAGATAGGCGGCTGAATGTGCACACAGGTATTAAAAATACACCATCAATTGATAAATGGTGGTATACATATAAAAATTAACAGTATTATAATTAGGAAGTACCTTAAGAAATAATACAATCATGCACAAATAAAGTTTTATGGGCGTATCTCGAGATAATACAGTAAATAACAAAATGAATAACAAATAACACAAAGTTAATTAAAGTTAAATTCAAAGGATACAAAAAGATTACAGAAATGAAATAAATATTTAACCAAACCGGTTTCTATTCGTTAGTGTCCTCTTCATATTTATCCTAATTCTCTGTTTTCAAAGATTCTTTTGTTTTTCTTGTGTGTTTTTTTCTACATTACAGATTTTTTATATTATTACATCTCATGCCTTGTAACTTCTATAACATATGTTCGAAAATCTCATAAAATTAGTCATTAAATATTTATTTCTCCAAAAGGTTATTTCTATCCGCATACTTTCACCTGGGATATACTAAGCCGCTAATTTCAGAGCAGTACACCGACCCTTCTTTGTAAATGACTGAAATGGGATCGAATCGAAAGTCCAATATCTGGTGACGTCAGGCAGTAGTCTTTTCTCTTTCAGCAAGTCACGTAAAAACAACATTGAAACCCAGTAGAAAAAATGGTCGCCTTGGAAGACGTTTACAAGCTCTTGAAGTGTCTTACAGCTCGTAGTGTCAGTGTCTTACCAGTACTTACTTGTATCCCGACTTAAAAAGTTTGAAAGTACTCTCGGTTCGATAGTACCAATAACACTCCCTACTTGTTATGTGTACATTTAAATTGTAAATTAGTGGTTGTACGTCTTATGGGCTTATATAATAGTCCAAAAAGAGAAACGATCAGACTGTACTAGTGTGCAGAACAGTATACATATACAATATCGTAGTTTTAGTTTAGGAATTTACATTCGTTGTATTATTAGTAATATTTCTTATTAATATTTAACTTTCGTAGTAAAAGATTTTTGAAGAGATTCATACACGTGGAAACTGATTGTAAGCTCCCAACAACATTCTACCTAAACGTTTTTTAGTTATATTAAATTTCGATTATTAATTGTATAGTTTATTTATACGAAAATCTTTAAGGCACAGCAATAAAAAACATATTTTGCTTCTACTAACGACTTACCTAAATACCCATCAACGACATTTTCTTCCACTCGCCTCCACTCACTTCTGTTTCTCCGTCTTCCTCTCATTTTCCTTCAAGAAAAATACAATTGGATCCTTTTGTTTCAGTCACCGGAATCCGGAATATAACGACTTTTAATTTTGTTCTTCTGAGAAGTTGAACCTGATTACTGGCGTCAGTTAGCGTAAAGTTTGTAGATGAATTCTCAAAGTATAAATCTCAGTGACGGAGCTAAGGGAAAAAGGAAGGTTTATCAATGATAACAAGGAAATTGAACAGGAGATTTTTAGTTAGGTGTGTGGTCTGAAAATTAAACGCAAAAGGACAAATTGTAAGAATTTAATTACCATATTAATATACTATAACCTTTTTTTCGGAAGCCGTTTGTTGTTATAAACCGGTCATACTTTAGCCAACTGCTTATTGTATTCCTCTAACATTCCATTCGTGTAACATTCTGGCTCTGGTTTTTAGGGTAAAGGCTACTTACATACCACGGAAAATTAGAAAACTTTCTTTTGACTGTACCGGGATAGAATTCGGCTTGGTAAGCCACTGAGCTACGGCTGCCAAATATACCCTGCCCTAGAGTAAGTATACGTAATATCTCCAAAGCTTTTTAATCTAGTCCTAGAAGACGTCTTCACAACTACAAATTGGTTACCATATGGCGTCAATGGTAATGGCAACCAGTTAAACCACATCAGATTCGCTGACGACATCGGGATTTTAGCGAGCAAATTCAAGGAATTACAAATTATGATCAAAGATCTCGTAGACAGCTCCCAATATGTCGGTCTTAAAATGAATATGACAAAAACAAAAACAATCACCAACACAGACTTAATTGGATACAGAAAAGCCGCAAAATATCTCAATACTTACGGAGCAAAGTGTTTAACCAATACATCCTTCCTATCATGACATATGGATGTCAAACCCGGATCCTAACCAACGCAAATATGGATACACTATTCACAACAGAAAGGGCAATGGAAAGAGCAATGTTAGGTATACTATTATCAGATAGAAAGAGGAATTGCTGGGTAAGATCAAAAAGAAAAGTTTAGGATAGCACAAAAAAACTGTTAAACTCAAATGGTGCTTCGTAGGTCACACTGCCAGACAAAAACACCAACGTTCGAACGCCACAACGTTGGAACGGAACAACATTGGAGACCTTACAAAGGTAGACAACCAAGAGGAAGACCACAGATGAGATGGGTGGACGACATAAAAATCAATCGGTGGAGATCAATGGAAGGAGTTGGGAGAGGCCTATGTCCAAAAATGGACGAAAAAAGGCTAAGAAGAAGAAAAATTCGAACTATATGTGCCAACTTTTCACTTTTCTGAGAAAGTTTTTCAGTCGTTTTGACAAAATTTCATTTAGGTAATGGACCTCTAGAGCGGAGCGAGTACCTAGAATCTCGATTTCACAAGTTTTCCTTTTCTTCATAATCGTTTAGTTGATTTTTATTTTTTGAGTATTGTTTTTTAATAATCCCTGTAACGTCGAATAAATGTCAAGAGCGTAATTTTTTTACTTAACCTTCGGCATGTATGAATCTTTTTCTGTATCTTCATGTGATTGTGTATGTGTTCGTAAAAAAATTAAGCAGAAGTCAGTTACTTCTTAGAAATAGCTTGTCTTCATCTAGTATGGAGGTAATTTGTCCTACATATTTTTAGAGGCAAATTTCTCAGAAAATGCTGTTCATTCCTGAGCTTTCCAACAAAATAGTGAAACTTAAGTTTCTATGGTACATGGCTTTTTGTATAATAATATTTATTTTCCGCAAATCGCCAGGAAATTTTGACATTCCTGTCAAAATTTCTTGAAGAAAAAGTCAGGACTTCCTTACTGTAAGGAAATGTCATTTCCTTACTGTAAGGAAATGATATTTCCGTACAGTTGTTAGTGTTCTACATAAATGATAGATTAAATTATACATTAAATAATTGTCAAGTTTGACAATTCAACCTCAATACGTTTCCATAGTAACCCAAGTAATTTTATTAGGAATTTCAAAGCACCATTTATTTGGGAATAAAATTATCGCGTTTTTTTTTTTTTAAATCAATCAATATCTGTCGAATTTTAAACGATTTGCGGAAAAATAGTATGTTTACCTCGTAGGAAAAGCCACATTCCTGGACTCTGTGTTGCTAAGTCTCGGCTTGCGCCTCGACTTAGCAATCTTCACAGTCGTCCAGGAATGTTAAGCTTTTCCTACCCGGTAAACAATGTACTATTTATTGTATCCATTTTTACCTTTCTGTAAAATGCAAATAGGAAAAAACATTTCCCATTTTGTAATATTGTTTTTTTGTCAGTTTTCCTCGGCTCCCTACCAAGTTTCTTGCAGCGTTGTAAAACTATCGCGATTACACACTGACACTGTAACTACTTCAACTAATTTCCCAAAGCTCAATTTGTTGTTTTTTCTCGTCGCCTCGAATAGGACCGATACGCCAGCGAAGTGGTTCAAGCCGTCGGTGTGGAGAAGGAGGGGAAGGCGGAAGATGTAATGCAAGCCATAAATGCCGCCTGCTGTCGCGCGAGATGAAATGGGCCAAGGAAGAGGGCTGTGAACGGCGGTGGATCGGAAGAGGGCGCGTAGGGTGAGAGAGAAGTCGAAGGAACTTCGCAATAAGCTCAGAATTAGTCTGGATTTATCGATCACGAGTCGCCGGCGCTATTTTGCCGCTGCCGCCACCATTTTTATGTGGGATCAGCGGGAGCAGCGGTGTACATGCTTAGCTCTCTAAGACGTTACTCGAGAAATTAAAAGAATCGGACTCAAGATGATTTCATTGATCATTGCTCAAAATAAACGCAAATATGAGACGAGATGGTTTTCTTTACATCAACTATGAGTTGTAAATTGTAATCTTTTTCTTTCTCATGTAATATGGCATAGTATTGTTATTTTGTTCCTTCTATCGACGTAAAAGTAAACGCAGTAATATTCCTTTTGCTTCCAGGAAATATTTATTGAATGAATTAATGAAAAATGTAAAATTCGAAATAATATTTACGACTTATTGATAATACCGGTCGTACTGAAGCCAATTGGCTTATTGAACATCGTATATATTACAGTATATTTGTTGAGTAATTGATTTATTACTAAGTATAGTCGGCTGCATTATATTTAAAAATATAATGTGGGAACGGCTAGAAAACATTGGTTTAAAACATTTCTTTTCAGACTGAAATATTGGACTTAATTGTTATTTAATCTGCCAAAGGCAGCTAATGTGGGACATATCCTTGTCTGATTGTCTCGTGGTAAGCGAATCTCATGCCCTAGATATTACCAGAGTAAGAGGTAGTTGGGCCAGACAGACACGTGATGTCGGTAAGCATTGGATCTGGATCTACATTACCGACCTAGCAGTCCCCACTTCGTCGAAATCCTAACCCCACCAGGGGGCGCAATCTGCCAATCTGTTGTCAACGTGAAGATGGCGTCAATCCTTCTTCCTTTCGCTCTGTCAACTGTCAACGTCGATCTTCATCTTTTTCGTTTGTCATCTCTCAAACGTGAAACTGGCGTTAATTCTTCTTCTTTTCGGTCTGTCATCTGTCAACGTCCACCTTCTTCTTTTTCGTTTGTCGTCTCTCAAACGTAAAGATGGCGTCAATTTATCTAAAAGGTAACGTTAAGCTTTTAGTGTCTTAACGGAGCAAGGTAGAAAATTCTTCTTTCATCGAGCCTATAAAAACATCCATTGTTCTACATAGCTCCATTCACTGCTATACATAGGCTCCACAATAGGATATTGAAAAACATGGCGACACTATACAAGATAGATTTATTGAGCCGAAGAAGACCTCTGACAAAGTATAAAATAAATTAAACTTAGACCAGGACACAAGAGGTATCATAAAAAAATAATGAGACCACTAACACACGCAACTCGAGTGACTTACGAACATTACAGGATATTGAAAAAGGACACCATGATCGACAAATTTATTGACCAAAAGAAGGTCTTTTGGCAAAGAAGGCAAAGTATAAACAACAAACCAAAAGGTAAATAGTAAATTTCAGAATAATGCCTGTAACAACAAACATGTGAACGGTGTTAAACGTAGACCAGGACGCATAAGGTATCATTAAAAAGAGAATGCTACAACTTCTTCTCTCACATAACAAATATCGAAGTTAGAGTGACATATGAGGTATCGGGGAATAGTCCCTTTTATTGACAGGCCACACTGGCTTGTAAAGTGGTACTTGGTCGACGCTGTGACCTACAATTTAAATTTTGTCGCTTACTACAAAGTTGAACTCTACATTTATATTTATTTTCATATAATGCTTTTTTCCATTCGTTTGAACATATATTCGAGTACAACTGGAAACAATTTCGGGTACTCAGTATCACTCTGTCTAATTTCACGTTCTATCCGGAACTTCATGACGTCGGGCACAAACTGTACCTATTTCGTAGATACTCTTAATCGAGATAGTATTTTCATAGACTACAAATATAAGAAACATAGGCTTGTTGTATATATCTGGAGCGAAACGTAGCCTGTTCGCAAGGTTGATGACTATTCGAGATACAAGTGAGTACTTGTAAGATACTACGAGAGGTAAGGCACGAGAGGTATTTCACAAGAAGACACTGGGAGACATACTATTTTTCGAATGTCCTCGATGTTGCGTATTTACGTGACTGAAGGTAAGAAAAAGGGGGCTGCTGCCTGACGTCAACAGATATTGGTTTTTCTTTGTCTACTATACCGATACCGTTTAAACCATTCACAATAAAAGGCTCGGTGTTCTTCTCTAAAATTAATGGCTGGGTATATCAAGGTTAAATCATAAGAATAGAAATTGTGAGAATTTCGAACAGTTACCTGGGAGCTTCTGGACTACTCAATAAGTTATATCTATTTTCTTTGTCATGTGCTAGCGTTTTCCAATGTTGCATTTGCAGCGATCTCAAATATTTCTTCACCAAGTCAAGCAATTTTTAACATGGTCTTTCTGTTCGTTTTTAGTACCTGCCTCCATGGTAACCAATAGGTTCGGGATTCCATTATAATATGTATATTAATACTTGTTATTCTTTGAACTCTATCTGATCAATACCACTATCAAGATGTCACGAAAAAAATAAGCAACAGAAATAATATCATCTAATAACTGATACAAAATGGGGAGCACACACACACTCCACACTTCTGCCTTATATTTCTTGGCCGTGGAGTTTAGAGCACAAGTGTGAGAAAACTCTGCTTACAACAAAAATGTCGACGTTCGCATAATATCAGGTTGCCTAAAACCGACATCTATCGGAGAAGTCAACGCCTTAGTTAGAATCTCTCCAACACCTCTCCAATCAGAAGACAGGTCACGTCAGAGATAAAACAAAAAAAGTAGGAAACAGGTCGAAGATATCCGTTATAATATGACCACTAAACTCAGCCAAGTAGCCAAAGAACTCGGAAAAGCTTTCTGAAAAAATCAAGATTCATCCCCGATGCGCCAGAGATCCGCCAAATATACCTATGGCAAGCGTCAGCTACAACATGTTTTACCCCTGCAGAGAAAATTGCTGCTGGACATAATTTGCCATATCCGACATGGAAAGTGTTTAACAGACTAAGAACCGGCGTTTTACGTAGTGCTATTAACCTGAAAAAAATTGGGATACCAGAAGAACGATAACTGCGACTGTGGGGCGGTTCAGAATAATCACCATCAACTTTCGTGCACAGAGATGAGAGAGACCTGAACAGAAAAAGACCTAATCTTAGCAAATGACAGGGCCATCTATATGGAAGTACCTACATCGTTTAAAGTTCGTAACTTATATGTTATATATACTTCGATGTTATTAGAACTACAAAATATATGTCGAGAATAAAATATATTTGTTATAAAAAAAAACACCTTCTTTTATCAACTTTATCTGGTTAGTTAGCTAAACCAAAGCCAAGGAGCTTCCAGCACTCTTGTTACCTTTAGCAATTCTGTTTCTAATTTTCAAGTTTTTCTCATTTTGTTAACGTTAGTCCTAGATGGTTAAAGTGATCAACGATATCAAAGTTGTACCCCTTTTTCTGGCTATATATCTTAACATTAGAACAAGCGCTATTATTAATGTTTCATAACCGGGCGCGGTGTGTATTTTGTACATAGGACACATTTTAGTTGATTTTACCAAATTTAGAGCATTTTAAAAAAATGACAACCACAATTTACAAAAATAATTTATTGTTCAATGTGCAATATTCGACAATGGACAGGAATCCACAGCTATGAAATGCTTCGCAATGCTGCTAAAAACAGAATTATTTAATCCTGACTATTTGTCATCTCACCTGACACGACGATGTACGGTGGACGCCTACGCAGAAATGCACGGCACCTTAAGCAGTTTATTGTTCCATAAAATATTAAGCATAAAAATGTATAAGACGTGCTAATATAACCATGTACATACGATGAACCATGTTCACTCGATTTTTTCTGACTACTGCCGATAATTTATTGTTCTGACATTTTACGCAGGTAATTTTGGTTTCTGAATGCATTTTGCATACAAATATTCTACATAGCTACATATTCCATATTTAACTGTTGTGCAGTCATTATTGAGCGTGAACATATTGTACACCGTCCATGTTTTGTAGAGCTTTGCAGTTCTGTTCTTGTAGGTTTTTCACATGATTTACTTTTCATTAGAAAACCTTGAATATCCTGAGAAAGATTTCGCATTATCGCTCTTTCTAAAAGAGGTAACTTTCTAAAAAAGATACTTTTATTAATCTCAAGCTTAAATTCTTTGGAAAAATTCAGCGATATAAATTGGGATTTGTTTTATTGGCACAAAACAACACTTACGCCATTGGTATCCGCCATATCGACTTACTAGTTATTATAATCTAGAATTATTTCTGGGTTTTTAGTTTCTAAGACTACAGTGGCACCAGTGTTATATAAAGTGGATAAAATTATTAACGACCTACTTTATTTTGGAACAGATGAAAGCAGAGTGACGTTTTCCTGGAATCCAAACAGTGACAGTTCCACTTCATTTTCCTTTTGGGATAAAAACTCAATAGGTTTTCCCTTTTATTTTTTCTATAAGTGCCAATTGTAGTTATTTTATTTTCCAAAAGGGAAATAGCTAAAGGATAACTGGTATACCAATTATCGGTTGTCAAATTGTGATTTGAATATTCTATATAGATATCGATAGATATTGTAGATATACTTCTATAAGTATATCTACAATATCACTAGGGGTGTTTGATGCAGCATAAAACCCCTTATGTTGCCTTGTAGCAGTTGCAATTTCATTGATCCTTTGGTGTATATTAAAATCCTATATGTAATATATTGAAATCCCCTCATAAATGTTTGAAAAATCGCAGAGTATTTTTTAATGTATTTCAGTTTCCTATTTGTACGTATTAAAACACCGAATTCTTTCAATTTCTTTTAGCGTCGCCATGTAATAAAAATTATTTTAGAGTTGTTTGTTTATTTCGTGGCTGCGTATTTTCCTGTCGATAAATGTTTGATTTTTATATGAACTTTTTATAAAGTTAGATAATTAATGGATGAAAAACTTACACTAGAAGGCGCACTATGTATTATTGTCACTAAACCGTTACACCCTCTTATTTCTAAGAATTCTCACAAAACCTCGCTGCAACAACAACTATTACTCAATGATTCGAATGACAGATTTCTACTGGACAAATCGACGCAAAGATATCTCTAGGTTGCCGACAGTTATGTTCTTAGACGACTTTTTCTATTGGGCGTGTACAAAATACACGTGCGCACCCGCTCAGGTGTTAAAAGCCTGGTCAATCTTCATTTATCTCTAGGCTATGTTGTTTAGCTATTTTGTCTAACCTTTAAAGACATGTTTTCAATAGTAATATCTCTAGGACATTGATAACAGACGAGATAATTTCATGACAATCGAAAGCTCGTTCCTTGGTAACAGCACGAAGCCGAAGGCTGAGCTTGAGAAATTTGTCATGAAATTATAAGGCATTCATCAATGTCCGAGGGATATTCGGCGGATAATTTTTCGAAAAAAAAATCATAACTCAACATAATGAAACATTTATTTATTAAAAGTACAGTTAGTGAAAGTACAATTAATAAAATTTAAGTTAACATTAGATTCGTTGCTGTTCTCTACTATAGAAGATCTATTACCACGCATAATATTTATAATCTTGTTGTGGTGTTCTTGATAGAGATTCAAGTATGGTTTTATAGAATTCTGATTGCCATGACCAGTAATTTTTAGCATTAACATTCTCATTGCCGAAACGTGACATTTTGAAATTTATTTGGATGAAGTTGTCAAACTCGATCGTGTTGTCATAGGGATTGAAAATTGCACTGAATGCAATTATTATCAGTCTAATATTGACATGATTGGGTGAAATTGTTCCACATGACACAAAATGACGAAATTTGAATGGTTGTTAGAACAGTCGAAAAATTATCATGTTAATAAAACTAACGTCCCTTTGCCATAAAGTTCTATTGACAACAAAATTGTTAAATATTTGCTCTACCCTTAATCATAAATTTGCTCTTTTTATTTAAATATTTGTTCACCTGTATAATTACTTCCGTGAATCTAAAATATTCTAACACTTCGCTTTAGTTCTAATATGTTTATTGTATCATAGGTTTACCAAACTCAATAAAGAGCATAATAACGGCACATTGTACTCGTATTATAGTCTATTTCATTGTACAATGTAAAATTTTCATATATAAACTGTTGTATTAAAAAAATATATAAAACATAAAGAGCTAAAACAAAAAACACATTGCCGAGATCATAATCGACCTAATTTAATATTTTCCAAATTGACTACGCTCCCAAACACTAAGTAGGAAATTATTTCCGGAATTCATGTCATCGCCATTAGTTCTGGCCTGAAACGTGTTCCATAAAAACCACCACCGTCAGCAGAAATCCAACGTCTGGCTCTTTTTCCACTTTCAGGAAGTTTCGCATTAGTTTTTGGAGTTCGCCCTTTCTCCCGATCTTCCCGCCCGCATTCCTCTAACATAAATAACATTTAATCGGCCAACACAACAAATTCACCCAACAAATAATTATATCCACTCGAAGGAATAACCCCTAGCAGTCTCTTAAATTTACCTGGAAGTTTTCAAACCAGTATACCATAATTAACCCCCAGTCAGCAAATGTTCGGGTACATTCACATTTTCAAACTAAATAAACGGTGGTGCCGCTTTGTCCAATTTGGTATAAACTTTAGAGAATAGTTTTTTTTATATTTCCCAATTTATATACTAACCGTTTCACATTTACGTATTTGGTTTATCGACTGTCAGGGTCTGTTCTAAAGTATTTTTTTATATCAAACTGCAACCGCTCCTCTACTTTCCATTTTTTAAATCATACCTATGTAAAATGTATTTTAATTGATGATCCGTTTTCCTTTTTTGACGTTGGAAATTCTGTAAATTTGATAACCATCGGATACCAAAACGAACTCTGTATAACTACGCGGATAGTTACGAATGAAGTCCACAATACATGACGCAAATTCTTTTGATGATACCTGGCCACCGGCTTCGTGCCATACATACATAAATACATCTCTTGATTTCAGGTTATATAATGTAAAATTATGCAACTGAAGTTTATGCCTATAGTAAGCCAGAGATGCGAGCAGTTTTGGACTCAATAGAACACACTGCAAATCCATCGTAACTACAAGTCTTGTTTCTAAAGCAGATTCTTTTGCAGCTTCCTTGGCTTCACGTGCTTCATTCTTCATTACAATGTGAAGTTCATACTCGGACTTGCTTACATGTCCAGTTTTAAACTCAACACACTTGTCGCATCGGTCTTTGCGAGGATCATGTATGGAGATTTCCTTTTTTTAATACTTGCACATAATCTTACGTGACACTGAATCAATATTATTTTATTTTATTTTATATTCTGTCGGATTCCTGCAATAATGACTTGGAGCTTTCGGTAAGAGTTCAATCCATCTTTCAACATTGTTCTGATTAATTTCTGATTTTGATACAGGATTACTTTCTTCTTCTGGTTCAGCTGGCTACAGCTGGCTCTGTGACATCGTTTGTGCCTGCAGTGTTTGCTGGTGCCATTCATCGTAAAAATGTATCACGACCAAGATTAAGTGTGTTTAGAAAAAACGTTCGTCACCAAAGATTCGATTGCATTACGAAGGTGATTTTAAATGGCAATCACGTGAAAGGCTTTCTTCAGTTTAACATTATTTTGATTACCTTTTTTTCTTTATTTCGGAGATTGTATGTCAACATTACTTTGTGCGAAAACTCTTTTTGCCTCCCAACTTGTTAAGTTCCAAAACATAATGTTAATCTGTTTTCTTTCTTCGTCTGTTATTTGAGCACATAAATGAGTTCATTTTGTTTCCTGTTGGACATGGTCGTGTTTATATCTTAGCAGTACACCTCTCTCCTGTCTTTCTACTGCCTGAATTATCTTTCCTTTTAATTTTTCTCTAAGCCAATGTATGTATTTCCCATGAATCGATTCTTTTTAGCTGTCCGTCTCTTATAGCTGGTGCTCTTTTCCTGGATAACCTAGCAATGGATTCCTCAGTTTGGTCGACCTCAGCTATGTCCTGGGGTTGGTCGACCGTAGGTGTGTCCTGGGGCTGTTCGGCCACAGCTGTGTCCAGGGATTGGTTTACCGTAAGCATGTGTTTAGGTTGATTGACAGCAGTCGTGTCCCTTATAATACTGCATTGTGTGTAAAAAGTACATACTCAGTCAAATTCATAATGAAATTAAGACAAAAGAATGTATTTTTCATATAAAAGTGCCTAAAATATAGTTACAGCGGAGAATTCAATAAAGTTAAAATCTGTTAAGTGCATGTAGTCGCTCAACTTTTACAAAGAGCAATTTCGGATATATCCAATTTTAGCACATAGTAGATTTTACCTCACCTGAACACATAGCAGATTTTAACCAAATGTGTATAACTTGGTTAATTCTATTTATAGCCTATAGCAGATTATACCAATATGTAAAGAATTAAATTGAGAATTTCTGTGCTCATAACTCAATTTCACCAAAAAATGTACATAGCAGATTTTACCCGCACAACGACGATAAGCTAAATAATATATTTAAAAATAATATTTAACTGGGAATAAGCCAATTTACTGTTTGTATTTTGAGAACGATTTCCGAAGTGGAAATTGAAACGTCAATAAACGTATTTTTATCTTTAATTATGGCTTCCCAGTTAAATAGTAATTAATTTAAAATGCCACAAGAAATTAGCTTCAGAACAATTAAAAATAATAACTGTATTTATATGAAATTATTTTTAAAACAAGAAATATAAGAATTTAAACAGATGATTCAATGTTATTATTTATTAATCGGATATCATTTACGACTTTAAATTTTGACAATCGTTACGAATCGAATCTTTTAGCGAGAGACTTTTAATTCTCTACTTCTCATTTAATGTCTATGTTTTATTAGTTATTTTTCATGCAGCTTTTAATTTAAACCTGCTTAGAGTAAATATATGATGACTAGAAAAGATATGATCGAGAGTAGTGAATCGATGTAAAGAACCGCTATTTTATGACGCTATCCATGACGAAGCCATCTTGTGGGGCTAGTTTCGTGACACTTGCCTCAGCATTTTACTGTAGAGAAAAAAGTAATCCAACGCCAGTATAGAAGATTTACTTTAAAAATTAGATAGAACA
The DNA here is from genome assembly GCA_918026665.1 of Diabrotica balteata. Lineage (NCBI taxonomy): Eukaryota > Metazoa > Arthropoda > Insecta > Coleoptera > Chrysomelidae > Diabrotica > Diabrotica balteata. The sequence goes on along the minus strand of OU898276.1, from coordinate 105,007,174 downwards.
AAGTGTGTCAAAGACAGAACTTAAGAACTAAAAAAAATAAGACTTGTGTATCTAAAGAAACAACGATTAGAAACTTTACCAAATTATATACAATAGATTTCTGAGACTGTACCAAAGATCCATCTGACAACACAGCAGCGATCGACAATACAAATCGGCAACACTTGACTGTACCTTCACACATGCTTTGTACATGTGTGTTGACACTGTACGTTACACATGCTAGTGTGTACGTAAGAAGTGAGGTTAGGTCTGGTAGAAGATACCCTACCTACACATTAAAACGGAGCTATTATAGTAACTGCACCCGATAAGGATGTAGGTATTGCGTTGTTGCGTGTCCGAGTGAGAAGGTAATTATTGGCTCTTTATTTCTGCTATAGTCCAGGAATTTTTGTAAACTGTTTATAAAAGATAATCAAAGTTAGTGTTTTATTAAATTTTAGACATTGTGTTACATTTTTATGAAGGTTTTAGGAAAGTGGTTGTTTCAAACGAGTTTATTATTCATATAAAAATCCAATTTGATTTCTTTGAGCTAAAAAAGTAAATTATATATACTTTTTTTTACCCAATTAATAACAAAATTAAAATATTATAGATGTCAGGAAAAAGAGAAAATATGTAAATCAGATCCTATTCTGCAACAACAGGATATCAGACAAGATGTAAATATTTAAGGAAACGTAACCAGGAATACCAATACAGTAAAACCTCGATATAACGGACTACTTGGGGGGACGGTGTGTCCGTTAAAGACGAAAGTCCGTTATATAAAAATATGTTTAAAATAAATCAAAAAACTATTTTTTGAAAATATGTATGTACACTGTATTTCTCTCTCTTCAATCCTGACTCCCCAGGGGGAGTGTAGTGGTCGACGTGATGTCGTGTATTGTCCGTCTCCAGAGATCTCTGTCTGTATTTAGATATATATATCTATATATATATATATATATATATATATATATATATATATATATATATATATAAAAATACAAAATATAAACAAAATTCTATTTAATAGTCTTAGAACATTCGTCGTGAAGTGATAGTTGCTGTTGAATATCGACGCGCTTGATGTTGATAATCCTGTTATTAGATCGTCGTGATGCGATCTTACCTCTGATAACTTCATTTTTGAAAGTGTTGTTTTGTCGTCTTCTTCGCTATCTTCACTTCCGTCTCCATTTTTTAGGTTCACAACTATATCTGGTATTTCACTTTCAGTCATGATGTTATAAACAGGGTCACCTTACTCTACTTCTAGCCATTGTAAAATATTTTCTTCAGTTACATGTTCTGCGGCATTATTATGTATTGTCTTACAGTAATCAGTGACTTCCAATCCTTCTGAATCTATGTCTGCATCTTCGCCATCAAACAAATGCTTTCAACCATTTTTTAATGTCTGTTCTTTCACCTCTTTCCATGCTGCAGAAAAATTAAAAATTGTTGATTTTAAATTGTAAGACCTTAAGTTTTGCAAGGTACGCTGCTCTGCAAAACTTTCAGCGATATATACGTTTGGTTGCCAAAATTACTACCTGATCCATAGGTTGAATAAGCGTTGCTGTATTTTATGGTAAAAATATACAGCTAAAGTTGCCCTCTTCTGAATGTAGAATATTTTCGGAGGAGTGAGCAGGAGCGTTGTCTAAGAGTAATAATCATTTTACCTTTTCTGGTGGCATTTCCAATTTCTTCTCTTGAAATTTTCTTATTGAAGGTACAAATTCTATAATAAACCAATTTTTGTAAATATTTATTATGAACCATGTCATCTTAGAGCTATAATATGAAACGGTCAGATGATATATTATATCTTTTAAAACTCTAGGTTTACGAGATTTGCCAACCATTACAGAAGTCAATCTATGCGATCCATAGGCGTTAGTACAAAGCAGTGCCGAGATCCTGTCCTTGGTGATTTTTCTTCCAGAATTAAATTTTTTATATTTGGAGGCTTGTGTACTTTCAGGCGAAGTACGCCATAACAAACCAGTTTCTTCAGAATTGTAAATCTGAGATTTTAATAGCATTTCGTTACTTATGTTCTACTACTTTTTGCCTAAAAGGTTCTATTTCTTATTTTGGTGCACTTGAAGCTTCGCCGTAAATTCTTTTATTTATGATTCCGTGCCTTTTGCCAAACCGCCAGAGCCATCCATTACTTGTTCTGAATGGTATGTTTATATGATCTGCTAATTTAATTGCAGATTTCAATTCGACTGCCCGAACCGGGACCCCACTAGAACGTTGTTGCTTGCACAATTTTAAGATTGCTTTTTCCAGCGAAGTTTCACGAGAAAATTTCATTCGTTTTCTGAGATTACTGACGGAAAACTCCCAACGTTGGAGCAAGTCATGAAAACGTTGGCGCCAACATTGGCTCCAGCACAGTTTTGTCGGTACACACATTGGACGAACGCTGTTGGGACCAACGTTGGTTACCATGTGTGGACCCGGTGTTACTATTAGAAATGTGTCCTCTAAATTTTATTGAAATTATTTCTAAAATACAGTGATATGTGACGGGGTAAGCTTATATAATTATTTTAACACTACGTTTTTAATTTTTTTTTTACATTTGACCGGATTTTTTGTCCGTTATATCCGAAGTCCGTTAAATAGAGGTCCGTTATATCGAGGTTTTACTGTACTGTTAAAATACAAGCTTTACTGGCTGGCAATAAACTCGCTGCGACCCCGAAAGCCACCCTGCCATTGGGCTTAACAGTTAGCTGATGACAGATTCGTCCTCGCTGATAAATGGTTGGAATCATGGAATTAAAATATTCCATATATTAAAATATGGAAAAGCGGTAGAGTTTACCGAAAGTACAAGATGAATATAGCCGCAAATGTCAACCATGAAATAAAATATTTTAATTTGGCAGTGTTGGAATATTTTTAAAATGCATATGTTGTATACTTCAAATATATATAGAGAAAGTTTTTAAAAAGCACATCTTGATTATACTATTTCATAAATTCTGCAATGTTTAATGTATATGAAACAAAAATGAGTAAATTTTTGTTTCTTTCGAGATTAATTGCAAACATCTGTTGCAATCTGGCTATTGCTGATTTGACGATTGCAAATCTATCGCCTAATCTATAAAAGGGCAACTGCCAAAAAAATTTCTGATAATTAACTGCAATTAATCTCCAAAAAACAAATATTTACTTATTCTTGCTTTATATAAATCAAACATTGAAGAATTCATAACATAATATAATCAAAATGTACTTTTCTAAAGCTTTATCTTTTTATATTTGAAGCATACAACATATACATTATAAAAACATCCCAACACTGTTAAACCGAAATTGTTTGTTCCATGTTTGACATTTGCTGCTATAATCAGCTTGTACTCAACCGTACTCAACTCAACGGAAAAAGTAAAAAAAAAATTCGCATGGAACACGATACCTATGCAAAAAATTTATATAAGTGGGGTAAATTCTTAACACTGTGTGGAGCTGCAGGCGAATCTAGTCGTCATCTGGTCGAGGAATGCGATCTAGGAAAATATCCTGGCAACCCTATGGATTTCTTCGCTTAAAATGATCTTAAGTTATGTTATAAAAATTATTTTGTATTTTATTATGTCATTTTTTACATCTTACCAGGTATAATGACTTAAATTGTGCTATTAAAATAATAACAGTTTCACAAATTACTATACAATGTTACAATGTTACAGTATGTTAGTATAAATGAATTGCTGTTATTATTCGTTTATTAACAAAATTTAAAACATCATTTCTTTTTTTCTCATCGATGGCAAGTCTATTGTGTTAAACTGGAATCAGAAAAGTCATTTCGCTGTAAGTGCTTCAACTGCTTCTTTTCTTCATCTCCTTAAAAACGTGCGATGTTTTAATATCAAAGGTGTCATCGTCTTTTATTATTTTTATCATTCGAATGTCTGTCAAAGCTAAAGTTACTTGGGGAGCTCCTGAAACCCCAGACCTCTTCATTTGTACATTGTTCCTGTTCATTGCCGTAATGCTGCTTGGGAAGGGAGGCTGTCAATTTATACCGTCGACGATGACGTAGTCAATGACGTAGTGTTTAGGTGGGAGTTGCCGGGAAGATTCTTGATAGCTGGAATTGAAAAAGTAGACGGATATGCCATTTTTTATTTAGGAGAGGTCTTAATTTTGGAGGTGCCAGGTGCATCATTTCTTTTATTGAGACAAGGCTTCTCGGATTATTCTTGGTTTATAGAAATTAATGAAATTAAAATTGAATCAGAAATACGAACGGAAATGGAAAGTTCATAGATCCTATTTTGGATTCTTCAATTGGTTTGTCCTATGTAAGACCGTAGGAGGTTTGTACGAGAAAGAAGTGGATTCAGCGGATCTATTTTTGTTTGTCATTGCCACGTCATTAATCCATGTCACAATCAACGGTATAAATTGTACCATTAGTGTAGTGATCAGGCAATATATATATATATATATATATATATATATATATATATATAATTAATCAATAAAACAAACAAAAATAACACTTTTTGGCGATGATCAGCTGATAATCCATAATTCTGAAAGAGCCATCCAAAAACTATAGAGTTCTCAGGACTGAATGCAGAAAACTGGAGCAAAGGGAGAAATTTATTTTTGAGATTGAATAAACAGTGCCAAAGTAAATATTATTTTCGTTGTATTAATAACAGCAAACATACTAAATGCAATGCATAAATGAATCTCTTTTCATATTCTAAATTTCAGCGGTAAAATCAATTATACTTCGCTGTCCTATTTAATCCATTTGAGAAGTCCTGTCATAAGTTTATTTCACTGAGTTTGTATGTTCCCTTTAAGGAAGAAAATTAATCCTTCGAGAAATATTATCTTTCAAATTCCTGGACTATACACCGAAGTGTAGCCTCTTCATCCTTTAAGTAAATGGGCGGCACACCGAAGAGAGCTCGACGATTGGCCGTTTCGGAGGGATTTCGAACTGACAGCCACATTTCAAGTCCATGTGGACTACGGGGTGGTCCACCCCATAATTGTCAAACGTGATGTTAGTTGTATATTACATAATGTCACATATCGTTATATTTTATAGTTTTATAATTTGATAAACTTATATTACCTGACATATTTCTAAAATTAATATTATCGGATTATTGCATATTATAGTCATTTAATCGAAAACTTTTATTGATCATTATTTACGTTATAACAGTACTTACTAAAACTACTAATACGTTAGATACATGGATAATACATTAGTTAAAACAACTAAATTTTATTTTATTACTTCTTTCTTTTGTGACAAACATTATTAATGCATCATAGTTGTCAATAGCAATATTTTTATAAATGCTCGCAATATCGAATATTTTCAAAATATTCGAAATTGTCATTCGAAATTCGAAAATAGTCAAAAAGAAGATAAAAAATATTGACTTATAGTGGCAATCATAGCTCAGCGGCTAAGATACTGGTTTTGAGCGTACAAGTTCAATTCTCAGTACCAACAACATTTTCATTTCTAAAAATAATACGAGCCGTAAAGGTGTTTCGAAGGACACATAAAGCCGTCGGCCCACAGCAAGCAAGCAATTTAATTGAACCCAGCCTATGAGAAATGTTTATCCCTAAGTATTACGATCGGGTGTAACAATTTATTGGAGCAAGGTGTGTTAACACGTGTATTAAACAGGAGTCACCCCACCGTGCTCTAATGCTCTATACCATCCCTTTCCCCCCTATAGCACTCTGATGAGCTATAGAGGCACAACATTCAGCCAAATGCTCTTCATGTGGAGGTCCTGGGTAATAGAACCCCAACATGGTTTCCTAACCAAATGCAAAAACTCAGGACAGCGCATCTGCGCTTTATTTCTGTTATCTTAAGGGAGAGCGCCCACCAAAGTGGCGTGGCAGTGGCAAGTAGCAAGTAGCACGCGTCTAGCATAATGTAACCAATCCTAACGAATGATTAGAATGAATGACGTTACTGTCATTTTGGTGTAAACTGAATCATTCGTTTTCATTGGTTACATTATGCTAGACGCGTGTTGCTTGCTACTTGCCACTGCCACGCCACTTTGGTGGGCGCTCTCCCTTAGGTGGCTTATCCGCGAACTAAAATTGCTTATTTGGGCCTCAAGTCTCCGCTCTGAGTCCCGACTCAGTTCGTCGACTTGGTGCTCAATGGGTTGGCCCTACGTGCCCGGGTTTTGGGGTTTTTGTTAATTTTTTTGGTGGCCGATGCCGGTTTTTTGTTAGTAATTTTATTAATTTTTTTGGTGACCGAAGCCGGTTTTTTTGTGTTTTTTATAGTTTTTTTTGTAGGTGGCCCTGTGAACAAAAATCAGAATTAGTATATAGTCTATATTATAATAATGAAAATATGTCAAATATAATACAATACCACAATACAGACTTTATCCTTGTTTAGGCAACCGGGCCCACTTTGTGCTTGGCGGTATCCTGGGTGTTTTGAGCTACGAACTATCTTCCTTGTGTTTTGTATTTTGATTTTTGGAATTTCTTCTCTCTCTGATGTTTTTTGGGGTTTTGTTTTCATCGGGGGTGTTTTTAATTCTCTCTCTGGGATTTTATTTTAGTCTACTATGTATTTGTTGTTTGGGTTTTTTGTGCTTCGATCTGTGGAAAACGTCATACCTCAGTATCTCTCGTAACCGTCGGCCCCCCTAGGCTAGTGTACATCGACATTAGTTACCTGAAACAGAGCTACAAACAAATGCAATTGGCGCCGGAACCTGTCCAAAAATCTGTCCGGCAAAGATGCCATACGACGTTATTATTATTATGGATGTAGAAAGTGGACCTTTTCCAACCTCATGGACCTCTTCTTTCGCTTCCCAACTATTATAGCAACAAGTGAAGTCTATTTAACCGCTTAACGCAATGTTTGCAAAAATACGTCACAAAATTATCTATTTATTACAGTAAAATAAACTACCCCGCTTCTTGTAGTTGCTGGGTGAATTGAGTAGCTTTGTAACTATCAGTGCAGGTCCCAAGCCCGGATAAAGATGGAGAGTTTGAGTCAGTAAGGACATCCGGACGTAAAAACCTTGCTAAAACCATAGGAAGTAGAAATATGGAAAATAGTTAGAGCCTAGGGCGTTCCCCGTAAGCGACGCGCAGTTGCAGTTTTGCCTGACCCCTTAGAGGACGAAAGGGGCCAAAGAAGCTAGTCCTGAGAGTTACACTCTCAACGTGGAAAGCATGTCAGGTAAAGTAAGAGAGCTTACCGATTTCATGCAAAGGAGAAGGATTGGTGTACTTTGTGTGCAGGAATTCCGTTGGAAAGATACTAAGTCAATAGATCTTGGTGATGGATGCAAGTTAGTATAGAGTAGTTTGAACTGTCACGACAGATATGAAGTAGGTATTATATTGAACAACGAATGGAAGGAACATCTTGTAAGTGTATCCAAATCAAGTGATAGAGTAATGAATATCCAACTGAATACGGTCAGTACCAACGAGAACATTATATGTGTCTACTCCCTTAAGGTGTGAAGAACAGGAAAAGAAAGAATTTTGGAGAGCCCTTGATTTCGAGATTCTCGAAATTCACATATTCTCGAAATGGATATATTAGAAAAGTAAGACTGGAAATCGAAAGAGTTCATGGAGGTTTGGGGATGGGAATAAGAAATGATGAAGGACGTAGTGTGATTAACTTAGTGCGTGACATAGGATTTGGCTCTCATTAATACGTTCTTTAAAAGAGTGAAGACTACTATGTAACCTATAGTAGTGGAGAAAGAGAAAGTCAGATAGATTTTGTGTTGTGTAGAAGAAGTCAGCTAAAAGAGGTTACGAACTATAAAGTGATAAAAGGTGAGTGTGTAGCTAGTCAACAACAATCGGTGATAGTGGATACGGAGATAAAGGTGAAGACGAAAGGAAAGCAAGTAGAACACCAGAAAGTAAAGTGGTGGAAGTTAGAGGATAGAGATTTGGCAATAGTTTTTAAGAGTAAAGTGCCAGAAGAGCTTGTGGAATATGATGCGAGCGTATGATGATAAAAATGATGATAAAAGTTGTGATGCGAGCGTGAGAGGAAGTGCTAGGAAAAACATCTGGTAAAGGATCTCTTAGAAACAAAGAAACTTGGTGGTGAAACGACGAGGTACAAGAGGAGGCTAAAGAGAAAAAAGAGGTTAAAAAGAGACAGATGACAGATCTAAAAGAGAGGAAGATAAGGATATATACAAGGTAACCAAGAAGGAACTAAAGCGCGCTGTAGCTACTGCTAAGGAAACATCGTCTAAAGAGCTTTATGAAGAGTTGAAGACACCCGAAGGGATAAAGTTTATACAGGATTGTATGACAGAGGATGCTGGATCCCAAATGAGAATGTAATACCGGGAATAGCGGGAGATAAAGTTGTTGAGACGTTAAATAGGACGAACAACGCTAAGGAAGTAGGTACTGATGCATCTGTGAAGGTTTGGAAGGCTCTAGGAGATAGATAGAATATGAGATATTAAGGCTCATAATGCAAGGTAAAATCAAGGGTAAAAGATCCATTGGAAGACGAAGAATTTCCTGGCTGTGAAACCTAAGAGAGTGGTATAGTTGCAGCTTAGTAGATCTTTTTAGAGTAGCCACCAATAAGGTACGGATAGCTGGGATGATAGCAAACCTTCGATAGGAGAAGGAACTACAAGAAGAAGGAGAGCAAGGAGTTGATATTGTGTGACAAATGATGATGATGAGTATATGAGGAAGAAATAATGCACAATGCATGGAGAGAGAGTGTAATGGTATCATTATATAAAGATAAAGGGCACATTCAGGACTGTAAGAACTATAGTGGGATAAAATTAATGTAAAACACAATCAAAATTTGAGAGGGAACTGTAGAGTAAAGGTTAAGGAGAGAGATATCGATAGAAGAAGAATAGTTTGGGTTTATGCTAGGAAGGAGGACAACGGATGCTTTGTTTGCAATGAGACAGTTGATAGAGAAATACAGCGAAAAGAAAAAAAAGATACATTTGATATTTATAGATCCTGAGAAGGCTTACGATGCTGTTCCTAGACAACAGAAATACATAAGGCTCGTGAAGGATATGAGCGAGCGTACACCAAAGTAAGGATTGCTGTCGGATTGACCTAAAGTTTTTTAGTGACGATTGCTTTGATTCAAAGCTCTTCACTAAGTTCTTACCTGTTCATTCTTGTTATGGATGTAGTGACAAAGAAAGTAAGGGAGCAGGCTTATTGATCAATGCTCTTTGCTGATATCGTGTTAGTAGAGGAGAACATCATACCTAGGCCACATACTGAGAAAGTAAAGTGTTTGGATGGACGCAAATAGCTCCAGAAAGAGCTGCAAAAAGTTTATTGTCGATGATCATTTCTAGAAAGTAAAAAATATGACCGAATTAGAGACATTTTACAAACCATAGCCCATTTATAAGGATGAAAAGGGTTGTCGTCGGTCTCTACACAAGTGTCCTTAAGTTTTGGCAAAAAATGTGAAAACAGCTACACTTTGTTGTTCCTAAACATGGGGAAAATGTATCTATCGTGAAATGTGGAAATTCAATTTAAGAATATTTCTCCAATGATCATTTTCAAAGGAAAGCGACGCAAGCTAGAATGGAAAGATTATTTTCACCCTGGAACAATATTAGAAATGTCAGACAGTGCATCAAGTAGCTATATCGTTTTACTTAATAGAAGCCTGCAAGGGAAGTTTTTCTGATTTTTGATGCAGCATCGTCACATTTAAATCCAAATATTTGTGACATTATTGAAGGTCACAGTATTAAACTGTACTTTTCATCTAGCAATACAACTCATGAGCTACAGCCTATGGACAAGTATGTATTTAAACCATTTGAGTAGTATTGGGATGATGAAGTCTAATTAGATTGGTCGACAACTGAAGGGGAAGAAAACAAAATAATTAATAGGCGGGTATTTGGAAAAAATCTTCAGCAAATTATGAAAAAGATGCGTTCCTAGTTAATGTCACGTCTGGATTCCGAGCTACTGGGATTTATACTTTTGATTCAAAATATATTCCTGGCTATACATTTGCTCCTTCTTATCCATCACAGCTTCCTCATCTAAAAGAGGACATGCCAATGGATCTCGAACCTGCTGAAGCATCCGAGATGCCAACAGTTCAAAGCAGTTCTCGAAAAAGGAGACGGCAATCCAGCAATTCTAATTCTTCAGAAAGTGAGCCATTTTCTGGAAGGGGTCCTTCAGATGACGTTAGTCGTAATGATGATGATGACGTTAGCGACAACCCTGACGAACTCGACTGTTCCTTTCAACAAATTTTGAAGATTTCAGAACTGAGGAGGAAATTTCCCATCCCTATACGGAAGGCACTAAACTCCAAGTCGCAAGTACTAAGTAAGGAGTTATTCGCTTAAATATAAAAGCAACAGAGTGTCAAAGTAAATAAATCCTTTACGGAGGTTTCAGTTGGGAAAGCGAAAATAATTCCGGCGAAACAGAAACATCTGGAGAAATCTTTTGCGGACCTAATATTTCAAAAAACGTTTTTTTTACAAATTTTTTTCACATTACCTTGCCTATCTGGAATAGCAAAAGTTATGGTACGCTATCGTCTACTTTCTGATAAATCATCATAACTACCATAGCGGCAACGTTTGACGAGTAAATCTTGCAATAATCCCATGAGATCGCTGCTTTGCTCGTCGAGTTCGAGGTCATGATATAATTCGAGAAACTTAATTTTCAAATCAACCACGTCCCTACAGCTGAATTTACATATACATTTGATCTAAAATGGAAAAATCTCATGATCATATGAGATTTTTTTACACAATAGTCTAACTTCACACGTTGGACTTTTGTGCGGACTAAAATTTCAAGCGAAATATCTGTTAAAATCTCGTACTAATCTCATGTTTTGGAACGGCTTTTCCGGGCATATTATGAGAAGAGCGCTTGAAAGGTGGGAAAAGGTTATCCCAATAAGTGGCCAAAAAATAACCTACGTTTTGTAGATGACATAGTCCTTTATTCAAATAGGCAGGAAGAGTTAAACTACCTAACAATCATCTACACATAACCACGATTGACCGGTTTGAAGTTGTGAGTTCATACTTATTGGGACCGTGCAAGTTCGGAATAGCGACAGCTGGTGTCGTAAATCAGCAAAATTTACTGCGCTTTCATGTTAAATCGAGGTTACCGGATAACTGTCAAGGACGTAGCCCAAAAAAAGAATAAGAAGAAAAAGTAAGATTGAGGTTATGTCGGTATGTTATTAAAAGGTAAACGTTGTATCTAGTGTAAATACAAATAAATATATGATTAAATTACAGCATTACTGTTAATATGGATGCCTTAATAAAAACTGGATTTGAGAAAGTAAATCACCAAATAACTTTTCAACCAAGCACTGAGTCAAATGGAAAAGCTTTAGTAGTGGCAAATGTTAAAAAAGAATGGAAGAATTATGTGGAAGAATTAAGAAAAATAAATTACCATAAATAATGCTAATGCATAAATTAGCAGGTTAAGCCCATGATATTATCATACTGGTTTGAACAATTAATTCTTTCCCTGTAAACTTTTGGACAGCGAATATATCTTAATGCATCTTCAGAAAAACTTGAACTTGATGCATTTTTGTAAACTTCAAAAAAATAAAATTTAAACATTAAACTTGATTGTTGGGTTAAAATGAACTCTAAGTGAGTGTTATGAAACTAAAATTTACACTTAAGTGAACTTTTATTTATTATTTATTTCAAACTGACTTTAAAATCGGGCGCAAGAATAATGCATAATTTAGGTTATGTTACTTATGCTTTTTTATGATATAAATCCACTTTTCTCTTTTTAGTAATTTGTGCTTCGAAGTTGGAAACGAATAAAACTTAAATTGACAATTTTTTGTTGTATTTTTACAATTTATAACACAGCATTTCCTAAATCCCATTTTCTTTAGTGACAGAAGGTGTAAATATACAAACGAATATGAAATATGACAATTGACAATATGAATTTATGAAATCTATGAAATTTGCAGTAAAAAATGTAAGATTTCTCCGCTACTCGCGCACGATCGTTTCTCGTATCACATCCAAGTACTTGCACGTCGCCAATATCCAGGATTATTTATAATAAATAAAGGGTCACTACATATATAAAACAAATTTTACGAATTATAAAGGTGAGGTTGATCAACTGCTTAATATTTCCAATACTGACATACGGATGTGAATCTTAGATGCCAAGTGGCAAATGGCAACAAGAAAGATAGACAACAAGGAAATGTTTTATTGGACAAGAATATTACGAATTCCGTATACTGACCTCCGGACAAATAATTCAATTTTAAATGAACTAAAGGTCAGTAAACGGCTCTGTAGAAAAGTCAATTTCCAACAATTTAAATAACTACTTTGGACATATGAGAGCAGACACAGAAACCATGAAAAGACTTATTATCCAAAAAAAGGTAGAAGGCCGAGGATCAGAAAGATCCCTACCAATATGGATCGACCAAATTACAACGAATATCCAAAAGATCTATGCATGAGTTAAGAGAAGTGACCAGAGATAGAAATTTTGGAGACGTGCATAACACGGCATCATGATGTCCACTACATTCCCTTCGGTTGGGGGGGTGGGGGGTATTCAGGAATGAAGAAAAAAGAGATGTACCTTACATATTTAAAGGAGATGAACTGAAAAAATTACGACTTCAAACTGTATCTCATATTACTTTCTGCGTTCTGTGAGTAGACATGTCGGACGCTGCTTATACCCACGTATTAAGTTTCCGTCGATAAATATCCTAACTAACGATAATATCATTATCCTAGATTTAATTACAATATCGTTTGACAGCAACTATCGTATATGTATATCCATCCAAAGACAATCTGAATTGGCCTAAATGTATAACATGAACGTGATCGTAAAGTAGGCTGTCCTGTCCTACCTTCTTATTTCCATCCTACCTAGTTAATATTGTCTGAAACAATCACTGAATCTGCACCTGTAATATTCCGGACCAAACCTTAACATTTTACAATAGAAGAAAAAACTTCCTCTTCTTCCTCTTTATAAACAACTCTGTTTAGTTTGTTCATTAGCGGATTAATACCTCTATGGAAGGTTGTCATTCCATTTTTTACGCAGTTGTTCGATACTTCTTCTGCCGATTGGTCTTTTGCTTTTTTGAGAACACTGGTCTCCTCCATTCTGCTTATCTGGTTATTCTATTCTTTTTTTCTATTTTGTATCCATTTGTTTATACACTGTACGTTACATTTTTTTGTAATATTTTCACTTCTCTTTCGATCTCTCAGCGTATTTCCTGTAATTCTTCTCAGTACTCTAACTAAGGCATCCTGCCAGTCTATTTGCTTTTTGTACTTGATCTCTCACTTATTTGTCCAAGTCTCCATAGCTAGAGACAGTGTAAAGGTATTTTATTTCCATTACTTGTTCAATACTGATGCCATCAATTTATATTTTACATCTGGTTGGTTCTTTGCTGACAACTATTGTTTTAGTTTTCTGAGATGAGATCGTCATATTAAATTCTTTTGCTCTTTTGAGTATTTTATTTCTTTGTATGTTCTTTGTTGTGTTCATTCTGTATCCTCTTCATTTGTTAATGCTTTTGATGATTTCAACCACTATCAAATTAAAGAGCATGGGGCTCAATGAATACCCTTGTCTTTGTCTGCTGCCTATTTCTATAGGTTCTGTAAGTTCTCCATGTATTCTGACTTCCATTTTGTTGTTTTGGTAGATGTTTTCGATAGCTTTTTAATATTTAGGGGAAATTCTTTATTATACAGAAGGTGGATTACATCTTTGAGTCTTACTCTGTCAAACACTTTCTTTAGGTCAATCAAACACAGAAATGTTGGTCTATTACACTGTGGCGATTTCTCAGTAATTCGCGTTATAACGAATATTACATCTGTACATGATCTCCCATTACGAAAACCCTGTTGTTTTGGGATACTAAAAATTTTTTGGTATCTCGTCTTTAACTGCTGCTTTTCTGTTCTTCAGGGTTTCATATATTTTCCGAACGGTAATTCCTGGTGTTTCGGGTTCTAGCGTCGTTTGTTCTTTCTCTACAGAGAGTTTTTTAAGGTAGTCAATCCACTTATCCTTTTCTATGTATTTTGGTTCTATTAGTTTCTTTACCTCCGTTCTTTGACCTCTTATGAAGCGCCATATTTCCTTTTGCAGGCCGTAAAAATCATGTTCCATTTCTTTCGAAAAGCGTTCCCAATGATCATTTTGTATTTTTCTTACAAGTGCATGTGTTTCGTTCGAAGACAAAACTAATATGGATAATATTAAGAATGTTCAAGTACAGCACAATAGATATGATAACAACAGAAATGCTTAATGCCACATAAGAAGTTGAAATAAAATTGCTTCACTTGCTGTGTAACAAAGCATGTCTCATTCCAAGCAATAGCCTGACAATTGGACACAATCTACAATAACTAAAATACATCAAATAGGGCAGCTTCCATAAATGCGATAATTATAGAACCGTCCCTCTTATCTCACATGCCAGCAAAATAATGCTACATATAATTAATAACCTGTCAGGCCATGGAGTTTGGGGTGTGTACATTGTAAAATCGTGTGCACCCCATCCATCCATGCTATGGCATGCTGGACGAGCCATACAGTCTGTAGTCAACACCCCCGAAGTATGAGCGGGAACACAAAATGTACCAATACTCATAATCTTATGAAACGCACCTGGCGGATCATAAGAGCCTTCACGTTTTACTCTTCTTCAACTTGTCTTGAGTGAAATGTCTTTAATCTTTTTCTATCAGCCTCTCTTGGCTAACTCTTGTTTTCTTCCGACCTCGAATGGCGATTAGGTTTCCGAAGGCAGACGGGTCACTATATTTCTTTCTAATATATTCTTCCCATCCACACCTTCTTTCCCTCCCAATCCTACCCAACAAAAATATGGAGAAAACCAGATGCAAACAATCCGTAAGTTAAGGTGGAAGCTATCGTGCTAAAAACTGAATGGTTGCACGTCACGCGGCCGCTAACGATGCTCTTGGGAAACCGGGCGAAATCCCATTGAATATTAGCCTTGTTCCTGTACGCGGGGCTCTACAGGAATCGACCAACGTTCCCCAGCTACTCGTGGGAATAAATATGAATACTCACTAACATGCTAGGCAAGCACGGTGTTTAAATGCCAAAAACCCGACTACTGTAAACCAACCCTATTCAATGTGCGTCAAAAAGATAAACCTTAACATCGCCACATATAATGCTCGGTCACTCTCTACCGAAGAAAGATTCGAAGAAATGGAGGAAGAACTCTCAAAAGTAAACTGGGATATTGTAGGTATCAGCGAAGTTAGAAAAAAGGGAGAGAGTCTTACCTCACTCCCATCAGGCCATTTATTTTATTACAAAGGAGAAGAGGAATCGACAGTCGGAGGCGTCGGCTTCTTTATTCACAAAAGAATTGCTAAGAGAATTGTGTCAATAAACCAAATCTCAACAAGAGTGGTCTACTTAAAACATCAAAATAAACGCCAGATATATCCTAAAGTTCATTCAAGTGTACGCCCCTACTACATGACATCCAGACGAAGAAGTCCAAATATTCTACGACCAAATATCCTGTGCAATCAAGGAAAATCCTGGCCACTTCTTAATAATAGGTGGTGACTTCAACGCCAAAATAGGTACTAAGGAAGACTCCTTTGAAATAATATTGGGAAATTTTGGAAGCGAAGGCAGAAATGATAGAGGCAAACAACTACTGACTTTCCTTTTGGAAAACAATCTCTATCAAATGAACAGCTTCTTTAAAAAGAAAAAATACAGAAGATGGATATGGGAAAGTCCTGATGGAAAAACAAGGAACGAAATCGACTATTTCTTAACAAACAAAAAAGAATTATTTAAAGACGTAAATGTGATAAACCAGTTCAGTACAAGCAGTGATCATAGGTTAGTAAGAGCTAAAATAACGATATCAACTGAAAAAGAAAGACTCAAAATGATAAATAAGAAACAACAAAAGAAATGGACAAAACCAACTGACCTTCAGGAGTTCGAAAAATATATTTGGAATTGATTGAAAGATACAACAACAGCTGACATCAATATGTTGAACAAACAAAAGTAGTCAACACAATACAACAGGCTCAAACTATATATTGTCCGACAAGCAAAACAGATGAAAAACTGAGTCAACCCACGAAAACCCTTATAGAACTAAGGCGACAAATGAAAGGAGATAACACTGCAAGCAAAAAAGCGATAAATCAAATAAATAAGACGATCACAAAGGCAATAAGAAAAGACATAAGAAACTACAATGTAGAAAAAACAAAACAGGCAATAGAGAAAAATAAGAACATGAAAGTTTTGAAGAGGAGCGTACAAAAGGGGAAAATAGAAATTAACAAACTGAGAAACAGAACTGGAGAAGAAACAACGAACAGAGATGAAATATTAAGAATAGTCGAAGAGTTCTACACAGAGTTATATAGATCAAGAAAAAAAGATAACAATACGGAACCTCCAATTACACTAAAAACTGGGGCATTAAACCAAGGATCAGATTTAATGCCCAATATAACAAAATCAGAAATTAAAGAAGCCCTGAAGAAAATGAAAAATAATCTAACCCGGGTGAAGATGGAATAGTATCAGAAGTACTAAAAATTGGAGGAGATGTATTACTTGAAAAAATTAAACAGCTTTTCAATATCTGCCTTCACAGCGCCAATATTCCAACAGACTGGAACAACGCTACTATGATTCTATTACACAAAGCAGGAAACAAAGCAAATTTAGAGAATTACAGACCGATTAGCCTCCTCAGCCAAATATA
Source organism: Diabrotica balteata (assembly GCA_918026665.1). Taxonomy (NCBI): domain Eukaryota; kingdom Metazoa; phylum Arthropoda; class Insecta; order Coleoptera; family Chrysomelidae; genus Diabrotica; species Diabrotica balteata. Next base: position 104,990,301 of record OU898276.1, on the reverse strand, counting down.
TAAGTTGTTTACGCGACTACTAGTTAAGAGAATGGAAAGAAAATTAGAGACTTATCAACCAAGGGAACAGGCAGGATTCCGAAAAAGTTACAGAACAAATGACCATCTACAAAGTATAAAAACCCTAATAGAGAAAGCAGTGGAATACAATAAACCTCTAGTTCTAATATTTATCTATTTTCACAAAGTCTTTGACACAGTTGAGCTAAGCAAAATATTACAGGCGCTTAAAGAATGCAGGCTAAATTATAGATATACTAAATTATTATACAAAATATACCTGCAGGCAACAACCACTGTCAGATTACATACTAACAGTAATTGCATAAAAATAGAACGGGGGGTTAGACAAGGAGACCCAATGTCACCTAAACTTTTTAATACGGTGCTAGAACATGCTTTTAAGAATTTGGATTGGATGACAAAGGGAATAAAAATAGATGGAGAATATCTAAACAACTTACGTTTCGCCGATGATATACTTATAATAGCTGAAGATCTAGGTATGGCAAGAGAGATGGTACAGGAACTCGTTGTGGCTACAGAAAATGTAGGTTTAAATATACATATCTCGAAAACAAAAATCATGACCAATCTGGTGCCCAACCAGAACATCAGTATTGGTGGGAAAGAAATAGAACTCGTAGATAGATATAAATACCTGGGACATGAATTTATGATTGGCAGAGATAACCAGACTCATGAACTGAAGAGAAGAGTCGGCCTTGGGTGGGCAGCATTTGGAAAACTGAGAGAAACTTTTAAAAGTGAGCTGCCCACATGCCTAAAGAGAAAGGTATTTAATCAGTGCGTCCTCCCAGTCTTGACGTACGGAGCAGAAACACTTACATTAACAAAAGCAGCAGCTACCAAACTGAGATTCACGAAGAGAAGAAAGGAGCGGTCCATGTTAGGAATAACTCTCCGAGACAGAATAACAAACGAAGACATCAGGAGAAGAACCGGAGTGACTGACATCATCGAGAAGATAGCCAGACTAAAATGGAGATGGGCAGGACACATAGCCAGAATGACAGATGGGCGATGGACAACGAGGTTATTGGAATGGAGGCCAAGGGAAGACAAGCTAAGCGTCGGTTGACCACCTACAAGATGGACTGACGATTTAAGAAGACTCAATAAAAACTGGATAAGAGCGGCGCAAGATAGACGGGGTTGGAAACATGAGGAAGAGGCCTATGTTCAGTAGTGGACTCTTGAGGCTGGATGATGATAATTAATGAGAGACTGAAAACTTTCCTGCAAAGAGAAGTACCCATAGCAATTTGGATGTACCAAAGGTCGAGATACTCGAGAAGACCTTCTGAACATAAGATAGATAATAGAAAAATCTAAAGAATTCAATATCCCACTATAAATGTGTTTTATAGATTATTGTAAAGCGTTCGACAGGGTCAAATGGTAACACTACATACTATACTAAAAGAAGTATATGTATTTAAAACCGAACTATAAGAAAACACTACTGGAACAGTTATAGTACTTGACATACTTTCAAACGAATTCCATTCAGAACAAAAGGTCAGACAAGTAGGTATACTGTCAACACTAATGTGATAAAACACAACAAAAAACTGACGTAATCAACTTAAGTAATTGGTACTGCGTCCGTTTATAGGTAGCACCTTCATTCATAAATGAGTTAATACACTGTCTAGCAATATGATGCCTAACAAAAAGATGTAGTTTATGTTGCATAGATTCCGAAGAATTGTTTGACTCTGTAAACCATAAGAAATTTTTGAAAACTCTGGATATATTAGTATATTCGCAAAAGCAAGAAAAAGTAGTATATGGTCCATTTAATAAATCTATTACATTAAAGTGAAAACAAAATCACATTCTTTCTTAAATGGCCTCTTCTCCCGAAAAGATCTATGAAATACTTATTCTTCTGTAGCTGGGATTATTCAAATACGTAAATTATAGTACTTCAGGAGAAGGTTATGCTATATACTATCTGCATTCGAGTATGCATACACCGACGAAAAAACGATCGCAAGAATCTAAAATTTGCAGTGCGATACTCATCTTTTGAGGGCAGTTCAAGCAGACGCTTACACAAATTGAAGACTACGTTACAGTGACGGATTAAAGATATTTTTAAAAATATTTTCGTTTTAGGATATTTCTAGTATAATGATAAATTGGCCAATATTTTAATACTTTAGGTAACATTTTGATAGTTAATAAAGTTCTAAAAAATGCTTCCAGAGTTAAAAAAAATGCTGTACACATGGTTGAAAACGATAATTGATACATACAAAGAATACGAGAGTGGACCAGAAAATAGAAATGAGGAGAAATCCAAGAAATATCCTTGTTATGGTATTGTTGACTATTCTTTTTCTTCTTCAAGTGCCATCTCCGCGGCGGATGTCGGCAATCATCATAGCTATTCGGACTTTTGAGACGGCTGCTCTGAAAAGTTCATTTGATGTACATCCATACCACTCTCAGATTGAGCAGCCATGACGTTCTACGCCTGCCTATGCTTCTCTTTCCTTGAATCTCTCCCTGCATAATCAGTTGAAGCAAGGCGTATTTCTCTCCACGTGTAATATATCCAAGATATTCTAACTTTCTTGTTTTAATTGTATTTAAAATTTCTATTTCTTTATTCATCCTTCTCAGAACCTCTTTGTTTGTGACATGTTCAATCCACGATATTTTCAGAGTGCTTCTATACACTCACTGCTCGAATGATTCCAGTTGTTTTAGTGATGTCGCATTCAAGGTCCAAGATTCCATTCCATTAAACAAAGTTGAAAAAACATAGCACCTACCCAACCTAACTCTTAGTTCTAATTTTAAATCCCTTGGTTGGTTCTTTGCTGACAACTATTGTTTTAGTTTTCTGAGATGAGATCGTCATATTAAATTCTTTTGCTCTTATGTTAGATCTGTGGATCTGAAAACCAAATTGTGTATCATTAACGTATATGCCCAGTTTGTGATATATTCAGTTATGGATGACTTTTAGTAGTAACTTTAGCACATGAGATATCACGTTAATGGTGCGGTAATAGCTGCATTCTCTTGCGTTTTTCTTTTTATGTAGACAAATAAAAATCGACGTTAACCACTCTTTGAGTAACACGCCTGAACTATAAATGTGTTTCAAGAGTGTTAATAAACCATCAATGTGCTCATTTAGAATTTTTAGGATTTCTATAGAAAGCATGTGAGGTCCAGTGGTTTTCCCACTCTTCGTTGTTTTTAATGCGTGTAATATTTCTTCTTTTGTAGTATATGGACCTATTTCTTTTGACGTTCTATGTACTCCAGATTTCCTCTTTTATCATCGAACAGTTCGTCGATATATTCTGCCCATCTTTGTACTTTCTCGTATGTCTGTGTTATAGTAGTCCCAGTGTCTATCCAGAAGTGCACCAGTGGGATTTTGTTTTCTTAGTCCTGCCAGTTCTTTAACTTTCTTTTGCAGGTTAAATCGATGATATTTATTTTGAAGTTCTTAAATTTCTCTGCATTTCTTTTCAAAGTTGACTATTAAAATATATCAAAACATTGCTTAGATTAAAACATAAGACAGAAATAGAATATTTAAAGTTATACCAGTCCCAAGCCTTAGGCTGTATTGTATCACATAGAAGATAAGAAATGAGAAGTTGAAGGAGTAACAACCTCGTTAAAAGACAGGGTTATTTCTTGAATGAACCATGAACCGCACAACATAATTCATTATTGAGTTCAGAAAAATATATTTTTGCCGTTTTTAGAACATTTTTGTTTATTTTTTAAAATCAACATTTTTTCAGTCTAATTCTGATTCAAAATGTCGTTTATATAATGCAGGATGTTGTAAAAAAATCAAGTCGTAACCTTGAACAGTTTTTTATTTACATAGAGAGAGCTCACAAACTAAAACAGTCTGATTTAGAAGCCTCCAACCTCATATTCTTTCCTATCTTCGTCCAGTCACCACTCCAAGACGTTCAGCGTCCATGTACAAACCTCTCCTCTGTCACTCCAGGCATCAAGATGGAAGGGCTGGTTAAGGCAAAACATCTTTATGATGACCTGCTATGGCCCGATTTCCATTACTTCTCCCATACATTCATTGGAAAAACCACATCCATACGCGTTGTCCCTCTCTCGCGTTGTCTGTGTCTCATTCTCTCCTGTTTCAACGTATGACAGTCCGAACGGCACCGAGGTGCTAATCACTGATTTTAAAATTCTGTTCAAACATTTAACGTTCACACTCCAACATCGCGTGTGTCACAGTATCCGAGAGACCACAGTAAAGGCACTGACTGTGCCCTCCTATACCTGAAAAGGTAGCTGCGGAAGCAGTCATGACCTGTGAGCATTTGCGTCAGATAATAATCTAGCTGCCTATGTCCACAGTCTATCCAGATTCGAAGGTTCGGGATTAGTGACTTTATCCACTCCGACACATCACGTGTTGACTCCCACTCTTGCTGCCACTGACCGATTAAAACTAATCTCTCGGCCAGCCTCATCTCAGTCATCTCTCGCTCTCCAATGTTCCGTTCCCTATGACTATGAATCCTGGGCCTTTCACCTGCCAGCACATGTAAAGGAACACAGCCGGTGATTACCCAAAAAGCGACAGATAACACAGTCCTGTAAGCACATGCTACACGCAGCAGACTAGTTCTGTCGACGCTTACCATGAGCCTCTTGTAAGTTGGTATTTCTACCACCTCACCTCAGACTGGGGCCGCGTAGAGAACAATAGACTGCACAACACCATGAAGCGCCTTTCGGAAATGGGTCCACCGATATTGAGCATTATCCTTCCCAGGGCAGACATTCTCTGAACAGCTCTGAATAGCTCTGCGAGCCCTCCCTCAAATGTTCTCCACAATTCCCACCCTGGTGGAGAGTAACTCCCAGATATTTGACGTATTTTTTGGGCGTCATTTTCGCTCCCACGCACTCAAATACAACACTGTCTCCCTTTCTGTAGTCTCTGAGTACTACAGCCTTTGTGTTATCCTCCGCGAGAGAAAGATCATTCTCGCTCATCCAATCCTCAACGAGGACACAAGCACGCGTAATCCGAAGCAGGAGTTCCTCCCTGTCCTGTACTAGCAAGGTCGTCCGCTAATGCGAAGTGGGTATCACCCTTCTCATTTTTGCAGTTTAAAACTGGGTCGGACCCACATTTTTCAGATACCCAGGACAGAAAGAACCCAGTAGTAAGAAACTTGAAAATAGTCGCAAATTTCTAGACTCGAAGGTTTTAAAGTTATCTCTATCAGTAACAACAGCATCCGGTACTCGTGAGTGTGCGTTTAAGCTGCATATGTTTCTCGGAAGATTAGTGGAAGCTGTGTTATCGTAACAAGTTGTTGTATATCGAGGCAAGAGGTACTCATAAACCTAGTAGATAAGGTAAGGACATATGTCTTAGGAGCTCATATAGTATTACCGGTCAAGGCCTGAAGCAACAAAATATCAGACTTTATCAGTGCGCGAAACGCAGTTTTAGTTTCCGGTCATTTTTATTAGTTTGAGTACATTAGTTATATTTTTCATTCTGATTTAGCTTTTTTATATCCCTTTGTTAGGTTTTAGTTGAAATAAATGTGTTAAAATCACTTCTTTTTTTATACTTATTGGGCTAGATTTAGGCTTTTAACAATCAGTCTCGCTGATACATTACGTGCACAGTCAATTACCTATTTTTAGTGAACCAGCACCTCCAGGACCTTCTTCTTCTTATGGTGCCCAATCCAATTGTGGATGTTGGCGACAATTCTGGAATACTCCTCGCGATTTTGTGTGGCTCTAAAAAGTGCACGGGCATCGAGATTTGTCCAATCCCTTATGTTTTTAAGCCATGCGTATTTCTTTCTTCCGATGCCTCGTTTTCCTTCTACCTTCCCTTCCATAATAAGCGTTAAGAACTGGTACTTGGAGTTTCGAAATATATGCCCCAGATAAGCAGCTTTTCTTCTTTTTATTATTGGCAGCAATTCTCGTTCTCTGCCCATTCGATTTAATACTTCGACATTTGTTGTGTGATATGTCCAGGGAATTTTAAGTAGTCTTCTAAATACCCACATTTCAAAGGCCTCCACATTGGTTCGTCTTCAATTTCCATCGGTTCATCACATTGGCCTTTACGGCAGGTTTTGTAGCGTTTACGCTACTGACTAGTCCAATTTAAACCCCTCAAGAAATTTTTATAACCCGCCTACGATCGATTTTGAATCGACATTTTTCCCGACACGCGCTGTTATCTCTTTGAAAAGGAAGATTGATCGATTTGGTGCGGAAGCGAAGCGGTTAGTTTTTGGTCAAAACTCAACGCAGCCACGTCAGCCGGTGAAATTGTTCACCTTTAAAGTGACGGAATTGGAGCAAGGAAGATAATTTGGGGAAGAATAAATTAATTTATAAAGAAAATACATATCTAAATAATAATAAGTAAATTTTTTAAAATCAATATTTATGAGTTCCACATAAAAAGGAAGAGTTTTTTTGTTGGCGTGCTGCGAGCTCCATGTAAGTAAATCATTTTATACGTATTATCTCTTTATCATATAATCAAATTTATCATTGTATTTAGTATTTCTTTAGAGATTTATTTTTGAGTTCCGAAATAATTTAAATATAAAATTTCCTTGATTTACTTGCAAAGAACAGAAGGTCATTTTTTTTTTATATAGTCAAACTTAAATTCCGATCTATTTCATATATTATCATTAAGTTTTTTTTTGGTCCTTTTTTTTACCTAACTTTTTTGGTGGAATATAAAAGGTTCTACAAATGTGGACAGCCTTCTATATTCTGCGCATGTTCTTTTCATGGCGCAAGCTTGTCATGTCTACCAAAGTAACTTCATAAATTTGACATGATGTTGACTTAACCGAATACCAATGTTTTGATGTTTTGTTTTGGTGCAGTCAATCCATGCTGCTACACCTATTGAATTGTATTTATTAAATTAAATAATCATTTTAGATTCCGTCACGTGAAAATATTAATTTCACTTTACTTGAGGATATTCCCTCAAGGTCTCAAGTAACTGAATCCTTAAACTAGTTAGCAACTTTATGTAACCCGTGGATTTTGCTGTCACCCAGAGACCAGTGACTGGTTGTGGCTTTTGTGACCAGGATTGTCTTTACAGCCATAAACTGATGTAGCCGCGCCAAGAGGAGTTTTTCCTATGGACTTATAGTGCTGTAAAGATAAGTTGTTTAACTATTTGACTTTTTGTATTACGTATTACTTTTTATTTACTGTTAACTTTACATATGCATATGATAAGGTGAATACCTTTTTTTTGATAATTTAATTTTTGATAAATCTAATTCTAAAATATTGGGAGAAGAAAATATATTACCTTTTTTTATTAGTTTTTTTTTAAATAGGATTTTAAGAGTACTGACCAAACTCACTTTTGCTATAATATATTTTTTTAATACAATACATTGGATATGATACAATTTAATATTGGGAAAGGGAAATAAATTTAATGTGGTTTTTTTTTTAAATATGATATAATGAGTATGGAACAACTCATTTTTTGGATGTAATATATATATTTAATATAATTGTAATAGAGATTTATCAAGTTTGATATCTTTACAATATTGTCATTAGTACCTCATTTTAGTAGAACTAATTTAAATTTAAATGACTACCTTTTTGTTTTAAGACTTTGGCTACAATACGGACTATTCTTGTTGTTTACTGACATTTTATATTTTATTTGGCCAGTGGTAGTGACTATTCGCTTGTTGAGGGGCTATTAGGTCCCATGGTATGTGTACACCATCCACTACCACTGTTATTTGGCTTTGCATTATATGTAAATTGTTTATACACATATACCTATATACATTTGTTATAAATATATTTATTGTTGCTATTTTGAGTTTTATTTCAGTTCTACTAACCAGTATATAACATAGCAAAACAAGATTATTATTTGGTATTTTTGTATTTCAGAGTATTATCTCCAGATTCATTTGTTACTTCAAAATCTCAACTATCGTTGAGTTGGCGCCCTTCTTTTCTCTTCTTATTGTTCTCTTTCTATAAATTTATTCCCAGTGACCTTCAGTTGTATCACGTTTGATATTACCAGGTCTCATTTCTTTCTTGTCTCATTAGCTCATTATCTCTTGTTATTGTTGTTTATATCTTTAAAGCCACAATCCAGTGCATTGAAGCTAGCCCGAACACTCACTTGAGATTTAGTGTCTCTTTGGCCATTTAAATTTGTTCCTCTGAGCTTAGCCCTATTTTTAGTATTTTTTTTTTATCACTTCTCTTTCAGTTCTTCTGAACTTTGTCAATTCACACATTTTATTCGTTTCAATTGGCTAGACCCAACGTGTGGCTTCTTTTCCACTTCTGCCTTAAAAAAAAATATATATATATATATCTCCTTTAACTTTTGATTTTGATCTTGGGTTGTTGTGGTTTTCACTGGTTGTGCTTTTAGATTTTCATTTTAACGTTTAGTTTTGTTTTTCAATTTTTTTTTTGGACATTACCTTATATCTATATCTTAAATTGACTTGTTTTTGCTATATACTGTGTAGACTGAATAAATTGCTTTGTTTTTGATTGATTAAATAACAATTTAGATTAATAATAAATTAATTAAAAATTAAATATCTAAAGTTAACTATTTCACATATTTTACAAGTCCGGAGTAGTCAATAAGTTGAGTCATTACCTCGAAATAACAGTTTTTGAAATTTTAGGTTCCTTAGGGTGTTGTAGCAGTATATGTCATTGGATTTCATAACTGGACCAAAACAATTAAACATTACTGGTATAGGTATCCCTTCAGAATATTATTTTAAGGACATAGAGTAAGTTAAACTTTGCCTACTTTTACTCATTCTCTTGTATATTTCTGTTGTGTAATATGTCTGCGTTCAAGGTAGAGCATCTGTTAGCTCCTGAATTAGAGTATGAGTTGAGAGTCCGTCACTTAAACGATCCATCTTTGACAACGGTGGAAAGGAAAAGGGTAGTGTTGCGTGGTGCATTGAAGCAAACTTCATCCAATCGGAGTTTCGCTGTTCTGTCAGCTTCCCATCTTAATTTTAAGGATGAGATTGCTGAAATAGAGGTTACTCTTGCAGATCTGGTGGTCAAAATTAATTCTTTTGTTGGTTCTTCTAGTGATACTGCCTATGCTCGTTATACTTCTCGGTTAGGTCATGTTGCAGCTAGAATCCATCTGTTAGAAGCTACAACAGAGGAAGAGGAGGAAGTGAAGAGGTCTCTTAATTTCAGGGTTTTGATTCTGGAAGGTGAACTTGATGGTAAAGTGATTCCACAGGCACAGTCAACTCCTCATGATGCTAGTGTTCCAGTCAACTCGTTTCCTTTTGTTAAGTCTGCTCCTATTCATAAATGGGGTGTGCATTTTTCAGGTCAAGATAATGAAAACGTTGTTAGTTTCTTGGAGAAGGTAGAATGTCTGCGTATAGCACGTGGTAACAGTGAGGAAGAGTGTTACTCTTCTGCTGCCGATTTATTTAAAGATTCAGCTTTTACTTGGTACCTCAATAACCGAGGTAGTTTTGCTTCTTGGCAAGAGTTAGTTGCCAAACTCAGATCAGATTTTCTTCCATATAACTATGAGGATAATCTCCTTGACGAAATCAAGTCTCGTAAACAAGCTCCACAGGAGAAAGTTACAATTTTTATTAATGAGATTGTTAGTATGTGTAAACGTCTGGAGACTCCTCTTTCTGAACCTCATATTGTCAGGATTATTAAGAAAAACTTGTTGCCATCGTACCATTCTAGTCTGGCACTTACAGATATTCCCTCGATTGCTGATCTTACAGAAAAGTGTAAGAAGTTAGAGGAAGTTTTGTCATGGTCTTCTGACAGCGTGTCGAGAGCCCCTATCCATCAGAATTTCAGAAATAATGACTCATCCTATTCTGGTAGGCCTAATTATTCTCGGTCTGGTAATGTCTCTTCTTTTAACTCAAAGATTACCTGTTGGAACTGTCGTCAGTCAGGACATGGGTACTACGAATGCCCTGAGCCTAAAATTCGTTTTTGTTATGGATGTGGACGTCAAGGTGTCCGCAAATTTGAATGCCAATTCTGTTCGGGAAACGACAGAAGGGGTGGGTTGGCCCTGGCTCCTACTCCTCGTCAAAATACAGGGAATATAAACACTGTCCAAACTCCTCAAAACCAAGGAACCAGTTTCTCGAGTCTGGATGCCCAAGCTTCCACAAGCCAAACATCTCACCCTCCACCGAAAGACAAAAGACCACAGAACGGCAAATACCAACCGAAGAGAGGACAACGTTAGTTGAGCACGAGCACCGTAATTCTTCTGTAGTTTCTTCGTGTAATCCCTTGTCTTCGTTTGTTGATTTAGATATATACTCATTGTTGGTTCGAAAAAACAAGGATAATCGTCCATATCTTGAAATCTCTATCTTAGGACATTCTTGTTTAGCTTTACTGGACACAGGGTCCAATATCTCTATTTTAGGTTCTCTCGGTATGGAATTTCTCCAGAATTCCAATGTAAATATAGGAATAGATCAAAGTTTGCAAGTGACTACAGCTGATGGTCAAGTTCAACCGATTTTAGGTCAATTCACTACTGAGATTTGTGTTAGTTTTTGTAAAAGAATGGTTACATTCTTTGTTATTCCGTCAGTTAAGAATTCAGTCATCCTAGGTATGGATTTTCTGAAAACTTTTAATAGTGAGTTAAATTTTTCTGAATTTTCCTTATCTGTTTCTTCATTTAATATCTCTTGTGTCAATGCGGTTAAAGATATGAGTCGACTTAATGCTCATGAATTAGAAAAGTTAAATAATGTCATCAAATCATTCTCTTCTATATCTTCAAAAAATAAGTTGGGTAGAACTCATCTCATCGAACATCACATTGATGTGGGTTCGTCCAAGCCCTTCAGGCAATATCAATATCCCTTGCCTCAAGCCTGGCATGAAAGCCTAGTTAAGGAGGTAGATGAAATGCTTAAGTTAGGTATTATTGAGCCCAGTACTTCTTCTTTTTGTAGTCCTTTGTGGCTGACAAAAAAGAAAGATGGGACTTTTCGTGTCTGTTTTGACGGACGTAAACTTAACAGTATAACTATGAACAGAGATGCGTATCCTATACCTCGTATAGATATCATCCTGAGTAAGTTACAGAATGCTAAATTCATTTCATCTATTGACTTGAAGAAGGCGTTTTTACAGATTCCTCTCAGCGAAGAGAGTAAAAAGCTCACTGCCTTTGCGGTCAATGGAAAAGGATTGTACCAATTCACTACAATGCCTTTTGGTCTTGTGTCTGCTCCACAGACTATGTGTCGGTTAATGGATTTGGTAATTGGTCCTGCTTTAGATCCATTTTGCCAATACTATCTTGATGACATTCTTGTCATTACTCCCGATTTCGAAACTCATATCTCTGTATTGCAGCAGTTGTTTCAGCGTTTAAAAGACGCAAATTTGACTATTAACTTAGATAAAAGTAGCTTTTGTCGTGAGTCTATTAAGTTTTTAGGATATGTTGTAGATTCTCAGGGTCTTCGTACTGATCCCGATAAGGTATCAGCTATTCGTGATTTTCCTGTGCCTAAAAATACCACTCAGGTCCGTCGATTGTTAGGAATGGTGGGTTATTATAAAAAAATTGTCAAGTCTTATTCTACCTTGTTGTCTCCTATCACAGATTTACTTCAAAATCGGAAAAAGGGACAAAATATTGTGTGGACTCCTGAGGCTAATGAAGCTTTCATTAAAATCAAGGAGGCTCTCACAAATTCTCCTGTTATGGTAGCCCCAGATTTTACTAAGCCTTTTTATCTGATGACAGATTGCTCAAACACAGCATCTGGTGGGGTACTCTATCAAATTGTTGATGGAGAAGAACACCCTATAGCCTACACCAGCAAGAAATTAAATAAAGCCCAGAAAAATTATACTACAACTGAAAAAGAGTTGTTAGCTATAATTACGGGTATTGAACATTTTAGATATTTTCTTGAAGGTCGTTCTTTCACGGTCATAACTGACCATAGTAGTTTGGTGTGGTTACAAAGTATGAAGAACCCATCTCCTCGTTTGGCTAGGTGGATTTTAAAATTGGCACAATACGATTATAAAATTGTTCATCGTAAAGCTTCAGGTGTAGTAGTCGCTGATGCACTCTCTAGAACTTTCGATATTAATTTGTTAGACTTATCTTCCTTACAACCAGATGACTGGTATCGAAAAATGTTGTATGATGTACAGAATGTACCAGGTAAATTTCCTGATTTTAAAGTTGAACATGGTGTTTTGTATAAACATGTCTTAAGTTCCATGGATGCCCTTACTGGAATGTCGGATTGGAAGATAGTCGTTCCAACTCCTAATAGAGCAGAGGTTTTGGCCACTTTTCATGACCATCCTACTGCAGCTCATTTTAGTTTTTACAAAACTCTCCGTCGTATATCGGAACTCTATTACTGGCCGAAGATGCGTCAAACTGTACGTAGCTATATCGCTAAATGCAAAATCTGTGCTACATGCAAACCGACAAATCTTCCCCAACCAGGTTTAATGGGTAGTTATCGACGGATTGATTTTCCATTTCAACTGATATCTTTAGATCTCATTGGTCCGTACCCTAGGTCCTATAAAGGTTCCCAATATGCTTTAGTAGTTGTTGATTATTTTACTAAATTTCCTTTGGTCCATACCATGTCGAAGGCAACTACTTCTTCTATTATTTAAATACCTCGAGAATGAAGTTTTCTTAATTTATGGTGTTCCACAAATTGTTTCATGCGATAATGGACCCCAGTTCACAGCTAAGGCTTTTCGCGATCTCATGGCTAAATACAATGTACAAAAGATCTGGTACAATGCGAACTATCATCCACAAGTCAACCATACCGAAAGAGTGAACAAATCAATCGTGACTGCTTTAAGGTCATATTCTTTTCCTGATCAGAGAGCTTGGGATACTCATATCCACTCTATAGTACAAGCCATCAGGACTTCTTCTCACGAAATAACCAAGTGTCCTCCATCTTATTTGATGTTTGGTCGTCATGTCCCTCTTTCTGGTGATTATTTTGGTAAGATTTCAGAGAATGCCAATAACTTTCCCACTATATCAGATAAATTACACCGTTTAGAAGATATTCAGCATCTTCCTGATATTTATGTGGATGTTCGCAAACGGTTGAAAGCATCTTATGCTAGAAATAAATGCCAGTATGACCTGAGAAAGCGAGCCTTATCTTTCAGAGTTGGAGATTCTGTTTTAAAGAGGAACTTTGTCAAATCTGATAAAGTGAACTTTCAATCGGCCAAGTTATGTCAAAAGTACATACCTTGCACAGTTATTAAGGTGATTTCTCCTTTAATTTATGAGTTGAAGGAAACTTCCACTGGCAGGAAACTAGGAAGGTTTCATGTCAAAGACTTACTGGAGGATAAGACAGTAGGTCCACATAACTTGTCAGATAATTCGGATTCTTCATCTTCAGATGAAGATTAACTGGTCCCTTATCACTTCTGTTCCAGTTTGGTTGTTTAAGATCTGATTATCTATTTTGTTTACCTGGCAAAAAAAAAAAACCATAAGACGTTGTGCTATCTTGCTTTCTTTTTTTTTTAATCTTATCTTAATGTTGGTTATTATCTTAGTTTATGGACTTGTTAATTTTGTTGTTTGTTTTCTCTCAAAAGTCCAATCATATCATAGGAGTACAATTTTTCTCTCAAAAGTCCAATCATATCATAGGGCATATCATAGGAGTACAGGATGGATATCTGGGAATTTCCCCATCTAGAATTCTGAGTTGAATAGATATTTACAGGGATAATTCGGAAAACAGTCCAAATATTTTCATTATGAGTGTTGTATAGTTTTGTGGATCATGACCATAAAGCTTATGCATTCATATTTACTTACTGTGTCGGTGTTTTAGCGTGGGTTCAGGATTGATCACCCTGGATGTGTGCCCTCACTTGGCTCAGAAATATGTCAATACATATTAGTTGTTCCTTGAGTGTCTCTTAGGTTGAAATTAGAATGTGTCATTTAGAATTGGATCGTTCTGATATTCAGCAGTATGTAAGTCTGTTTAACTTGGTTTGTTATCTCCTATGTTATTACCTTTCTCAAAAATTTGAGTTTTAACATATCTTATTGTATACTGTTTGTTTACCTGTCTCTCTACTAGTGATATGGATTGGTAGATGTGAGTTATCTTTATCTGTATCTTAATTGAGTTTATCTTTACCTTTATGGAGTTTATCTCATACCTGTAATGGAGTTTATTTCGTACCTTTACCTTGAGTGTATCTTTATCTTTACCTTAATTGAGTTTATCTCGTACCTTTACCTTGAGCGTATCTGTATCTTTACCTTAATTGAGTTTATCTCGTACCTTTACCTGAAGTTAATTATCTTTACCTTTACCTGGATAAGGTTATTTCTTATCTATATCTTGATTATAGAGTCCTGAAAATCTGCCCTTTACTGTTCTTGTCGTGAGTAAAGAATTGGAACACGTCAATAGTACAGTTTGGGTATTACAGTTAGGATCTCTTTTATCTTTCCTTCTACCAAGTGTAGACCTTTTATCTTTTACCTTTTGTGCATATCCTTTATTATGAGTTGGGATTGCATTTATCTTACTTACCTTTTTTTAGCATACCCTATACCATGAGTATAGTGGGCTTGCTAGTATCTAAGGCACTAGCAACCTTTACCGATTGTGTGCTTTCCTACCGCTGCTAGAGCAAGTAGGTGTATTGTATTATCTTCTACTTTGAATTTTCAATATGTTGTTGATATCCCGAACCATATATATGTTTAGGTTTTGTAATTTCAACTAGTTCTGAGTAATTAGGCCCTCATTGAACTCTATGGTGACGAATAGAATCTGGTCGCTCTAGTATCAACGTTGGGTAAAGTTCATAGGACTTTGTTTGAATTTCGTGGTTATGAATGGTTCTTGGAGATATTGTGTTAGGGGTTGTTAATACACACCTATAATGTAGTTTTAACGATGGTTGTTTTTACCAATACTTGAGAATGTAGATAAGTAGTGTTAAAAGTTAACTTGATCTGTAAGGTTATAGAATTTAACTTAAAATGTATACTTTTTTATCTTTGGTTTATACTAAATTAACATACATTATCGCATTAAAAAAAATGCATGACTGTCTCATATTCTTCGTTCCATATTTTTATTTCGTCCTTGATTTTGTTCCAATTCCTGAGCAAATGGTTGACTGGTGAGGAAAATGTTCAATTTTAACGTATCAACGTTCATTGTCGACCCAGCGTTAGATCGTTCTGCCAAAAAAAAAAAAAAAGTTCCTTTTTTTTTTGCTGGAGATGAGGGAGAATGTAGCGTTTACGCTACTGACTAGTCCAATTTAAACCCCTCAAGAAATTTTTATAACCCGCCTACGATCGATTTTGAATCGACATTTTTCCCGACACGCGCTGTTATCGCTTTGAAAAGGAAGATTGATCGATTTGGTGCGGAAGCGAAGCGGTTAGTTTTTGGTCAAAACTCAACGCAGCCACGTCAGCCGGTGAAATTGTTCACCTTTAAAGTGACGGAATTGGAGCAAGGAAGATAATTTGGGGAAGAATAATTATAATTTATAAAGAAAATACATATCTAAATAATAATAAGTAAATTTTTTAAAATCAATATTTATGAGTTCCACATAAAAAGGAAGAGTTTTTTTGTTGGCGTGCTGCGAGCTCCATGTAAGTAAATCATTTTATACGTATTATCTCTTTATCATATAATCAAATTTATCATTGTATTTAGTATTTCTTTAGAGATTTATTTTTGAGTTCCGAAATAATTTAAATATAAAATTTCCTTGATTTACTTGCAAAGAACAGAAGGTCATTTTTTTTTTATATAGTCAAACTTAAATTCCGATCTATTTCATATATTATCATTAAGTTTTTTTTTGGTCCTTTTTTTTACCTAACTTTTTTGGTGGAATATAAAAGGTTCTACAAATGTGGACAGCCTTCTATATTCTGCGCATGTTCTTTTCATGGCGCAAGCTTGTCATGTCTACGAAAGTAACTTCATAAATTTGACATGATGTTGACTTAACCGAATACCAAATGTTTTGATGTTTTGTTTTGGTGCAGTCAATCCATGCTGCTACACCTATTGAATTGTATTTATTAAATTAAATAATCATTTTAGATTCCGTCACGTGAAAATATTAATTTCACTTTACTTGAGGATATTCCCTCAAGGTCTCAAGTAACTGAATCCTTAAACTAGTTAGCAACTTTATGTAACCCGTGGATTTTGCTGTCACCCAGAGACCAGTGACTGGTTGTGGCTTTTGTGACCAGGATTGTCTTTACAGCCATAAACTGATGTAGCCGCGCCAAGAGGAGTTTTTCCTATGGACTTATAGTGCTGTAAAGATAAGTTGTTTAACTATTTGACTTTTTGTATTACGTATTACTTTTTATTTACTGTTAACTTTACATATGCATATGATAAGGTGAATACCTTTTTTTTGATAATTTAATTTTTGATAAATCTAATTCTAAAATATTGGGGAGAAGAAAATATATTACCTTTTTTTATTAGTTTTTTTTTAAATAGGATTTTAAGAGTACTGACCAAACTCACTTTTGCTATAATATATTTTTTAATACAATACATTTGATATGATACAATTTAATATTGGGAAAGGGAAATAAATTTAATGTGGTTTTTTTTTTTAAATATGATATAATGAGTATGGAACAACTCATTTTTTGGATGTAATATATATATTTAATATAATTGTAATAGAGATTTATCAAGTTTGATATCTTTACAATATTGTCATTAGTACCTCATTTTAGTAGAACTAATTTAAATTTAAATGACTACCTTTTTGTTTTAAGACTTTGGCTACAATACGGACTATTCTTGTTGTTTACTGACATTTTATATTTTATTTGGCCAGTGGTAGTGACTATTCGCTTGTTGAGGGGCTATTAGGTCCCATGGTATGTGTACACCATCCACTACCACTGTTATTTGGCTTTGCATTATATGTAAATTGTTTATACACATATACCTATATACATTTGTTATAAATATATTTATTGTTGCTATTTTGAGTTTTATTTCAGTTCTACTAACCAGTATATAACATAGCAAAACAAGATTATTATTTGGTATTTTTGTATTTCAGAGTATTATCTCCAGATTCATTTGTTACTTCAAAATCTCAACTATCGTTGAGTTGGCGCCCTTCTTTTCTCTTCTTATTGTTCTCTTTCTATAAATTTATTCCCAGTGACCTTCAGTTGTATCACGTTTGATATTACCAGGTCTCATTTCTTTCTTGTCTCATTAGCTCATTATCTCTTGTTATTGTTGTTTATATCTTTAAAGCCACAATCCAGTGCATTGAAGCTAGCCCGAACACTCACTTGAGATTTAGTGTCTCTTTGGCCATTTAAATTTGTTCCTCTGAGCTTAGCCCTATTTTTAGTATTTTTTTTTATCACTTCTCTTTCAGTTCTTCTGAACTTTGTCAATTCACATATTTTTATTTGTTTCAGTTTCTACACCATATAGCAGTATGAAGTAAATGTAACATTTTACAAAGTGATATCGAAGCATTAAGTTGAGGCTGCTGTTGCTTAGCAAGGTTCTCATATTAGTAAATGCTATTCTGGCTTGCTCAATCCTGCTACGTGTCTTTATGTCTGGATCTAGATCTTCAGTTATTCAACTACCGAGATACCTGAACTTGGGGACACTTTGGATGTTCTTGTTGTTTACTCTTATATTCAATTGTATATTTTGTGTTCTACTAACCACTATTACCTTCGTCTTGTCTATATCAATCTTCAAGCCCACTCGTTCTCCTTCAGTGTCTATTCTATCTATTAGTCGTTGTAGCGCTTCTCGGCTATCAGCTATTATGACTGTATCATCAGCATAGCGAAGATTACTAATAGCCTGCCCGTTGATTTTGATTCCATCTTCAGTGTCACTTAATGCTCTATCGAAATCGTTTTAGGATACAGATTAAAAAGGAGGGGTGACAGAACACAACCCTGTCGGACACCTTTTTCGATTGAGAAATATGATGTAGATTGTAGTCCTACTCTCACAGATGCCGCTTGATTCATATAAAGGTTCGTTATGTTTTTGAGGTCATTTTCACCTATCGAATGTTCCTGGAGCAATCTTATTAATTCTGAATGATTAACACAATCGAATGCTTTCTGGTAATCTATAAAGCATAGGAAGACTTCTTTTTGATGATCTCTGCATTTCTGAAGTAGGACAGTTGTTAAGCTATAAAGTGCTTCTCTTGTGCCAAATCCTTGTCTGAAACCGAACTGTGTGGGGCTAATGTCTCTTTCACATATGTTTTATATTATTGTGTGAATTATCTTTAAGAAGAGTTTTAGGACCTGGCTCAATAAGCTGATCATTCGGAATTGGTCGCAACTATTAGCGTTTGGCTTTTTTAGGATTGGTATAAAGGTTGATTGAAGCCAGTCGTGGTATTTGACCGGATCAATAAATGTCATTAAAAAGATCTACCAAGGTGTCTAAATTATCTTCACTCAACATTGTTAGAACCTCTATGTATATTTCGTCTGGGGCTGGTGCTTTTTCCCATTTGCTCTGTTTGATTGCCCTTACAACTTCTGACTTCAATATTTTGGGGGAGAGTTTACTTTTATACTCACTTTCAGAGTTTCTTCTAGCTATGTCTGAGTCTAGTTGCTGTGTGTAGTTTCTCCAATGTTGAAGTAGATCTTTGGGATCAGTAATTAAGTTATTGTCCTTCACAATACTGTTAAAACTGCAAGGTTTTGTATGACCTGTCACTTCTTTAATAAGTTTATGTATGTTAAAGTGGTCATGTTTTTCTTCCGATTCCTTCATTTCAGCACACCTGTCTAGCAGCCAATGTTCTTAGCTTTGTGACACTCTTTTTGTTTTTGTCGGTTGATCTGCTGATGTTTGGTTCGGTCTTTGTTTTTAAATGATCTGCGGTCGTCCATCATTGATAATATTTCGTCAGTCATCCAATTCTTCTTTTTGTACTTTTGGGAAGCGATCAGAGACTTGGTGGTGGTTACGATAGCTGTTTTAATACAATTCCATTTATCTTCTATACTAGCCGGTTGTTTTGATCTTGTCGTGTTATCCGCTCTTGCCTTATTAAATCTTTCTGTGACTTTGAGTTTAACGTTAGGTTGTTTTAAACTGTTTATATCAATTTGCTTTATGGATTTTCTTTTAATTTTCTTAAGCTTAATTTTCAATTTTCCTACTACGGGATTGTGATCAGATCTGATATCTGTTCCAGGGTACGTTTTTACTTCTTGCAATCCATTTCTGAATCTCTGATTAATAAATAAAAAATCAATTTGATTTCTTACGATGTTGTCATGGAGACTGCCAGGTGTAGAGTCCCCGAGATGGCAGTTTGTACCAGATATTCGCAATGACTAATTTTTCTTTTTGACAGAACTGGATTAGCATATCACCTCTCTCGTTTCGATCTCCCAAACCAAAGTCACCAACGACATCTTCAACACGTCCTCGCCCTACCTTCGCATTGAAATCTCCCATGATTATAAGAGTCTGGGTCTTCTTGATCAGTTTCATTAACTTCTTAATCTCTCTGTACAATTGTTTTACTTCATTTTCAGGCTTGTCCAAGGTTGGTGCATATATTTGTATATTAAGGTCAACAGGATCGGCTTGGACCTGTAGTAGTGCTGCCCTATCTAAGTATGTCACGAAATTCCTTACTGATTTGTTTGAGGCTGTGTTAACTAAAAATCCAACTCCGTTATAATGATGGGGTAGGTTATTTCCTGAGTAATATAGTTTCGCTTTTTCTTTAGTACATTTACCACTGTTAGGCCATCTGATTTCGCTAAGTCTTATGATGTCTAGGTCGCATCGTTCCATTTCTTGTATTATGTTGTCTAGTTTACCGGCGGTATAAATACTTTTAACGTTCCAAGTACCCAGTTTTAGCTTTGGGGTTTTTTCCACTTTCGCGTGGTTCCTAGCGTTGTTTTTCTTCGCGGAGATTCTTAGCACCCCTTTGCCACTTAAGGCCTGCCACGGACTAGGGGCGTTACTTGCAATGTCTTTTTCATCCTTGTATTTCTTGGGATATCCTTGAGGACTTTTAATACGGTGGTTTCCCATTGCCTTCCGTATTCTTATGCCTTTGACATTCTTTGTTCGTGCGCCTTTTAAAGGAAGTTTTCCACCCTAAGGACACAATAGTGCCCTATCTCACGTATGCTCCTCCGCCCTCTATCCAGAGACCGTTAGTAAGGTGAGTGGAATCGCTTGTACCGGCGATAGTTCGGTGAAAATTGACTTTATATTAGCCCTAAAATCTGGGGTCGCCACTTCCGCCATTCTCGTCGTACCGAAGGTATCCTTCTCCGCCGTTATTGCCGTTGTGATCTTCATCCGTAATCCTGGACAAGGGACCCTAAACAGGTACTAGTTTCCCGGGTCAGGGACCACCTGGAATCTGTGGAAGGCAGGGACTGATTCATTTTTTTGATAGGACTGTCCAAGGAAATCCAAGGAGTTCCTACCCACTACCCACTCCAGGACCTTACATTAATTAACAATTTCATACACATGGGAGTATATTTATCGGTCAGCCAAAAATACCTTCAAAACATATCTTTGATGTTGACAGGCAATTTTTTTTAGAGGCAGGAATCGGCATGTCAAAATATATGGCTGTTTCATTAAATTGGTGTAAATTGGACACTAGTGTAAAAGTATATGTAAGAAAGAATGTAAAAAATGTATAAGGATTTTTTCGCTGATGGACATTTTATTTATAAGAATTGGAATGGAAATATCTTCATTTCATCTCAGACGGTCCTGAGATTCATCTCGCGTCTCGGAGGAGAGCAACGAGATGTTTTATGTGTTTCCTAAGAGTACACTCTCTTCCACAAACCGAATACGTCTCGCTCCGACGAAGCGCACCCAACGAATGCTCTTCGGATAATGACAACCTTTAAATTAATTGCTCGCTGCGAAGTAAGCATTTTAATTTAATAAATGCTCTTGGATTTCTTTAATGCGTACGCGAAAATATGTTAATAATTGGCTTGTTTTGTTCTCTCGTCGCGAGAGTCGACGCGATGTGTGGCCGGTTTTTATTTCCGAGTGCTCTAGAGGAGGGTTTTTAATGTTAAGGGATAAGAATTTGGTTTTTTAATGACTGAAGAATTGGATTATAGGTCTCCGTGGAAAGAGGATTACTTATGCAGTGATATTTGAGAATAATAATTCTAGTGTAGAAACCAGTTTTTTAGAATTAAAAAATTTTTATTCATAATCAATTCGAAGTTTCTTTTTTTATTTTTTTTTCTTTTATAAGTGTAATTATTATTTAAAAGTTTATCCCAAAGTAAAAATATAGACGAAATAAATTATATAATAACAGGAATTGTGTTAAATGTTTCCAAAGAAATTGATCAGACTTATTAAAGAAAATACAGTTACATTTCCTCTATCGTGCTATTCTACCTTGGCGTAATAAGGGGGCTTGAGTTGGACTGAATAGCACCAGGGGACAAAACAATAATAATACACAAGGTAAAGGCAAATTATACCGTACTCAAACCTGCATGGCAGTTGCGTGTCTAAAGAGAACTATCGTATATGATCCACAGAAAACTACTTCGAAAAGGAAGTTCATCCGACTAAGGAAGATCTACGAGATCCCACAAAATCGGAATAGAGGAGGTTAAACCGATCTAACCTTTCCAGAGTTCAACCCAGTCAGCTTAAAAATATGAGAAAACAGGCTGTTAACAATAGCAAGATCATCATACTAAGAAAACCTTTAAGGGCTTATTGAAAGAGAAATGATGCGGCACAGTTTGCTAAACGAATTACATCTACCAAACCAAACCAGACGTAAATATTACAAACCAGTACAAACTTGCAACTTCGTTTTCAAAATATTATGGTAAGCAAAACCACTCTAATGAGGATCAAGATAACAATGATCTTCAAAATAATTGATGAAGCTCCAAGTGCTGCTCATTATAAAGGATGTCAACACATGGACCGGTACTTCTGGTTGATATTCACAGAAAAATCCTTTAATATTAAAGACTTTTTCAATGATTAATAATTTAATTTTATAAATGCACTTTTTTAACAAAAACACACAGCGAAAATCTCTATAATGTGTGGAGTCTATTATGGTGGGTGATATTAGCCCGTCTTAGTAAATAGACCAATTTTAGCGGATTAGTTTGATTTAGGTGGATAAAACTAATATTTATTAAGGCTTTTTTTAATGGTATAGACATTAGTTAATTTATTATGGATGGTAACGGTAATGAAACCAACCCTGCAATAATCACTTTCACATAGAATAATGAAGAAAAATCAATGGAGGCATACTTCACCAAAGTTCTGGGGATCAAATTTGAGGAGATGGCAGCTAGTTATGAGTATTCCAGGGACTTAACTTGTATCTTTTGTACATCCGGAATTTCTCCTGGCTAGAACTCCTGGCTAACATGATTAGCTTCGGCATGGAGAAAAAGAAAAAATGCGTTCAGGACATGCTTGTAATGGCAAACTAAAGTTAGAATACAGAAGGATCCAAAACCGATGAAGGTACAATGGCTGGTATATATAATACAAGACCAAGCACACAAATCTGGTTAAGCTTGAGAACATATTCCACCGTGTTACAGACAGAAGTTGCCGCTATAAAAAGGTGTATTATGGAACTATAAAAAGGTCGGCAAGTGGAAAACGACTCAATCGTGATCGACTCCGAAGTCAGGCAGCTCTAACAGACGTCAGTTCTATGTAGGTTGATTTAAAATTCCTGTGGTACTGTTTGGGTACCTTATGCCAGGTTGAAAGTCGGAATCGATTGATACTAGCCTGGGTTCCATGGCTACGTAGTCTACTAAATTGGCCCGAAAAAGCGCTTGTACGCCGCTATTTGACCCGGAGACCTGCTTTGATGTTGTGAACATACACAAAACAGCAGCAATAGTGGAGAAATGTACTAGGACATAGATAGGCTAAAGAATTCATTAAGGGACATTCAGCCAAGTTCAAAGCTGACTTAATGACTTACTTGCCGGTTCTGTGTATAAGAATAGGAAAGCGCTCTGCACGTTTTATGTCAGTGTGAAGGCTTCAGTCTATATGAAAGGACTTAAGGCTATGGAAACTCAGTGGACTAGATGAGAAGCTTAAGAAGTGATAAGGAGAAGATCTGTTAAGGTGTGTATCAGGCCGAAAGTCTCCTAGTTTCTTTTCTGTAATCTGAACTATTCTCTTAAAATTTTTAACTAAAGCATCCTTCTTTTACCTATGCTGCGCGTGTCCCAAATATTTCCCTACCTAATCAACTGCAATAATTCGGATTTATCTCTACGTGTAAAATATCCCATATACTATAGTTTTTTGTTCTTGTTTTATTTGTCAATGCTATATCTGTATGTTTTTCATCCTTTAAAAATATTTGGTGATCATACTCTCCTTTCGTTAGATTTATAAGACCTTTCAATATGTTCCTAACTCAAATTTCTTTACCGTCTTCCTATTAAGCGTCGTAATAATCCATAAATTTATACTCGACAGTTTTTACCAAATCTACTATATGGAAAACCAAAACTAAATGCCTTATTTGATATTGTCTCTATTATTATCATCTTCTATTCTTTTCTAAGATAATAATAATGGTGGTCGACAGATTCCACACTATTCAACTGACTAATATGTTACAGGAATACCAGATAGTGGACAGTTTGTCTTTCTCAGGTCTAGTATAACTAACGATGGTAACTGTAAAGCAGAAGTTTGGAGACGTATTGGTATTGCAAAAAATGCGATGAGTCACCTAACTAAACTTTGGAAAGACAGATCTATCTCTCAAAATATCAAAATGAGACTGCTGGATGCCCTGGTATTCTCAATATTTCTATACGGGACAGAGACTTGGACTCTTCGCGAACGCACGCCCCAAAAAATTGATGCTTTTAAGATGTGGTGCTGGAAAAGAATGCTGCTCATACCTTGGACAGCTCATAGGACAAACGTTTCCATTTTAAACTAACTCAAGATTTAAAAAAAAGGCTGTCCACAATCTGTCTGCAACGTATTCTGCAGTTTTTTAGTCACGTGGTCCGTAAAGGTGACGATAGTTTGGAGGGATTAATTGTTTCTGGAAACGTTCTGGAAAGAAGATCAAGAGGACGATCACCAACTAGATGGTACGACCAAATTAAGAATTCAGCTGGAAACTCATACTGGGAAGCTCTCGGATCAGCTGAAGATAGAAATCAATAGAGAAAAATTGTTAGAAATATTGGAAGAAATCACGAGGGGAAACGACAAGAGAGAGAGAGAGAGATTATTTTGGCATAATTTGCTGACATTGTCTTAATGTATTTTTGAAGATTGGATGAAATATGAAGATTGGATGCCACCATTAGACAAGAGTGACTGGATCAGCCAGGAATACGGCTGTCAAGAGCTCTGAACTTGCGATCGTTGGTCTTGTGTAGAGATAACACTAGAAATGTAACATATACAAGTACAGAGGTCTGTTGTATCTGTTTACATGGTTTATCATCCCAAAATACATTAAAGTATCAAGATCTTATAGATGACGTTTGGCTAGTGATAAGACATGGAAAAATAAAACCAAGAGGATAGAAAAAAATACGACTGATTTCTGAACGAATAGCCCGCTTTGTACAAGGTTTTTTAAAAGGACTAGAAGAATAAGAAAATACATCCGTCGTAGGGTTCCATTTTAGGCCTAGCACCGTATAATACCGTTTATACCAATGAAAGGTTTCTCTTTGTCAAAGAAAAATCATATCAAAATGTCTGAGCCAAACCCTTGAAATAAATGAAGATGGTTGCTGGCACATTTGCGAATAGATAAAACAAGAATTACTTCCTAACAAACCATTGTCAGGACCGTTCTTAAAAATATGTCGTGTTAGTAGAAAAGCGTGATTCTCGCTGTTTTGTGCTTTCGAAGCAGTTAACAAATTTAATAACTTGAAGACAAGTGAATTTCTTTGAACTTAAAACCAGATTGCCATGTGTTAACCAGTTTGGCAATGAGAATCTACTGAATAGAACAAAAATAACAATAACTGTAATCTTTTTAAGTTAATAAGTAATTAGAACATATAATTAAGATTATATTATAATAGGGTAATAAAAATATTATAAATGTAAAATATGTAAATAAATACTTTCCCAAACAGTTAAATTGTTTTAATATACTTTTAGAAATATTTATTAATTTCCAAAATTTCTAATAATTAATCGTTATTATTTTTCCACATTTTCATTATCAATTCCCTGGCACCGCCATTATGAGAAACACAATTATTTTAACGTTATTTTGATAATTTTGGTTTTGCGGTCAAGCGACGACTTTTAACATGATAAAATGAACATATGCGGGTAGATTATAATGGGAAAACGAATACTTCCCAACATGTGATAGCTGTTTCTAATGGGCGAGGAAGTTGCGGTCGGTATGGTTTCGGTATCTAAATAACCGAGCAGAAACTATAGATATAAGTAGATATTTGGTTATTTAGTATATTTATTTTTTCTACATTGGCCTTGTAATTAGGATAAAATAGACAAAACGTTTATATTTATTTACTCTACAAACATTATAGGCGTCGGGAAAAAATACGTAATTACCGTAAGAAGTGTACACAGTAAATTTGCAGCTCGTGTTAACCTTGGTATAATAGAATTCTAATTTTTCTGAGTCAAAGTCACCGGTTCATGTAAGTCTTCGTCACTATTCCTATTTCTTATTAATTCCTATTTCTTTCGACGAGAGTTTGAAAAACATTGAAAATCATTTGTTTTGCATCAATAGATAAAAGTATTCGATGTGTATCTTCACATTATACTAGACTCGAGTTAGATCACTTCCTTGTCGAGTTCGGTCCGGTTCATCAACTGGTGAAATTGCCCTATTATTTTCTGGATTCCAGGAACGCCACATTGTTACATATAATAAAGGCAAATATCACTTAGTACGTGGATTCAATGACAAGTACATACAACCAACAAATTAAAAAAAATCCTTTTATAACTGCTTTGTGTAAAATTTAAAGAGGTCGCTGTAAAATAACGAAAAACGCCATGTGTTTAAATGGATATACAAAGGAGATAATTGTAATTCAAACAACAATTGGCAGATTTAATAACTTATTGTCAATTTTATATATGAGATTCCCTTACCTTTTATGAATGCAGTCATATCTAGACGAATGGACAGCGGCGTCTGTAGCTAGTGCACCGCTCTTAACCTTAGGATAGGCTGGACCCACAGTTGGTGATGGTACGGATCTTGGCTGAATTTTTGAAATGCGTTCGCGACGACGAGTTGATTTAGAGTTAGTAGCAGACGACATCTCAGTACCATCTCAGAATTAGCGCTTGCCGAGATCAGTGAGGGCATTATAATAAACGGTGAGCCACTTAATAACATAAGATATGCTGAGGACACCGTCCTTATGGTAGGAACACCAGAAGAACTGCAACACCTTGCTGAACAACTAAATATATTTTGCAACGATTATGGACTAAAAATAAATTTGAAGAAAACCAAGTTCATGATATTTACAAAAGCACAAAACATCAAAATTAAGCTAGTACTAGATAATACAGACATTGAACAAATATCTTCATACAAATACCTTGGAGTATGGATCATAGAAGATACTGATCAGTCAAAAGAATTACGATGCCGCATTAAAATTGCACGGTCAACTTTTAATTGAATGAGAAAACTTTTTTGTAATCGCGATATCAATATATCGCTCCAGATAAGAATGCTTCGATGTTATATTATCTCTATCCTTTTGTATGGGGTTAAAGCTTGGATACTTAAAAAATCCAACATTAAAAACCTAGAAGCATTCGAAATGTGGTGTTACCGACGTATTTTGAAAATATCATGGATTGATCGCAAAACAAACGAACAAGTTCTCGAACAACTAGGAAAACAATGTGAAGTTTTAAATTCCATAAAAATCAGGAAATTACAATACTTGGGGCAGGCACTGAAACGAATAAAATCTGTGATTTGACAAAGTTCAGAAGAACTGAAAGAGAAGGAAGGAAAATATTAAAAATATGGCTAAGCTCAGAGGAACAAAGTTAAACGGCCAAAGAGACACTAAATCTCAAGTGAGTGTTCGGGCTAGCTTCGATGCACTGGATTGCGGCTTTAAAGATACAACAGATAACAAGGATAATGAGCTAATGAGACAAGAAACGAAATGAGACCTGACAATGTCAAGCGTGATATAACTAAAGAAGGTCACTGGGAATAAATTTATAGAAAGAGAACACTAAGAAGAGAAAAGAAGGGCGCCAACTCAACGATAGTTGAGATTTTGAAGTAACAAATAAATCTGGAGATAGTAACCTGAAATACAAAAAAAAACTAAATAATAATCTTATTTTGCTATGTTATATACTGGTTAGTAGAACTGAAATAAAACTCAAAATAGTAACAACAAATATATTTATAAAAAGAATGTATATAGATACATGTGTATAACCAATTTACATATAATGCAAAGCTAAATATACAGTGGTAGTGGGTATAAAGATAAAATGGGACCTAATAGCCCCTCCACAAGCAAATAGTCACTACCACTGGCCAAATAAAATGTAAATATTAGTATTAACAAGAATAGTCCGTTAGGGTAGCCGAAGTCTTAACACTAAGGTTAGTAATCTCAATTTAAATAGTTCTACTAAACTGATAAACTAATCAACGTATTGTACAGGTATCAACAGTGATAACTCTGTTACAATTATCTTAAAAGTGAGTTTTCAATACTCCTTATCTATTTATTTTAAAGTCCACATAAAATTTATTTCCCTCCCCAAAATATTTTAATATTATTACATCAAAGTATGTATTGTATTATAACATGAAATCCAAGAAAATGAGTTATGGTCAGACTCACTAAATTCTTTAGTTAACCTAATAACCTATAAAAATGTCCTTTTTCCTCCCCGAATATTTTATATTAATTAAATTATCAAAGATATTAACCACTCATATGCATATGAATAGCTCACAGTGAATTAAATATACAATAGCAAATGGTCACAACAACTTATCTTTAATAACAATAGGTCCCTCCAAACTCAGCTGGGCACATCAAAACTAGTTCATCATGGTGACAAGTCCCATATTTTGGGGTTACTGCAAAATCCACGGATTCACATAAGCAACCTGCTAACCATACTTTGAAGTGTATATATATATATATTTTATATTGAATATTTAAGTGACGGAATCTAAAAGGATTAATTAGTTTAATAAATGTGATTCAATAGCTGTAGCAGCATGGATTCAACTTTACCAAAGCACAACATTAAACATTAGGTTAGGTCAACATCATGTCAAAATTCATGAAGTTATTTCCATGGCATGACAGGCAATGAACATGCGCAAAAATATAGAAGGCTGTCCAATAATTGTAGGACCTATTATATTTCACAAAAAAAAGTTAAATAAAAATTGAACCAAAAAACTTAATGATAACGACGTGGACTAAAACAGAATTTAAGTTTGACTATATAAAAAAAATGACCTTCTGTTCTTGGCAAGTAAATCAAGGAAATTTTATATTTAAATTATTTCGGAACTTAAAAATAAATCTCTAGGAAATACTACACTGCAATGACTGCCATGAATTTTAGTGGATGATAAAGAGGTAATAAGTATGAAATAATATACTTACTGGAGAACGTGACACGCCAAAAAAATCTTCCTTTTTTAATTGGAACTCTTAAATCATTTTGCTTTTTTTTTTAAATTAATTATTTTTATACATTTACTGAGATATTATTATTACTTAATTGAATATTATTTTATTCTTCCTAGATTATTTTTATTTGTTCCAATTCCGTCACTTGGATTGACTGGCGTATTATCACGTCTGAGTTTTGACCATAACTGCCGGCACCTTTGCAAAATCCATCGGTCCCCACTTTCAAAGCCACTCCAGCGCGTGAGTAGAGAAAGGTCGATGTAAAATCGAACGCTGGCGGGTCAAAAGAAATTTCTTGAGGGGTTTAGTGACCACGATTTTAAATTGGACACTTGATTAATCAGTAGCGTAAACGCTACATTCTCCCTCATCTCCAGCAAAAAAAAAAAAAAGAACTTTTTTTTTTTTTTTTTTTTTTTTTTTTTTTTTTTTTTTTTTTCTTCTTCTTCTTTGTGGCAGAACGATCTAGCGCTGGATCAACAATGAACGTTGATACGTTAAAATTAAACATTTTCCTCAACAGTCAACCATTTGCTCAGGAATTGGAACAACATCAAGGACGAAATAAAAAAAAATGGAACGAAGAATCTGAGACGAAGTCATACATTTTTTTTTTCCTTTTTAATGAGATAGTGTATTTTAATTTAATAAAAACCAAAGGTTAAGGAAAAAGGTATACATTTTAAGTTTAATTCTATAACCTTACAGATTAAGTTAACTTTTAACACTACTTATCTACATTCTCAAGTATTAGTAAAAACAACTATCGTTAAAACTACATTATAAGTGTGTATTAACAACCCCTAACAAAAATATTCCCAAGAACCATTCATAACAACGAAATTCAAACAAAGTCCTATGAACTTTACCAGCGTTGACACTAGAGCGACCAGATTCTATTCGTCACCATAGAGTTCAATGAGGGCCTAATTATTCAGGACTAGTTGAAACTACAAACCTAAACATATATATGGTTCGGGATATCAACATCATATTGAAAATTCAAGGTAAAAGATAATTCAATACACCTACTTGCTTTAGCAGCGGTAGGAAAACACACAATCGGTAAAGGCACAAGTAAGCCTAGATACTAGCAAGCCCACTATACTCATGGTATAGGGTATGCTAAAAAAAAGGTAAGTAAGATAACTGCAATCCCAACTCATAGTAAAGGATATGCACTAAAGGTAAAAGATAATTGCAAGTCCAGATCTACTCATGGTAGAGGATATGCACAAAACTCACTTCTACCAACTATACACTTGGTAGAAGGAAAGATAAAAGAGATCCTAACTGTAATACCCAAACTGTACTATTGACGTGGTCCAATTCTTTACTCACGACAAGAACAGTAAAGGACAGATTTTTAGGACTCTATAATCAGGATAAAGATAAGATATATATTCATAAGATATAGATAAGAACTAAACTTATCCAGGTAAAGGTAACTAATTTAAGGTAAAGATATGAGATAAACCAATTAAGGTAAAGGTACGAGATAAACTCAATTAAGGTAAAGATAAAGATACGCTCAAGGTAAAGATACGAGATAAACTCAGTCAAGGTACGAGATAAACTCAAGGTAAAGGTACGAGATAAACTCTACTACAGGTATGAGATAAACTCCATCAAGGTACAGATAAACTCAATTTAGGTGCAGATAAAGGTAACTCACATCTACCAATCCATATGACTAGTAGAGAGACAGGTAAACCAACTTGTATATAATAAGATATGTTAAAACTCAAATACTTTCGAAGATAATAGCATAGGAGATTACCTCCAAGTTAAACAGACTTACTCACTGCTGAATATCGGAACGATCCAATTCTAAATGACACATTCTAATTTCAACCTAAGAGACACTCAAAGAACAACTAATATGTATTGATATTATTTCTGAGTCAAGTGAGGGCACACATCCAGGGTGATCAATCCTGAACCCACGCTAAAACACCGACCCAGTAAGTAAATATGAATGCATAAGCTTTATGGCCATGGTCCACAAAACCATACAATACTATTTAAGAAAATATTTGTAATGTTTTCCGAATTATCCCTGTAAATATCTATTCAACTCAGAACTCAAGATGGGGAAATTCCCATATATCCATCCTGTACTCCTATGATATGCAGTTGGACTTTTAAGAGAAAACAAACAACAAAATTAACAAATCCATAAACTAAGATAATAACTAACATTAAGATAAGATAAAAAAAAAAAAAATAGAAGGCAAAATAGCACAACATCTAATTATTTTGCTAGGTAAACAAAATAGATAAACAGATCTTAAGCAACCAAACTGATACAGAAGTGATAAGGGACCAGTTAATCTTCATCTGAAGATGAAGAATCAAAATTATCTGACAAGTTATGTGGACCTACTGTCTTATCTTCCAGTAAGTCTTTGACATGAAACCTTCCTAGTTTCCTGCCAGTGGAAGTTTCCTTCAACTCATAAATCAAAGGAGAAATCACCTTAATAACTGTGCAAGGTATGTACTTCTGACATAACTTGGCCGATTGAAAGTTAACTTTATCAGATTTGACAAAGTTCCTCTTTAAAACGGAGTCTCCAACTCTGAAAGATAAGGCTCGCTTTCTCAGGTCATACTGGCATTTATTTCTAGCATAAGATGCCTTCAACCGTTTGCGAACATCTACATAAATATCAGGAAGATGCTGAATATCGTCTAGGCGATGTAACTTATCTGATATTGTAGGAAAGTTATTGGCATTCTCGGAAATCTTACCAAAATAATCACCAGAAAGAGGGACATGACGACCAAACATCAAATAAGATGGAGGACATTTGGTTATTTCGTGAGAAGAAGTCCTGATCGCTTGTACTATAGAGTGGATATGAGTATCCCAAGCTCTCTGATCAGGAAAAGAATAAGATCTTAAAGCGGTCACGATTGATTTGTTCACTCTTTCGGTATGGTTGACTTGTGGATGATAGTTCGCATTGTACCAGATCTTTTGGACATTGTATTTAGCCATGAGATCGCGGAAAGCCTTAGCCGTGAACTGTGGTCCATTATCGCAAGACACGATCTGGGGAACACCATAAATTAAGAAAACCTCATTCTCAAGATATTTGATAATGGATGAAGTGGTTGCCTTAGACATAGTATGAACCAAAGGAAATTTAGTGAAATAATCAACAACTACTAAGGCATACTGAGAACCTTTATAAGACCTAGGATAAGGACCAATGAGATCTAAAGATATAAGTTGAAATGGAAAATCAATCCGTCGATAATTACCCATTAAACCTGGTTGGGGAAGATTTGTCGGTTTGCATGTAGCACAGATTTTGCATTTAGCGATATAGCTACGTACAGTTTGACGCATCTTCGGCCAGTAATAGAGTTCCGATATACGACGGAAGGTTTTGTAGAAACCAAAATGAGCTGCAGTAGGATGGTCATGAAAAGTGGCCAAAACCTCTGCTCGATTAGGAGTTGGAACGACTATCTTCCAATCCGACATTCCAGTAAGTGCATCCATGGAACTTAAGACATGTTTATACAAAACACCATGTTCAACTTTAAAATCAGGAAATTTACCTGGTACATTCTGTACATCATACAACATTTTTCGATACCAGTCATCTGGTTGCAAGGAAGATAAATCTAACAAATTAATATCAAAAGTTCTGGAGAGTGCATCAGCGACTACTACACCTGAAGCTTTACGATGAACAATTTTATAATCGTATTGTGCCAATTTTAAAATCCACCTAGCCAAACGAGGAGATGGGTTCTTCATGCTTTGTAACCACACCAAACTACTATGGTCAGTTATGACTGTGAAAGAACGACCTTCAAGAAAATATCTAAAATGTTCAATACCTGTAATTATAGCCAACAACTCTTTTTCAGTTGTAGTATAGTTTTTCTGGGCCTTATTTAACTTCTTGCTGGTGTAGGCTATAGGGTGTTCTTCTCCATCAACAATTTGATAGAGTACCCCACCAGATGCTGTGTTTGAACAATCAGTCATCAAATAGAAAGGCTTAGTAAAATCTGGGGCTACCATAACAGGAGAATTTGTGAGAGCCTCCTTGATTTTAATGAAAGCTTCATTAGCCTCAGGAGTCCACACAATATTTTGTCCCTTTTTCCGATTTTGAAGTAAATCTGTGATAGGAGACAACAAGGTCGAATAAGACTTAACAAATTTTTTATAATAACCCACCATTCCTAACAATCGACGGACCTGAGTGGTATTTTTAGGCACAGGAAAATCACGAATAGCTGATACCTTATCGGGATCAGTACGAAGACCCTGAGAATCTACAACATATCCTAAAAACTTAATAGACTCACGACAAAAGCTACTTTTATCTAAGTTAATAGTCAAATTTGCGTCTTTTAAACGCTGAAACAACTGCTGCAATACAGAGATATGAGTTTCAAAATCAGGAGTAATGACAAGAATGTCATCAAGATAATATTGACAAAATGGATCTAAAGCAGGACCAATTACCAAATCCATCAACCGACACATCGTCTGCGGAGCAGACACAAGACCAAAAGGCATTGTAGTGAATTGATACAATCCTTTTCCATTTACCGCAAAGGCAGTGAGCTTTTTACTCTCTTCGCTGAGTGGAATCTGTAAAAATGCTTTCTTCAAGTCGATAGATGAAATGAATTTAGCATTCTGTAACTTACTCAGGATGATATCTATACGAGGTATAGGATACGCATCTCTGTTCATGGTTATACTGTTAAGTTTACGTCCGTCAAAACAGACACGAAAAGTCCCATCTTTCTTTTTTGTCAGCCACAGAGGGCTACAAAAAGAAGAAGTACTGGGCTCAATAATACCTAACTTAAGCATTTCATCTACTTCCTTTACTAGGCTTTCATGCCAGGCTTGAGGCAAGGGATATTGATATTGCCTGAAAGGCTTGGACGAACCCACATCAATGTGATGTTCGATGAGATGAGTTCTACCCAACTTATTTTTCGAAGATATAGAAGAGAATGATTTGATAACACTATTTAACTGCTCTAATTCCTGAACATTAAGTCGACTCATATCTTTAACAGCATTGACACAAGAGATATTAAATGAAGACACAGATAAGGAAAATTCAGTAAAATTTAACTCACTATTAAAAGTTTTCAGAAAATCCATACCTAGGATGACTGAATTCTTAACTGACGGAATGACAAAGAATGTAACCATTCTTTTACAGAAACTAACACAAATCTCAGTAGTGAATTGACCTAAAATTGGTTGAACTTGACCATCAGCTGTAGTCACTTGCAAACTTTGATCTATTCCTATATTTACATTGGAATTCTGGAGAAATTCCATACCGAGAGAACCTAAAATAGAGATATTGGAACCTGTGTCCAGTAAAGCTAAACAAGAATGTCCTAAGATAGATATTTCAAGATATGGACGATTATCCTTGTTTTTTCGAACCAACAATGAGTTTATATCTAAATCAACAAACGAAGACAAGGGATTACAGGAAGAAACTACAGAAGAACTACGGTGCTCGTGCTCAACTAACGTGGTCCTCTCTTCGGTTGGTATTTGCCGTTCTGTGGTCTTTTTGTCTTTCGGTGGAGGGTGAGATGTTTGGCTTGTGGAAGCTTGGGCATCCAGACTCGAGAAACTGGTTCCTTGGTTTTGAGGAGTTTGGACAGTGTTTGTATTCCCTGTATTTTGACGAGGAGTAGGAGCCAGGGCCAACCCACCCCTTCTGTCGTTTCCCGAACAGAATTGGCATTCAAATTTGCGGACACCTTGACGTCCACATCCATAACAAAACCGAATTCTAGGTTCAGAACATTCGTAGTAACCATGTCCTGACTGACGACAATTCCAACAGGTAAGCTTCGAATTAAAAGAAGAGACATTACCAGACCGAGAATAATTAGGCCTACCAGAATAGGATGAGTCGTTATTTCTGAAATTCTGATGGATAGGGGCTCTAGACACGCTGTCAGAAGACCATGACAAAACTTCCTCTAACTTCTTACACTTTTCTGTAAGATCAGCAATCGAGGGAATATCTGTAAGTGCCAGACTAGAATGGTACGATGGCAACAAGTTTTTCTTAATAATCCTGACAATATGAGGTTCAGAAAGAGGAGTCTCCAGACGTTTACACATACTAACAATCTCATTAATAAAAATTGTAACTTTCTCCTGTGGAGCTTGTTTACGAGACTTGATTTCGTCAAGGAGATTATCCTCATAGTTATATGGAAGAAAATCTGATCTGAGTTTGGCAACTAACTCTTGCCAAGAAGCAAAACTACCTCGGTTATTGAGGTACCAAGTAAAAGCTGAATCTTTAAATAAATCTGCAGCAGAAGAGTAACACTCTTCCTCACTGTTACCACGAGCTATACGCATACATTCTACCTTCTCTAAGAAACTAACAACGTTCTCATTATCTTGACCTGAAAAATGCACACCCCATTTATGAATAGGAGCAGACTTAACAAAAGGAAACGAGTTGACTGGAACACTAGCATTATGAGGAGTTGACTGTGCCTGGGGAATCACTTTACAATCAAGTTCACCTTCCAGAATCAAAACTCTGAAATTAAGAGACCTCTTCACTTCCTCCTCTTCCTCTGTTGTAGCTTCTAACAGATGGATTCTAGCTGCAACATGACCTAACCGAGAAGTATAACGAGCATAGGCAGTATCACTAGAAGAACCAACAAAAGAATTAATTTTGACCACCAGATCTGCAAGAGTAACCTCTATTTCAGCAATCTCATCCTTAAAATTAAGATGGGAAGCTGACAGAACAGCGAAACTCCGATTGGATGAAGTTTGCTTCAATGCACCACGCAACACTACCCTTTTCCTTTCCACCGTTGTCAAAGATGGATCGTTTAAGTGACGGACTCTCAACTCATACTCTAATTCAGGAGCTAACAGATGCTCTACCTTGAACGCAGACATATTACACAACAGAAATATACAAGAGAATGAGTAAAAGTAGGTAAAGTTTAACTTACTCTCTGTCCTCAAATTAATATTCTGAAGGGATACCTATACCAGTAATGTTTAATTGCTTTGGTCCAGCTATGAAATCCACTGAAATATACTGCTACAACACCCTAAGGAACCTAAAATTTCAAAATTGTTATTTTGAAGTAGTGACTCAACTTATTGGCTACTCCGGACTTGTAAAAATATGTGAAATGGTTAATTTTAAGTTATTTAAATTTTTAATTAATTTATTATTAATCTAAAATAGTTATTTAACAAATCTAAACAAAGCAATTTATTCAGTCTACACAGTATATAGCAAAACAAGTCAATTTAAGATATAGATATAAGGTAATGTCCAAAAAAAATTGAATTGAAGTATAAAACTAAACGTTAAAATGAAAATCTAAAAGCACAACCAGTGAAAACCACAACAACCCCAGATCAAAACCAAAAGTTTAAGGAGATATATATTTTTTTTAAAGGAAGAAGTGGAAAAGAAGCCACACGTTGGGTCTAGCCAATTGAAACGAATAAAATCTGTGATTTGACAAAGTTCAGAAGAACTGAAAGAGAAGGAAGGAAAATATTAAAAATATGGCTAAGCTCAGAGGAACAAAGTTAAACGGCCAAAGAGACACTAAATCTCAAGTGAGTGTTCGGGCTAGCTTCGATGCACTGGATTGCGGCTTTAAAGATACAACAGATAACAAGGATAATGAGCTAATGAGACAAGAAACGAAATGAGACCTGACAATGTCAAGCGTGATATAACTAAAGAAGGTCACTGGGAATAAATTTATAGAAAGAGAACACTAAGAAGAGAAAAGAAGGGCGCCAACTCAACGATAGTTGAGATTTTGAAGTAACAAATAAATCTGGAGATAGTAACCTGAAATACAAAAAAAAACTAAATAATAATCTTATTTTGCTATGTTATATACTGGTTAGTAGAACTGAAATAAAACTCAAAATAGTAACAACAAATATATTTATAAAAAGAATGTATATAGATACATGTGTATAACCAATTTACATATAATGCAAAGCTAAATATACAGTGGTAGTGGGTATAAAGATAAAATGGGACCTAATAGCCCCTCCACAAGCAAATAGTCACTACCACTGGCCAAATAAAATGTAAATATTAGTATTAACAAGAATAGTCCGTTAGGGTAGCCGAAGTCTTAACACTAAGGTTAGTAATCTCAATTTAAATAGTTCTACTAAACTGATAAACTAATCAACGTATTGTACAGGTATCAACAGTGATAACTCTGTTACAATTATCTTAAAAGTGAGTTTTCAATACTCCTTATCTATTTATTTTAAAGTCCACATAAAATTTATTTCCCTCCCCAAAATATTTTAATATTATTACATCAAAGTATGTATTGTATTATAACATGAAATCCAAGAAAATGAGTTATGGTCAGACTCACTAAATTCTTTAGTTAACCTAATAACCTATAAAAATGTCCTTTTTCCTCCCCGAATATTTTATATTAATTAAATTATCAAAGATATTAACCACTCATATGCATATGAATAGCTCACAGTGAATTAAATATACAATAGCAAATGGTCACAACAACTTATCTTTAATAACAATAGGTCCCTCCAAACTCAGCTGGGCACATCAAAACTAGTTCATCATGGTGACAAGTCCCATATTTTGGGGTTACTGCAAAATCCACGGATTCACATAAGCAACCTGCTAACCATACTTTGAAGTGTATATATATATATATTTTATATTGAATATTTAAGTGACGGAATCTAAAAGGATTAATTAGTTTAATAAATGTGATTCAATAGCTGTAGCAGCATGGATTCAACTTTACCAAAGCACAACATTAAACATTAGGTTAGGTCAACATCATGTCAAAATTCATGAAGTTATTTCCATGGCATGACAGGCAATGAACATGCGCAAAAATATAGAAGGCTGTCCAATAATTGTAGGACCTATTATATTTCACAAAAAAAAGTTAAATAAAAATTGAACCAAAAAACTTAATGATAACGACGTGGACTAAAACAGAATTTAAGTTTGACTATATAAAAAAAATGACCTTCTGTTCTTGGCAAGTAAATCAAGGAAATTTTATATTTAAATTATTTCGGAACTTAAAAATAAATCTCTAGGAAATACTACACTGCAATGACTGCCATGAATTTTAGTGGATGATAAAGAGGTAATAAGTATGAAATAATATACTTACTGGAGAACGTGACACGCCAAAAAAATCTTCCTTTTTTAATTGGAACTCTTAAATCATTTTGCTTTTTTTTTAAATTAATTATTTTTATACATTTACTGAGATATTATTATTACTTAATTGAATATTATTTTATTCTTCCTAGATTATTTTTATTTGTTCCAATTCCGTCACTTGGATTGACTGGCGTATTATCACGTCTGAGTTTTGACCATAACTGCCGGCACCTTTGCAAAATCCATCGGTCCCCACTTTCAAAGCCACTCCAGCGCGTGAGTAGAGAAAGGTCGATGTAAAATCGAACGCTGGCGGGTCAAAAGAAATTTCTTGAGGGGTTTAGTGACCACGATTTTAAATTGGACACTTGATTAATCAGTAGCGTAAACGCTACAGCACATCATGTGAGGTGAAAACTATGAACTACTAAGGAATATAATGCAGGGTAAAATCAAAGGCAGAAGAAGGGTAGAAAGACGTAAAATCTCGTGCCTACGCAATCTCCGTGAATGGTTTGGATGTAGTTCAATTGAACTATTCAGGCGCATAACCAATAAAATTATAATTGTCAGAATGATCTCCAATCTCCGATAGGAGTGGAACTTGAAGAAGAAGAAGCAGAAGATAATAAATTAAATCAAATGTTAACCTCTGCAGCGACGATGTGGTGGACTAAGACACTTTAAATAGCTGCGAAAAACTCAGCAAGGTGCAAAGACTTGCGTCTATGGGGATAACTGATGCCATGCGTACCACTCCAATAGGCCTACTAATATGCTCTACTAGGCCTGCCTCCCTTACGTTTGATAATAAAGGGTGAAGCAAGATTTTGAGCCTACAATATAAAACAATCACTGAAACTTTGCAATGAACGGACAGGACATGTGAGTATCACAAGGACTGTGACAAAGGACATTTTTAATGAAAAACCAGATCACGTAACAAAAAAATACAATTTTAAGAATTCATATAGGGTGTATATTCCAGACAGGAATAAATAGAGAAACAGGAAGTACCATAACCAACAGGGTAAGATCTGGTATTGGGTGGATCCAAAAGTATAGAGGGTGTGGTGGCCCAAATATACTCCAATAATCCAAGAATTAGCGAACGGCACCGTTTTTCAAGCGAAGATTTATCTGCTACTGCAATGTGCAGGTTGGTGTGGGACTGCATCAAAGAACTGAATAAATTGGGAGACCGGAACAAGGTTGAACTTGTCTAATTACCAGGATATCTAGACATCGAAGGCGATAAAAAAGCAGATTAACTTACAAAAAGAGGATCGAACGATAATATAATATCAAACGTTGCAGTCCATAGAGCTGTAGCGCCTGTAGCGGACTGAATCAGAGAAGGTCATGAGAGATATTAGGAGAGAATCCTAAAACAAGCACGTGGCAAAATCTTCATTGGTAGACCATGTAGAAAAAAGAAAGGGACTGCTTCATATGTGCAGGAACAAACTAAGAGCAGTAACAGGAATGCTGACCGACAATGGAGCAGTAAGAGAATCTCTGAATAAAATACGCATTTACAATGAAGATCTTAACTGTAGACTCTGTAATAAGGAACTAGAAATAGTAAAACACGTATTATGATACTCTGATGATGATACTCTGATGATGACTCTGATATATTTATGACACAACAAGCAAAAGAGCCGTATAAACTTCTACAGGGCACAAAAATTTTAGAATTGGTGTAGGAAACAACACAATAAACAATAGCTTAAGTGATAACGGACATCTTTTTGATAAGACGGGTCCGGGAAGAAAAAAAACACTTTTTGTTTTATGTTCGTTGCTGATAACTTTAAAACGATACGTTTTGAAGCAAAGTCGTAATAAAATACAATAAAAACTAATAAAAACAATTTTAATAATTGATTTTTTATAAGACTGAATAAAACACTAATAAAACAATTTTAATAATTTAATTTTTTATAAGACTGAATAAACATGATTAAGTTTATTACCCTTGATATAAAATAGCAGTAAATACAAAAAAATAGTGTAAACAAGCCTTTTTTCAATATTTTTTAACCATTTACATAACAGTCAGGATTTAGATAAAATCAATTTAATAGATTTCGCATAATAATTGTGCAATCTAAAGTTTTTTTAAAAAATTTTAAATTTTGTTAAATACTGCACAATACAAACTAAACCATACAGAAGTTTGCCAATTTTTTTATATATAGAAGAATAATCTACCTATCTAACGGAACTTATATAATTAAAATGGGATCATTAGGGGGGTCTCAGGAATTTTTTAAAATAGAGGTTTTTCTTGTTTATTGTTTTAGGTTTAGTTTTAGACAAAATAGATCTTAATGATGCGATTTTGTTCAATGCAATACAGTATAGCCCGAAATAAACACTACTGAAACGAAACATGGGTGCCTCTTTAAATTAGCTAGTATAGATCTGTCAAGTGATCCTTAAACAATTACTTAGTAAGCATAATTGTTAAAAATGGTATTAAGTAAAGATGATAAAGTATTTTTGGTAGAGCACTATTTTTGCTTACACGGAATCAGTCGACGTAATGGTGCAAGTCTCTATACGTGTGTGATT
Source organism: Diabrotica balteata (assembly GCA_918026665.1). Classification (NCBI taxonomy): domain Eukaryota; kingdom Metazoa; phylum Arthropoda; class Insecta; order Coleoptera; family Chrysomelidae; genus Diabrotica; species Diabrotica balteata. Next base: position 104,949,660 of record OU898276.1, on the reverse strand, counting down.
AATTCCCAGAACGGTTCATTAAATGTACTCCAAGCAACGCTGCAATGATGAAAGCTATTGCAAAGTTCAGAAATACGGATAATGTATTATGCCAACCAACAGGAAACTCGGGGCGTCCCAGAACAATAAGCATGAACATGTTTTTGGCTGAATCTTGAAAAACCCAAAAGTCAGGCAGACAAGGACAGCGTTGCAACTTGGCTTAAAAAGAACTTCCTTACAAATAATCCTGAGGAGCTGGGTTCATTTTCGTATATAATTCAGGTACATCAACAATTTCATCCTCGAAATATTGCAATAAAGTGGAATATTGCGCCAGAATTCTTGCGTTACAATATGAACATTCTGAATTTTTGAAAAATGAATGGTTTTCTGACGAAGCACATTTTTATTTGTCGGGATATGTAAATCGTCGCATAAACCGATTTCTGGACTTTGCCAAACCAGATGAAGTTCAAGAAGTTCCTTTACATAGTGCAAAAGTGAGTGTCTGGTATGCAGTTTCGGGACACGGAATCACTGTATCAATAACAATGGTGGGCAAATCACACTTAATCGACAGAGGTACATATAAATTTTAAAGCGCTTTATCTCTGATCTACATTAATTCTATGGTGCACGTAATTTGGCATTTCCAGACCAATTTTTCCAAATGGATGGGACAACTTGCCATACTACTGTTTTATTTCGTCAATTTCTTCAGAGACATTTTCCAAACAGATTCAGTTTACGATTTACTGACTTCTTTTATCCTTTACATCCTCCAGACCTCACATCTCCAGATGCATACATTTGAGGCAGTGCTAAAGCTGCCGTTTTTAAACGGGCACCACAAACCACAGATAAATTAAAGGATAGGTATCGCCTTCTTCGCGGACCTGAGGTCTATCTTGAGCGAAGAGGAGCACATTTAAAACATGTAATAAAGTATAATAATTAATATATTAATGTGACATCAATAATTTTAATTTTAAAACTTTACAAAAATTATATATAAAAAAATTATTTAAATTTTTGATTTATGATTTATATCACACCCTTTCAATTTTGTTATCTCAGGTTTTACTCATGTTTCAATATCTATACTTTACAGCTGATAGGTTAGGTCCAAAGAATAACGGAATAAAACAACATAATTTGATATGAAAATAATGTAATAAAATAAACTGATTAAAATACCTCCAAAAATTATTAACATACAATCAGCTTAACATAAAATCGAGCTTATTATTCTACATAAACAAATCAAGTAATATGCAGTGTCCTTTCTAATGTAATTTTGGTATATCGATTGTACCAAGAAAAATTTGATCTCCTTTAACTATCGACAACTTATTCACACGTTACTAATATGATATAATATATTATTTGACCCAAAATTCTCAAATTGAAATTAATTATGAATGTTTCTCCCGTTGAAATACTTCCTCTGCCTTGAGTTGTCCAATTCGTCGTTCTATGCAAAATAAACTATCAGTTCTCAGCAACCTCCTATGTAATTGGCAATATTAGATAAGATATTGCAATTTAGTGTCTTCAATGCTCTCCTTCGAATGCACGTACCTTTCCAATGATGCCAGCCTCTTTTCCTCTCACCAAACTTAATCTCTTGTTCCGAAATAAACAACGATACGTAGAATATAAGTAGGAAAAGTTTACTTTCAAATTTGTACCAGATCAGCTACCGTCGGATACACTTACTTCACCAACTCACAACTTATTCTTTATCACTTACTACCCCTGGAGACCACCTCGAAAACCAACCATTCACTTTAAGAAACTGGAACTAACTAACTACCTCATCTCATCTATCCATCCATCCAACCTCTCATTATACACACCCATCTCACCACTTTCCAAATTTTCGGCCAATCAGGAATTTGCATACCACTCCCCACATCTTCTTCGTTGGCAATCAACATGGCTATTCTGACTTTGTTTACGGTAGATCTAAATAGTTCAGCAGATGACAATCCGAACCATTTTCGCAAGTTTTGGAGCCACGAGTGTCTTCTCCTCCCTGGACCCCTTCTGCTGTCTATTTTCCCTTGAACGATTAGCTGTAGTACTCTATATTTATTATGCCTCATAACGTGACCCAAGTATTCCAACTTTCTTTTCTTTATACTTATTCCTACCTCTCTCTTTACCTATCCGGCGTAGTACCTCTTCGTTGGTCACGTGCTCAGTCCAGGATATACGTAATATACGTCGGTAAGCCCACATTTTGAAGGCCTCTACTTTTTTTATCAATGTTGCGGTCATTGTGCACGCCTCCATTCCATATAACAAAACCGGGAATACATAACATTTCTGAAGTCGAATTTTGAGAGGAGGGGTAAGGCTTTTATAGGTGAAAATTTGCTTCATGCTAGTGAACGATGCTCTTGAATTTTCTACTCTTATACGTATTTCCTTCGCTTGATCCTAATTTGAGTTAACTGTTGTTCCCAAGTAGATGTACGAATCCACGTGTTCAATTCTTTCATTGTCTAATATCAGTTGCTGTGGTGGTTGTTGGGTTTTGCTTACTAACATCCATTTGGTTTTTGTGATATTTAGTCTGAGTCCGTATTGTGCACTTGTTTTTTGTATCTTACTCATTAGGCAACTCAGTTCCTCCATGTTACTTGCTAGAATCACAGTGTCATCAGCATACCTTATGTTATTAATTATTTCTTTATTTATCTTTATGCCTTCTCTGCTTTTCTCCAGCGCTGTCTCAAATACTTCTTCTGAATATATATTAAAGAGAATTGGAGACAAGATACAGCCCTGTCGTACTCCTTTCTTGATTCTTAGAAAGCTTCCTAATATCTAGCGTTTCGGGCCTCTTCTTTACATTTGGCTTTTTTAACTTTACTTCAAACTTACATACCACCGGATTGTGATCTGATGCTACGTCCGCAGCCGGGTAAGTTTTTACGGCTTTGATGGAGTTTCTAAACCTGATTGGTGCAGCGATATACACTATTTGATTTCTGATTATTTTACCAAGTGAGTGTGCCAGTGATTTCCAGGTATGGAGTCTACGGTGCGGGAGCTTAAAGAGAGTGTTAGTAAGTACTAGGTTGTGTTCTTGGCAAAATTGAACTCGATCTCCTCTTCCGTTTCTTTCACCAAGTCCGAAATTTCCCATTATAAGTGTTATTTTATTCTTTTTGGTTGCATTAATTAAGATTTCTAGTTGTTCGTAGAAGTCTTCCATTATTGTTTCCTCTTTGTCAGCTGTAGGTGCGTATATCTGTATTATGTTCAAATCAAATGGGGACGCATACAGCTGTAAAAGAATCGTTCGGTCTAATAGTGCAGTGTAGGATTTTATTGACGATTTTAAACGAGGTGCAATGATTATTTCAACTCCATGATTGTGTTTAAGGGTATCGTTACCAGAGTAGTACATTGCATGGTCTAGGATATTACATTCTCCCGAGTTGGGCCAATGAGTTTCACTGATACCCATTATATCGATTTTGAGTCTCTTGACTTCTTTTACGATGTTATGTGCTTTGCCACTTTCGTACATACTTTTAACGTTCCAGGTGGCGATTTGTAAGTATCCCAATTTAGGTGTTGTACTCTTCACGATTGTTTTATTGTTGCAAGGATTTCGCATGGTGTCGACCTGGGAGGCCTTATATTGTGAGTGTCCTCCCTTGCCGGATCTTGACTTCCGAAGTCCATGATTAGTGAACATATTCCTTATCACTACCGAAAGCCATGGTAATTTTCCTGGGGAAATCCATAGGGATCTTTAATGTAGTGGTTTCCCCTTGCCTTCTACATCCTTATACAATAAAATAATTATAAGTTTTTTTTTAAATACAGTACTGTTTATTTTAGGTTACACTGTATTTCATTTGTTTCCTATCTTTTTAAATTTTTGCTTGTTTATGTTCCTCGATTGATTCCATATAACTGACAAAGTATATCATTTTTTTTTTCATATTAGATGTTTTCTCTTCCAAAATATGAGCTTTCGTTATAGTATACATTTTTAGTCCTAACATATAATGATTTGATGATCCACTTCAATATTTGTGATGATTTAATGATTCATTGAAATGAAGTATAAATATATACTATGATTGACATAAACGACAAATAAATCAGTAATCTGTATAATTTTTGGCGAAGGCGTATTCCTCCACCATTTTATGGAAGCTTTAATCTTTAACAAGCTAATATTTTTATAATAGTAGCTAAAGTCATTAAATGTTTATGAGTTGTTAGTTTTGTATGGCCTATTCTAGGTAAGCGAATTAAAATTTTGTTTTGTTGTGTTATGGAAGGAAACTCAAGCTTTTTAACGGTGGGATGATTATAACAAAGCTTGGAAGGGATTTTATTTCGGTGATCTTTCCAAGACATTTGGGCAATATTTTTAAAATCTATATATCGTCGGTATACTGCAAAAACTGACCAAGTCAAATTTTATCAGTTTTGAGTTAATTTGACCAAGTCATTCAAAAAAGTTGTTAGTTCTACCAGAAAAATTGACCAAGGCATTTAAATGCACCACAACTGTCAAACAAAACTCGCCTATAATGACTATGTGCATAAGACTATTTTGGTTACATACAAAACTGACCAAGTCAACTTAGTCACTTTTGGCTGTCAGTAGATTGCACTACTTGCCCGTTAGTCGTGTGCTGTTAGTTGATGGTTCAGAACTGTTTACAATTTAAAAACTGTAAAATATTAAAAAAATAATGTCGAGCAGAGGAAAATATTTAGTGTCCTTATGCGTTAATAGTGTTGAAGAGCAAGTGACTGCTAAAAGTAAGTAAAATATTAAAAATAAGTAATAATTTCGTTCTTAAGAAATTGAGGTTAGATTTGTTTCCGTATTTTACATTTTAGTGTGCGTTTATTTCTATCTCGGGCTAAGCATTTATTAAGCAGGAATTTGATATCAAACATGCATTTTAATTGAAATCTCTAGAATTTTGACTTTTACATTGTATTTTACATTTTAGGTGCAGCAGCTGCTGAGCTTCAATTATTAGAAAACTTCACTGTATTTGCCGATAACGAAATACCTTCCACAAGTACTGAAGAGCATGTCACTGCTGAAAGTAAGTAAATATTAAGTAACTATTGTCGTTCTTCAGAAATTGAGGTTAGATTTTTTCCGTATTGCTCTTTACCTAATTTAGTGCTCGGTAAAGGACTACAGGCCAGAGTAAGAAGTGAGGAAATCAGAAACATATGTGGGGCAGACAATTATAAATTAATACATGTGTAAAGAACATGTGTATCGAATCGACACATAAGCAAGATGTCTGACTCAAGGATAATAAGAATAGCCAGGGACAAGTCACCGTGGGGCAAAAGAAGTAGAGGACGCCCAAGGAAAAGATGGATCGAAAATTTAGGGGCAGAATAAAAGGCACCGTTGAACAAAAACAGGCCGTACTGCCTATATAAAAGAAAAAGAAGAAGAAGTAAAAGTTAGTTCATGAAATAACAATGTGTGTTTTTGTAGTTTTCTTGAATATTTTATTTTTTTTATTTATATAGGGCTACACGTTTAAGCAGAAATTTGATAATAAACATGCTGTATTTAAACTGAAACCTCTAGATTTTTTACTTTTATATTTTATTTTAGGCGAAGCAGCTGTAGAGTTTCAATCATCAGAAAACTTCACTGGATTTACCGATGACGAAATACCTTCTACAAGTAATCTCCAAAAAGGTAATTATGAACAGGATAGTGAACCGGAAGCTACTAGTGAATTAGGTTTAGAGAGCAGCGATGAATATGCTCCGGAAAGCGACGAAGAATCAGATGATGAACCACTGACAAAGAAAAGATCACGTTGGAGAAAACCAGAACCAGAAAAATGGAAAAGAAACGTAACAAAGAAGAAAAGAAGTTTGTGTATGCCGTACAATAGCAAAAACAAAATCAAACCAGCCAAAAGTCCAAAATTTGTGAATTGTAATAATTGTAAGTTTAAGTGCACTTTGAAATTTACTGAAGAGGACAGAATTTCTATTTCTTCAAATTATTGGGAACTCGATTATTTACGCCAAAAAGACTTTATTTTATCTTGTGTTATAAGTCATTTGCCAAAAGTTCACAGAATTCGTACCGGCACAGGTACTAGAAAAGAATCTAGCCGCAAATACTATTTTAAGAAAAGTGCTGAAATTATTCAAGTATGCAAAAAATTTTTCTTAAAAACTCTGTGCATTAGTCATGGTCCAGTGGACCATGCTTTAAAAGGCAAAAATCAAAACGGGTTATTTAATATGAAGGATAAAAGGGGAAAGCATGCTCCTTACAATAAAACTCCAGATATACTTGTACAGAAAGTTAAGGAACACATCGAGAGCTTTCCGACTATGGAATCACACTATTGTCGGAAAAGTTCAAATAGGTTATATTTGGATCCCAATTTGTCAATCAGCAAAATGTTTGAGCTTTATATGGAACAGTGCAAACGTCGAGATGAAGCTCATGTTACTGAAATCACATATCGTAGAATATTTGGAAAACATTATAATATGTCATTTTTTAATCCCAAGAAAGACCAGTGTGCAATTTGCAACCAGTATAAGAATAAAAATATTAATGAAGAAGATTATAAGCAACATCTACAAAGAAGAGATGAAGCAGCCGAGGCAAAAAAATCTGACAAACTTCGAGCAGCTGAAGAAAAAACATTTTTAAGTGCTTCATTCGATTTACAAAGTATATTGCAAATACCATCCTCAGACGTGTCACAAATGTATTATTCTCTTAAATTGTGTGCTTACAACTTTACAATCTATGAAGCGGCACCTCCAAATAATGCACACTGTTATGCATGGACAGAGATTAATGGTCAACGTGGCAGCTCCGAGATTGGAACAGCATTGATCAAGTGGATAAACACTCTGCCAAAAGACATTACAGAGATCAGTTTATATTCTGACACCTGCAGCGGCCAAAACCGCAATCAGTTCATTGCCGCATTATTTTTGTATGTTGTAACACATACCCACATTGAGATTTTGCAGCATAATTTTATGGAGAAAGGACATTCGTACATGGAGGTAGACTCAATGCACAGTGCCATTGAGTCTGCCAAGAAAAATGTTGCCATTTTTACCATGAATGATCTGTTGAATATCTTCAAGTTAGCCCGTTCTACAAGACGCAACAAAAAGAGCAGTGCCTACAGAGTTGAAGAATTACGGTATTCAGACTTTTTCGATCTTAAATCCTTAGCACAGGTGTTCTTCAAAAATAGAGTCAAAGATGAAAATGGAGACAAAGTATCATGGTTAAAATTAAAAGTAATGCGTTATGAGAAAAGTCGACCTGGCTGTATTCTTTATAAGTATAATTTTAGTGATCCTAATTATAAGACACTTAGAGTAAGTGGCAAGGGAAGACCTGCTGTTATTCCAAAGAACATTCCAATGTTATACAATGAGCTATTGTCTATACCAGAGAAAAAGAAAAACAGCCTCCTTCAATTGTGCAGAAACAAGATTATTCCGCCAGAGTTCCATGAGTGGTATAAATCGATTCCAGTCGACAAGAAAAAAAAGGTTCTAATACCGGAACCAGCTTCTTCCGAAAGCGAGGACACAGAAACTGATTAGACTTTAATTTTGTTTTATGTACTGACTATAGTTAATAAATAAATGTCATTTCCTAATAAGGTGTTGATTATATTTTTTGAATTTGACTAAGTCAAATTTCTAATTTTTTTTACAACAAAAAGTGACCATGTACATTTTTTTTATAACTATTCAAAGTCTCCAATGTTTAAATATAGTGGTTAAAAACTAAAGTTTTTAATACACAGGATATCAAAATTGCAGTCACATAAAGCTAATATCCGATTTTATATAAAACTTTCAACTTAAACTTCATTTTCCCGAAAACAGTAATTTTTGACTTGGTCAGTTTTTGCAGTATACCGACGATATGTAGTTGTATATTTTCAGTCTCAAAATTAGAAAACGTGGCTTGTTTTACAAATAGGTGGGCTAGCTCGTTACCAGGTATTCCTACAGGACGAAATTCAGATCATGGTTTTGGATACTTCCAGTGAGATAAAACTATCGAAAGAGTTTTTAGGGGCTTGAACCAAAGGATGTCGGTACATATTGCTTGTTTTTTATATCCTGGTGATAGTGAGTTTGCAGCTTGAAAATAGAGAATAATTTAGCAGTATAAATGCAGGAGACGGATGTGAGATTGCAAGATATGATGAAATCTGTATTTGAAGTTACAGCACATCCAACAGCTATAAAATTCTTAGAAGCATGTATGTATACAATTTGGTCAAATCTATTGTTAGCAATTAATTCGTTAAAGGTTTGCCTTAGAAATTGTGGATTTGTTTGATGCTTATTAGAATTAGTTAAAGAGAGATTAAAATCTGCTGTTTATTTATTCCAGAAAGGTTTAGGTTATATTAATATTGGAGTTGTGGCTGAAAGATTGATATTATTCAGATGTGGTGAGAGATATTGTACATTATATTAAAGTTTAATAGAAAAAAAAAGAGTTTAAAGGTTCATTATTTAATAACTTAAAGGCTGTAGTTTCGGGGTTAGCTGGAATTGGAAACATATTTCAAAAGGAGAAAAGAAAATTCGAAGTGCAGTGTTTTGTACAGAATTAAGCAGTTTTAATTATTAAAGACTAGCTGACATATAAAAAAAATTGCAGTAGTCTATTTTAAAACGAATAAGATATCTATAAATCTCAAGCTGGAACTCTTTGTTTGCACCCCAATGATGATTGGATAGAGATTTTAATAGGTTAAGGTTTGTCACTTATGCACTTATTTTAGGATTTATACTACTTTCTGTCCTGCGAGAAAACTAATTAAGTTTTGTCTCGGCAAAAAATTATTAACTCGTTTGCTTATATTGCAAATTTAACTGGAAGCTTAATTTTTTTGGGAAAAAAACCAACATCAAAACAAAAACTCATTTTTGTTTTCCCCTTGGAGAACCTCAGTAATTTGTTTGAAAGTGCTAGAGATTTTCTATTTTTCTCATGTTCAATTTAGGAGAAATTGGTTAGTAAATAAAGATATATTTCCAGATATGCAGTACTCCTCGAGTTTAACTATAATGAGATCTCTATACAGGGTATTAAAAGTTTTTTCTATATCAAATGAAATACCTATTACATCTTGCTTACACTGGAAGGTGCTAATAATTTATGTTTGGATTACTACTAGATATCTGCTTTACTTCGATGTGACCTAAAACCTGATTGTGCCAAATTTAATATTTTTCTAGGTACCTTCTTCTTCTTCGCGTACCGTATCAGAATTATCCGGCGTTGGTGATCACCATTGCGAAGGCTTCACGATCTTCTGCAATATGGAATCATTGTCCTGCATTTGGTATTTGAGTCCATTCAGTCCTACAGCCCTCTATTTTGCCTTTAAGGATCAGTTGTAAAATTTTATAACGACTTCCCCTTACTATATGTCCCAGATAAGACATTTTTAGATGTTTAACAGTCTTTAGCAGTTTTTTGTCTTTGTTGACGCTCCTTAGTACCCCTTCATTAGTTTTTCTTGCTGCCCAAGGTATCTTGTAACGATAAGACTACCAAAGAGAATTGAAGTAATATTGTGAAAATAATACTTCAATCAACCATGGGAGCTTATCGTCTATACCTTGCCTAGCTCAGTATTTCAAGGGTGATTTCTTTTTGTCCTAAAATAGGGATTGAACCTAGTTCTCAGTTGATAGCAAATAAAACAAATTTTAACCAAACATATTTATTTTTAAAAGAAAAGCACAATAATAGACCCTGCCAAAGCTTAACAATTATTGCAATACTTATTGCTTTGTTCGATGGCTACTTGTGTGTCCTAGCTGCTAGGTCCTCCAATGGAATGTTGTTGGTTGGAGAACTGCAGTTACACGTAGTCCTATGTGGTCAACGATTCCAGTAAAATGGGGATATTGCATGGTATTATATATTGAATTGTTTTAAACACTCCTAATGAAAGGGTATATTCCCGATATTTCCAATAAAATGGTATATTCTCGATATTTCCAATAAACTAAAACAAAATTTTCCATTAGACACACAAAAAAAGGTTTAACTTCCTTGCCATCTTACAAAGTTACAATTACAGAAATAGCGTATGGCAAGGATAAAATGAGCATGATTGTTACTATGATTGTTAGTTAAATTCTGTTAGAGTCCTAATGCATATATAAAAAAAACAATGTGCTTTGGAAAGAAAGTAAGGTTAGAAATGTCGGAAATGCGGTCAGAATTATAGAATAAATATGACAATGAAAGTACTTATCCCAAGAGAATTAGTAGACCATAAAATGAGTCTAATTATAATTTTTTCCTTCTTTTATAAAGTCAAAATCAGACAAAAAATAATCCCACCACGTTAGAAGTTGTTTTGACAGAAAGTGGGAAACTACTTGAAGTTAGCACAAATGTCATAGGATGTTGCTATTTCACGAAACTAACTTGTCTGTCAACACAGAACATAAAGAGAGAGGGCGAATATTTATTCTACGTGACAGAAAGAGAGAGGAAATAATGACAGAGGAAGCAATTATAACAGGGACGAAATATAGAGGGATAGAGAGGGCGCCAACTACTTTTTAAATAAAAAAGATAGTAAAAATTAACTAAAGATAAACAAATTAATAAATTAATAAAGAAATTAAAATAAAATAATTATTAAAATATAAATTAATAGAGATGTGACGTTTATAACGTTACAATCTTCAGCATTCGACTATGAACCCACATTTCCAATACTTCAATTTTGTTCATGATCGATACTTTAAGCGTCCACACTTCTGCACTATACAAAAGTACAGACCAAACATAGCACTTAAACATTCTTTGAATTAGTTCTGAACTGAGATGGTTATTGCAAAGAAATGACTTCATTTTCTTAAAAGTAGTTTTAGTCATTGCTCTTCTACGTTTTATTTCTATGTCTGGATCTATTTGGGCCGTTATCACAGTTCCCTAATATGTCATTTTGTGAACTTTCTCAACTTGGACTCCGTTCAATTGAAGCTTTGCATCGGGATGTGTTACGACTAAACACTAAAAATTTAGTTTTGTTTGAGGTTATTTTTATGCCAATTTCCTCGTGAATACGATCAAGCAAAATTTATAGGTATCACAGAAGCCTTTTATTGATCATTTTCTCCATAAGGTTGCACATTGTACATGTGAGAGAAATTGGTTTGTAGGAATTTGGATCAGTTGAAGTTTTGCCTTTTTTTAAACAGAGCATTTTGCCTTGAAATAGGTTAAACAGTCTAGGCTAGGTCTAGAAAGATTTTTAATAAAGATAAAGGGAATGCAGCTGTACAATGTGCCTGACAATTCTTGTAATTTAAACGACATATTTAGAGAAATTCAGAGTTTTTGCTATCAGATAAACTTTACTTTAGATAAGTAGACATGGGAAGCTGCTAATATAAAGTATGTCTATTTGTTGTTTTCTAATGACAATTTTCACCCAATATATTAACACTCGTAAACAAGGAAATATATTTTGTTTCCGTTAAATCATGCCTGCGTCCTAATGTAAAAAGGGCGTAATAATTGTTCTTCTTCTTCTTTCTGTGCCATGCTCGAAAGCAAAAATCCAAAAGTCTACGAAATAGGATTAGTTCATAAATATAAATATTTAGGTCATAATATATGAATTGGAGTAGCAAGTAGACACTCTTTACGATCTCGGTAAAGACAGGTCTGCTTCAGGGATGCGCCCCTGCCCACGCGAGCTCGGCTTTTTCTCAAAATCCTCTTCCGAAAGAGAAACGGATACTAATCCCTAAATCCTACCCACCAACCCAGACCTACCCAAATCCCTCCCTTCCCTCCTCAACCCGCACTGGACCAGCGTGAGGAATAACGGTCCAAACCTTCAAGTCAATGTACAGGACAAAAAAGAAAAGGCCCCCAGTGCCCAGCACTTCCCAGAGTCTTGATCACGGCAGCGATCAAACAACTAACGGAAGGGGGGGGGGTGCTAAGAATCCCTGGGTAAGACCCGGCTGCCATAAGATGACAATTTATCTTGACGGACGACAATAGATTCCCAGAAATAGAAAGTGAACTAAAGGATATAAAATCGGATATCCTTGGTATATGCGAGACCAGAAGAAAAAGTGATAATATAATATATATATATATATATATATATATATATATATATATATATATATATATATATATTTCTACTCTCTTACTAGTAAATTGTATATTACCTACTATTTGGATGCTAAGTAAATGCATCATAACAGATACTGACACGTAATGACTAGCACGTAATAAAAAAAATTACGCTTCAGTTTTATAAAAATATGTAATATCACATAAGCCTCGTAAGTCAGTTGGTCGAGTTACCATGGAAACGAATAAACAGACGTTATTTTGACAGATTAAAAATTATTAATCTGTCAGTGTAAATATAGTGGTAATTTTTTTTTTATTTTTATAAACGAAAATAATGGTAGAAAAAGTATAGTACACAACTTGAGTTGTAAGCTTATTACATGCTTGTAAAATTACTGCGCTCGCCGCTATGCGGCTAGCGCGCAACTTTTTTACTCGCATGTAATAAGCTTCTTACAACTCTCGTTATGTAATATACTAATATATATATATATATATATATATATATATATATATATATATAATACTAAAAAATGGCACACATTTTATGCATAAAGGTGGCGAATACACGGGAGTGGGATTCTTGGTAAAACAAAGCCTCACACAGTGTATCGCAGAATTCAAGCCCATATCAGACAGAGTAGCATATCTCATCATCAGGATTAATAAAAGAACCACTCTGAAAGTGATCGAAGTGTACGCTCCGACCAAAAGCCACGACGATGAAGAAGTAGAAATATTTTATGATGAAATAAGAACAGTTATAGAAACAAATAAAGCAAATTACGAAATACTATTAGGAGATTTTAATGCTAAATTGGGCAAAAAAGAGGAAGATTATGAACATTTAATTGGTAACTATGGCTAAGGGAAAAGAAACGATAGAAGAGAAAAGCTTGTCAATTTCATGAATGAACATAACATGTACTCAATGAACTCCTTTTTCAATAAAAAACCAAGCAGAAAATGGACATGGATGAGCCCCGATAAAAAGACAAAGAATGAAATAGATTATATCTTAACGAAGAATAGAAACCTACTAGAAGACGTATCAGTATTAATTCAGTTTGACCTAGGAAGCGATCATAGACTAATAAGAACAAAACTAATAATTAACAAAAAACTAGAAAGAAAAAGAATAGATAAAAAAGATACAAATGGACATCTGAAGAAATTAAAAATAGTGCATTTAATAAAAAGATAACGCATGCATTAAATCAAGTTAGCATGCAGCAGATAAACTCCAATGATATTGATGATTTGAATGACCTTATTACCGAAACAGTGAATAAAAGCCTTCTGCATTTGAAAAAACCAAAAACAACATACAATGAATTAGACAAAGAAATATTACAACAAATAAAAAGAAGGAAGATCTTAAATAAATCTAACAAAAGGGGAACCGACGAATATAGAGAACTAAATAGGCAGATTAGAAAAGAAATCAGACAACAAAAAAGAAAAGAAAACGGAAAATTAATAACAACAACTATTGAAAAAAATAAGAGTATGAAATGCCTCAGACCGACACTAGGACGACGTCAGATAATAATATCATTAATGGGAAAAGACGAAAATGAAATCACAACTAGAGAAAACATACTGACACGAATAGAAAAATTCTACACAGAACTTTACAGAACACATCAACAAGATGATGAGATGAGACCAGCACGGAAATTAATAAAAAATGTTGGATCAGAAATAATGCCAAAAGTAACAATTTCAGAGGTAACTACAGCATTGGAAAACATGAAGAGAAATAAAGCTACAGGAGAAGATAGTATTACCACAGATATGATATTAGAAGGAGGTAAGGAACTAATTGCAATTGTAACTAAGCTTGTGGACAGTTGTTTACATCAGGGCAAAGTCCCTAAGAGCTGGAACAACTCTAAAGTAATATTACACAAGAAAGGTGATAGTCGAAAATTGGAAAACTACAGACCCATCAGCCTACTGTCACACCTGTTTAAAATACTCACCAAAGTCATAACTACTCGACTAATAAGGAAATTAGACGAATACCAACCATATGAACAGGCAGGTTTTAGAAAAAGCTATTCAACTTCCGATCACCTGTTAACAACAAAAATATTAATAAAAAAATGTAAGGAATACAAGTTTCCAGTTTTCCTAGCATTTGTAGCCTACGAAAAAGCTTTCGATACCATAGAACGCACGGCCGTAATAAACGCAATGCAAAATTGTAGAATAGACAGCAGATATATTAACTTAATAAAATAAAATATGAACCAAGCTACAGCTACATACTACCTAAATGAAAATGAACACACGAACCCTGTACCATTAAACAGGGGAGTCAAACAGGGAGATACCTTATCACCCAAACTGTTCACCTTAGTTTTGGAGGACGTTTTTAAAAACCTAAATTGGAAATATAAGGGAATAAACATCAATGGCCGCTACCTCAGTAATCTACGATTTGCAGATGACATAATCCTGATAACTACTGACCTACAAGAAATGCAAACCATGCTTTTAGAAATACATACCGAATCTTCTAAAATAGGACTGAAAGTGAATTTAAACAAAACAAAAGTCATGCACTCCGAAGACACCGTGACAATAATAAACGATAAAGATATAGAAAAAGTTGAAGAATATGTATACTTAGGACAAAAAATAATACTAAATAGTGAAATTCAAACTAAAGAAATAAAAAGTAGAAGAAAGTTAGCTTGGGCAGCATTCGGTAAACTGAACTATATCCTCAGAAATGAACAAATTCAATTACATCTTAGATCTAAAGTTTTTGATGCATCCATTATTCCGATATTAACTTATGCGGCACAAACATGGACGATCACAAAAAAGAATATGAATATACTTAGAGTCACTTAACACGCGATGGAAAAAGCAATGCTAGGTATATCACTTGAGGACAAGAAAACAAACACATGGATAAGACAGAAAACCAAAGTCACCGATGTGGTGCAAAAATCATTAAAATTGAAATGGAAATATGCTGGACATGTAGCTAGGAAAGATTCAAACAAATGGCACAGATCAATTTTAACCTGGAGACCATACCAACACAAAAGATCCAGAGGCAGACCTCCTATGAGATGGACAGATGATCTAAAAAAGACTGCTGGGAAAAATTGGCTACAAGTAGCGTACAATAAAAAACAATGGAAAGGAAGACTTGAAGAGGCTTATGTGCAGATGTTGTAACAAAATTGGATTGGCTGGAGCGCCAATATCACAAGAATGAATTGTTTCTAGTGAAACAATGTAATAAGAAGGGTGAGAGTAGGGAAATGTAACAAAAATCTACAGTGTAGCAATAGGGTAAACTCTAAAATGTACCTTGATACACCAATGGATTAATATCTGGAATAACAGAAGATGGAAGGGATTAGATAGAAATAAATTATATGAAAGAAATAAATAAAGGGTAAATATGAATTTTAAAATATAATAAAATTAATGCTGGCTAGCGACTATGCAGGAGAATGACCACTTGACACTCAAGAGGGATTAGGCCAATTTGCATGCCTACAGTGACCGTAAGATAGAAGAACTAATGACAAGAAATCTACCAAGAAATAAACAGATGAAAGATAAAGTTGCTCTATTGAATATTTGGGCGCCAGGAAGTTAAATGGTTTCTTCCGAGATATCTTGTATTGCTGAAATATTAAAGGATAGGTACCAAGTGAAATCTTAAATTGTTTTAACCCAACTTTAATAAATACCTATATTATGTACAAATTATTTTAAACCCCTATATATAACAATATAACCCAACACCTCTTATATACAATTAACTAATCTATATTTACAATGAAAACCCTGAATATAATGATGAAAACAATTTCCCTCCCCTAATGTACCTGATAATGTGAAATTTTGACTAAGGTTATGCAATAGTTAAGTATATAATATAAAAAGAAATATATAATAATATAAATAAAAAATACTACTCACTAATATAATAGTTTTCGTTTAGTAAATGTCTAAATTTTCAAATGAAATGAAACTCTCCGGATATTTGTGCACACAATAACCTGACAAAGAGAGATTCAAGGGAGAGTTAAAACCTCATCCCTTGGTAGACAATAAATAATTAAATTAAGTTACAATGATTAATATTTTATGAAAAGTGAATGTAATTATTATTAATGATATGTATTGAAATTAAAATGAAACAAAAGTTAAACCTTGAAGAGGATGTAAAATTATTTAAATTATTAGAATAGAAAAATAAAAAAAAATAAAGATCAGTTCTTCCGGCCGGTTTCTATAGGTTTCCCTGGAGATGATCCGGTGGAGAACTAGGTGCAGGTGGGTATTACTCCAAACCTGGATGCTATATCAGGAGGTACTAAATTAAGTCCTTCAAATTCTTCCTAACCCAAACTTAAAATTTTTCTTCCCCGAATTGTCCCAATAAATATTACCCCATAAAACAAACTGAATAATTTTCCTTCCCTGACTTGTCACTGGATCCCGGAAGTAGGCTAAAAAGAACAGTTGTGTTACTCCAGGTCTTTTGTTCATACAAAAAGTAAGGAAAAAACCAAGAAGGTCAACACGTTGCTTCAAATTGAAGCAAAAACTATAATGTGTTTCTTTAAAAAAAATAACCTTGGGACTGTATGAAAAGGTTTGGATATATTAACTAGGTAATTTTAAGGAACGCCTGGTATATAGATTATAGAATCGAAAAAAAAGTATTAGCCGGTTTAAACGGTATGGAATTATAATAGGTAAAATTGTTGGTTTTCATACTTGAAAAAAAATAAATTTGAAATAATTATAAAATCTAATACTTAATGTATTTAGGTATTAATGAAATAAAGTAAAATGAGACATATATAAGATGTGTGAAATATCTATCGAGAAAGGATTAACATTGATTTGAATTTTACCAACAATGGCGAATGATCTGACATGTTTTTATATATAATTTATTTATAATTTAAAACTCACCGGCTGTGGTCCAAACTTAAAGTATTTTCCCAAAAAAAAACAACAACGTAACAAATGGTTTCCTTCTAAAATAACATCTTCTCCACAAAATAAAAAATAAACTTAAACCAAATTCGGAAACATGGCACCCCAGCCGCTCTACTTTGATCGGTGTTTATTCGGTAGGATCCAGCAAGCAAGTGACGATCTGACGGTACTTCGCTGCCAAGATGATGTACTTTCCGAATCTTACACAGAGGGCGGGATTTAATGCCAACTTTAGAAAATAAAATTTACTGGAGTTATTTAAATTTTTGGTTTAAGAATATTTCAAAGATGAATTTAATTTATAATTAAATTAAAAGATTCCAGTGACAAAAAGGTAAGTGGTTCTTTAAGTAACGAACTCGTTACAATGTGGACGTGATTTGCTAGACGAAAAAGAAGAAGAAGAATATATAAATTGTCAGTGATAACCAAACTGCCAAACTGCAACGAAGAATTACTTTAGCATGGGCTGTATATGGAGCTCTATCAGACATCATCAAGAGCAATATGCCAAATTATTTAAAAAAGAAAACGTTCGACCAATGTGTTCTTCAAATCATGACTTACGGCGCTGAAATACTTTTTTTCTTCCAGGCTATAGTAACCTCACTCAGAGTAGCCCAAAGAAGAATGGAACGCTCGCTACTTGGACTGACTCTCAGAGACAGTGTTAGAAACTAAGAAATAAGAAGAAGCACAGATGTCACAGATATCATAGAGCGTAAAGCATGGCTGAAGTGGAACTGGACGGGACATGTGGCCAGAATGCACGATGGGCGGTGGACTCAAAAAAATTACAGTATGGATAAGACGATCTGACGGAAGAAGCAGATATAGATCATCTACAGAGATAGATAGAATCGCTGGGAATTGGCCGCATCTCAAAATCGACAGAACTGAAAGAAACTAAGGAAGGCCTATGTTCAACTTTTGACGCAGAAGGCTGGATAATAATGATGAAGATAATGATGAAGATGATGATGATGATGATAACACTGTGGGCAAATGGGCATATTCTGTTTTGACAACTCGAAATTTTTGTTTTAATATGCAAACTACAAACTCTTCCACGATACGTAAATAAATATAAAAACTAATTTAAAGCCTAGTAAAACATTGCTAAAATAAATATTGACGTTTAACTGTTTGCCAAAGCAAACGCAAAAATTCTAATCCTTCATTCTTTCACAAAAACACACATTCCGTATGAACTTGCCGGGTCAACGTTCCACTGAACTGACCAACACGAACAAAACCGCAAATGAAAATCCTAAACAAATATGGCGACACTTAAGCGGCGTTTGAACACTAAATAATCAATACCTTTGGTAAATAATTCTACTTCTACTACCTCAAACAGTCAATTATGTAAAGCAAATAGTAAACCCTAGTCTATTATTTTTTGTTCTGCGTATTTACTTAAGTTTCCGCTACGTCAATATGGGCGTGTAATGGATTTTTAACACGTTTGATGGTCGAATTGTTTCATGTTTTTAATAACAATATGAGCATGTTACAGTTTGAAACCTGCGTTTTTGATAATTATAACTTATTTATAAAATACTGACAATATTAAAGGAACTGTATACTCTAGTAGTTAGAGACCTCTAAATGTCAGTGAACCTCTGAAAATCATCCAACCAAACTAAATTTTGAAGAGAATGTGAAATTTGTAACCCCAAAAAGGTACAAAAAAATTCCTACCCTCGGGCTCCTAAAACTCCCTTTATAGAGGTGGGGCAGAGAAAACATCGATTTACCAAGCATCAGTACGCCGCGCCGTAAAAAATGTTTTAAACAAGAAATGTAGCTAAGATAATTTTTAACAAAACTGTTTATTAGCAGGTTTGTGTAAAATAAACCGTTTTTTCATACTTGTAAAGACCGACAATTTTAAATGCCAGTTACCGCACGACATAAATTTTTTAAATTGATATAAGGTTGAATGCTCGAATAAATGAACTTTGAAAAATTAAAGACAAATATCGAGCACAATTTTAATAATCAAATCTTGCCCAAGTACTTTCGCTTTCTACAGCATCATCAGGGGCATTTCGTCAAATTGGGCAATTCAGCAAGCGCAGAATGTAATAAACATGAAATTGAATATAAATTGTACATAACACTACACTAAAATAAGGACAAACAGTTTAAAATTATTTAAAAACTATTCTACGCTTTACATTCTTGTTGGCAACAGGAGAGAGAATAGTAGTTAACGGACACATTAACATATTTCATGACATATTTTATGTCACCTTAGCATTTCCGTTAAATACCATTCTTTCTCGTGTTGCCGACAAGAATGTAGAATTCTCGTGTAGAGCGTAGAATAATTTTTAAATAATTTTAAACTGCTTGTCCATATTTTAGTGAAGTGTTATGAACAATTTATGTTCAATTTTATGTTTATTAGATTCTGCGCTTACTGGATAGCCAAAATTTGACGAGATGTCCCTAATAATGCTGTAGAAAGCGAAAGTACTTGGGCAAGATTTGATTATTAAAATTGTGCTCGATATTTGCCTTTAATTTTTCAAAGTTCATAATTTTTTAAATAAAATTTGTATCAAGTCGACAGTAAAAATTCGATATCGTTTGGTCAAAGTATAGTTTGGTATTTTGTCGCAATGAAGTCAGTTACTATAAAGCTGTTAAACTTTGGGTAGTGACGTCACTCTGTGAGAGACTATTTTTTTGATGTTGGTATTAAACAGGGTATTATAAGGAGTCGAACGTTTCAGTACCTTTATGTATCGTTGTGACTGAAGATTAGTCGTCGTGTGACCATTACAGTGTAATATTGTGGTAAAGTAAACGAGTTTTCGGCTGTCTCACATCGAGGTGAACTATTAGATATTTGTACGTTTTCTTAATTCTAATTTAAAGATTGTTAGATTTTAGTAATGGAGGATTACTAGCACGGGCAAGCTTACTTACAAAAACTTTTAAAAGAAGTAGGACTATATAATGGTTGAAATGCATTGCATAAATGGCACGCGAAGATGAATTAGAGGAAGAGGAACAGGACATTGAAGAGGTTATAAATCACGACAGTGAATCAGAACATGAGATATCAGATACAGATGAAACAGTTGCGGTTCATCAGTCTGCCCGATTTTTCTATGTATGTATGTTAACAAACTAGAATATGTATTAGCAACTACTGATAAACTTTTATAGGATAACATAATCATTTGCTTACCGGGTCTACAAAAATTATTCAAAATTTAAAGGACGCTGTCGAAATTTGGAATTATTTCTTGGATAACACGATAATTGGTATCATTATCAAAAATACAAATAAATACTTAGCCTACATTCAAGAAACCTATTAGCGAGAGCGAAATGCTTACTGATGAAATAGAAATCCGTGCTTTTATAGAACTCTTATATTTATCTCGGCTAGTTCACTGTAAACGTGCCTGCACAGAAGATCTTTGGAGGAGAGTGGCAAAGACGATGACACTACAAAGGTTGCGATTTTTTCTTCGTTGTATTAGGTTTGATGATACGTAAACACGTACAGAGCGATTAAAAATTGACAAGCTAGTTACCATTCGTGTGGTGTTCGTTCCCTCAGTACATTCACTCAAAACCTAGTAAATACGGACTCAATATATTTGCAGTTTGTAGTAATTCAAAAGTATTTTACAAATCAAAAATGACAATCTTCCTGGTGGTCTACAGTGATATGGTTTTAGGATTATGCAAACACATTTCTGGTTCACGCGTTAACTTGACAATGGATAACTGGTTTACCAGTTCCACTCATATCAGTTCCACTTGTGGAAAAATTGCTTCAGGGTTACAAAATAACTACAATTGAAAAGCTAAGAAAAAATGAAACAAAAGGAAGTCGAGTTTTCAAACTCCACTAAAGGTCCAATCTATACAAGCATGTTTGGCTGTACAGAGGATATCACAATCGTTTCTTATATCCCATAGCAACGCAAAAATGTGATTTTAATATTAAGCCTGCACATAATAACAATATTGATATTAACATTGGTCGTCTTCTTCTTCCTACTTTATAAATAGGCTTAATGCGTTGTCTGTTAGACGTTGTCTGATCATCTTTTCCTCGGTCGTCCCAATGATCATCTTCTTCCATTTAACGATTTGTCTCTTGCTATTCGTACTATTGTATTTTCTGCCATTCTTTCGATGTGTTGATTCCATTCCAATTTTTTCTTTTGGTCCACGCGTTTATTTTCTCTATACCACATCTCGCTCGTATTTCCTCGCTTCCTACTCCGTCTCTTAGAGTTTGGTTTGTTATTTTTCGTAGGATTTTCATTTCTGTTGTTTCCAGCAGTCTTTGTGTTTTCGTTGTATCTGCTCTTGTTTCCGCTATGTACGTCATTATCGGTCTTATTGTTGATTTATATATCCTGGTTTTCGTGTCCGTTGTGAGGTATTTGTTTATCCAGATTGTGTTGTTGAGACATCCTGCTGCTCTGTTTGCCATGTTCACTTGTTTTTGTACTCCTTCTTCCACTTTTCCGTAGCTTAACAGTTTTATTTCCAAGTATTCAGTTTCCATCACTTGTTCTATTATTTTGTTATTTACGACTAGTTTACATCGTCTCGGTTCCGCTGATATCACTATCGTTTTAGTTTTCTCTGTTGAGATTACCATGTTGTATATGAGCGCCGTATCTTTGAATTCTTTAATTAATCTTTGTAGGTCATCTTCATTTTCGGCTGTTATTATGGCGTCGTCGGCGAAGTATATTATCCTTATTTCCTTGTCTCCCATTCTATATCCTCTTCTTTTTTTAACTTTCTTTATGATTTTATCCATTATCAGATTAAATATTAATGGGCTCAGTAAATCTCCTTATCTAATGTCAGTTTCATATTTGATAGGTTGCGATAGTTTTCCTTTACATCCCACCATAGCTGTGTTATCTTTATATATATTCTCAATGGTTTTTACTAAATCCAGTGATATTCCCTTTTCATATAATAAATGTATCGCGTCCCGAATTCTCACTCTATCAAACGCTTTCTTCAAATCTATCAGACACATATATGCTGGTTTTTTGTATTCCAGCGACTTTTCTTTTATTTATCTTATTACAAAAACTGCATCCGTGCATGATCTTCCTGTCCTAAATCCTGGCTGTTCCTCTTGCAGAGATATTCGTTCGTTTATTTTTGTCGCTATTATTTTTGTTGTCAATTTGAGTATTGTATTTAAAAGATTTATTGCTCGATAATTATTGGGGTCTTTCTTATCTCCTTTTTTAAAGAACATCACCATGATCGCTTTCCTCCATTCATCTGGTATTCTGTTCGTGGTGATTATTTTATTAATAAGAAGTTGCAGTTGTTGTACAAGGTAATCACCCCCATATTCTACGAGTTTATTTTTTATTTGATCTTCTCCTGGTGATTTTCTGTTTTTTTTTAATTTGTTTATTCCTTCTTTCACATAATTTTGGGAGATTTCGGTCTTTTCCTCAGTTATTATATTTAGCGTTTCTGGTAAAGGTTATTCGTTTTGTTTTTTAAACATTTCTGTCAGGAAGGCCACCCATGTATCCTTTTGTATGTGTTCTATTTCAACTAGTTCTTTCATTTCGCTTCTTTATTGTCTTATGAAGCGCCACATTTGTTTCTGTTGTCCATAGAAATCCATCTCTAGTCCTTTTGTGAATCTTTCCCAGTAATCTGCTTTTGTTTTTCTTAACAATTGATGAGTTTCAGTTCTTATTATTTTATAATCTTCATTCGTCATATATGATTCATTCGTTTTTTCTGACTTATATTTTATGAAAGCTTTCTTTTTTTGGTGACATTTTTGTTTAATCTCTAGTGTAAACCATGGTATTTTCATTGACCACTTTTTGTTTACTATTTTCGTTCCAAGGGCTTCTCGGGCAGCGTCCAGAATATTTTTCTTAAGTTTTCTTCAGCTAGTCTCTACATTGCTTTTATTTTCGATATTCTCCATTTGTATTTTCTGTTCTAGCCTTTTTTGATATAATGATTTTATGGTGTCATCTCTTAAATTTTCTATTTTTATTATTTCCTCTGAATTGGTTTGTTTAAGCTTCTCTATCCATTCTTCATTGAATCTACTTCTTGTATCTAACTCTTGTATTTTCAATCGTGTATTTGTGTTGAATTTTATGATCAAAAAATCTGTTGGTTATTCTCAGTTCGTTTGATGTGCAGAATTCCACCATTCTCTTTTCGTTTTCATTGATAACTCTTTCGTTAAACCTTTGTTTTATTCCTGGTATTACTTCGTCTCCTATTCTGGTATTGAAATCTCCCAATAATATAAGTAATTCATTTTGCTTCACTTCTCTTTCCACTAATGTTTGTAGCTCATCATAGAATTCTTCTTAATCGCTGTCAGGTTTGAAGTCTTCTGGTGCATATATCGCTAATTTTTACTAAAAGTATTCTCTGAGATATGTACAGGCACTCTTTAATTTGATCTTTATATTTTGTTTTGCTTTGTGATAATGATTGCTACACCTTTGAAAAGTGTAGCAATCATTATTGCTACACCTTTCTTTGCTCTTTCTTGTTTCGGAACCCCACTAAATATTAGTAAATATTCTAAAGGTACTACACAAAATATTCAGAGTCGTCTATAAAAACGGAATATGGAGGTGTAGATATAACCTTGATTTTCAAAATGTCTACAATACTAAATTTGATGGAAGGCCAAACATCACAACATTTAAAAGCTGTACCTTTGTGTAAGTAATCTATGAACACACAACCACCAGTAGGAGCAGCGTATCTTTTTTCCTTGAGAAGTTGTCGATTGGAAACTCTCTTTTGACTTTTTCGAGATCCGGCACTTGCTCTTCCAACTAAGACTAATACACTATCTACATTACTTTGCTTTAAACTCATTTCAACTCATTATGTCACTTAATTAAGCATATAGGTATATGCTTAATTAAATTAAAACCTTCCTCTGAAACTAATATGTTTAGAATGTGTATTGACAGCAATAACAATTAAAACCATGTGCCTAAGTCACCTGACTGGAATACCTACTCCTAATTGGATGAATAAAAATTGTAGGATTTTGCTATATTAATATTAATATATATTATGTTATATATTATATATTATATAATTAATATTACAACTGAAACTGTGTGGTTTTGATCAGCAATAAACATGACAGGCTATATATTTTAAAATGACGAATTAGAAACATTTCTTATAAAAAAAAAATAGTGTTTGGACATCTGGGGTTATGAAAATTACCTCCTCAAATACAAAATTTGCCCGTTTACCTTTTCAAAATGCATAGTAACACTACCACTGTATATAAATTTCCTTTTTAATATCATCTAATGGACAAAACAAGTTCACTTGTCATTCGTTTGTACGTGCGACTTAAATTCCAATTGACCAAACTGAAATGACGCTGATGGCATTGGATGACCATCGACCAAAAAGCTTCATGAATGGATATCATCCAATGAATTAGTCTAGCATGAACTACAGTCAATATGGAAACTGTTATTAAGAGAACGGTTTACATTAAATTTTTTATCCCTTTATTCTGGTCGCAGAAATTAATTTGGAATATTGAAATCGCGCTGTCTACGGGGTGACTCCGAAATGGAAACTGATCATAAGTGTTCGTTTGTTAAGGTTTTTGTTGAGATATTTTATTAGGTTTTATTATCCGTTGACAAATAATAATTTGTCAACGGATATAAGATATTATAATAAAGAAAAATATAGCTATACCAAATTCATTTAACAGAAAAGTAGCCGTCAATAAATACATACACAGAACACGTGAAACCTGATGTTTATATAATCGTACAGGGTTGTATTAAGATTCTAGCAGTCTGTAACATCTGAATTTGAAATAAATTAATTTATAATTTTTAGGATTACTGTTAAAATAATAGTAATCAATGATTAATCTTCCAAAGAAGTATATTTAAATATTAGTTTTTGAAAACTGTCATTCACACATCATTAGTTAATTGTGGTATTAATCAAAAGGCAAAAAATAGAAAGTTGTTTTTATAAATTTTACGCTTTAAGACCAATATTTGGAAATAAGTAATAATATTATCATTAATGATATAAACACAGACCTCTTCTTGTAGAAAAGTTATATGAGCTATACATTTCTTGTAGCGAAAATACTTATTGGGTAGATAGACTAAATAAAATTTATTTAGTCGACTTTTCGATTTCGATTTAACATTTATTTGTGTCAGCAGAAACGAATGTACATTCAGAAGGATTGTTACGTCACTATTTTTTACTTTGATTACGGTTATGTCGAAGATGGTTCGAGATATCAAAATGCCATTTTCAGATTTTAATTCTGGAGACAAAACTGTATATGAATTCATCGATATATCGTCCCCAAGTATTGCATAGGCAACAATGCACAAACGAACATACTTTGGATGTAAAACGAAAGATTTTCATTGAAAATTATGAAAAAAACTTTTTACTATTACATATAAGTAATATCGAATTACGAAAAATAAGTACTGGAAAACTACATAGGTACAATGAGTAAAATGGGTTACAGTTTTTCCTTTTCGAAATATTCCATTTTGTTTATCTAATTTAGAATATTTGATGGTACACAAGGCAAATATCGAACACAGTATTTAATCAAATCTTGCCCAAGTACTTTAGATCACAAGATCATCCTCAGGGGCATCTGAAATAAGCCAAGAAACGTTTTTTAAAAAAGGAAAATTAATTCACTTGGATAAAAACTCCAAGTTTATAGTTGAAAAAAGTTTTTTTTATGTGATTAACGTTTATAGACTTACTTCGTCAGTTGTGGCCTATCCAGCAGTAACAGAATGTCAAAAAATGAAAATTGGGACATAACAAATACACTAAACAAAGACAAACAAACACTTTAAAATTTAAAAAATTGGAGAAGCTACATTTTATATAGAAGCCGGAGACAGAATGGCTCCCAGCCTGGCGGAGGCGGAAATATTGAGATGACATGTGACAAATGACAGCTTGTGAAGGGCAGTTACAATAGGTAAGTGATCTGCGCCTTTCAAGATTCTATGAAACTAAGTATTGACCAAAGGTCCAACTGACACCACTATAGGAAATCAACTGAAGAAATATAAAATTATATCTAATATTTTTATGTAGATTGAATAATCTAGATCTCACACTCAAACCTGTCTATAATAATTAGGATGTTAGTTTGAGAGCAATTGAAGTTGACATAAAGTATGAATGTAAGAAATAGACTAAACAATATATTAGACAGTGGATAGTTGACTACAATAAAATGGTCCACTAAGCGCTATCAGTACTGTAAAAAGCAAATCTGAATATTCAGTTGAATTGCTAAACATTAAAATCAAAATTAAAAGCAAAATATATAAATGGGTTGTAATCCAAGTAGTTCAGTTGAATCCACAGTCGATGGAAGAACTTTCAAATTAATATGTAAATACTCAGTGCATGAAGTCTAAACAGTCGAGCTGGGCCCTCTACGAGATGGAGCTGTAATAAAGTTTTTAAATATAGGATTAAATTTAGTACAATTTAAATTAATTTGAGTATTAAGACAGTGAGAGTTTTCATTTGTTTCCCTTGTAATCTCCAAATCTTCTAATAAATCCAACTCAAGATAGTTTTTCTTTCTACTGATGTCACGTACGATAGATGAACCAGAATTGATGTTAAAATTGTGGTTGCTGGATACTAAGTGTTGACCAAAACTTGAAGAGTTTGGTCTTTTCAAATGTTCAGAGACTCTAGTGGATAACTTTCTGATGGTTCTACCTACATAAGAGGCATCACAATCATCACATTTTAATTTGTAAATACCACTTTTATCAAGTGTATTTATCCTATCTTTGGTATTGATTAAGAAGGAGCCTAAAGTGTTATGTGATTTAAAGGAGATTTTGATGTTATCAATTGTAGAAGTAAAAAGTTTAGATATTTTAAATCATGAATTTGTTGCTTGTGTGAGTCCATTTCAAATAGGTAAAGAAATAATAAATCAGACTTACTCACAATCAATTTAATTTAACTATCCGACGACCGGTTTCGCTTTCTACAATATGCAAAGCATCTGCAGGTCTCGGTACAAAGTTAAACAAATGCTGAAATGATAAAAACCCATATTAGGGTGTTGTCTAATAAAGATAAACAAATTAGATGTTATAAATTACAATAATCTCTTCTATTGGAATAAATTAATGAATGAGCAAATAAATAAATGAAATAAAATAAAATTACTTACATGCCGGTACTCTAATAATAGATGGAGGTAGAACATGTTTGAAACTACTGTATATTGTTGAATGGAGAACTCAATACTATTATTGCAGTTGTTTGACAGTAAACGGGAAGTTCTTGAGGAGGTAGATTTGATCCAATGAATTTGAGATGTGTGTGAAATTGTTTGTTAAATGTAAGTGGTGTAATATATTATTGTGTTATTAAAAGTTATTTATATTTATTCTAATAGAAGAGATTTTATGACAATTTGTGGGCCTTACCTTGTCCTTTTACCTTTTTTACAAAATATTTGTACCTTTTATTCAACTCAATCATTTAAATAAAACCACAGACAGGTAATATTGGCATAATTATTGTAATTTATAACATCTAATTTGTTTATCTTTATTAGACAACACCCTAATATGGGTTTTTATCATTTCAGCATTTGTTTAACTTTGTACCGAGACCTGAAGATGCTTTGCATATTGTAGAAAGCGAAACCAGTCGTCGGATAGTTAAATTAAATTGATTGTGAGTAAGTCTGATTTATTATTTCTTTACCTATTTAGATATTTTATTGGAAATGCTGCTAATATAAGTGAAGGAGAAATATATGATGTTATCTGAAACATTAGGTTGAAAAGACTGTGATGAATATGTAAGCTTTTCTGCAATTTTTAGTTTAGCTCTATTTAGAAGTTTGTAAATAATGTTAGGATCATAGCCATTATTGACAGCAATCTGCTTAAGAGTATTGAGTTCTGTATTAAAATTATCATCAGAAAGAGGAAATTTAAGTAATCGATGAATGTAACTGTTGAAAGCAGCCATTTTATGCTGAGTTGGGTGATTAGACGTTCCATGTATAGCGTGATCTGTTTAGGTGGGTTTTCTATAAATGTTGTACTCTAAAGAATCTTTGTTACGGGATATAGTCATATCCAAGAAGTTCAACTTATTGTCAGATTCTGGTTCCAGAGTAAAAGAGATGTTAGGATGGAGGTTATTGAGATCATCCAGAATCTGTTGAGACTGCTGTTGCTTAGCAGTAAATGCTATTCTGGCTTGCTAAATCCTGCTACGTATCTCTATGTCTGGATCTAGATCTTCAGTTATCCAACTACCGATATATCTGAACTTGGAGACCTTTTGGATGTTCTTGTTGTTTACTCTTATATTTAATTGCATATTTCGTGTTCTACTAACCACCATTACCTTCGTCTTGTCTATATTAGTCTTCAAGCCCAGTCGTTCTCGTTCAGTGTTTATTCTATATATTAGTCGTTGTAGCGCTTCTTGGCTATGAGCTTTTATGACTGTGTCATCAGCATAGTGAAGATTACTAATAGTCTGTCCGTTGATTTTGATTCCATCTTCAGTGTCACTTAAGACTCTATCGAAAATCGTTTCAGAGTTAAGATTAAAAAAGGGGTGTCAGAACACAACCTTGTCGTACACCTTTTTCGATCAAGAAATATGATGTAGATTTCAGTCCTAGTCTCACAGGTGCCACTTGATTCATATAAAGGTTCTTTATGATTTTAAGGTCATTCTCATAAATCGAACGTTCCTGGAGCAATCGTTTCGTCACTATCCGCATGTAATTGAGTCACTCTACCCAGGCACCATCTAAAGGGTTCAGTTACATCTTTTTTCACCGTCAGTAGAATTCCAATTATGAGAAGACTGTTGAAATGTTTTTTTCACTTAACTCACTGCTGGAGGGATGAAATGTGTTCCTTTGACCACCTAGTCCAATAACCTTGGATCATTTTTTAAAGCATTTGGAATCTGCTAAGGCTGTTTTTAGAAGGGTCGTTAGACATTGTTGAGAGTGGTTGTTAGTCTAGGCAAGCTTCAATTTGACATAAAACAGTGGAAAACTCTTCATATGAAAGAATTGTATTGCCAATAACACGCTTTAGGTGAAATTTGACAGATTTTACTCCCGCCTCCCAAACTCCTCCAAAGTGAGGTGATCGTGACGGAATAAATCGTGTCGGATCGTGTCAAAAATTTGACAAGCTCATTTTTTACGCCAACGAAGGTCTACCATTATCTGAAAGGATGGAAGCGCATTTTCCGCGTCGAGAAATAAAGCGTTTTAGCGTTGCTAAAAAACTTTCTCACGACTTCTAAATGTATGGCCTTAGTTGCTAAACAGATAAATAGAGCTATGTAACTCTTGACAGTTTTATAATTTCGGGTGTGTTGATCCATTAGCAAACAAGGTCCTGCATAATCAAGTCCACAGTTGTAAAATGGTCTAAAGGGAACAAGACATGACGAGGATAAATTACCCATAAGATAGGTTTCTACTTTAGGAGCCACACTAAAGCAGATAATACAATCGCGAACTATTTGTGAACCACTTGACGTCCATTAATGGGCCAAAATTTTTCACGAGTGGAGCTAATAGTAGTTGAGGACCGCAATGATTTAAGGTAAGATGCTCATTTCGTACAAGAATAGTAGTAAAGGGGTGTTTAGAATCAAGAACAATGGGATGTTTATCTTCGTAACAAAAATCAGAATTATGCAGTCTTCCACCAACGCGGAGTATGTTATCCTTGATAACTGATAACTGATAAAACTGATAAAACTTGATAACTGATAAAAAAGAAGAATTATTTGAAATGATGAAAGAACTGGACGTAGAAGCTGGAAAGATAGGCATTAATATGAATTACAGCAAGACCAAAACCATAACAAATACAGATAAAAACCACAATGAGAATCGGACAAGATGAAATAGAACAAGTTCAGGATTATATATATATATATATATATATATATCTTGGTCAAACTATTAAACTTAACAAAGAGAACCAAACAGCAGAGATAAAGAGACGAGTTACACTGGCATGGGCAGCATTTGGCAAACTAAGCTACATTCTTAAAAACAAAAGATATCTGAAAGATAACAAAATATGTTAAGACCAAAGTATACAATCAATGCGTACTCCTGTTCTTACTTATGGTTCCCAAACGTGGACATTTACAAAAGCAAACATGGACAAAATCGTCAAAACCCAAAGAGCAATGGAAAGACAAATGTTGCACTAAGACAAATGGATAAAAAAAAACGAGTGGATAAGAGAGAAAATAAAAGTGAGGTATGTTAGACAAGAAGTTGCAAAATTGAAATGGAGATTTGCCGGACACAATATAAGACAAACAGAATACCGATGGAACAAAATTCTTATGTTGGAGACCGTGGGAATATAAACGAAGCAGAGGAAGGCCCCAAATGAGATGGGCAGATGATATCAAGAAGCACGTGGGATCTAGGTGGATGACTGTAGCGACAGACAGAGAAGAATGGAAAACGATTGGAGAGGCCTATGTCCAAAGATGGACCGAAAAAGGATAATTAGATAGATAGATAGATAGATTAATCAATAAAAAATCAATTTGATTTCTTACGATGTTGTCATGCGTATGTTGTGAAGACTGCCAGGTGTAGAGTCTTCGAGGTGGCAGTTTGTACCAGGTATTCGCAATGACTAATTTTTCTTCTTGACAGAACTGGATTAGCATCTACCAAACCAAAGGCACCCACGACATCTTCAACATGTCCTCGCTCTACCTTCGCATTGAAATCTCCCATGATTATAAAAGTCTGGTTCTTCTTGATCAATTCCATTAACTCCTTAATCTCTCTGTACAATTGTTTTACTTCATTTTCAGGCTTGTCCAAGGTTGGTGCATAAATTTGTATAATGTTAAGGTCAACAGGATCGGCTTGGACTTGTAGTGGTTCTGCCCTATCTGAGTATGCCACGAAATTCCTTACTGATTTGTTTGAGGCTGTAATAACTAAAAATCCAACTCCGTTATAATGATGGGGTAGGTTATTTCCTGAGTAATATAGTGTCTTTTTCTTTAGTACATTTACCACTGTTGGGCCATCAAGTCCTATGATGTCTAGGTCGCATCGTTCCATTTCTTGTATTATGTTGTCTAGTTTGTCCAAGATGCATCACGTTACCTTTTCTACCTGGTAACAAAAGACACTGCCCGTGACCAACCTACCTACCGAGATGTATGGGAAGCCTTACTTCAATTGAGAGAGCCCGTACTAGAGTCCGACGTGCTAAAGTTAGCCATGATAAAGTTGGAGTGCTGCCAATTAGATTGGAGGATTATCCGAAATATGGTGGAGGAGATCTTTAAAGACACCGAAGTCAAGGTGTTAGTCAGTTGGAATCCGCCTAGTTACTGGTGCGGAGAGAAAACCGTCCCTTGTTATTTTTATACAACTGGAAGTTGTAAAAGAGGAGCTGCCGATACCAGAATACCCTTTTCTGTTCAAGTTCCGACAAGGTTCCAGGAGGAACCATCTTTTAAGAGGGGGCAATGTTACGATAAATTCTGACCCAAAACCGTAAACATATTTATTACTAATATTCTTATACATTCACGTATTTTCTAGGTAATACCTACCTGACACACGATGGGTACCCCTCCGATATAAAACAATCGAACCTTCTGGAGAGAGGCTGATGTAAAAATACCAGTTTGAGACCATTCGCTGCTCTGTCTAGCCGAGAAGGCCATCGAACCTTCGATGATGTTCCATTTTAAGAGATGATTTCATATAAATAACGGGCCATTCATTGTGGGGAGTCAGTCAGAAGAGAATATCGCAGATATCGGGTTTTTATGTAACGGTCGTATGAAAATAAATTATGTAGTTATTAGTGTAAAATAAATTAGTTATATTGTACAAATAAATAAACTTTAAATTAAGTTGTAAGTGTTATAAATATAGAACCTTTGATAAATGATAAAAACAATAAATTAGAATTAATAAAGACGTAACACTATCTAATACGTCGATATCATCGATCGAATATAGATAAATATGTATTGTAGGTTATAATAAAATCGATTCCCTTGTCATTAAAGGGAAAACGAATACTGGCCAGTGGGCAAGGCCATTTTAGAACAGAACTTCCAGAAGAGAGGGAGAGGTTGTTGAGTTTAATTGCGGCAGGCAGAACTTGGGAGAAAGAAAAAAAATTTAAGATATTTTATTATTTTTTGGGAAATGTGAAGAGTTGTTTTTTTGGTTGTTTGAAGAAGTATTTAGTTTATGTGCAGTTTTTCTTATCCTTATTAAGAAGTTACGTTGTTTTTATGAGAAAACACTCCGATAGGTTCTGGTAAGTTACCACACACTTTCCATTTAATTAAGTCCTCAATCCACTAAACCTTCTCACCTTATTAGAAATATTCAGCTTCGTTCTTATTTCTATATACATATATAATATATTCAAGTGTAGTAACATTAAATATTTGAGCCAAGGTCACTTAGTGACAAATATATTCTAGTTTTTGTTATTAGAACAAAAACTATATTAAGTACAAGAACATATAATAAAAAGGTTTTTTGTTCTCTTGTAGCCTGTCGGCTTTAATCTTAAGAATTTGAATTTTCATTTTTATTTGGGGACGAATATTTTTTTAATTTGGGGAGGAATTGAAACGTTAATTTTGGAAAAGAAGGAATTTTGGTTTGAATTTTCTGGTTGGTCTGCCATTCTTTACAGGCTATTATAACAAACGTAGGCTGATCCATCTTAGAACTCGTCCACTACCTGGACACTAAACAGCGGATTAGGGAAATTCCTTTCCAGAAATAGGGTTACTAAGGACAACAAAATTATTGTTACGATTTTAAATGTTATGGCATATAGAACTGTAAATATTTTATGACTAATTCTTTTTTTATTGATTCTCGTAATTTGTAGGTCAAAATATACCTGAGCTTAGCTACCAGTTGTTTACCAGAAATCTCTAGACACTAATTTTAGTGAGTCATCCACGTCTCGAGGTTGAAAAACGAGTCGAGCGCCTTCACCAAAATACGAGACTATTCAAGAAGTCCGCCGAATTCTCTGGATGACAACAGTTGTGTATATAAATGAAAGATTTTTATTTGGCAGTCAGTCATAAGAAGATCGGTAAACGCGGTTTACTTGTACGAAACGTGAAATAAATACATTTGTAAAGTTATTTAATAAATTAGTAATTAGCTATCGTGAGTTTTAATAAATTAGATTATAGACAATAAATTAGAATAAAGACATATAAATTCGAACTATATAAATATATAACATTTGGTGCCAGAAGTGGGATTTCAACATAAATCCAGCAGTGACTTTTGAAAAAGACTTTAAAACTTTTGAAAGGTATTGTTCGTCGGGAACATCCGCGTAGTTCAGTAGTGATCGTTGTACGAAAGAACATTTAAAAAGTACGTGTGTGCCTGACCAAAGATGCTGCTAGTAGAACTTTCAGTGAAACAGTTGCGTGAGCAACTAGAAGAACGCGATGAAGACTGCAGCGGGTCCAAGAAGATCCTCCAAGAACGACTGAAGACTGTTCTCAACAAGAATGGAGACGACCCAGAGACATTCCAGTTCCAGTCAGCAGAAGAAGCCGTTTTAACGAAAATAATTGATGGAAAATTCGAGACTGTTTCCAAAAGATTCGATGAAACGAATTACGGTACAATAACCCCAGTTGTCAGCGGTATTGCAGTTCAATACTCCAACCGATCAGCAGTTTCGACACATATTGCAGACAGGTCGTCATCAATTAATTTTATATAAATACTGTTCATTTTTATTTCAAAGTTAGTTGTAATTATATTAAATAAAGTGCTGTTACTCTGTTAGTTGTACCTTTAAAAGGGCCTTTTTAAAAGGTACCTTCGGGAGTGACAACCCTTAAGTGGCGCATTCAGTGGATTAGTGGGAGAGTCTCCAGAAGATCCTCGTCGTTTTCAAACGTTTACCCGCTATCGAACCAAAATCCAGGGAAAACTGCAGCTGTTTAACCCACGGATTCCAGGCAAATTGGCACAGAAAAATATTTATGAAGAAAGCCGAAAAGAAACTTAAAGAAGAAAAGAAACTTGTACCAAAAAGGAATGCATCCAGGCATCATCCTCTACCTGTAAGCAAATTTCATCTTATTTCTAATTCAAATATCATTTCACAAGTATCATCATTTAGAATAAGCGATTCTCTTGCAACAATTTTTGAATCTAATATAGAATCTAGTGAAAATATTAAACCTGATTTAGATTTAGTTGATAATAACCCTATTTTTAAGTCCAAAAATTCGTTCGAAATACCTTCAATAATTATTACTCCAGCATCTTGTTCAAATAACTCCAATATGGCACCAATTTTTGATGTAAACAAAGACCTTTCTATCGTACCAGAGTACGACGGCAATCCCAATGAACTTCACAATTTTATTGATGTTATTTCTATGCTTTTAAACCATTTCTGGGATCATACAAATCCCGAAAATTTTCAAAATCATATGCTCACCCGAGGAATTATGAACAAAATTAAAGGAAGAGCCAGAGAAATTATTTCTGTATACGGCTGTAAAGACTGGCCGTCAATAAAATCAATTCTTGTCCAAAATTTTTCAGACCAACGTAACGAAAACTCGTTAACCAGAGATTTAGTCAATCTTCGTCAAGCTCCGAACGAAAACCCGCATCAATTTCATGAAAAAGTTATGAGTCTCTTAAATACTATCTCAAATCACATTGAATTACATACAGAAATCGAGGAAGTTAAAAGAAGTAAAAAAGAATTTTTCCAACAACAAGCTCTAACCACATTTTTGGCAGGCCTTAGAGAACCCCTAGGATCAACAATTCGATCCATGAGACCACCTAATCTCGCCCTTGCTATCCAATATATTCAGGAAGAAAATAACATTAGATATCTCCAAAAAAATAATTATTCCCTATCATCTAATAAACCATCTACTTCACAAACACAGAGACTAAATTTAACTCATACACCCGCTCCTACACGATGGCAGCCTGAGGTGCCCAAGCCCCAATGGCCACAGCCATTCTTTAGGCCAAATCAAATGCCCCTGCAACAGCAGCCATTTAACAATAATCCAAGAGGGACATTTCAACCCCCTAGATTTCAACAAAATCAACAAATCACTCCATATGCACAAAATTCTAGGGCTAATCAACCCAATTTTCATAAACCAGTGCCATCTCAATCATATAAGCCAACACCTATGAGCATATCTACACGCCAAACCGGCTTTAATAGACCCCAATCTCAAAGAAACTTCCGCTTTCAACAAACAGCCAGCCCCCGATTTACTGTAGAAGAACTTTTTAATATCGAACAACAAGAAGAAAATAATTACGATGAAAGTATAGACAATGACACATACACAGATTACCCTTATTATGAATAAGAAAGCCAAGAATATGATGAAAATGTAAATTTTCAAACGTTTCTAGAAGAAAAAGAAGAAACGTAGTAGAATTACATTCCTATGCTGATAAAAGAGAGCTTCCTTACATTAAAATTCAAAACCCACCTCTTAAACTTCTTATTGATACAGGAGCCACTAAATCTTTCCTTAATCCTGATATAGCCAATAAATTCTACAAAAATAATATTAAATATGAACCATTTATCGTTACATCAATTTTTCAGAATCATTCACAAGATTATTGTGTAGAAATTCCAATTTTTCCCGAATTTAACTCGGATATTAACTTAAAATTTTATCTTTTTAAATTTCACAAGACATTCGACGGTCTTATCGGCCTCGATAATCTCAAACTTCTAAAAGCAAATCTCGATTTTACCCAAGCTACTCTTACTACAGAGCATTCTATTCTTCCTATTAATTACTATGTCACAAACAAAGCCCAATTCTATACAGTCCAGCTAGAGCCCCAAACAATTACCCAAGTCAGATTGCCAGTAAAGGAAGCATCCGGTACAATCGTCATCCCAAGACAAGAAATCGAAGGTGCCATCCTAAGAGAAACTCTCACTGTTGCCTGTAATCAACTTGCCTGGACCGAGCTAGTCAATAACAGCGATGAATACATCCAAATATCATTAACTGATCCCATCAAAAGTCAAGCAATAGATCTCGAAGAATATCATATATACACATCAGATATCATACCTACCGAAGACAGTAATCTAAGAGATGTCGATCCTCTTCTTAGAACCGATCACCTTAATACAGAAGAAGAATCTCACCTAAGACGACTGTGCAGAAAGTTTGCAGAGATATTTCATCACCCAGATGATCCTTTAACATTTACTAACCAAATAAAGCACCATATACGAACCAAAGACGAAGTTCCAGTTTACACCAAGTCATATCGGTATCCACACATCCATAAAGAAGAAGTACGTAAGCAGATCACTTCGATGCTCGATCAAGGAATCATTAGACCGAGTCAATCACCCTGGTCATCCCCAATCTGGGTCGTTCCAAAGAAACCAGACGCCTCAGGAAAAATTAAATGGCGAATAGTTGTCGACTACAGGAAGGTGAACGAGAAAACCATCGATGACCGATATCCAATTCCAAATATAACAGACATTCTGGACAAACTAGGACGCTGCCAATACTTTTCAACCCTAGATCTAGCCAGCGGATTCCATCAAATTGAAATGGCCGAAGAAGATATCCAGAAGACTGCATTTAACGTTGAAAATGGCCACTATGAATACCTGAGAATGCCATTCGGACTCAAAAATGCACCCTCAACATTCCAGAGAGTAATGGAGAACGTACTAAAAGGACTTATAGGAGAAATATGCCTTGTCTACATGGACGACATTATTGTATTTTCAACCTCTCTTCAAGAACACATGGTAAATCTTAAGAAAATTTTTGAAAGATTAAGAGAAACAAGATTTAAGATACAAGTTGACAAATGTGAATTCCTTAAGAAAGAGGTCGATTTCCTAGGCCACGTCGTAACTTGCGAGGGAATTAAACCAAACCCGACTAAAATTAGAGCCATCATAGACTATCCTATACCAAAAACAGCGAAAGAAATTCGAGGATTTTTAGGATTACTTGGTTACTATAGAAAATTTATAAAGGACTTTGCCAAAATTACAAAACCACTTACCATATGTCTTAAAAAGGATGCAAAAATTGAACATACCGAGGAATTCTTAAACTGTATCAAAACCTGTAAAAGCTTATTGATTAATGAACCACTTCTGCAATATCCAGACTTCACTAAACCCTTCAACCTTACGACTGACGCAAGCAACTTCGCTGTAGGAGCCATCCTATCACAAGGTCCAATAGGAAATGATAAACCCATCGCCTATGCATCCAGAACTTTAAATGAAACTGAACTGAAATATTCGACTATCGAAAAGGAGATGTTAGCAATTATATGGGCTACTAAATACTTCCGGCCATACCTTTTCGGACGAAAATTCAAAATTTTATCTGACCATCGACCACTACAATGGCTATTTTCACTTAAAGATCCAAACTCAAAACTTGTCAGATGGAGATTAAAGCTGGAGGAATTTGACTACGAAGTAATATATAAAAAAGGTAAATCCAACACCAATGCAGATGCTTTATCCCGTGTCGAAATTCACACGAAAGAATTAAACAATGTAGATGAGAACATGGAAGAAATAATGAAACTTCTCTCAAAGGAAGATGACGATGATATCTCTATGATTAATCACCCCAGTTCCTTATCCGATATAGAAGAATTTCTAACCGACCGAGCCGAAGAGTCTCAACAAATTTCGAATCCGTCAACCCCTTTAGGCGACTTAGATAAAATCATCCAGAAAAATCAAACTGCAACGTTAACTCCCGAAGAAATGAAGATAATAGACGAAATCCTACATGAAGACAGTAAACAGCAAAAGTCCAAAGCTCAGCCATCAAACTCCCAATACTTACAAGAAGATAACGATACAGATGTAACCAAACATTCCACGGCAGAAAATCCAATAATGGGAATTCCAATTAGCGAGAAACCACTAAATTATTACAATAATCAAATAATTTTCAAGATAGTAAATTACAACCCGGCGAAACCAATCACAGAGCAGTGTTTTGTAACAAAGAAGAGAATGTATGTCCAATTGGGAAAAAATGATCTTCACAACGACATTTTCCAGTTTTTCAAGAACTATATAGATCCGAAAAAGAAATACGCCATTCTGTTCGAGAATGATGAACTCTACAAATCCCTATGCAATATTCTACGAGACACTTTTAAAAATTCCGCTTTCGATCTTGTCAAATGCAACATTCTCCTAGAAGATATAAACAGCACAGAGAGACAAAAAGAAATTATAGAGAACTACCATCAAGGAAAGACTAACCACAGAGGAATTAACGAAACCGAAGCTCAAATAAGAAAACGCTACTACTGGCCTACACTAAAGAAAGACATCGAAGAAGTTATCAACCTTTGTGATACGTGCCAAGCTAACAAGTATGACAGAAATCCAATTAAGCCGAAATTTATGGTAACACCAACTCCAACGAAACCATTAGAAATAATTCATATGGACACATTCCAAGCTAACGGACAAAAATTCCTTACAATCATTGATGCATTTTCGAAATATGGCCAAGCATATCCTATAGAAGGATCCAACGCAGTAAATGTCCTTAATGCCTTCATGCTCTTTATAACCCACCACGGACTGCCACACATGATAATCGCAGATAGCGGAACCGAATTCAAGAACGGCCTTGTTCAGGAATTTGTCGATACACACAAAATTTCGATTCACTACACAACACCAGATAATCCACAATCAAACGGAATGATAGAACGTTTTCACTCTACAATTTTGGAACACCTACGAATACTTAGAGAAAAAAGAAAGACTCTGAGTATTAAAGAACATATGCTATATGCCATTTTAGGATACAACAATTCCATTCATTCATCAACTAAACAAAAGCCAATCGAAATTCTCAATGGCCATATCGATCCTCAAGACCCGTTCGACATCGATATTAACAGAACCCTAATAAATAACTATACACAAAGCCACAGATTAAAGACAAAAGAAATCTACAGTGAAATAAATAAAAAGCTACAAGAAACCAAACAGAAAAATATCGAGAAAATAAATGAAAAAAGACAAACACCAATAACTTACAAACCTAGCACAAAAGTTTACACGAGAAAAACAGTAAAAAGAAACAAACTTCTTCCGAGATTTTCTTCCCGCACTGTGAAAAATAACAATCCCGTAACAATAGACACTCAAGATACGTCGATTCACAAAAAGAACATCAAACACCAGCCAAAGACTAACGCTAAAACTACTTTACAGATGTACCTTAGTAGCAGCCCAACAAGTTCAAATTCAAAACCTGAAGGACAATCCAGGAATCCTCCCAGTTAAACTTGGACAAGCGAGAATACAGACCAGCACTCATGACTTCATCCACTATTTCCATCTAGATCCCATCGCAGAAGAGATTAAATCCATAGAATCTCAATATATCACTACCAACAGAGCAATAGAAAATGGACTTAGTCAACCATATTTTGACAGCCTACAAAACTTCGATAAAACTGTACAGTACCTTCTCCAAACAGCAAAAGAAAAACTAGACACAATATATCCAATATCCAGAAGCAAAAGAGGACTTATAAACGGATTGGGAAGCGTAATAAAATCTATTTCTGGTAATCTAGATCAAGAAGATGCTGAAAGATACAACGCCGCCATCAAATCACTTGAAAATAACCAAAAGAATATTATTACCAACATCAATAGCCAACTCAGTCTCAATAAAAGAATAATGACAAATTTTAACCAAACAATTTCACTACTTACACACAACCAAGAAATCATAGCTGAAGAGACAAACAAAATTAGCTTAGAGATGAACCAATTCGTTTTCGATTTCAATGATTATATGCAAGTTCGAAACATCCTTGACCAGATAAATCTAAATTTACAAACAATTATACAAATACTGGATGATCTACAAACAACAATTACATTTGCAAGAATCAAAACTTTACACAACAGTCTTATCAAACCTGAAGAAATAAAATGGACCGTGCAAAAGATGCTTGAGCACCACCCTGCATCACAGATTCCCTATATTCAAGAAGAAGACTTAACCAAATACTATGAAATTATAGACATTGATGGTTATTACACGAACCACACCCTTGTTTTCATTTTACATTTTCCTATCCTTCATTCCAAGTCGTTCACATACTTCCATTTATACTCACTCCCAACTAATAATCACACAATAATCATTCCACCTGGTCCATACCTAGTCCACAACTCAGACATTTTTCAATATATGGATCTACCATGCAAAAGAAGCGGATCCAAATCATTCATCTGTCCTGAGAAATTTCCACAAGAGAATGACCAGACTAATGACTGTATCATCGAAATTCTCCAGTTAATCAATGATGCTGCCCAATGCCAAAGTGTTCCAGTCACTGTCACTACAACGATCATCCAAAAAGTATCAGATGCACACTACATTGCTGTTTTTCCAAAGGCTACGAAAGTATCTACCCGTTGCACCACCACTGAAATAGAAGTACTCGAAGGGACCTATCTAATTGAGTTACCACCAGGATGTGAACTACGAACCAATAATGAAATTTACACGAATTCCAAAACAACAATTAAAGAAGAACCACTTACATTACCTAAAGTCAAGACCACCACTATTCCAAAGAACCATCCCAATAGTCAAACCCCTAAAATTGGACAGAATTCCTTTAGACGAACTACACAAATTATCACAGGAAGAAGAAAGGTTCCAATCCATTCTCCCAACACAAACAGACCACAGCTACATATGGACACCGCCGCTATATATCCTGGTAGCAATCCTTTTAATTTTTGGTTTTCTCAAGCTACGCAAACTGAAAAAAGAAAAAGATGAGCAGAATACAACCACAACAGAAGACATCCCTGACCAAAGCCAAGAGTCCTCAGAAACAGTACACAGAGTTTTGTTCATCCCTCACAAAACTTCCTCAGGGGATGGAGAAATTACGGTACAATAACCCCAGTTGTCAGCGGTATTGCAGTTCAATACTCCAACCGATCAGCAGTTTCGACACATATTGCAGACAGGTCGTCATCAATTAATTTTATATAAATACTGTTCATTTTTATTTCAAAGTTAGTTGTAATTATATTAAATAAAGTGCTGTTACTCTGTTAGTTGTACCTTTAAAAGGGCCTTTTTAAAAAGTACCTTCGGGAGTGACAACCCTTAAGTAACGTCACAAATGATTGAAGAATCTTCTCGAAAGAATGATGAAAGATTCGATGAAACGTCTCAAATTATTAAAGAAATAGCTAGACAAAATGACGAGAAAATTGAAAATATGTCTAGAAGATTCGACGAAGTATGTATTCAGAATGGTGAGAAGTTTGAAGAAGTCTCTAAAACATTTGATAAAGTTGAAGAGAAAATCAAACAGTTAGAGACCATGATAACTAACACGAGAGTGCTACCACCAATTAATACGGTAGCTTTAGATCCGGTAGAGATAAAAGAAAATGAGACGAAATGTAAGTTGGAAACGCGGCCGAAATTTGAAGGATGTGGAGTTTCTGTTCATGTTAAAGTTCCAACTTTCGACGGAAA
The DNA here is from genome assembly GCA_918026665.1 of Diabrotica balteata. NCBI lineage: Eukaryota > Metazoa > Arthropoda > Insecta > Coleoptera > Chrysomelidae > Diabrotica > Diabrotica balteata. The sequence goes on along the minus strand of OU898276.1, from coordinate 104,907,845 downwards.
ATCATCATGGAACAACTACATGAAACAGTTCGAATCAGCTGCAAGAGCGAATGGATGGTCAGAAAAAGAAAAGGCTGTAAACCTGACTATAGCTCTTCGAGGAGATGCCTTAGATGTGCTCCAGACCATAGCCGTAGAGGAGACGGATGATTTCGAACAACTGAAGAAGAGGTTAAATATGCGATATGGCCACGAACACTTAGAGCATGTATATCAGTCGCAGCTCAAAAATCGAAGACAAAAGAAAGATGAGGCTCTTCAAGAATATGAAGTAGATATTGCCAGATTAGTGCGATATGCTTATCCAACAGCTCCCGAAGACATGATGGAAAAGTTGGCCGTTCAAACGTTTATTGATGGTCTTCGTGATCATGAGATGCAAAGAACACTACGATTAGCTCGTCACAAGACGCTGGTTGATGTCTTATCCGCCGCCCTCGAATACGAGTCAGCTACGCAGGCCTCTGGCGGTTACAGTAAAGTTAGGACTGTAAAAGAGGAAGAAGATGAAGATAAACTTGACCAGCTCGTTAATATGATGAAAAGCATGACATACAAGAAAACGAAGACCATAAGATGCTGGAATTGTGGCGAAATAGGACACGTACGAAGTTCATGTAAGCATCCTAGGTACGACACAAATCAAGAAACTCACCATCAGGAAAACTAGAACGGGTCGGCCTTAGGGGGGCAGCTTCGACCCAGAACTTTTCCAAAGACCCTCTCATACTAATAGCTTCTTTGAAATGTCGTGAAGATAGTGTATATGTAGATGGAGAAATAAATGGTAAAAAGCATATGTTGTTGGTGGATACTGGAGCGACCAGAACCATTATACGCCCGACAGTTATAAACAGCCGAAAGAAACTGTTACCAACGAGGTTGCGACTTCGGACCGCCACAGGGGAAAATGCCAACATTCATGGAGAAATCCAGGTACAATTAGGAATTGGAGCAGAAAAGTTCGTCCATACTGTTATAGTTGCTGACATCGAAGAGGATGTTATATTAGGAATGGACGTAATGAATACGCATGGATTCCAATTGGATTTTAAGAATAAGGTCATCAAAGTTGGTAACGAGGAGGTATTTCTCCATCCACATGATGACAACACTATGCAAGCAGCCGTTAAAGAAGATACAGTCGTGCCTGCGAGAAGTGAAACGATAATAGTAGCGCGGCTACAGGGAATTGTGGACGAAGGAACACCTGTTATGATGGAGCCTTGGAATCATGACGATGAAGTTGGCCGTGGAATCATAATTGGAAAAGAATTAGTGACTTCGGCTAAAGAAATTCCTGTGAGACTTATTAATGTCAATGACTACCCAGTGACCATCAAGAAAGAGACAAAAGTAGGAACTTGTGTACCTGTCACATCCATAATCCGTCAGACGACAACGTCTGATAATTCCAACGATAAATTTGATCAAATGGTTGCGGTTGCTGGACAGTCTCTGAATCAGATTGAGAAAAGGAAATTAAGGGAATTTCTTCGGCAGTATCGTGATATTTTCGTACCGAAAGGAGGAAAGACGGGAAGAACTACCGTTGTTAAGCATAAAATTGATACTGGTAATGCTAAGCCAATTCGTCAAACAGCTCGACGATTACCACAGGCGAAAAGAGAGGAAGCTGAAACGATTGTTCAGGAAATGAAGAAAGACGGGGTGATAGAACCTTCTACGAGCCCATGGGTCTCTCCGGTGGTCCTGGTTAAGAAGAAAGACGGAACAACGAGGTTCTGTGTGGATTACCGTTTGCTGAACAACGTTACCAAGAAAGATAGTTATCCTCTGCCTCGGATCGATGACACATTAGACACATTGGCTGGAAGTAAATTATTTTCTACTTTGGATTTGAAGTCTGGATACTGGCAGGTAGAAATGGACCCGGTAGATAAAGAAAAGACAGCCTTCACCACAGGATCTGGATTATGGCAATTCAACGTTATGCCATTTGGACTTTGTAACGCTCCTGCGACATTTGAGAGGCTTATGGAAAATGTGTTGAGAGGGTTATCTTGGAAAACATGCCTAGTTTATCTAGACGACATAATCGTCTTGGGGATGACATTTGAAGACCATCTGAAGAATTTAGAAAACGTTTTTAATCGACTTAAAGCTGCCCAATTGATGTTAAACCCCAAGAAGTGCCAGCTATTTCAAGGTAAAGTCAATTATCTGGGTCATATAGTCAGTAAAGAAGGAGTGGCCGTGGATAAGGGAAAAATCGATTCTATTAAGGAATGGCCAAAACCAACTGACAAACATCAAGTGAGAAGTTTTCTGGGACTGTGTACTTACTACCGGAGGTTTATTAAGAAGTTTGCAGATATCGCTAAACCATTAACGCGACTTACAGAGGAAGCAAGAGAATACCGCTGGGATGTAGACTGCCAGAATGCCTTTGAAACCTTAAAAAAGCATTTAATCACAGCACCAATTTTAGGGTATCCACTGCCAGAAGGAGAGTTCATCTTAGATACAGATGCAAGTAATGTGGGAATTGGAGGAGTGCTGTCTCAGATTCAAGGAGGACAGGAAAGAGTCCTTGGATATTTTAGTAAAGTTCTCTCAAAACCTGAGCGGAATTATTGCGTCACGAGAAGAGAACTTCTGGCAGTAGTGAAATCAGTAGAGCACTTCTATCAATACCTCTATGGAAGGAAGTTTTTAATCCGAACCGACCATGCCGCCCTTAAGTGGTTGATGCAGTTTAAGAATCCAGAGGGTCAGATAGCCAGGTGGATCGAACGACTCCAAGAATATGATTTTAAGATTGAGCACCGGGCCGGAGTTAGCCACCGAAACGCTGATTCTCTTTCCAGAAGGCCATGCCCAGCAGAGTGTTCTCACTGCAACAAAACGGAATCCAAGGAAGCAGCAGTGCTAAGAACGACGGTGGTCCACGACGACTGGACGCCTACCAAGATCAGGGAAGAACAAGAGAGAGATCCAGTTATACAGAAAATCCGAAAATGGAAAGAAGAAAACCGTCGACCACCTTGGCAAGAAATATCGAACCTAGGCTCAATAGTTAAGACGTATTGGGCCCAGTGGGACTCATTTATCATGGAAGATGGCTTGCTCAAACGAGTCCTGGAAAATGATGACGGTTCAGAGAAGAGAAGACAGTTGGTAATTCCAAAGAGCAGAATAGCCGAAGTACTTCGTCAGTTACACGACAGTCCATCAGGAGGGCATTTTGGTGTGAAAAAGACCCTTCAGCGAATTCGGGAACGGTTTTATTGGATGAACAGTTCCGACGATGTGAAAGACTGGTGTAAGAAATGTACTATTTGTGCTACGAGTAACGGGCCTTATCGAAAAAGGAGAGCTCCTATGAGACAATATAATGTTGGAAGCCCGTTTGAAAGAATAGCTTTGGACATTGCTGGGCCATTTCCAGAAAGTGATAATGGAGGCAAGTACATGTTGGTAGTAATGGATTACTTCACTAAGTGGGTCGAGATTTACGCACTTCCAGACCAGAAGGCCGCCACCGTTGCAGATAAGTTGATCCAAGAATATATCAGCCGATTTGGAGTGCCTTTGGAGATCCATAGTGACCAAGGCAGGAACTTCGAAAGCGATTTATTCCAAGGAATATGTGATAGACTAGGTATGAAGAAAACAAGAACTACGGCTTATCATCCGCAATCGGATGGTATGGTAGAACGAATGAATAGAACAGTTGGCAAGTATTTGACAAAGATGGTATCCGATCATCAGCGAGACTGGGACCAATATCTTCCGTTCTTCACAATGGCCTACAGATCTGCTGTTAATGAATCAACAGGCCAGACACCAGCCAGAGTCCTATTCGGACGCGAGATGCGACTACCTTGTGATCTAGAGTTTGGGTGTCGACCTGGAGAAGATGTAGCAGGTGAAGATTATGTGATCGAATTACGAAGAAGAATGGACGATGTACACGAGTTGGTCCGTTCCCATCTCCAAATCGCTAGTGACCGAATGAAGAAACGGTACGATACACAAGCCGAAAAGGGGTGTTTTAAGAAGAACGATAAAGTCTGGCTTTATAACCCCAAAAAGCGAAAAGGTTGTTCTCCCAAATTGCAGCAGTTTTGGGAAGGTCCATACCTCATTATGGAGAAGATCAATGATGTTATTTACCGAATAAGCAAGATTCCGAGAGGAAAGCCGATGATAGTACACCATAACCGGTTGGCGTCTTTCGAGGGTGACCACGACGTAGATGAAGAAGTGGAAGTAAACCAAGTCCAAGATGTGTCTGACCTCACGTTTGAGGAATTCATGGGTGCCTATGGAGGTACCGGTAAAGCAAGACATGGTGTTACCACTGAAGAAAGGCAAGATCTACTCGCGCTTCCCGATGACTACTCACTGGCCCTTACCATCCCGGCCAGTATCAAAGATGCACCAGGGTTGGCATCCGTCTTTCGAAGGAAGTTTGGTCGAGTTGCAGAACTTCAATGCCAAGTGCCAGCTCCTGGTAAAACCTTGAAACTTCAAGATGCATCACGTTACCTTTTCTACCTGGTAACAAAAGACACTGCCCGTGACCAACCTACCTACCGAGATGTATGGGAAGCCTTACTTCAGTTGAGGGAGCACGTACTAGAATCCGACGTGCAAAAGTTAGCCATGCCAAAGTTGGAGTGCCGCCAATTAGATTGGAGGGTTATACGAAACATGGTGGAGGAAATCTTTAAAGACACCGAAGTCCAGGTGTTAGTCTGTTGCAATCCGCATAGTTACTGCTGCGGAGAGAAAACCGTCCCTTGTCATTTCTATACAACTGGAAGTTGTAAAAGAGGGTCCAGTTGCCGATATCAGCATGTCGTTCAAGTTCCAGTCCCGACAAGGTTCCAGGAGGAACCATCTTTTAAGAGGGGGGCAATGTTACGATTTTAAATGTTATGGCATATAGAACTGTAAATATTTTATGACTAATTCTTTTTTTATTGATTCTCGTAATTTGTAGGTCAAAATATACCTGAGCTTAGCTACCAGTTGTTTACCAGAAATCTCTAGACACTAATTTTAGTGAGTCATCCACGTCTCGAGGTTGAAAAACGAGTCGAGCGCCTTCACCAAAATACGAGACTATTCAAGAAGTCCGCCGAATTCTCTGGATGACAACAGTTGTGTATATAAATGAAAGATTTTTATTTGGCAGTCAGTCATAAGAAGATCGGTAAACGCGGTTTACTTGTACGAAACGTGAAATAAATACATTTGTAAAGTTATTTAATAAATTAGTAATTAGCTATCGTGAGTTTTAATAAATTAGATTATAGACAATAAATTAGAATAAAGACATATAAATTCGAACTATATAAATATATAACATTATACTCTTGTGAAACTTACTAAAATTTTGAAAACTCTTGTGAAACAACTTATTTTTTTATAGCATATATATATATATATATATATATATATATATATATATATATATATATATATATATATATATATATATATATATATATATGTATATCCTTGGATACTTAGGCCGTCAGTCTAAGAGGGTTACTAAACAGGTTTATGCACAAATCCCTGGGTAGTACCCTCACATTTATGAATCCTTTAAATTGCCTTAATTTTTACATTTATGATTTATCTGATTATGAATTTATTTATTAATATTATAACATATATAATAAGTTGTCAGGATATCCAATTTTATGGTTATTTGTATGTACCTTCACATTGTCAAATTGATGTAGTATTGTTCTTATTGCTTAACGGACTATTGCCATACTTTTAAACTACCTCCTTTAGTAATTTGTATAACTATTCAATTGTTTTGTGCTATTTTAATTACTATTTACTCCATGTGATTAATTCAAACAGTAATAACAGATCGTTTTACCTTCTTGTCAGAGGACTGTGTAGATCCATTTTTTGTAAATATTTATATTTTGGATCATACTTTTAGATAACTGTTTATTGTAAATATATATTTTTGAGGATATATTTTAGTAATTGTTTGGTGTATATACATATAGGTTTTGGTGATATAACTAGGATTACAATATAGTGTATAGAGCATTACAGATTTTTGTTTGTTTTGTTACGTATAACTATAGATACCCCAAATTGGAGTGATATTCAAAATTCACTCTGGCGCTCATCTTAAGATCATCTTAGGATTGATCTAACCTTAAGTTACTACTGGCAAGTAAACGTGCTTTCTCTCTGAGCATAACTCTCATTCTCTTGAGCTAAGCCTTATATTTCTTTTGTATTTGCTACATTATCTGTTATTCAACCACTTATTTTAACGATACGCATCCTTATTCAGTACATGTCATCTTCATTAATTATGATTTCCCTTTAAAAGACTTTTTTTGTAACATAGACTTTCGTCATTCAGCCAGAACCTTTAAAAGATTAACACTTGGCTTTTGGCCTTCCTCTTATTAATTTGTATCATCTTTTTAAATGAATCTATAATATTGGCCTTTCCTGCATAATTTGTAACATTGGCTTGACTAGTTCAGGCTTCTCTTTTATATGCAACACAATAGCTTTTGTAATTACTTTTGTAATTGTTACAATTATTGTTACCAAAAGAGCTTTATAAAATAGAAAAATTACAGAAATTAAGTACAGGTACTGTTCGGTAATCATTCATTGGTAGACGAGCCAGGTCGAGCTTTAATTGGTTCATGTCCTTTTCCCTGGTTTCCTTTTCCCCTCGTTACATGTGGCAACGATGTAATTCGGCATTCGGCATAAACATGGTTTGGCTTCAAAAGAGAAGCAAGCGACAGTTGGTTGAACGAAGATATGCGACCACGTTGGTGACCACGTGCAGAAGTTATCGTGAAAAGTTTCGTTTCGTGATATGTTTGCCGGCCAAAATATCTTGTAAGTACCTATTTTTCTTTTCCTATATTTTTATCCGCTTGTAGCTATCGAAGGAAAAAATTTTGCTATGAAAAAAATTTACATATGAGTCTAAAGGCTGAATTTATTTTCTTTTAGACAATTACTTTTCATATTCGTACATTTGGTCCTAATCGACCCGAATATAAACTAGCTGATAAATTTTTTTTGGGAGTTTGAAATAGTGTTTCGTTGGGTTATTTCGCTTTGTTAAGTGTTACATATGTATTTGTTGAAAAATATTTATTTTTGTTAAATGATAACACTCTTTTTAGTAGTTTGAAAATAAACGTTTTTTAATGCGATTTACCGGTAGCTGGAATATGATAATATAAGGTTTTTTCGTTTCGCTATTTATTTGCCGGCATTTGAATATTATCGGTTCTCGATTATTGAATCTCGTTATCGGCCGAAGTTAATTTGTTGATTTGGGTTCGCATAAAAAGTTGGAACATCTTTTTGTCTAAACCGTGCGATTAAAATTCGACGTTGCCAATATTGGTTGATCGGGTAAACGCATTATGTGTCTTGTTATCGTTTGAAATTTGAGGTAAATAATAATTGATAAAACATGGATAAAGTTACAGAGAAGAATAAAAAACTGCAGACTTTACGGAAAATGTCGTTGAACGATATACAAATTATATTAGATATAGCGAGAAAGGCAAAAACTGATATTTCGTATAAAACTTTATTTAAGGTTAGATTGGAAGACTTGGAAGCAATTAGAGCGGAATTTTGCAAACATCATTCGGGAATTATTAGCAATCTTTTGTCGGTCCCTGATGCGGGTATAGATGACGAGGAAAAAGTAAGAGAATTTTTTTTGGAACAATTTTACGAAATAAAATCGATAGAATTTGATATGTTTAACTCTCCCTCGGGTAATGCCAATAATGATTCTCTCTCGTCCGCCGGGCATAATAATTTGACCATTCTTCTACCAAAACTTTCGTTGCCTTCATTTCGGGGAGATTTTAAAGAATTCATGTCGTATTTAGATCTATTCAATTCCATTTTACACAACAATTCAAATTTGACGGATGTAGAACGGTTTCGGTATTTGAAAAGTAGTTTGGAGGGTCCCCCCCTCAGTTTAATTCGAAATTTGAGCATTACCAATGAAAATTATGCAATTGCTTACAGTTTATTAGAAAAAAGATATTCGAATATTCGTCGACGAGCTACGGCACATTGGGAGGCCTTAATGAATGCTCCCAAAGTGGCAGTGGCCAGTTCAAAATCGTTATCAAATTTAGTAGATACATTCCAAGAAAATTTAGCTGCATTGAAAACTTTAGGGTTGCCCACAGATAGTTGGGATTTTATATTATTTAATCTTTTGTTATCACGTTTAGACGCGGATACGATAAAATTATTTGAATTGGAAAACAAATCAGATCGAATCCCATCATTTAACAGTTTGGTAACGTTTGTGGAAACTCAATATATCGCGTATGATAATCTCAATATTGGGCGAGGAGAGAGTAAGAATTCGTCGCGCTCGTCGACCACAGCTGCAAATGATCCTAGGCACAAATGGACTGAAGCAAAAACCAGGAGCCATAGCTCATCGTTTTTAGTAAATTCGTCGTCGTCGTCGTCGCTGCAGTGTCCATTGTGTAAACAGAATCATTATTTAAACCATTGTTCGTCTTTTTTGAAAAAATCTCCGAAAGAGAGATATGAATTTTGTAAATCGTCATCGTGTTGTTTTCGGTGTCTTAACGAGACAAATCATAATACCAAATCGTGTCCTAAAAAATTTGCTTGTAGTAAATGTCAAAGCCCCTTACATAACGTATTGTTACATTTCGGTAAGGATCGGTCGAATAGTCCTCGTTCATCGGAAGGTGGAGCTTCGAACGAAATTGAGGAAAATCCTACAAATCCGTCGCATTGTAGTACTAGCTTGGTTACTAAAAAGGTTGAATCGAAACAAGAAGTGCTACTTGGAACCGTTGTGGTTCATGCCATTGATTGTAAAGGGGGTAAAATTCCCCTTCGATGTCTTGTGGACTCAGCCTCCATGAGCTCATTCATTTCTCGAAAAGCAGCGAACAAATTAGGATTTCCAAAAAAATCGTGTTCGTTAGAAATAGTCGGGCTTGACTCTATGAAAACCAAATTAAATCAGGGTTCTATTAGTTTCTCGATTCAGCCTAGACACACGGATTCGCCTGTTTGGAAGCTGTAATCACAGATCGGGTTTGCGGTGAATTGCCGAGTACTGAAATCGATATTTCTTCGTGGAACCATATTAGAAATTTACGTCTAGGCGACCCAGAGTTCTATCGTAAACAGAGCATTGATCTCTTAATCGGTTGTAGCATATTTGCAAAGATGCTTTTAGGGGACAAACTGATAGGACAGGAGGGAATGCCTGATGCCCTTAATACTGTGTTCGGTTATATTTTATTGGGTCCCACTGATTCACACGTATCGTCGCCATCCACTTCATTAGTCTGCGTGTCAAACGGAGATATGTCGTTAAGTAATTCGTTAGAAAAATTTTGGGAAATAGAGAACGTCCCGGAAAATAAAGTTGAAGAACCTGAAGATGCGTTGTGTGAACAAATCTATCAGGAAAATTGTCGTCGGGATGCTTCTGGAAGATATATCGTAGCTTTACCGTTTCGTGAATCGTCGCCAAATTTGTCGGGTAGTTATGACATTGCCTACAGTAGATTTTTATCGTTGGAAAGACGTTTGTTAAACCAACCCAAATTGTATAAAGAATATTCGGCACATATGCAGGAGTATATTGATTTGGGTCATATGACATTAGTTTCCCCGGTGAAGCGGGAAAAGGGATTGTTTTATATTCCCCATCATATGGTAACACAGTCGGATAAGGTCAGGGTGGTTTACAATGCTTCGCAAAGATGTCCTAGATTAGGGAAATCGCTTAATGATTGTTTGTTAGTTGGTCCTAAGTTACAACAGGATCTCGTATCGCTTTTGTCTAATTTTCGTTTGAATCGTTATGCTATCTGTACCGATATTAGACAGATGTATCGTAATATTTTAATTATTCCTGAGCACACGGAGTTTCAAAGAATTTTCTGGAGGTTCTCACCCTACGAAGAGGTTGAAGAATACAAATTGTTGACGGTAACTTTCGGAATTTTGTCGTCGCCTTATCTCGCGTTAAGAACGCTCCAACAGTTAGTTATTGATGAAGGCAATAAATTTCCTCTTGCGGCCTCCATCATTCGTAACTTTTCGTATGTCGACGATTTTGTATTTGGGGCGCCATCTCAAGAAGAAGCCCAACTTCAAATTAAAGAATTGATTGACTTGTTAAAATTGGGTGGATTTGAGTTAAGGAAATGGTGTTCTAATGAACCCAGTTTGTTGTCACAATTTCCTGCTTCGCATATTAATCCCCATTCGTTGAATTTTGATACTGAATCAAATGGTCCTTCGTCTGTTAAAATTCTGGGCTTACAGTGGAATGCACAAATAGTTGTGTTTAAGTTTTCTGTAGTTGCGGGTGATGACTCGTGTAGTAAACGCTCATTGTTAAGTGAGCTTGCACGTACGTTTGATCCATGCGGGTTTTTAAGTCCAGTAACCTTCTCGCTTAAGTATTTGATTCAAAGGCTTTAGGCTACAGGTCTAAATTGGGACGATCGTCCACCCTTTGAAATAATTCGTGTATGGGAGCAGTACAAGAGGGAGTTGCCCTTACTTTTGCAATTTCATATACCTCGTTTTTTGAATGTTTCGTCTCATTCAATTGTAGAACTTCATGGATTCGCTGATGGATCAGAAAAGGGATATGCTTGTGTTGTTTATGTTCGTAGTATTGATTCGGGGAACCGAGTTTCAGTCAATCTTCTCTGTTCCAAATCAAAAATTGCTTCTATAACTCAGAAACTTACCATACCCAGAATAGAATTACTTGCTACGGTGCTTTTGATCAAACTCGTATCGTTTATTGTACAGTCGTGGAAGGGAGACCCCTTTAAAAAAATTTATGCATACTCTGATTCACAGATCGTCCTCCATTGGCTGAAGAGTTCGCCATCGAGGTACAAGGTTTTTGTTGCAAATAGGATTTCGTATGTCCAATCACATAGTCAAGGTATATCATGGCGGTATGTGGAATCCAAAAATAATGCAGCTGACGCTCCTTCTCGTGGAATGCTTCCTGCTACGTTTTTGTCGCACACCCAGTGGTTAACGGGTCCTGAGTTTTTACACAGTCTCTCGATTAAACTCCCTGTAGTTCCTTTGTCGTTGCAGGATGACCTTCCTCTATAAGAGGAGAAGAAAATCTCCACTTTCGTAGCCACTCGGGCTAATAATTTTTTATCCGATCTACTGGAGAATAAGTCTTCTTTTGCATCGATTCAAAGAGTTCTAGCTTACATTTTGCGATTTGTTCATAATTCTCGTTGTCATACTTCTCTCCGTTCAGGTTCTCTATCGTCTTTGGAATTGGAAGATTCGTTACTAATTCTGGTAAAGTTTACACAAGAGAATCATTTCGAAGAACAGTTTCAATCCAAATTGTTTCCTAAATCATTTCGCAAATTAGGAGTGTTTTTTGATAATAATAACTGCTTGCGTATATCAGGTCGTTTGTCATATTCGTCATTGTCATATCAAACCAAACACCCCTTTTTACTTCCTAGAGACTCTCGTCTTACTCGTTTGTTAATTCGATATTACCATGAAAAATATTTGCACGCAGGATTCAAATCTACGCAATTCTTGATTAGTCAAAGGTTTTGGATTCTATCAGCTAAGAGAGCTGTCAATTCAGTTGTATCCAAATGTATCCGTTGCTGGAAACAAGCTCCCAAAGCCTTACAACCCCCCATGGGTAACTTGCCTCAGTTTCGTCTGTCCGCCATTAAACCTTTTTCGATTTGCGGATTAGATTTTGGGGGTCCTTTTTATATTACCATGACTCGTCACAGAGGAGTTCGTTCTCAGTAGGCCTACTTGTGTCTTTTTGTGTCTTGTGCAACGAAGGCTCTGCATTTGGAACTTGCAACCAATTTGTCGGCAGATGCGTTCCTGGCAGCGTTGCAAAGATTTATCGCTCGACAGGGCCGTGTGTCCCAGATCTTGTGTGATAATGGAACGAATTTTGTCGGGGCCTATAATCAATTGCGTAATTTTATGAAAGAGGCTTCGGAAAAGGAACAAATTAAATTTTCATTTGCGCCTCCGGCCGCGCCCCATTTTGGTGGTCTTTATGAGCGCGGAATTCGTTCGGTGAAGAATCATCTAGCTCGTGTGGTTGGAAATCAAATTCTTACTTATGAAGAGTTTTACACCACGTTAACATTAGTTGAATCCGTTTTAAATTCGCGACCTTTAACACCTTTAACTAGTGACGTTGAAGACTTGAACGCTCTAACGCCCGGACATTTTTTAACTCTGGAACCTTTATCCTCATTACCCATACCTGATTTTTCGGATGTCCCTCTCAACCGTTTGTCGAGATGGCAATTATTGCAGCGCATGCATCAGGACTTTTGGAGCCGCTGGCACAAGGAGTACTTACATACTCTGCAGCAGCGTTCCAAATGGTGGGATCCTCTTGTTGCACCCGCAATCGGTTCGTTAGTTTTGTTAAAAGAGGATAATTTGTCGCCGTGTATGTGGGCGCTTGGCCGTTTGATTCAGTTACACCCGGGTAAAGATGGAGTATCTAGAGTCGCTACGGTTCGGACTACCCGTGGCGTTTTGAAGCGGCCATTGGTCAAATTGTGTCCTCTTCCTTTGGACGAGGAATAGATAATAATTCTTTTTTATTTTTATTTAACTTGTTAGTTTGTAAGTTCAATTTTGGAGAGTTAGTATTACGTTTTGTTTTGTTCGGGCTCATGGATGAAATTGCGCCCAACGAAACCACTATTTCATATATAGTTTGCTTTGAAAATTTAAAGACTTTTGGCTTTTAAAAAGGAGGGAGAATGTTCGGTAATCATTCATTGGTAGACGAGCCAGGTCGAGCTTTAATTGGTTCATGTCCTTTTCCCTGGTTCCCTTTTCCCCTCGTTACATGTGGCAACGATGTAATTCGGCATTCGGCATAAACATGGTTTGGCTTCAAAAGAGAAGCAAGCGACAGTTGGTTGAACGAAGATATGCGACCACGTTGGTGACCACGTGCAGAAGTTATCGTGAAAAGTTTCGTTTCGTGATATGTTTGCCGGCCAAAATATCTTGTAAGTACCTATTTTTCTTTTCCTATATTTTTGCTACCATTTATAGCTCGATTGGATATTATCAAAAGACCTACGGAATTTACACCCATTTTTAAATCTCCTCCGCTTGTAGCTATCGAAGGAAAAAATTTTGCTATGAAAAAAATTTACATATGAGTCTAAAGGCTGAATTTATTTTCTTTTAGACAATTACTTTTCATATTCGTACAGGTACAGTTTAAATTTTTTTAATATTCAGCAAAAAATTCCTGCTCTTTTTTTATTTATTCCAAAAATACCAAATCTAAAACTATAGCAACTTTTTTAAAACAGGAGTTTTTTCATTACTACACTTGTGATTTGATGGTGAAGTAATATCACAACACAACAATTAACAAGGAATTACTTAAAATACTTATCCACTTAATTCACTTTCTCCTTCTTGCTTATTTTCTGCGTCACTATCAGCATTCAATTAAAATATGAAATTTATTTCCACCATTAATTGGGAAGTGACCAATCTTCTCATAGTATTCTTTAACTCTGATCACTTCGGTGATTCTTTTTTGACAGTTTTCTTTGGTGATATTAGATACCTCTTTTTGAAGTATCTCAACTATCTTCTTATAAAATTAAGGAAATGTATCTGTACGCCTTATACTTGGTTTTAATAAGTTGTATTTTTGTATAATCTATAATCTATAATCTTCAAAATACAAATCATGTTAAATAAACAGTTTTGCAGATCAGCTTTCTTTAAAGATGTATTTGGTATCTTAGTGAGCTGTAGGGAATCAAAATAAACATTGTCAAACAATATTACATTATTTAGCTTCAAGTTTGGAATCAGTGAGTTTTTTAAAGCGATCTTCAAAAATGTCACCTTCTATAATCTTGGTTAGTCAACGTTACAATTCTCTATTTTATTCCCACATAATTTTAATGTATTCGGAGCCGATTAACCACTTCCTCCGAAATGTACAATAATTAGCCGCGATCCTTTATTTGCAGATATTTTTGATATGCTCTTGAACCAAAAAATAAGCCAAAATGAACTAATAAAATAGCCAAACATAGAGCAAAGAAAGCAAAAGATTTTCATTAGATTGGATGTATCCGAGATGAAAATAGTAAAATACTAATTCACGAAAAGAATGTCAAAAAGAGATTGAAAAAGTACTTTGACAGGTTATTAAATGAAGAATTTGACAGACAACCAGTTGAGTTAACGGAGATAGTAACAGGAATGGTGACCGAAAAAACAAACGAAGAAGTGGCTCAAGCAATTAAAAAAAAAAGAAAAGCTGTTGGCCAGATGATATTCTTCGGGAACTGTGGAAAGCAATAGGAGAAACGGGGATAAATTGGTTAACAGGTCGATTGAATAGAATTATGAAAGTTGGACAAATGCCAGACGACGAAAGATGGACAACGAAAGATGGAAAAGCAGCGTATTAGTCACTGTCTACAAAAACAAGGGAGATGTATAACAATGTACAAACTGCAGAGCCATAAAACTACTTAGTCGCACGATCAAAATATGGGAGAGAGTTATTGGCAGACGGATACGCGAAGAAACCGAAATACCCGATAATTAGTTTGGCTTAATGCCAGGCAGGTCAGCAACAGACGTAATTTTCATTATAAGGCAATTGATGGAAAAATACAGAAATAAAGAAACAAACGCTCATATGGCATTTATTGACCTTGAGAAAGCATATGATAGATTTCATCCGAAGATTCTGTGGTGGACACCCAATAACAAAGGAGTTCCCGGTGAATATGTAAAGATTATAAGATACATATATGAGAGAAAAACAACTAGTGTTGGGACAGGTGTGAGAGATACAGATAAATTTAATGTCAAAGTAAAATTTCACCAAGGCTCGGTGCTTGGTCCTTATTTATTCTCATTAGTAATGGATTAAATAACAGCGAAACTACAGGATACTATTCCGTAGTTCTTTATGTATGCTGATGATGTAGTGTTGTCATGGTATAATTTGCCTACCACATTGGGTATCACTTATAGGGGGTTGAAGCAATTACTGGGCTGGAGATAGGGTAAGCAAACAAACCGAAACGTTTCCGAACGGGTACCCTTGATTTGGTTGGAGAGCTGGATCTTAAGTGAATAAAAGAGGGACTAGATGGGGTAACTATAAAGAAAGAAATTTAAAACACTTACATAGATTTCCTGGGCAACACACACAAGAAGATACCCAAACTATTTGAATTTGAACGCCGTTTAAAAGAATCCTCTTGCTGGATAGAAAGAAAGGCTTTTTTTCCTAAAAAATATTAAAGTGTGAAAATCTTTTTAAAGGAAATAATTCTACAACTCCTAGTTTAAAGAGAAACATTATATATTTATTATTACTTCACATCAACAGTTTTTACAAATAATATTAACAACATTTAAAAACAAAACTTCCAATAGAGTTATTTGTAACGATTTACAACAAGCTCCAGACTTTGGGGACACTTGCAAGAATTTAAATTATTCTTAAAATGCAAATATCTCGATTTTTCAACGGAGCTTACAGTGAGATTGCCTTTCAAACAAAACAATTCAAATTTATGGTTATGTACCAGTTGTCAGAAAAAGATAATACTGACTGTCATATTTTGAAATGAAATATCAAAATATTTTGAAATATTATTTAAATTTTAAAATTAATTGCATTTAACTAATATGACAATTAGCTAATCCATAAAACTTATAATTTCATTTATTTGCAATTTTTTTCTGGATTCTGGATGACAACAAACTGCAATTTTCAAAACTCGACCACTCAATTTCTTGTTACAACTATATGGCCCTCTTAAGTGACTGGAAACGCCGTCTTACAAATCACTAAGATAAGGCACAACGCAAAAAATAATCGGTGATTAACTCAACAAAAACTGCCACATTGCATTTTGAGGTCAAATTACGAACAGCAATAACGAATTTGAAGAAAACTCCGGACTAAACAACGAAACCGCAACTGCCCTGGCATCGGGCTTATCGCAAAGTGACATCATTCTTAAAAATCGTTCGCCTTCCAGCATAACTTTCTCACCAATCTAAGTGGATATTTATTTGACGCGCAATATTAAGCGGAATAAGATCAAAAAATACCATCTGTGTTATACAAACAAACTTAAAATTATTATATTATCAATCTCAGCGACGCAAAAAGATTGAAAATATTTTTGGGTGTTTTAACACATACGAAAGGAAAATAGAAATGCTACACTGTTAGTAGGAAATAGTGAAAGCGATAAAAACTGAAACAGTGTAGACAAGCTTTTAAGAAAAAGGTTTAAAATTTATTAGAACAAAAAATAGGAGTATTTGGAATGTTCATTTAAAGATGAGTTAGTACAAATAGAATGATATATTTGGATGGTGAAATTATTGTGAAAAGTAATAGTGACACCTAGGATCGGTGTTACAGAGTAATGGAGAATAGATGAAGATGCATGCAGTAGAATTATGGTAGAATAGTAGTAGTAGAATAGTAGTAGAATTATGGGTGGATGAAGTGGAAGGAAGCGAGTCCTGTGTTGTGTGACAGAAAAATTCCAATGAAGGTGAAGTGAAAATTCTATAAAACAGCCATAAGACCAGCGATGATATACGGAACTGAATGTTGGGAAGTTAAAAAGAAAGATGAAAAACGAATGCATGTGGCGGAAATAAGAATGCTTAGATGGATGAGTGGAGTGACAAAAAAGGATAAAATTAGGAATGAGTATTTAAGGGGAAGTTTAATGGTGGCTCCAATTGCCAAAATGAGAGAGAATAGGTTAAGATGGTTTGGTCACGTTCAACGTAGAGACGTTAATTACACAATACGAAGAATTCCATGTGCCCATCCTTTCTTAACTGTGTCGTGAGCATTGTAACAAGTTTCGTCTAAATAGTAAATTCGCATACTATCTTGCTTATATCGTTGATTGAATATCCGATATTCAATCAACGCTTATATTTAGTAATTTGTTCTAGGCATATATTATTCTAGGTCTGTTGACTATTCTTTCGCTTTCCATAACTGCTTGACATTTATTTATTGTTTTATAATTAAAGCACATTTTCTTTATTTAATTTTGAAGAGTTTTATCACAGCAGTTGCTGTTCTGAGCGGTTGTTACCAATTTCTTTCTTAGTACTTCTGTTGTAGATATTTTGTTGCTACTCTAGCAAAAGTATATTGCGGTTTTGAATAGTATACTTTTATAAGTGAAGCATCTAATTTCTTTTTCAAGTGCCATCTCCGTGACACTCATGTCGCGACTTCTTGGAGCTCGACAATCATCATAGCTATTCAGGCTTTATAGATAACTGCTCTGAAAAGGTCATTTGATGTACATCCGTGCCAGTCTCTCAGGTTGCTCAGCCATGATTTTCTACGTCTCAGTACGCTTCCTTTTCCTTGGATCTTTCAATGCATAACCAGTTGGAGCAAGGTGTATCTCTATCTACGTGTAACATGTCCGAGATATTCCAATTTTCTTGTTTTGATTGTGTTTAATATTTTCACTTCTTTAATTTTGTTTGTCCCAATAGTTTTTATCGAAGCGTAATTTCTTATGTAGATTTTTGTACACATTGAAACATACTTGCAGTGTTTCAGCATTTAAATGCATACCAATCTTCTTTACGGGTACGCTTTTTTTTTCAGGAATTACATTTTTACCGACACTGATGCGCAATATTTTTAACCTCATTGTCCCCAATAATGCCACATCACTATTCAAAATAATTAAATTTCACCAAACAACACCCTACACTTACTAAACGAACTGATTCCCAACTAAAAGGCTTCACACAGGCTTCGCACATGTCAGTGGTAAAAAAGATAAGAGAAGATGTGACCAAATTTCGCCGCATTTAAAGAATTTTACAATATATTTTACCGCAACATACATTACATTGATATTTAGTTGATATCCAGTTCATCTTAGGCTCTTTTTAGGAGACTAGGATTTGGTTATGAACTGTACCTCACTTATTTTTAGTTAGACCTGTTCCTTAATGGCCATTATGGTATTATTTCGAGAGATTGGCTCAAATAAACATTTATTACATTACCAAAAAAACCTAATGCAAGGGAATGTAATGACCACCGTATAATTAGAAGTGCCCTTGCATTGACACAATATTGGTTCTGAGTATTAATTTGTTAAACTGATGTTTGATGTTTTTTGAGACTGGTTAGACCTTAGAAAATTACTTTTGTGGAAGAGCCTGGATTAATTACTTTTATGGATAGAATATATCCTTATCAATAAGAGATACCGTAACTTCATCAAATCGGCAAAGACATATCCAGGAACAGAGGTGTCATCAGGCCATAATCCAGTAATCGTAAAATTCGAAATCCACTTAAAGAAAATAAAAAATCAACAGTAGACACAACAAATAAGCACTTTGCTAAAACACCCGAATATAAAAGGAGAACTAACGTTGATAATTAACGAAGAGTTAAGCAAAACAAGAATCATTGATAATGAAGATTCGAACAAAAAATGGGAAACATTTAAGAATACATTAATGATGCCAATTAAAGATACGCTGAGTAGTCACAATATCGATGAAACTAAGACTACATTGATGACAGATGAGATCCGGAAACTAATGGACACATACAAAAAGGAAGATCCAAAAATGTAAACGAATACAAAGCCACACACAAGAATAAAAATACGGGCAGCTAAAGAGAAGTGGTACAACGAAAAGTTATAGTGATAGTTTTGAATTGCACAAAAAAATTAAAAAATTAGCAGGTATAAGACGGTCCAACAATAGTAACACCCTGGTGGATACGAATGGTAAAATAATATCTGATATCAAAGGCAAACTAAACAGATGGGGAGAATACGTCCAAGAATTGTTTGAGGACGACAGGACACAAGAAGATAGCATGAACGATTACGAGGAACATGATATAGGTCCAAATATATTTAAAGTTGAAATAATACATGCAATAAATCTGGCAAAATCTTATAAAACTGCGGGGCCTGACAAAATTCCAACTGAAATAATTAAATTAATTGTAGAAGATCAGATCAATGTATTAGTAGACTTATATATATAGTATTAGCATAATACTTTATATAATATGGGTATTATTTTGAAAGATTGGCTCAAATAAACATTTATTCTCTTCTTCTTACGGTGCCTTATCCTTAAGGACGTTAGCCATTACATTTGCCCATTTAATCTTATTTGTAGCAGCCCTGAATTGTTCTATGGAGGTCATGTTCGTCCATTGCCGTAGGTTTTTAAGCCAAGAGTTGCGTCTTCTTCCTGGTCCGCTTTTGCTATTGACTTTGCCCTCGATTATAAGTTGGAGCAGTTCATACTTTTGATTTCTTATGATGTGACCAAAATATTGTGTTTTCCGTTCTTTTATTATAAGCATAAGCTCACTTTCCTTATTCATCCTCCGCAAGACTTCCGCATTTGTCGTATGGCTCATGTAAGATATTCTGAGCATTTTACGGTAACACCAGAGTTCGAATGCTTGGATTATTTTTTGTGTTGCTTCTGTCATTGTCCAGGCTTCAACACCATAGAGCAAGGTGGAGAAAACATATTCGGAACGTATTCTAGTTCTCAATGCAAACTTTTTGCATTTTGTAAAACATTGTACGTGCCTTTTCCAGGCGTATTCTTATCTCTAGTGAGTGGTCCCAAGTTTCATCAAGATTACTTCTAAGGTACGTTGTTCTTATTACTCTTTTCAGATCTGTTTCGTCGACATTGACCTTCACCCTTCTGTTTTGGTGCTTGCTGATGTCCATCGTTTTTGTCTTCTTTGTATTCAATTTCATTCCAAATTCTCTACAGGCTCTCGTTACTCGGTCCATTAAGCGTTGCAGGTCTTCAGCATTATTTGCCAGTATGACAGTATCATCAGCATATCGCAGGTTATTTATACATTGCCCGTTTATAATTATACCATCCGATGTGCCTTCCAAAGCTTTTTGAAATATCTTCTCAGAGTAAACATTGAACAGCAAAGGTGATAGGATACATCCCTGTCTTACTCCCTTCTTGATATTGATTTTTCCAGATGTTTCGCTTTTTATTCTTATTTTAGCCTTTTATTCTTGGTAGAGGTTTGAAATGATCCTTAAGTCTTTATCGTCGATATTACATGACCTTAAAATATCTATTAGTTTATCATGTTTCACCAGGTCAAACGCCTTCTGAAAGTCTATAAAACACAAGTATACATCAGAATCGACATCTCTACATCTTTCAACTAGCACACATATTGAAAAAAGTGCTTCTCTTGTTCCGAACCCATTCTTAAAACCAAACTGAGTTTTACCAATGTGTTCGTCTAGTTTATTGTATACTCTATGGTGTATTACTCGTAGGAAAAGTTTCAATATATGACTTATCAGGCTAATAATCCTATGGTCTTCACATTTTTTGGAGTTTTTCTTCTTTGGTAGTGGTATAAACACCGATGTCAGCCAATCATTTGGTATTATGCCTGTTTCGTATATTTTGTTAAATATATCTTCCATTACTTCGATGTGTTCGTCTAGTAATATCTTTATTATTTCAATTGGGATATTATCTTCCCCAACAGATGTTCCGTTCTTTATCTGATTTGCCGCTTTGATAATTTCTTGCTTTGTGATATAAGGTCCAGTCGATGCCTCCTGCATGTAAATGTTCGTCCTCTCTCGGTCTTGAAACATCTCTTCCACGTATTCTCTCCATCTACCTATTTGATCTTCTATGTTCAGTAGCGGGTTCCCATGTTTATCTTCAATGAAAGACGTAGGAGTTTGTTTAAATATTCCAGCGGCTTCTTTTTCTTTTTTATGTAGATTGAAAGTATCATGTCTTTGTTCCAACTATTCAATTTCTTGGCATCTTTCACTTAGCCAGGTTTCTTTGGCTTGTTGGATCTTTATTCTGATATTCTTGTGTATTTGCTTGTATGTTGTTTCATTTTTACCTCTGTATTTTCTTCTTTCGTCCATTATGTTTAGAATTTCTTCTGTCATCCATGGTTTGTTTTTTTTTTTCGTGTATCTTGTTTCAGGTAGTCTTCTGTTACCCTTGTAAGTGTTTTCTCAATATAGTGCCAGTCTTTCTCAGGAGTTTGTGTCGATTGTACTGTTCTGTTAGTCAAGTGTCTATGTATTTCTTTCCGTATTTTATTACTAGTGGATTCTTCTTTAAGCTTATCTGGGGTTAAATTCTATCCTAATTATTGCAAGAAGAAGATTGTGGTCGGTGGGGATGTCAGCTCCGGGGTATGTCTTGCATGCTTTTACTGCGTTTTTGTATCTTTTATTACATTACCATTTATTACATTACCAAAAACCTAATGCAAGGGAATGTAATGACCACCGTATAATTAGTGTGATGAGTCACACATTAAAAATATTCTTAAAAATTATCCATTTAAGAATTTTCAGAAAAGTGGAACAAGACATCAGTGAAACCCAATTTGGATTTAGGAAAGCCATGGGTACACGAGAGACATTATTTGGATTTAACGTCCTCATGCAAAGACGTATGGATGTAAACCAACCACTCTATGTTTGTTTTATTGATTACAATAAAGCGTTCAATAAGGTTCGACACAATCGTCTTATACAGTTACTTAAAGATAAACACATTGACAAAAAAGACTTAAGAATAATAACTCATTTCTACTTTAAGCAAACAGCATAAGTCAGAGTAGGCAAAGAACTTTCGGAGGAAGTAGAGACAAAATATTGTTGTTTGTAAACAGACTTAAGATTTGTGAAATAATGTCGCAAGTAGAAAAAAGAAAAGTGGTGGAATATGTGTATAGAAGGATGTCCGAAACGTTAAAAAATTAGTGCAATTAACTGAACTCGGGAAAAGTGCAGTGTATGAGACAATAAAGAGGATAAAAAATGGCATGGATATGACACATAGACCAGTTTCGGGTAGACCGCGTAAGATGTGCGGAAACAATTTAAATGTTTTAGTGGCTTTAGGACAACAAATTCCGCGGCTAGGGTTTCGAAAATTAGCGAACAGATTTGGAAATCAATAAAGAACAAAAGTGTGCCCAGAAACGGCCGCATGTTACTGAAAAAGCAAGGCTACATATAAAGGAATCCAAAAAAAATCCCTACAATGACGCCTCTGCAGAGGCAACGAAAAATAGATTTTTGTCAAAGTTTTCGAGAAGATAATTTTAACAATGTCTTTATATCTGATGAAAGATATTTCCAGTTTGGTACAAACCATCTAAAAGTCCTATCAAAAGAAAATTTTACCGTTCAAATTTCCAAATTTCCCACTAAAATAATGGTTTGGGGAGCAATATCTCAGCGTGGTGCTACACCTTACTGTATAGTTAATGGTAATGTTGATAGTGCGAAATATTGTGATATCCTAAATGTTTTTTTTTCTTGAAACGCCTCATGTTTTATATCCAGAGGAGTGGCGTATTCAGCAAAATAATGCAAGATGCCATATTTTTGCTTATAATCAAGCTTGGATGCAAGAACACGAATTGGCAACAATTCCGTTGCCAGCAGCATCTCCGGATCTTGGTCCCATTCAAAACATAGGACTGATGAAGATTGAAGTGGAACGAGCAGCACCAGGAGATAAAGAAGGTTTAATTCGGTCAGTTTTACAGGCCTGGAACACCATTACCGAAAATTATGGTCTTGATCTAGTTTCGGGTATACCTGGACGCTTAGTTAAGTGTTAAGATTTAAATGGAGGTTGTATAAGTAAATAAGATAAATTATTTGTTGAAATTTTTTATTTCAAGTGATAGACATAAATACCGTAAAATTATAATTCTGCTTTCTTTTTTCTGGATACTTTCTAGACGGACTATATATTCGGAAGAAAAAATCACTCGAAAATGTAACAATTGGAATAAAACTCAACGGCAGACCAATCAACAATATCAGATATGCCGATGATACTATACTAATTGCAGAGAATATACAAGATTTACAGACACTCTTAGATAATGCAGTAAAATACAACAAGACATTTTAAACATAAGAGAGGTTCCAATAGAAATAGTAAAAAATACAGATATCTTGGTACAATTATTAATGAAAATAACGAGTATAAAGAAAAAAAAATGAGAATTGGACAATCTAGAGCAACATTTAATAAGATGAGAAAAGTATTATGCAGTACAGACCTTAATTTGCAACTCAACATAAGAATATTACAAAAAAATTTTGTTAAAATTCTTTATAAAAGGTATATAAAAATGCCTCAAACGGGCTATCACAAACACATTGCAAAACGTTTTCGGATTAAACAATCCATCATCAGTGCAAACGGTTGTACATGCTAGTAGCCACCAAAATATATGGGTAAAAACCCTTTAAATGTTATAAATTTGAAATTGTTTTACATTATTAGTATTTCTAATTTGTGATGGTTAAGTTACCGTTGGATAGGTAACATGGCGGCGTATGACTCTACATGAGTAAAATGGTCCTGAGACGAAGTGTCTACGAGGACCTGTTGATAACAAAGTTTAGTTGTTATCAACAGGTCCTCGTAGACACTTCGTCTCAGGACCATTTTACTCATGTAGAGTCATACGCCGCCATGTTACCTATCCAACGGTAACTTAACCATCACAAATTAGAAATACTAATAATGTAAAACAATTTCAAATTTATAACATTTAAAGGGTTTTTACCCATATATTTATATATTTTGGTGGCTACTAGCATGTACAACCGTTTGCACTGATGATGGATTGTTTAATCCGAAAACGTTTTGCAATGTGTT
This sequence comes from Diabrotica balteata, assembly GCA_918026665.1. Taxonomy (NCBI): domain Eukaryota; kingdom Metazoa; phylum Arthropoda; class Insecta; order Coleoptera; family Chrysomelidae; genus Diabrotica; species Diabrotica balteata. The sequence continues at coordinate 104,884,019 of OU898276.1, read as the reverse complement.
TGTGATAGCCCGTTTGAGGCATTTTTATATACCTTTTATAAAGGATTTTAACAAAATTTTTTTTGTGATATATGGTATACAGCCAGCTACAGGAACTTAGTTTCCTCGTGGAATAAGAATATTACGTTCATATGTGTTTTCGGTGCTGCTGTATGGGATGGAGGCCTGGACCTTAAAAAAAGAGATGAGCGATCGATTTGAAGCATTCGAGATGTGGACCTATCGAAGAATATTAAAAATAAGTTGGGTAGACCGAATAATAAATGTTGAGGTCCTCAGAAAGATGACAAAGCAAATGGAAATCATGAATATGACTAAGATAAGAAAGTTACAATATCTCGGCCACGTTATGAGAGGGGATACATATGTGTTGCTACAAACCATAATGTAGGGAAAAATACAGCGAAAACGAAGTATTGAAAGAAGACGCATCTCCTGGCTAAACAATCTGAGAAAGTGGTATAATTGCAGTTCCGTCGACTTGTTCAGAGCCGCAATTTCAAAAGTGAAAATAGCCGTGATGATTACCAACCTCCTTAGAGGAGACGGTACCTAAAGAAGAGAAAAAGAGCCAAAGATTAAAGTAATTTAGTAATGTACTTACTTTTCCCGAATCTATAACCTGCCCTGTGGTGGGTAAACTGATAAAGAGAAAAACTGATTAATTCTTATCGATTGATTGAAAACTGAAGAATTGATTCAGGATGAAGTTAAAGAAGAACATATTAAGTAAGTTACTTTATGTTTACATATTGTAGATACATCTATGAAAGGAATTAATATTGGTATAACCTAAAAGAAAAACTCGGTGACAGATGTTTACTTCATTGTTGTAGACATAATCACAAATTATAAAAAATATTGACGAGTTTTCGAAAACGAGAAGTACCAATATAAAAGGGTATATATTTCATATATTTTATCTCAAATTTTGGATTTTAATCAGTTTAAAAGCCCATTTTGCTAGTGCTATTATTTTTATAAAATACATTACAAAATCAACTAAACAGCAACGTCAGCATGAATAATTTAAATGAATTCGAAAATTAAAATAATTTTAATGAATCCAGTCCATGTCGGACAAAAAAACCTATCTGCAGTTTAAAAACAAACAATGTTTTAATTACATCAGTAATCGCATCAAACATAATCATATTTTTTAATCATATCACCATGTTTCGCTGTGCAACTGTTTATTTTTCATTTTCCGTTTCAACAAAAGAGTGCTTTGAGAGAGCGGCGCCGAGTTGGTTGAAAAATAGGGCGAACATTTCAATTTTTCAATAAAATACGACAATAACCGAAACGTTAAAACAAAAAAGTCAAAGATATAAAAACAATAGTGCAACTTGGTTAGTGGACACATAATCTTCGCTAACGGTACATGCAGTCGTGACACCGGTTGCAGCGGACGCAGGAAAAGTAATAATATTATTACGTATTTGGTTAAGAAAGTAATTGTTTTTCAAAATCCACAAGGAAAACAATTCCTGTAGCTAGCTGTATACCACGTATCACAAAAAAGAGGTTAGTCTTCGTAAGTGGGTATATTTATTTAAAAACCCTTAAAAGGGCTACATCAAAAAAACAAACGTTTTCGGACTAAACAGTCCATCATCAGGTTTAAATTTTAAAATTGCTAGGTTAAAATGAATGAGCCACCAAAATACATGGGTAAAAACACTTTAAATTACATATAGTTGTAAAAGATTTTACATCTTGTTGTTAAAAAACTGTGATGTTCAGCATTAAATTAAATATGACTTCAGGTAACATACATTGCTGAAGTGAGTTCTAGAGCCGGAGACTAAACCTCTACACACGGAGAACAGCTGGAAACTCTTTTGTTTCCAGCTGTTTCCAGCAATAAAAAAATATCTCATATAATGATTATCAAAATTTTATTCTACGTACGTGAACATTCAAAAATTGATGGTAGATACAATATAAATTAAAATTGTAAATCAAAACGGTTGTTCTAAATCTCCTAATCAAAATATTCCTATTTTTTCTAAAGCAATTGTTAAAAAATGTGTTGTTAATAAAGAACAACTGACGAATAGTAAAACTATCTCTCTGATGATAAGTTGCTCAAATCCTTGTTCCTTGTAGCCTACACTATCTATTCTTAGCAGTCCCCTAGGTAATCAGCAATCTTACAACAAATTGTTGCGAGCCTATCGTCTTTAATGATCTCCTTCAAATGCACGTTTCGTTCAAATGATGCTAGCCTCTTCTACTCTCGATAAACTGAATCTCTGATTCTTAAATATAAGTAGAAAAAGATAACTTAAAATATTTTACTGTCAGATACACTTACTACACGAAAATTCACAAACATTCACTTCTACTGCTTACTACTTCTGGGGAACCACCAGAGAACAACGACTGTTCGCCTTGCACCCTTGGAAAAAACTGATTATCTTTTCTCTCTCAAAAATCTAGCTAAACTCTCATTTATACATACCTATCCCACTTTTTTCAATCTCCTCCAATCAGAGTTCGTCACACTTATCCCTATCTACCATTTAGATAGCAAACAACAATTTTACCTACAATTATAAATTTCCTTAAAACTATTAACATGCTAATCGGTTTCTACGAATTCTTAAGAACTAACGGAGAATTATAATTTCTAAATATTTCTATTCTATTATCTTATTCAATATATATCGACGTACAAATCTATTTGGAAAACCCACTCGCATTGTTCACGATTTCACTAAGCTTACTTACGTCACTCGAATATATTGTACAAAGAAAATAATTTATACATATCTTTAAATTTTGTTTACTTTTCTTCGAAATATCTGTTATTTTGTACTTTGAAATATATTAAAAGCAAACCAATATTATTTTCAATTTTACATATCATAACAATATATATATATATATATATATATATATATATATATATATATATAATATATATATTTATATATATATATATAATATAAAATTAAAACTACAAATATATATATATATATATAAATATATATATATTTATATATATATATATATATATATATTTATATATATATATATATATATATATATATATATATATATATATATATGTATATATATATGTATATATATATATGTATATAAAACTGATTTGGATGGGTTGGAGTCAATATTGTCAATATTGACTCCAACCCATCCAAAACAGTTTTATATTTTTTCCAAACGAGTCACAAGTACTTCTTTTTTCTTACTCTTATATATGTATATATATATATATATATATATATATATATATATATATATATATATATATGTATATGTGTATATGTTATATATGTATATATATATATATATATATATATATATATATATATATATATATATTCAGGGATTCTACAGTATCTAAGGATTTTTACAGCTGTCGCCGCCCAAGGACACTAAACACAGATAGGATTGATTTTGTCCTATGCTCTAATGCAAGAAATGTGTTGTGTTGGGTGTGACGTAGGCGTGGGGATTCGTGGTTGACATTTCTTATTGTTTTATATGGGATAGTTGTGTCTGCTGCCAATTTTTTTGTTCTATTAGCGATTTAACGGCCTTATAAGAGTATTTAGTTATTGTTTATATATCAATTTACTTGTATAAACAAAATGGGTGGTAATAGATAGGCCATATATGGTTGTAATAATAATTTTAAGAGTGTGAAAACCAAGAATGTGCCTGTTATTTTTCATAGTTTTCCAAAAGGAAAGGATTTAGTATCGAAAACTATAAGGGCTGATTGGGTTAACCGATGCAGAAGAGATGATAATTTTAATCCCGATCCTAGTAGAATATGCTCTGTTCATTTTACAAACAATGACTATGAAAGAGATCTACAAAATGAATTATTAGGTAAAATGGTGAAAAAATAAATGCCTATAAAAATTTTTTAACATAACTTATTTTAGGTTTACCTACTAAACGCCTTTTGAAGAAAACTGAAGTTCCAACACTTTATTTATATAAACATACCTTTGACACACCTGTCTCTACTCGTGAATGTAGATTAGATGTTAGAAACAGGAAGCAGCTTGTAGCAGAAATTACAAAGGTTGATTCAAATATTTTGAATATTGCATCTAATCAACATGAACATACAATTACTGAACCTGAAGTAATTTTTGAACAAGCTGGTGACAATATAGATTTAAAGCCTGAAGTAGATTTTGAAGCAAAATACAAATAATTATTAAGCAAGTATGAAAAATTAATAGCTGATCATTCCAATTTGAAGAAAAAGAGTCAAATGAAAATAAAAAGTTTAACAAGTCAGTTGAGGTATTTTAAAGCAAAAAATATGAATGTTCAGAAAAAATCAAAAAAATCTGAAATTTTTGCTAAAAATTTGTTAAATAAAGTGTTAACCACAAACCACAAACAAAAACAAAACGTAAATTTTTCGTTTTAAACTTTTCAATCTCAAATTAGGCTCATCTTCCATAAGTTGGACCTCAGCGGTTCAACAGTACAGACGTGCAGCGAAGAGCGTAGCGACGAGCAGCGAAGCGTGCTTTGGTGGGGGCAATCGACCTGAACGCAACGGAGCTTATTAGCTCCGGGTGAGTAAGACACCCAGTTTGCACAGGCCTTTGTCCTTCAACAAAGTGAAAGGCTATAACGAAAAAATGTATACGGCAACAGCATTTCTGGACGTCAGTAAAGCATTTGACAGGGTCTGGCATGAAGGACTCATTTACAAAATGAACTCTATGGGATACAGCGAGGCGATGACATGCCTCCTTGGATCATACCTAGCCAACAGAAGGTTCAGGGTTCGAACGGGGGCAACTCTGTCCGAAGTCGGGACCCTGGAAGCAGGTGTGCCTCAGGGAGCTGTTCTGTCGCCTTACCTGTATACCATCTATACAGCCGACACGCCAAAAGAACCAGGTTCCCTGTTGAGTCTTTACGCCGACGACACAGCAATAGCTGTTAGATGGAGAAATCCAGATCATGCAGCTAATCATCTGCAGAGATCACTTAATAGATTCGAAAGATGGTGCATCAAATGGAAAATAACCTTAAACCCGGATAAAACACAGGCTGTAATGTTTAGTCACAGAATAAATGTACCGAACCGAGAACTAACGATTGGGAACACCCCAGTAGAATGGACAAACGAGGCCAAATACCTAGGAGTGTTACTAGACAAAAAACTCACATTTACGCAGCACATAAATCAGCAAACGTATAGAGCCAAAGCGCTGAAAAATCAGCTCTCAACGCTTATTGGTAGAAGAAGTAAGCTAAGGTTTAAAACCAAAATCAGGATTGCGAATAGTATTATCCTGTCAGTCCTTTCGTATGCCTCTGCTGCATGGGGACACACCTGTAAAACAAACAGGAAAAAAATACAAACAGCACAAAATCAACTAATAAGAGATGCCCTGAACTTACCGAGATATGTACCTCTGAGAAATTTATACAGAGACTCAGGACAAACAAGGATCCTTCACACAATGGACAAAAAGGCATACGAACTATTCAACGGACTAAACAACCACCCAAGTAGCATGTTAAGAGAGCTGACTAACTACAACGCAAATACCAGGACGGTACACAGAAGACCTAAACAGCAAATAGCCGGATATAGGGTCCCCAACGAATAAATGAAGAATGAGATGGTCGCAAAGACGTCAAATAAGAGAATGCAGTAATCAGAAAAACAACCACCAAAAAAAATATCTATTTTTAGGACTCTGGCGAGAGGATACAGGTGCCAAGGCACTTAGTTAAGGACAATATACACCGGGGTGTGTGGAGGCCATATACACCCTGCAATGCACACCCCAACACACCCACACAAATTAGCATGTAAGAATAAAAGGGTAAGAATTGTGCGCCGGCATTTTATAGTCCCAACGCCAAGGAAGACCCCCCAAACCCAAAAAAAAAAATCGGTTGTTTTTCTTTTAAATTCAGAACTTCAAAAATCAATTTCAATTCATTAAACGTTTTAACGTAAAATTCATCCTATTTTTCTATATAGAAGGCCCGTCAGGCCTTCTATATACCGCTGATGCGGATCAGGCCCTTAAGGCGGATCAAATGAATGCTGATCCTTTTCGCGACACCCGAGCACTGAGGTCATGTGCGGCAAGCATGGGCTCGGTGGCCGGGGAGAACAAAATTTACTTTTGCCAAATCGGCGGCTAAGTGACCGAGCACACACTTTTTTCCGGACATGAAGTCGACAGCCCAGGCTGTCGGCTTCATGGACGGAACACACGCACTTTTTCTTTTTTTTAGGGACTCCAGCCCCGAAGTGAAGTTAGAGTAAAATCTATAGAGTCAGTAAAGTAAATAGGGAGAAAAGCCTAGATGTGGCTACCCCTACAGTCAGGTGGCATAACCACAGTAATTAAAAACAGGAGGTGTCTCAATACCCAGGGCACCTCAAGTAACTTTCAGATCATAAGCCTCCTCACGTAAGTCACACGATGAGGAGGGGTGGTGGAAAAGCCTGGGGGTCAGATAGGTACCACTTCAACTAGTGAAGTGTGACCGGTTTGATCTTCGGACATGTGGATCCCATACTTAGTTTGGTATACACATGTTCCTAGGGGTAGGGTTGATCGCTTAGCGTGATTGTGTGTGTGTGTGTGTGTGTGTGTGTGTGTGTGTGTGTGTGTGTGTGTGTGTGTGTGTGTGTGTGTGTGTGTGTGTGTGTGTGTCATCTTCCATAAAACTTAATAGTAACAATAAGGTCGATAATTGCTTGTCATCCCCACACCTACGTCACAGCCGCGTGTTAAAGTGACAGACAAATTTGGGCGATGGAACTATCCTATGTAGTCAACTGTTCTTGGTCGCCGCCTTCCTTCTTTCAGCCAACATCTCCAGTCCTTTCTGTTCTGCCATTCTCCATCTATAGAAGTTGTTTTTGGTTACTTTTCTAGTAACTTTCTTGGGTGTAAATCTGTCTTTTCAGTTTACTCCTCCTGGTTAAAAAACAAATCATAACGTTACATTTACAATTTAATATAAACTGTACCTAAAAGAATTTGAAATAACAAATCGAAATAAATCAGAGGTAAGATATTGTTGTTATTATTTTATCTTGCCATGTGAGTAGGAGCTAATAGAAGTGTCTGCAAGGGGCATAGAGGGGTAGTTAATCGTTCAAGCTTTTATGTTTTTATGTGCCATGTTGCCTCGTTATTGTTTATTAACTATTTAAATAAAAATTATTTGTTGCGGCCATGGTTCTAACGTTAAAAAAGAAAACTAATTAGCATTCCTGGTCAACAGAAAATATGGAAAAACAGTTCATAGTGTGATGTCAAGAGACATGAGTTATAAAAAAACCAGCACAGGCATTCGGTGTTTCTCAAACAACACTTGAACGGCATGTGGCCAAATATAGAGCTAATCCAGATGGTACTGTGTTTTAAAGTAGCTAGGTCAGTTCACAACTATATTTACAACCGAACAAGAAAATAAATCGATTTGATATATTATTATTAAGATAATGAAATAGCGATTTTACGGTCTTACGTCACAGGAAATAAGAAAACTTGCCTTTTCGTTGGCCGAAAAAAAAATTGAATATAGATTTAAGACAACTAATAATATGTCAGGAGTAAACTGGCTTAAGAGTTTTTTAAAACGCTATCGTGATAGCAGTTACCGGAAACCTAAACCTACCTCCACACCCAGAGCTATGGGGTTCAACCGAGTTGTTGTAAACAGTTGTTTGACCTACTGGAAATCTAAGATTTACGATAAATTAAATATATAATAAATGTATGATTATGATATGATTATGATATTATAAATAAATTTATGATAAATTAAATCCTCATCAAATGTTTAACGGTAATAAAACAGATGATTCTACCGAGCCCAAGAGCCATTCCAAAATTCTAGCATCGTGTGCCAAACGACAAGTAGGAGTGATAACTTCTGCAGAGCGAGGCAAATTAATTCCAACAATTGTTTGCTTTCCTGCTGTTGACAACTACATGCCTCCCATGGTCATGTTCACAAGAAAGTGTATGAAGCCAGAATTACTTGACGGGGCCCCAGCTGTATCTTGAGGGGAATGCCATGAATCGAGATGGATAAAAAGTCACCTTTTTATACTATGGTTAAAGCGTTTTATAGAAACATGCTATGCATATGGTTACATGCTACCAAAGGTGATCCTGTACTTTTGCTTTTAGATGGACATGCCACACATACAAAATCTGTGGAGGTGATCGATATGCCCCGCGAAAATGGTGTGATTTTGTTGTGCTTGCCTCCATATTGTACACATCATTTGCAGCCGTTGGATGGTTTTATAAAACCCCTGAGCACTTACTACAGTAATGAAGTGAAAAAATGACAAAGAAGTTACCCAGGTTGTGTGGTGACCCAATTCCAGACAGCAACACTATTTGGACTGGCATTTGTAAGATCAGCCACAATGACCACTGCGATAAATTCGTATAGATCAACAGGAATCTGGTATACGGATCGAAATGTTTATAGCGATGCAGATTTTGCACCAGCTAAAACTACAAAGAATCCAGAAAATCCGGAAGTTTATCCATGCTCTACAAGTTGTTATCCAACCTTCAACAATTTTCAAAATGATTCTCAAGTAATTAAATTTTTTGTTGGGACCCGTCCTCCGCCTACAGAAACAATTACCTATCTGTCAACTACAGAACGAAGATCTCCAAAACTTAGGCAGGGCTGTAAACAACCTAGATGGATGTTCGTAGCAAAATAATTCTTAAGTAATTAAATTTACTGTTGAGGAAATACGTTTGCCGCTGACACAATCTGTCAATCATGTTGTAAGTTTTTGAGCTTGTTTTATACAATGTTTTTTTTTTTATTTTAATTTCATTGTATTTACTGATAAAATAATTATAACCTTATTTTAGCATATCCTAAAGAAGCAAATAAATTTTGCGAAAGCAAGACAATAACAAACTCTCCTACCATATTTAGTGTTAGCTAACCCTAAAGTTGTAAGGATCCAAAGAACGTATATCTTTATTCTATTTAATTCAAAACGCAATAATTTTTATGCGACCATCTATAACTTGTTCTGTTTTAAAAGTATCTCTGGTGACTAAAATTGTTTTGATCGTCAATTGAAATGACACAAACGTCTTATAGAACTTCTTTTGATTTTTCGAATTAGCTCGAATGATAAGGTATGGCGTAACTTTGGCAGGAATAAGCTTGCCCCGTTCAAAATAGCGCGTCATTCCATTTCTGATCGCAGAGTGGGTATTTGTGTTATGTTTTCCTGAAAATGTCTATCATAAGTCCATCATCATGTACCTGCATAAATTCAGCTGTGATTTCGTCCAGACCTGTGACTTTACCATTCTTAGACTGTTCTAAGGCTGTTTTTCTTTTTAAAGTACCGTCTTCCTACAGAGGTTGGAAATCATAATGGCTATTTATATTTTTGAACTTGCTGCTCTAAACAAATCAATCGATCTACAAAATTTTATATTTTGTTTCTCTTATCACGGGTCCTAGGTATTCCAGTTTTCTTGTTTGTATCGTGATGATTAGTTCTGCTTTTTTAGCAACTCCCTCTAGTACTTTTTTATTTGATATTATATCAATCCATGCCATTTTTAATACTCTGCGCTATAAGCTAAGTTCGAAAGCCTCGATTTCCTTTTAAATTGCATTTTTTGAATGTCCAAGCCCATCTTTATATAATAATACTGAAAATATATATCATCGAATTATACGTAGTCTTATTTCCGAATTAAGATTTCTGCACCTTAGGAGTGGCTTCATTCGTATACTTGCTGATCTGACAATCTTTATTTGCCTGTTCTTTTCTGCAGTATGATAATTGGTTTTATTGATTAAAGTTTCCAAGTATTAATTAAGGTATTTTTCCACTTGTTTTACGACGTTATCATGTTTTGTCAAATGTGTATATTTTGTAATCTTTTTTTAATTAGCATATTGTAACGTTCGTCAATTTTTAATTATAATTTAAACACCAACAGTCCCTTATGAGCCCTAATAGTTAGACAAACCATATAAAAATTTTAATTTGATAACTATAATAGAATTTGGCATGCATTTTGGCATGAGACCTATTAGGTCGAAATACGTATCGGGAAAAATTCAACATGCCCTTGTGTCAGTTGGAAAAGAAACCCTCAAACCACTTAAAGAAAAAACAAAACCTTGGATGACAGTAGAAATTTTTGAACTCATGGAAGAACGAAGAAAACATAAAGCAAAAGACCTAGATAAATACAAAGAAATTCAGAGAAACATCAGAAAGAAAATTCGAGAGGCAAAAGAGAGGTGGCTATCCGATAGATGCAAGGAAATAGAAGATCTGGATAAAAAGTACGATAGCTTTAATTTACACAAAAAAATCAAAGAAATAACAGGTTCTAGAAAGCGTACAAAAACGAATATCCTTAAAAATGATAAAGGGGATATTATTACTGATATGAAGGAGAGATTATGTCACTGGACCAATTACATTCAACAACTATTTAATGATGAAAGGGAAGAACTGTCATTAGAAATCACCGAGGATACTGGACCACCAATATTAAGAGAAGAAGTCATCTATGCCATCAAAAACACAAAAGAGGGTAAAGCTACTGGACCAGATGAGGTTACCATCGAATTATTAAAACTCATCGATGAAGATGTTATTGATGTAATGGTTGAACTCTTTAATCTAATATATCAGACTGCCACAATCCCCAGACAATGGCTGCAATCAACCTTTGTAGCAATTCCCAAAAAACCAAGTTCAACAACTTGCTCAGACCACATAACAATAGCTTAATGAGTCACACACTTAAAACATTTTTGAAAATAATTCACAGCAGAATTGTTAAAACTCTTGAATATGAGATTAGTGACACACAATTTGGCTTTAGAAATGATATGAGTACAAGAGATGCTTTGTTCGGCTTGAATGTGCTGGCTCAGAGATGCATGGACATGAATCAGGATATGTACTTATGTTTTGTAGACTTTGAAAAGGCATTTAATAAAGTTCAACATAAAAAGCTTGTAGATATATTAAAAAGCAAAAATATTGACAGTCGTGATCTGAAAATTATATCTAATTTATATTGGAATCAAACTGCCAAGGTAAGAGTTGACAGTCAGTACACCGAGAATATCAAAATACAAAGAGGAGTCCACCAGGGTTGCGTGCTGTCCCCACTACTTTTCAATGTCTACAGTGAAGCGGTATTTCAAGAAGCGCTCTCAGACTCAATAGAAGGTATATCTATCAATGGAGAAGTTTTGAATAACTTACGTTTTGCAGACGATACAATAATAATTACGGATAACAACAATGATTTACAGAACCTAATGCAACGCCTTAATGAACGCTGTCATGAGTACGGACTAAAGATAAATTTAAAGAAAACTAAATGCATGATCATGACTAAATCTGCACATGCAAATATCCAATTGACTATTGAAGATACTGCAATTGAGAATGTTAATAACTATAAATACTTGGAACATGGATAACATCAGATGTAGACCAAACCAAAGAAATTAAGACACGTATTGAAATAGCACGTACATCATTTATTAAACTTAAAAAGTTTCTTTGTTGTCGGGATATAAGGTTAGAACTACGCCTGAGAATGCTTCGATGTTACGTGTTCTCTACTCTTCTTTATGGTCTGGAAGCTTGGACACTAAAACAAGTTCATCCGAATAAGTTGGCCGCCTTTGAATTTTGGTGTTACAGAAGAATCCTACGAATATTATGGATTCAAAGAATGTCAAACATGGAAGTAACTAGAAGGATACGAAATGAGGCGGAAATAATATTAACTATTAAGAGACGAAAACTTGAGTACTTGGGACATGTGATGAGAGGGCAAAAATACGCATTATTACAACTTATTATGCAGAGCAAAATCCGAGGAAAGCAAAATGTGGGAAGACGAAGAATATCCTGGCTTAAGAACTTAAGGGAATGGTTTGAATGCAGTAGTGCAGAACTTTTTAGAGCGGCAGTCAACAGAGTCCGCATAGCCATGATGATTTCCAACCTTCGATAGAAGATGGAACTTAAAGAAGAAGAACGTATCAACAGATACAAAGACGCTTTTTGCGTAAAATCAAATATTTGCTGTCTTTTCACTTTTTTCGGATGTACTCTGTACAAGTACTAGAAACCAATTCGCTAAGGATTTCTGCTTAGTTGATAAGACGTGTCGTGGAATGCAAATTTTAGATTCCCCACGTCTCTTTTAACACCTTTATCAACGTCTGTTTTGGTTTGCAATTTTTAGAAAGCACAGATTAAAGCAAAAATCTGCATTGTGCTTCGAAACTATTTTACGGTTTTATTGTCAGATGTCGCTATTGCGTCCGTATTGAAGCCCTTTTAGTGTTGCTTCTTAAAAGACAGAAAATGTTGATCTTTCACATTGAGAACACCTTTGAATAACTGTTCTGATGAGACCTATTAGGTCGAAATACGTATCAACAGATACAAAGACGCTTTTTGCGTGAAATAAAATATTTGCTGTCTTTTCACTTTTATGGAGATTTATTTTCAAGTTCAGAGCGAGTGTGAATTGCCGTTCTGAAGAGGCCTATTAGCCCGAAATACGTATAAGCGGATACACAGACGCACTATACGGGAAATTAAATCTTAACTGTCTTTTCCTTTTTTCTTGCCATAATATACTTTATTAAAAAGTCTGGGCTGAAAGGACCACGTTAACCCAGGGATGAGCCACAATAGACCTTTTAAGTTGAGTGAAAGGGTAGCTAAGCGCTCACTTGTATTGAACCTAATCTAACCTAACCTAATAAATGATTTCGGTAGTTTTTACCTTAAAGATTATTCTGGGAGAAAATCCCGAATCTTTTATGTGTCGACTTTTAATTAAAACCTGAACTAAATCAAATATATTTCAAAATTTCCAAAAAAAAAATTACAAAAAAAATTTGTTTCTAAATTTTAAAAATTTCTTATAAAAATAAATTTTTATGGAGACTAAATTCAAAAGTTAATAAAAATTCAAAATGCTTGTTAAAATATTAAGTGGGACACAAATTTTTACATTTTTAAATGCTAACGCGACTTATAGTTTTCCCTTAAGCAAAACTATTTTTAAAAAATAAATACTTTATTAATTGATGACAAAATACGAAAAAAGATCGGACAATTTTTATATAAAATTATAATGTTCTTTCTTTGAAGTTTATATACAGACTAAAGTATATCTAATTAAAAACGCAATGGTAAAAATGATAGCTAAGTAAATATAAAAAATGTAAACTAATCTTGTTGCAAAGTTCATTAAAACACAAATACTAGATCATCATTCTTAGGCGAATGACTGGAACAGGGCCGGCTTCCATAACTCCTCCCTTGCGAGTTCTTGGCATATTTCATGGAGTGAAAAATGCCCTTGGATTTGGTACAGGAACTGTGGGGTCATCTTCTTCCATAGGTGGTTCATTGTACGTTGGATGTGGATTTTCCTTTGGTCTTAACTTCTTAATATAATGAATGGCTATGAAGATGACAGTAATTATTATTAATATATATATTATGATAGTCTAATGGTTTGTGGAACGCTTCTTTAGATGCTGGAGTACCACAGGTTGAATTTGATTTTGATTTCTTTGGATTGTGTGAATTTTGTCGAGAGGGATATCCTTTAGGACAATTTCTGGGACTTCTTCTTCTTCTTGAGCATTGGAAACTCTTAACTCAGGTAAGAAAAGTGGTTGGCCTTGGACAACTGTCTTCTTATTAATAAACGTTTTCTTATCTACTTTGAACTGGCGCTGGTAAGGAATGGAAACTAGAAAATTTCCTTTTAATGTGGTAAAATCGGTTTTCTGACATATCGTCTCGATTTTAGTTTGGTTTACGAAGGTGGCAATGTAATGTGAATCATCGATTTGTTGTATTACATTCTCAGATATTCGGACGGGAGTTTTGCGGCAAGTTGTGGAACTGGTCTTCAGTTGCAATAATTGAAAGACACAATCTTCTTTCTCTACTCCAGCAGAGAAATCGCCATCAGTACAATAGAAATTGGGCTTCAGGTCCAGACAGGGCAGTGAGTGATATTGGTAATAATTTTCATTCATAGTCAGAAAGGTATTTCGAGGTACAATGGTACTGTGATTTGATGTAGGAATTGAATAAAGATGATAATAGGAGAATATTTCTGGGTAAACAATAGGAAAGTGAACAGCGAAAACAATTTTTGTCTCAGAGTAATAGGCTTCTGTTTTTAAAATATCATAATATTTATAAGTATCATTAAAATTTTGAAAAAGTACTTCATTTTTTGTATTGTAACGAGTCCGTTACTTAAATACCCATTTACTGCTTTGTCACTGGAATCCTTTAATTTAATTACAAATTAAATTCATTTGGAAATATTCTTAAACCAAACATTTGAATAACTTCGGTAAATTTTATTTTTAAAAGTTGGCAATAAATCACGCCCTCTGTCTACGCCTCTGATCGTAGTAACAGCTTTAGTGCCATCAGACCGGCACTTGCTTGGAACTCCGTGAGTTGAAGAGACGTATTAGAGGCGACTGAGAGAGTCCCACGTTTAAGAGTTTGGTTTAAGTTTTATTTTATTTGGAAGAAACTATTATTTTGTGGAAGAAAACCCAGTTGGTTATTTTATTTTGTTTTTGTTTTGGTGAAAATACATTAAGTTGGGATCACTCTCAGTCGGTAAGTTAAATTACAAATAAATTATATGTAAAAACACGTCCTATCACCCGCCATTGTTGGTGAAATTTAAATCTATTTATAATCCTCTCTCAAAATATAGTCTGATCCACCTATCTATCTATCTGCTATCTTCTATGTACTATTTCATTCATTTCATAAATACCTAAACAGATTACAAGTAATAAATTTTTATAATAACATCCAATTTTATTTCTTTACGAGGATGAAAGCCAACAATTATCTATTTCAATTCCATACCGTTTAAACCGGCTAATATTTCCTTGTTTTTGTCCCATTCTATGATCTATATAGCTTCCGTAAAAATCATCTATTTAATTTATCCGTTCAAACATTGTCAAATCTAAATTCCAAGGTTATTTTTTTTTCAGAAACCATAGTTTTTGCGTCAATTTAAAAGCAACTTTGACCTTTCTAGGTTCTTTTTTACTTTCTTGTACAAACAAAGGATTTTTAGTAACACAACTGTGTTTTTTAGCCTACGTCCGGAATCCAGTGCAGGTCTGGGGGGAAGAAAAAACTTTTATTTAATTTTTTGGGAATTGGAAGATAAGCAGTCATTTTTATTTAATTGGGTTAAGAAGAATTGTAAGGAGTTAATTTAAAAGTACCTTTTTATATGGTGTCCAGGTTTGGCGTATCACCCACCTGCGACTAGTTCTTCCAGAGGATCTCGAGGGAAACCTGCAGAAACTAACAGGAAGAACTAATATTTTTTTGTCGATTTAAATATTTGTAGCAACTTTTTAACGTCCTCTTCAAGGTTTAACTTTTATTTCATTTTCAATTTTTTTCAAAGATATACTTAATAATAATTACATTCATTTTTATAAAATAATAGTCATTGTAAATTTAGTAAAACATTTATTGTCCACCAAGGGTTGAGATTGTAACTCCCCTGGACTCTCTCGTTAACAGGTTATAGTGTGCACACATATCCGGAGAGGTTTATTTCATTTATTTGATCATTGTAACGTTTATATTATTATATATTTCATTTTATATTATATACTTAACTATTGCATAACCTTAGTCAAAATTTCACATTATCAGGTACATTAGGGGGGGGGAAATTGTTTTCATCATTATATTCAGGGTTTTCATTGTAAATATAGATTAGTTAATTGTATATAAGAGGTGTTGGGTTATATTGTTATATATAAGGGTTTAAAATAAGTTGTACATAATATAGGTATTTATTAAAGTTGGGTTAAAACAATTTAAGATTTCACTTGGTACCTATCCTTTAATATTTCAGCAATACAAGATATCTCGGAAGAAACCATTTAACTTCCTGGCGCCCAAATATTCAGTAGAGCAACTTTATCTTTCATCTGTTTATTTCTTGGTAGATTTCTTGTCATTAGTTCTTCTATCTTACGGTCACTGTAGGGCATGCAAATTGGCCTAATCCCTCTTGAGTGTCAAGTGGTCATTCTCCTGCATAGTCGCTAGCCAGCATTAATTTTATTATATTTTAAAATTCATATTTACCCTTTATTTATTTCTTTCATATAATTTATTTCTATCTAATCCCTTCCATCTTCTGTTATTCCAGATATTAATCCGTTTGTGTATCAAGGTACATTTTAGAGTTTACCCTATTGCTACACTACCCATTCTTGTTATATTGGCGTTATAGCCAACCCATTTTTGTTACATTGGCGCTCCAGCCAATACATTTTTGTTACATTGGCGCTCCAGCCAATACATTTTTGTTACATTGGCGTTCCCAACGTGGTGCCTTTTCTCAGTTCAGACCGTACATTCTGAAGTATATTTCTCTTTGCAGAATATTCTTTATTATTTCTAATTTGTTCCTGTTGCTCTTTGTTCATTTTTTTTAACTTCTGTATTTATTTATTGTTTTTCTTATTAGATTTACATTTATAGATATACTTGTATTGCTGTAGTTTACTTATATTCATATTTAAACCCTCACCTTTTAATCTCTTTGTGTACAGTTGACTATCTATCTTACTATTATTGAACTTTAAGAATTTAATAATTTAGATATTACTATTTTTTTATACATATATATATTAGCCAATATTGGTGGGTTTTTTTTATATTCAATTATTTGGTAACCATATACTTGTTGAAACCATTGTGCGTTGCTTCAAGGATTGTGTTATATTTACTTAACTGACTTAACCATTTTTAAATTTTTTTGAATAACTTTAGATTATTCTTGGATTGATTTTGTGGTGTGTTGGTACATACTTACTTATATATAAATTTTTTTTGAAAACTTTATATTACTATTCGATTGTTTTTGTGGAGTGTGAGTATATTATCTCCTTGTCTATTCTACCTATTCATCTATTTGTTTTTCTTTCACAATGTCTGCATTCAAGGTAGAACATTTATTAGTTAAAGAGTTAGATTATGAGTTGAGAATTAGGGACATCCCCATTGATGCGTCTTCCAATGTGGATTTAAAACGCAAGATATTGCGTGGAGCTCTAAGGCAAGAAGAAGGAAATAGGAGCTTTCGACAAATTTCTGCCACCAGTATTCCCTTTTTGGAACAACGAGAAGAGATTGATGAGACTATGGATGATTTGGCTAAAAGGATATCCGATTTTAGAGGGACTGTCCAGGATAGTCTATACTCCAGGCTGATATCACGTCTAGCTCATGTCTCAGGCCGTATTCATTTATTGTCTTGTTCGAATGAGGAACAGCAAACTTATAAGCGCTCAATTTCAATCCGAATTCTTAGCCTAGAGGGTGAACTTGATTCACGAGTCAATCCCATTGCTACATCAACTCCTATTTCTTCTGTCCAAGCAGCTAACTCATTTCTACACCCCAAACCCGTTCAGGTTCATAAATGGGGGATTACATTTTCTGGTGAAGGTCATTATGACCAAGTAATTTCTTTTTTGGATAGGGTGGAATGTCTTCGCATATCAAGAGGAGTGAGTGAAGATGACCTTTTCTTCACAGGTTGAAGTTTGCATGCACAGCTTTTACGTGGTTTATGAATAACCGCACTAACTTTTCTAATTGGTCTGATTTGGCTCAGAAACTTAAATCTGATTTTCTTCCATATTCATTTCAAGATGACCTTCTAGACCAAATCAAAAATCGTAAACAGAAGCCAAACGAGTCTGTTACGATGTTTATAAATAACATTTTGGGTATGTGTAGTCGCCTCGAAACACCTCTGACAGATTCTGCAAAAATTAAGATCATCCTCAAATGTCTACTGCCATTTTATCATCAGCAATTAGCTTTAGTAGACATCACCAGTATAGCAGACATAACCGAGAAGTGTAAACGTTTGGAGGAAACTTTATCTTGGTCTTCTCAACCTCCAACCACTTCTAAACACTCTTCTGACTCTTTCGGTCATCAAAATTCTTTCAGACACCGTTCTTGGCAATCCAAAGGTCAGGAACGTAATATCTCCACATTAAGTTCTGTAGTGTGCTGGAATTGTCGTGAGTCTGGCCATACTTTTTATGATTGCGGCATCCCTCGTACCCGTATTTTCTGCCACGGTTGTGGTAAAGAAAATACCCTCAAACGCAATTGTTTTAGGTGTTCGGGAAACGAACGATCGGAGGTCCGTCCCCTGAGCGTTTCTCCGTCCACACCCCCATCA
The DNA here is from genome assembly GCA_918026665.1 of Diabrotica balteata. Classification (NCBI taxonomy): domain Eukaryota; kingdom Metazoa; phylum Arthropoda; class Insecta; order Coleoptera; family Chrysomelidae; genus Diabrotica; species Diabrotica balteata. Next base: position 104,865,690 of record OU898276.1, on the reverse strand, counting down.
GGGAATCAAACCGTTACATCAAACGAAGTCACTGTTCCAACCACGTCAAGCCACCAAAACCCATCTTCCAGTCGGAAAGGGAAAGGGGTTGTCCCCAAAAAACCAACACACACCACACCAAATCATTCCAAGAAGTAACTTCCCAATATAATACATCAGATTTACATAGATTATCTTCCCCAAATATCTTCCCAAATTTTAGTAATAGACATAATAGTAGCAGTGTAGTAGTTCCAGTATCTATACCAGAATCTACCACAATTCAGGAGGATTCTTTTATTTCTGATTCTTCTTGTTTGCCTGTTGCATCCTCTGATTGTGTAGGTAGAGACAATAAGTTTAGTTTAGCACCATTTAAAATTTTTGACCAATCAGATAACGATTGTTTTGATTTAAATTCATTATTAGTGAAGAAACATAATGATAATAGACCTTATCTTCCTATTAAGATTTTAGGACAATCTTGTTTAGCTCTTTTAGATAGTGGCTCGAACATTTCTGTCATAGGTTCACATTCATTAGCTTTATTGAAAAATACTGAGATTTCTATTATGCCCATTTCTTCTCTGCAAGTGTCTACTGCAGATGGTACAGTTCAGTCTATTACAGGCAAATTTGAAACTGAAATCACAGTAGCAGATTTATGTAAACAAATTACATTCTATATTATTCCTTCAGTTCAGAATTCTATAATTTTAGGTATGGATTTCTTAAATGCTTTTAATAGCACACTAAATTGTTCAAATTTTTCCTTTTCTATTTCTCAATTTAATCTGTCCTTACTTAGTGCTATTCAGGATTTTACTAGTTTATCTAGTTCTGAACAAAGACAATTAGAGAATATGATCTCTAAATTTACAACTCTTTCGTCGAAAGACAAGTTAGGTCGTACATCCTTAATATCTCACACTATCGAGGTGGGAGATACCACACCTTTTAGACAATATCAGTATCCTATTCCTCAGGCTTGGCAAGTTGACTTGGAAAAGGAAATTGATTCCATGTTAGAGTTGAATATCATTGAACCTTCCACGTCTTCTTACTGTAGTCCTTTGTGGTTAACCAAGAAAAAGGATGGATCTTTTAGGGTTTGCTTCGATGGTCGAAAGTTGAATAATATTACTACAAATCGGGATGCTTATCCTATTCCCCGAATAGACGTCATTCTAAGTAAACTCCAGAATGCTAGGTATATTTCTTCTATCGACCTATCTAAAGCTTTTTTACAGATTCCTTTGAGTGAGGAAAGTAAAAAGTATACAGCTTTTGCTGTTAGTGGAAAAGGATTATTTCAGTTTGTCACTATGCCTTTTGGTCTTGTTTCAGCTCCTCAGACAATGTGTCGTCTGATGGATTTAGTCATTGGTCCTCAGTTAGAACCCTATGTTTTTTATTATTTGGATGACATTTTGGTCGTTACTCCTGATTTTTCCCTTCATATGGAAATTTTGGATAAGTTGTTTTTACGTCTTAAAGAGGCTAATTTAACTATTAATTTAGATAAATGTCAGTTTTGTCGTCCCAGTCTTAAATTTTTAGGATATGTAGTCGATAGTAAAGGTTTAAGGACTGATCCTGATAAAGTTACAGCTATCAAAGATTTTCCTATACCTAAGACTACTACTCAAGTCCGTAGGATATTAGGGATGTGTGGGTATTATCGTCGGTTTGTGCCGTCTTACTCTACTTTGTTATCCCCACTTACAGATCTCCTTAAAAATAGGAAAAAAGGCCAAACTATTACATGGACTTCAGAAGCCGATGATGCTTTCCGGCGTATAAAAGAAGCTCTTACTAGTGCACCTGTCATGACATCTCCGAATTTTAAAGAGCATTTCTATCTCATGACAGATTGTTCCAACACTGCGTCAGGTGGTGTACTATTTCAAATGAAGGATGGTTCGGAACATCCAATAGCTTATACCAGCAAAAAGCTCAATAAAGCACAGAAGAATTATTCCACCACAGAGAGAGAACTTCTTGCAATTATCCATGGTCTTGATGCCTTTCGGTACTATCTTGAGGGTCGTAAGTTTACTATCATCACAGATCATAGTTCTTTATTATGGTTACATTCCATGAAAAATCCGTCACAACGTTTGTCCCGTTGGATTTGTAGGCTTTCTGTTTTTGATTATAATATTGTTCATCGCAAAGCCAATGGTGTTGTGGTTGCAGACGCGTTGTCACGTACATTCGATATCAATCTTTTAGATCTGTCCACTTTATCTCCAGATAATTGGTATCGAAAGATGATTCATAATGTCACCCAAGAACCTACTAGGTATCCTGATTTCAAGGTGGAGAATAATATCCTCTATAAACATGTTATCAGTCCAGTTGAATCTCTATCGAATATGTCTGATTGGAAGATAGTAGTCCCAACAGCAAATAGGGATGAAGTCTTGAGAACTTTTCATGATGATGTGACATCAGCTCACTTTGGCTTTTATAAAACGTTTAGTAAAATAGCTGAGTTATATTACTGGCCTGGTTTGCGCAACTCAGTTAAGAAATACATCTCTAGATGTAGAGTTTGTGCAACATGCAAGCCGAGTAACCTACCTCAAGCTGGATTAATGGGTTCGTTTAGGAATATTAATTTTCCGTGGCAAATGATCGCTTTAGACCTTATTGGACCATATCCACGCAGTTATTCAGGTAATACATATTGTTTGGTAGTTGTAGATTACTTCACCAAATTTCCTTTAGTTTGTCCTCTGCGTAAGGCTACAACTCCAGCCATTTTGAAGTTCTTAGAGGAACAAGTGTTCTTACTATTTGGTATTCCCCAAATAGTATCATGTGATAATGGTCCACAATTTGTTTCTAAGGCATTTAAAGATCTTTTAAGTAAATATAAGGTCCAAAAGATATTCTACAATGCAGCTTATCATCCGCAGGCTAACCACACTGAACGTGTAAATCGTAGCATTGTTACTGCTCTTCGATCTTACACTTACACTGATCATAGAGCTTGGGATACGTACATTCATTCAGTTGCTCAAGCCATTCGAACTTCTGTTCATGAAATCACTCAGTGCTCTCCAGCTTATGTTAATTTTGGTAGGCATGTTCCATTGTCAGGTGATTATTTCGGTTTAATTTCTGAAAATTCAACAAATCTTCCTCAAATTTCTGATAAACTTCACCGTATGGAAGATCTTCAAAACTTACCTCCAATATTCGCTGATATTAGGAAGAAGTTAAAAGCTTCTTACCTTAGAAATCGGCATCAGTATAATTTGAGGAAACGAGAGTTGCGATTTTTTGTGGGCGATCGAGTTTTGAAACGGAATTTTGTAAAATCAAATAAAGGTGATGCCATTTCTGCTAAATTTTGTCAGAAATATGTTCCCTGTACTGTCGTTAGGGTAATATCTCCTTTAGTATATGAATTAAAAGACAATTCGACAAATAGACGAATTGGTCAATTTCATATAAAGGATTTACTCCCTGATAATACAACAGATGAGGCAGCATCTTCATCTTCAGAGGAAGATTAACTTAATGTCTATTAAGTTAACTTATTCCTATGATTGTTATTGTTTTGGCTCGGTTTGGTTACGATTTGATATTTTCTTAGATTTTTGTTATTAATCACCAGATTTGGAATATCTACAGCTTATAATTTGATTAGTAATTGTTTATAATAAGTTAAAATTATTAAAGCCATTAGAGATTTTTACTTATATTAGGTGTTGCACTGGTATGGAACTAAATATTGTAATGCTACTATACTGTGCTATATGTTTATGTGTTGTATCACTTTCTTCCCATTTTACTTACTTGTTTTGCCAGTTTGGAAAGAATGTTGTAATTTTTATGTATTTGGATTAAGTTTATTGGTCATGACTAGTTTATAATAACGTGTATCTCGATTTGCTATGTGGGATGTTTTTTTTTTCAAAGTCAGTCATTAGGAATTTATATGGAAAATCAGTATTCATAATTTTAGTACATTCCTATATTATATAGACTATTCTGCCTGTGTATAGGTGAATGAATATGTGGGTTCGAAGTTTTAGTTCAATTGTTGGCCACAGTTGTTCAATGAATTTCGGAATTCACCATTTTCATGACAAGTTGTACAGTTGTCTAGGCAGTAGAATGTCTTCCATAGATAGTAAATTATGGTTAATGTTAATTAGGATTTGAATATTTAACGTTAATCCTTAATATTTTCAGACTTTGGTCTAATAACGGAATTGTTCCTTAGCTGATTTATTAATTTTATTTATATAGTTTATTGGAGGAAGCAATCCATGACATATTCCCTTTACAGCTAGCAAGTTTAGATTACAGTTATGGATAGTATTTCATATTTTGGCAACAAATGACCATTTATAGTTATTTTCACTTCTTTCCTTAGGCACTTGTCTATATTTTGGTATATTGAACAAGGAATTATCCTGTTCTCTTTTATTGATATCAGAACGAATTATAAATTTGCAGTTTCTCCAGAAATTGGTCTACTCTACTCGTTCTTGATGTTCTGTTTTGTTATTACTTCTACCTTACTCTTACTATTTTGTTATGGTTGTTAGAGTTTACTGGCACATTAAATTCCTTTTAGTGCTCTTATGTTAGATATTCTTATAAATTTGTTGTAGCTACCTGCTATAGTTATCGAATATCAGCATAAGTTAATTTTGTTGTAAGAAGTTACCACAGCAGTTCACACGCTTTGGTACTCTACCTTTTGAGCTTAAGTTGTTCAGCTTTGCATTTGCTAGGATGATTGAGTTTATAACGCCTCCTAGTTTTTATTTTTGGTCTCTATTTTGGATCCCAAATGTACTGATGGCATATCATCAGGATGGAATCGATTTTATGGCTGTCCTTTTGTTTAGGCTGTTAGTCCCACATTTGGATCCAATAATTTATTTGATGAGTTTTAGGTTAGGCACATACTACCGGATGTGGGTATATGTGGACCTACCCTATTTGGTTATAGTGTGAATTGGGTCATTATTTGCCTGATTGATTATCTTTGGATATGCTACTTTATAAATCTGTTGTCCACTGTATGGTCAATTTTGGATTACCATCCAATTCGACACTTATATTGTTTTATATACGTTTAGTATTTTTATTGTTACGTATATTGTTTTATATACGTTTGGTATTTCTTATTGTTACTTATTATTGTGTATCGGTCCACCTATTTGCCTGATTGATTATTCCTTGGATATGCTCTCCTATAAATCTGTTGTCCATTGATGAGTCAATTTTGGAACCAGGGTCCGATTTCACATTATTTTGGATTATTTGTATTGAGCATTTGTATTACTAGTCTATACTATGCTATGTTAGAGTCTTACTTTACTTTAATTTTACTCTAAATAGTATGTGTAGTATGGGTATCTTTAGATGAAACCATTTTTTTTATTCCTACATCACTCACAATCAGTGGTTAATTATAATCATGTGAATCGATGTAGATTGTTTTGGAAGTAATTATAGTGAGTTATATTATAGTGAGTTAATATAATAGCTGTATTTGGCAAATTGGTGCCATGGCTATAATTTTTATATATGTTTATATATTTTTTTTTTCTCGATTCTTGATTGCTCCACATATGGTTGAAGTATTGGTTAACCGACATCTATCCAACCAGTCAAGTGAAAGAAAAAAAAATTTTTTTTTCACTTTAAAAATTTTTTTTTCTCCAAGTAAGAGGGGAATGTAACGAGTCCGTTACTTAAATACCCATTTACTGCTTTGTCACTGGAATCCTTTAATTTAATTACAAATTAAATTCATTTGGAAATATTCTTAAACCAAACATTTGAATAACTTCGGTAAATTTTATTTTTAAAAGTTGGCAATAAATCACGCCCTCTGTCTACGCCTCTGATCGTAGTAACAGCTTTAGTGCCATCAGACCGGCACTTGCTTGGAACTCCGTGAGTTGAAGAGACGTATTAGAGGCGACTGAGAGAGTCCCACGTTTAAGAGTTTGGTTTAAGTTTTATTTTATTTGGAAGAAACTATTATTTTGTGGAAGAAAACCCAGTTGGTTATTTTATTTTGTTTTTGTTTTGGTGAAAATACATTAAGTTGGGATCACTCTCAGTCGGTAAGTTAAATTACAAATAAATTATATGTAAAAACACGTCCTATCACCCGCCATTGTTGGTGAAATTTAAATCTATTTATAATCCTCTCTCAAAATATAGTCTGATCCACCTATCTATCTATCTGCTATCTTCTATGTACTATTTCATTCATTTCATAAATACCTAAACAGATTACAAGTAATAAATTTTTATAATAACATCCAATTTTATTTCTTTACGAGGATGAAAGCCAACAATTATCTATTTCAATTCCATACCGTTTAAACCGGCTAATATTTCCTTGTTTTTGTCCCATTCTATGATCTATATAGCTTCCGTAAAAATCATCTATTTAATTTATCCGTTCAAACATTGTCAAATCTAAATTCCAAGGTTATTTTTTTTTCAGAAACCATAGTTTTTGCGTCAATTTAAAAGCAACTTTGACCTTTCTAGGTTCTTTTTTACTTTCTTGTACAAACAAAGGATTTTTAGTAACACAACTGTGTTTTTTAGCCTACGTCCGGAATCCAGTGCAGGTCTGGGGGGAAGAAAAAACTTTTATTTAATTTTTTGGGAATTGGAAGATAAGCAGTCATTTTTATTTAATTGGGTTAAGAAGAATTGTAAGGAGTTAATTTAAAAGTACCTTTTTATATGGTGTCCAGGTTTGGCGTATCACCCACCTGCGACTAGTTCTTCCAGAGGATCTCGAGGGAAACCTGCAGAAACTAACAGGAAGAACTAATATTTTTTTGTCGATTTAAATATTTGTAGCAACTTTTTAACGTCCTCTTCAAGGTTTAACTTTTATTTCATTTTCAATTTTTTTCAAAGATATACTTAATAATAATTACATTCATTTTTATAAAATAATAGTCATTGTAAATTTAGTAAAACATTTATTGTCCACCAAGGGTTGAGATTGTAACTCCCCTGGACTCTCTCGTTAACAGGTTATAGTGTGCACACATATCCGGAGAGGTTTATTTCATTTATTTGATCATTGTAACGTTTATATTATTATATATTTCATTTTATATTATATACTTAACTATTGCATAACCTTAGTCAAAATTTCACATTATCAGGTACATTAGGGGGGGGAAATTGTTTTCATCATTATATTCAGGGTTTTCATTGTAAATATAGATTAGTTAATTGTATATAAGAGGTGTTGGGTTATATTGTTATATATAAGGGTTTAAAATAAGTTGTACATAATATAGGTATTTATTAAAGTTGGGTTAAAACAATTTAAGATTTCACTTGGTACCTATCCTTTAATATTTCAGCAATACAAGATATCTCGGAAGAAACCATTTAACTTACTGGCGCCCAAATATTCAGTAGAGCAACTTTATCTTTCATCTGTTTATTTCTTGGTAGATTTCTTGTCATTAGTTCTTCTATCTTACGGTCACTGTAGGGCATGCAAATTGGCCTAATCCCTCTTGAGTGTCAAGTGGTCATTCTCCTGCATAGTCGCTAGCCAGCATTAATTTTATTATATTTTAAAATTCATATTTACCCTTTATTTATTTCTTTCATATAATTTATTTCTATCTAATCCCTTCCATCTTCTGTTATTCCAGATATTAATCCGTTTGTGTATCAAGGTACATTTTAGAGTTTACCCTATTGCTACACTACCCATTCTTGTTATATTGGCGTTATAGCCAACCCATTTTTGTTACATTGGCGCTCCAGCCAATACATTTTTGTTACAGTATGGTATTTTAAAATAATCTCTATGATAGAATTTAACTCATTTTTATCAATAATGCTATTATGTAAAATTCCAAGTCGAGCAAAAGTAACGGCATTTTCTATTTCATCTAAAAGTTGTAAAATAATGTTTAAGCTTAAGTTTAACTGATCTAATATATTTCTAGTCTGCAAATAGTCATTGAAATCAAATATAAATTTATTTAAAGATGTGCGTATCTTATCTATACCCATAAAAATAGTTTCTTGATTGTTCTTTATAAGAGTTACTGTTTCATTAAAATTTGCTATTATATCCTTGGTCAGAGAAATTTGTTGATTTACTTTTTTAACTAATATTTGATTATTATTTTGGAGATCAGAGATGGCTTGGTCATAAAACAAGGCGTCACTGGAATCAAGATTACCAGAGATACTTTTAATTATAGATCCTAAACCGTCTATAAGACCTCTTTTTGATCTAAAAGGTGGCAATAAAGAATTAAATTTTTGTTCAGCGGATTTAAGTTGGAAAAGTAGAGCATGGTCAAAGTTATGAAGTTCTTGAAAATAAGGATGACTAAGGCCATCTTGAATTGCAAGTGTTACATTGTCATATGCATATCTTATAGATTCTATTTCGTTACCTATAGGGGAAAGATCGTAGTAATGAAGAAATGTATGTATTTGGGATTTTACCTTTGCTGTTCCTAACTTATACGGAAGGATTCCGGGATTATTTTGGAGGTTAATTATTTGAACTTCCTGTGTTCTTACTAGAGGAAGGGCCAGGGTCGATAGGATTAGTAGCGTCCTGTAACAAGGTTGCTCGGTTAGTTTTTGGTCTTTTAAGGTTTTGTTTGTGTAATAATTTATTGCTATGTACCTTTACTTTTATGTGTTCGTCCGCGATAGCTTTTTCTTTGTAGAATTTTGGATTAAGTTTGTTTCTGGTTAAGGTCGTGTTCTTCTTGTATACATCAGTGTCGGGTAAATATTCTAATGGTTCATGTCGGTCTTTGTTGTGACGTTCTATTGTAGATTCCTTTTGAGATATTAGTTTTTCGTTTAAAGATCTGTAAATTTTTGCAGTAGCTTCTCTGTGATTTTGGATATAATTATTAATTACAATTTGGTCCAAATTTATGTCAAATATTTCTTTTGTGTTCTCATTTTCTTGATTTTCTTCATCTATTGTTTGCAAATCGCCTGCATTCGCAAGTACTGACTCATTGTCTATATTTTGGTCGTTATTAAGATTTTCCATGTTATTTATAACTTCATTAGTATTTATTTCAACTCTAGATAGAGCGTCGGCATTTCCGTTTGTCTTTCCTTTTATATATTCGATTTCGTAATTAAATTCTTCTAGTTTTAATCGCCATCGAACTAGTCTAGAATTTGGTTCCTTTAAAGACATTAAGTATCTAAGCGGTTTATGATCACATTTTATTGTAAACTTAACTCCGTAGAGGTAAGGTCTGAAGTATTTTGTGGCCCATACTATGGCTAATAATTCTCTCTCGATAGTGCTATACTTTTGTTCGGATTCATTTAACGTTCTGGATGCGTACGCAACAGGCTTTTCTTGTCCGCCTGTATTTTGGGCTAAAACTGCTCCAATAGAGAAACTACTTGCATCAGTTGACAGAATAAATTTCTTCGTAAAATCCGGGTACTGTAAGATTGGTTCGTTGGTAAGCAATTCTTTGCAATCTTCAAAACATTTTATGAACTGTGGTGTGTGTTCAATTTTCGCACCCTTTTTTAGACAAGATGTTAATGGTTTTGTCACTCGAGCAAAATCTTTTATGTATCTTTTGTAGAATCCAAGTAATCCAAGAAAAGATTTTATTTCTTTAGCTGTTTTTGGTAATGGGTACTTATTGATAGCTGCGATCTTATCGGGGTTTGGCTTAATACCTTCAGGTGTCACAATGTGTCCTAAATAAGTAACTTCCTTTTTTAGGAACTCACATTTATCCAATTGAATTTTAAAATTTGTCTCTTTTAGTCTTTTGAATACTTTATCCAAATTCACAATGTGTTCTTGCAATGACGTAGAAAATACTATGATGTCGTCTAAATAAACTAAACATATCTCATTTTGTAATCCTCTCATAATGTCGTCAATTACTCTCTGAAAAGTTGATTATATGGTGGCTAACACATACAACTTATTTTTTTGCTATAAAAAAAATTTTCAAAAAAGTTTTTCAACATGGAACTTTCAAATACCACTTTTGCCTGCAACCTCACACAACATTCGTCTGAAGATGTTAAAGAAATTTAACGAAATATAACGAAATCGTTGAAAAGAGCACACTTTGGCTTTCATTATTCAGCTGCTAACCCAATTAACCTTATCATTATACTAATATATATATATATATATATATATATATATATATATATATATATATATATATATATATATATATAATTATTGTATTAAATAAACAAGTTAACAAGTCACTTTATTTGCATCTAATATAAGACTAAAATATTAATAGTGCTAACACCTTCGCTGATTTATGCTGCTAGGTGTTGTTTTTTTAAACTTGCACATAGCGACAATTTTATTGTTATTGCAAACTGTACAATGAAAAATTTGGCAGGGAATAAATAAAACTACGTTGAATTATTAAATAAGAGATTTTCAAGAAAATCTCCCTATTTTCAGCCTTAATTAATCCAACTTTGGACATCACCCAAATCAATCCAGTGTTTTCTATTTTGCGCCACTGGCTTCCAGTTGTGTCCTCCGATCTTCTTAATGTCATCGGCCCATCTCAATTTTAGTCTTCTTTTGCTGCTCTTTCCTAACCATGATCTTCATTGTTGTATTTCGGGGTTCCATCTTTTATCCTTCAGTCTTACATTGTGTCCTGCGAAGCTCCATTTAAATTGGACACCATGTTCTCCAGCGTTTTTTACTTTGGCTTTGCTTCTAGTCCATTTGTTTGTTTTTTGTCTATAAGTCTCACTCCGAACATTGATCTTTCCATCGCTCTTTGTGCATTTCTAACGAATTGCAATATTTCCTGTTATAAAACAATACTGACATCATGCTAATCTCAGAGACATTTTTAACAAGCAACCCCAACCTTAAATTTGATGGATATATATATATATATATATATATATATATATATATATATATATATATATAATGCATCACACCCTGATGCTGAAATGCATGCTAGAACAGGCGCAGCGGTTATTATTCGAAAAGCAATTAAACACCAACATCTTGGTGACATAAAAGAGCCACATCTGCAGGCAGCAAGTATTATTATAGAAGATTGGCTTGGAATAATCGCAATAGCATTTACCAATTATTTTAATTCACTAGGTAATAGATTTCTTGCCAGTGCTCACTATAATGCAAAACATGTTCTTGTTAAATCTGGTAACATCGACCTAGTGTCATTAAAATTTTAAAATTAACCACGATTTTAATGTAAGATACGGATTTCTACATCTGTTTACGTAGCTAAGTTCAACAACTTTTAATGTAAGTATTTTCCACATGTTTTGTAATTAACAGTCAAAATTTTACCTTATGTTTTTGTCACTTTAAAGTGGAAATATACATTTAGAGTTTTTCACTGATGATGGTCCGACTGAACCAAGTACGTTTTAAAGATTTGTATTCCTTTTGGATAAATTTTTAAATTATTTTTTACTAAAAAGCATACCATTATACACAAGAATATCGTACTTATATGTAAGTATTTTTTAAAAATATATATTTTTTCAAGTCTCCCTTTAAGAAAAGGTAACATTTCAACGTTGTCGTTAATGATCGTTTAAGTCTTTGCGTTGCGTTATCTTTCGTCAAATAAAGCCATTGTCTATTCACCAGATGGACAGCTAAATTAACTAGAGCAGGATGAGGTTTGTGTATGGACAATGAAGAGTCCATATCTATCAATATCTATCATCTATCCTTCTTCATCACCTTATCTATCAATACTGATATTTATTTTGTTAATCATAGATTTCTTTATCGATCATAGTATGATGCCATCTATTAATTATATTGGGATTTAAAATCACAGAAGACTGTTTTTTACCACTTTTCGTACAATTTTTTGGAACTTATCTTCTACTCAAACCTACTCCTGATAATAAAAAACACAACAAAAAAGAATTATCTAATTTGGTGCAGTTGTTCTGAAGTTTTGCGAGCACAAACATTTCGGAGATTCATTTTTATTTATATAAATAGAGAAATTCAATTTAATACCAACAAAAAGTAAATTTTGCCCAAGCTTTACGCAAAAATAAAAATGTAAAATTATATTTATGGAAATTATATAGTATCCTACTGTCACTTCTGGAGGAAAGGCTGAATGTATTCTCACTTATGATAAGTTTCACATGCTGCTAAAAAGGATTTTAATACAAAATGATTATCAAGTGCCATTTATAAACAAGGAATTCTACATGATTGAAGAAAGGAAACAACAATACGTCAAAAACAATTCAGAAATACTCACAAGAAGGGATTTGAAGAGAAACACAATATTATGTGTCAAAGGCTTTATACACGGTATTAAAAAGAATGGGAAGTAACTGCAATATCGCAAGAAGATTTAAAACATCTAACATTGATCCATTCTTTTGATAACAAAGATCTATTATTTTCAAACCTAACAACACACGAGAGATATTAAAGAACTGAAGAACTGCTTAAGATTATTTATCATTCTATATCATATAAATAATTTCATAATATACCTATTGCAAAAGTGTGTGGATATTTTTATAAAATAAACAGAAATGAATTCTTGCGTATGTCTAATTTTATTTTATTATTACAAATGCTTGTTCTGTATATTTTTATAGATTAACAATAAACGCAGTACTCATAACAAAATGTTCATCATTTTGTTACAATGGATAGAAAAACAGAATTTTTATACTTTAATAAATATTAGCTAATTTCAAAATAAAACCACGTTGTAAAGTTTTTGTTTAGTAGATACGATAAAAATACGTTAAAAATACGTTTTACGATAGAACATCATTTTTACCTTTTGATGATATAAATTAGTCCAGTAAATGAACGTGAAATGAGGCGATACCCTGTAATTTTCCGTGTCATCACCGAATTGCATGACAATTTGGATTTAGGTTCTACTTACCCTCCACTTCACTTTTGAACTTATGCCCTTGGTTGAATTTTGGTTTTTAGGTGTGAAAACTACCCCTGTTAGAAAAAAAAATCATAAAATTCTAAATAAAAATGGGTAGATAATTTAAATCATCATTTAAACAAACAAATGAATATCAATTAACATGAAACAACATAATTTTTAGATTTTATCACAGTTTAACTAATCCCTAGATTAGTTGGGTTTTAGGTCATACTTACGTTCCACTTTAAAATTGAATTTGTTCCCTTGATTGCTTTTTATTTTTTAGGGGTAAATATAACCCCTATTAGAAAATCATATAATTGTAAATTCAAGTAATTTGGAATAGTTTAATTATACAGTGACATTAAATTTAGATTCCTTTACTGTTTTAACTTTTTACCACATAATTTCTACCCTTATAAAAACCAGCCCTTACGAAGAAATTCGAATAGTTATAGTATCTTTTATTTAAACTATAAGTACATTATAGTTTTTAATCAACATGTTGTAAATTTATTTTATTTTAATTTAAAAACAATCCTTATTAGTTTTTAAGGATGAATGAAAGTATGTCTGTGCTTTAATAGCACATGGCTCTGATATCTTCTAAAATATGTGATTGGATTTAAACTTATAACTGGGCTAATTTTATAGGCTTTTTCAGTGCAATTAGATCATTTAAATAATTTTTTGAACCCTTATTTTAAAAAAGGTTTTAAAAAGGGCTTGAACGAGTCACTAATCACGACTATGTGCAAACTTTGCTTTGCACCAATTTTTGTCTCATGCAAAACCAAAAAAAAAGCAAAATGATTAGAAAAGCAAAACCAATATTTTCTCTTTAAGATTTTTCGTACCACTAATACTTTTTAAGTTATTTTGAAAAAGGGGCACAAACTATTAAAATTATTGAGACCAATAATAAGGAAACAAAGGACAAATAATATAAAATAACAAAGATACTCGAGGACCTCTACAAAACCTTGTACCGCTCGCAAAGCCAGCCTAATGGATCAACAAAGGAAAATGTCAAAAGAAAAATAAAAAACAGCTTTAAAATTTTTTTCAAATATTAAAGCTCTAGGACACGACGGTATATTTGCTGAACTTTTGCAAACAAGCAAGACAGTGATGATTCCTATAATTTACGTAACAGAGCTATTTAATAGATGTCTCCCTAATAGCAAAATCCTTGAAGACTGGAACGAGAGTTTAGTAATACTCTTACACAAAAAAGGGGATAAATGTGACCTAAAGAATTATAGACCTATATCGTTGCTTAGTCAACCATACAAACTGTTAATGAGAATTATTAATAATCGGTTGACTTATAAATTGGATAATTAGCAACCTGTAAAAGAGGTTGACTTTGGCAAAGGATATAGTACATCATATCATCTGCTGACAATGAATACAAATAAGTACCAACTACCTGTATTTCTTGCCTTCGTAGACTATGAAAACGCATTTTATAGTATCAAGATGAGGCCATGGAATAATCTATTAATAGTTGTAGATATAGGCATAGGCAAAATAGATTTGAAATATAGGCAATTAATACATAATAGATATGAAAACGCGACTATGATAATACACCTGAGTGAAAATACAAATCCCATCCCCGTTAAGATATGAGTTAGACAAGGCGACGTAATATTTGCAAAGCTTTGTAATCTCGCTCTACAAATCTATAAATTAGACAATATATGGCATCAACATTTATGACAACAAGCTAAACCGCCTCATATATGCTGACGTCATCGTGATTGTAACAAGTACCTTCGAGGAATTACAATTTATAATGGGGGAACTCACAGACAGCTCCCAATAGGTCAGCCTGAAAATGAGTATGACAAAATTAAAAACAATAGCAAACACAGACAACGTTAGACGTATAACTATAAATCGCAATGATATAGAATTAGGTCCAGGAATATATGTACCTAGGCCAAATTCTCTTACTTGACAAAGAACGCAAATCACGAGAAGAGCAAGACTAGCACGGGCATGATGTGGAAAACTCAGTTAGATACATGGGAGCCTCAATACTCAATACCTCAATACTAGAGGAACAAAGTGTTTAATCAATGCATTTTTCCTATCATGGCAAATGAATGTCAAACTTCGACCCTAACCTGGCACATATGAATAAAATCACCACAACAGAAAGGGCAATGAAAAGAGCAATGCTAGGTATACTACTATCAGATAAAAAGAAGAATAACTGGGTAAGATCAAAAACAAAAGTCGAAAATATCAGAAAAATTGCCAAACTCAAATGGAGCTTCGCAGGTCACACTACTAGACAAAAAGACCAACGAGATGAGCAGATTAGTATAAAAAGAATAGCCGGAACAAATTGGAAGTATGTTGGTCAAGATAGAGATCGATGAAACGAGTTGGGAGAGGCCTATATCCAAAAATGGACTATAGAAGTCTAAGAAAAAGAATAAAAAACCGGAACTACTGTATAAGTTTCGTTACAATTACTGGCTCACAGACGATGGAGAAAAGGAGAATATAAAAAGGGTCTAAATTAAACAATCAGTGGAGAAGATAAAAAATATTGATACTAAATAAATATATCTCCAATACAGAGACAGCCACTTTGTCATTTTAAATAATAAAAGAACTTTTTTTATCGGAAATAAATGGCCAGTTCCCCCTTTGGTTTGCTATCAATCAATCTGCTACGAACCCTTTAAACGTCTCACTTTTGAGACCAGCAGCGACTGGTACACACACAAATATGGCGTGATTTGTTCAGACTTTAAAGAACCGCATGCCGACCGCCACCTTAGATTTTACCACCCTACTAAATGTGGCGTGCCTGTATCTGCTTTTCTTTTGTTTTGAGTTTTAAGTACCATGGACGTCGACTATTAAATTTTATTTTCATCAACTTGTAGTATCAATTTATTAAAACTGCGTACCGGAGTTGATTTCAAACCTTCGAACAGTGAACACGTTATCGTTTTGAATCAATTATATTGTTAATTGATATTTAATATCAGTGTTTAATACAATTAACACAAAATGTGAAATAATATTGTTATTTGAAGTGCATATGAAGTGATTCACAGTCAGTAAGTGTTTTATTCTACATATTGGATAATTAATTATTAATTTAGGACTATCTATTGTCTATATAAAATTTCAACTAGTAGTGTTTAAAAAAAAAACTATCAAGAACTACAGAATAGTTTATTACTTTTTCGTTTTAAATCCAGTTTCACCGGCCAGCTATAAAGCTGGCCACGGACGTATTAAATCCTTCAATAATTTTAATACGTTGGAGGAAAATTAAATCAAGCTACTGACAGCAGCATCTCACCTACCTCACTACTAATGTCTGAAATAAACTCTAATAGCTCAACGTACTTATCAGCAGTAGCAAATATGCAGTTCCCATCGAAAGAACAAGCGATTGTCTTCAGTGCCTTGGATAATACTAAATTGCAGGACTATTTAATTCCATTGTGCAAGATAATTCAACCTAAGAACCTATATTGTTACGATAAATTCTGACCCAAAATCTTAAACATATTTATTACTAATATTCTTATTCATTCACGTATTTTCTAGGTCATATACTACAAAACTTCTACACCGACTTCGAGAAGGTCATAGACTGGTCGCCGCTGTTCTAGTCTAACGGTATTGGGTATATAACGGGACCTTTTTGAAGAAAACTGGCAGTAAGAAGATTATTTAGCGCGCCGCGTTATAAATGTAACGTCGTATAAATAAATTATGTAATTATTAGTGTAAGATAAATTATTGGTATAAATAAACTGTAAAAATTGTAAGTATTATAAATATAGAACCTTTGATAAATAATAAAACCAATAAATTAGAATTAATAGAGACCCAACATTGGTGTTCAGAAGTGGGATATTTTAAATAAAAGAGTGAAAATGACGACGATTTACGAGCTCACAGTTACGAATTTAAGAAGACATCTCGAGAATAGAGAATTACCTTCTACCGGAAAAAAGGCTGAGTTAGTCCAAAGACGAAATAACGCTTTAGAGAAAAAGAGTTTAGGCCCGGAAACTTATATATTTGAAGATGCTGTCATCTCGTCGATTTCGAAATTAGAGAACAAAGTTTCTGACGATATTTCGAAAGTTTCTGGTGATGTAGCCAAAATTCTGGTGATGTAGCCAAAGTTTCCGGTGACATCGCATCATTAGAGAACAAAGTTTCTGGCGATATTTTGAAAGTTTCCGGCAACATCGTTTCTTTAGAAAGCAAAGTTTCTAACGAGATTTCTTCTCTGAAAAGCAAAGTTTCTGCTAACATCTATAAAGCCACGTCTGAGATGTCTGCCCTCGACAATAGAATCTCTTCGTTAAAAAACCAAGTTGCTGCCGATATGTTGGCCTTCGAAGAAAAGTTATGAAAAGAGATGGAAAGGAAGATTGAGGGAACAGGAATAGCAGAGAGAGTAAACAATCCAATTACTGTAGAGACAAAAGAAGACGAGACGAAATGTAAGTTGGAAACACGGCCGAAATTTGAAGGAAGTGGAGGTTCTGTTTATGTCAAAGTCCCAACTTTCGACGGAAAATCGTCATGGAACAACTACATGAAACAGTTCGAATCAGCTGCAATATTAAACATATTAAGAACTTTATCTAACAGGGATTGGGGCTCTGATTACAATACACTAATTAATCTATATAAAGCATTAATTAGATCTAAAATAGATTTTGGCTCCATTGCGTATATTTCTGTATCCGACACAACACTTAAACCATTAGATAGTATTTAACACATGCAACTTCTATAGCATCCAAACGAAATAGACCTATTTTTGATAATACATTCAATAACAAACATACACTTCAAAATAGATCTAATTCACACAAACCTTTCTATGAGAGAATTCGATACTATCTAAGATATTTAAACCTAGATTTTCCAGATATATTTCAAATAAATTTGAACCATCCTCCATATCAGTGCACCAATATCCCCGAAATAAATTATAATCTTACTGTATTTAATAAGCATTCTACAAATTCGGCTGTTATTAAATATAACCTCAATTCAATCATAAACAAACATGAAGAAAATTGCTGCAGTATATTTACAGATGCATCCAAATGCAACACAGGAGTTGGAGCTGCATATGTAACGTCTAATAATCAATTTCAATTCAGACTGCCCAAATATTTCAGCATCTTCTCTGCTGAACTTTATGCAATACTCAAAGCTCTTGAACATATCAACAATAATAAAATACTAAAAATGCTTGATTCTAAGTGATTCCCTTGGTGTTTTACAAACCTTAAATAATATGTATCCTAAAAGTTCCCTAGAAAAAATGGTAAAATCTGAACTAAAGCAAGCTGAAGAAAATTCCAGACGCGTTACCTTCATATGGATCCCATCTCATATTGGTATTGATGGAAACGAAGCTGCAGACCAGTGCGCGAGTAAAGTGTCGGAAAGTGTCGAACCAGATGTAACGGAGTGTCGAAATCCCGCGGGTGATATAAAAACGTCTATAAAAAATTTAATTACTTGTAAGTGGAATCAAGAATTAAATTATTCGCAGACAACACTACGGAAGATTAAAAACAATTTATCTACCTAGAACTCGAAACCGAAAACTGCAAACCATCATTACTCGTCAACGTTTAGGCCATACAAGATATACGCATTCGTACCTTTTTACCAGAGATAATTCCCCTAAATGCGACATTTGTGGCGAAACAAACAGTGGTAAACATTTTTTAATTGACTATTTGTAAATGAACGCAACAGGTTCAATATTCCAAACAATATCAACAAATTCTTAGGTACAGACTTTAATTATGTTATTTGGGAAAATATTTAAAATGTATAGGATTATATTATAAAATTTAAACTATTAGAATTGTACACCTACACTGTATTCCCGCTAATCACCTTATGGTGGATGCGGCAAACTTATTAAAAAAAACTGCATACCGTTTTCGTATTTCATTTCTTTTTGTTAGCTTAACTTAGCTTAATTTTTTCGATAGTTTAAGATTTGCTTTTTAATTTAATTTAATAATTTAAATTAATCTAATTTATACATCTTGACACAATAGCTGGAGACAAAATATATATAATAATATCTTATTAAATATTCGCAACAAAATACATATAATACTGTTTAAAACTCATAATGCGAGTGAATGTATTCCTTAAGGAGAAAGGTAATTCTCAGAAGTTAATTGGTTTATAGAGTTTCCTATATCTGATATGTAAATAGTATTTGTTTCGTCGCAGATTAAAATGTAAATTAAATTCAATTCAACTAACACAATTTTCCTCTAATAAACCATATACTAATAGCTGACTGACTATTTAGTGCAGCTTTCATCAGATTGGTGATGCCCAATGGCATTAATGTTCCAATACAATACTTGGTTTGTCAATCTCACTTTCAATTAATGTTATAGTTGCTCACTCACTTAATTTGTTATTATTTAGTGTCATTTATTGTATTATTTATTTAGTGTCATTGTATTGTTTATTAAGTTGTTTATTGCTTGTTTATGTTGTTTTAGCTTTTAGTTTTAATACAAATAAAAATTACGTATTGGGGCGATGATGAGGCAAATATTGTAAGCTTTGAAATCGGTAGCCCAAAATTTACCAATACTTAAGATTGTGAATATTGACTCATTTCCCATATACTAATACATGTTGGTTTTTATTTATATTGTTCTTTTGATTATTTTTTATATCCTTCGCATATTTGGTTCTTCTGTTTACAGCATCTAGTTTTTCAACGTACGATTTGTGCCGCCGATGTCAATATTTATATATAGCATTTTTCAGATAAAAAAGCTTGCACGTCATTCAAGATTTACGTCGTCAGAACCTCACAGCGTTGCCAAAACATCAGATAAGTTAGTAAGTGAGGAATTTTTAAAATGTCAACCATTTGTCAAACTATTATATTAACAGTAAATACACTTAGTTTTAAGACTACTGCAATAAATTAAAATACATAAGAAAACATTTTAATACAAAATCTAAATTTTAAACTTACCTTTAGGCCTTTAATAACAAAAACGTCCCGCCATTATTTCTTGTTCAAAATAATCTATCTTATATGAAAGCTTATCAGCTTTCTACAGACTTTTATTTGTTTTGGCATATCACAATCACAATACACAACAATAATTAGTTTTTAAAGCTATTAATCTAAATTAAAAATGCATTTATAAATACAATTTATTAATATATATATATATATATATATATGTATATATATATATATATATATATATATATATATATATTTATATATATATATATATATATATATATATATATATATATATATATATTATATTATGATCAAATTGTGTAAGAAATGAAAACAAACAAAATTTCTACTCTAAAAAACCGGCAACACTTTATAGGTACACTTTTCTCACACGCTTAACTGTCAATAATATTTGATATATTTCCACATCAGTTGCGTACAATTGTCTAATATATTTAATTAGAATTATTATTTTGTGGAATATTAAACTTTAAGAGTTATTTCATAAAATTTATATTATTAATAATAATAAATGTTTTTGGTTATTTAATTAATATAATTCTAAAATTTCCAATATATTGATGATTATATTTTTCTGATTATTACACCATATTGACGCCTATGAAAGATCGAGTAGTTCCGTATGGGTTTCGTATTATTAGCTGTGTTAGGAAAATTTGAACTGTAAGGTTGATGTTCTGGAAATTTTAAATACAACTGACGTAACTTTGTATAAATCGTGACGTGCAAGTGTTTTACTTTAAAAAATGGTATAGTGGCGGAACCAGCATTGTTAAGGGGGGTGCTGATCGGATAAATTTCTGGATAGTAATAATAATAATACTAGTTTTTATAATTATTTTTTTATAATTAATTACCTAACTAATTTTTAAAATTATATACAGTGTGGATATTAAGTCTTACCCCCCTAGTGAACTCCGTTATTTAAGACAAAGATGAAAAACGCTCGGATCCGTCAATTCTTATTTTTAATAGAGGTATTTTATAACATAAAAAAATTGTCACCCCTTTCTTCCCCTTCATTTGACAGCTAACCCCTCAGATTTTTTAAATAGCAATGGGGGTCGTGCGATAGTTAGTTCGAAAGGGTTTGAAAAGAAAAGTTCTAAAATCTATCACACTTTACTTTAACTTTAAGGATCTGTTTGTTAATAACGATTTATTGTTTGAAGATACACTTTGTAATATAACAATACACAAGTAGGTACGCTGGTTTTGCTTTAATATGGGACATGCGGTATAACCAAATTTATTTAATTTTTATTCTTGAACGTTTATACCGAATTATTTTTTTGCAGAATAAATACTTTTGTGTCGTTACAACATATAGTGGTTAGAATATTTTTTTAAATAATCTAGTTGGCGTGTCTAGTTTTTGACAACTGTCATAAAAACCAAGCAATTAGCATTGTTCATTTTAAAAAATATTGACAAGAACTTGAGATTTGGTGAGCTTTAATGGTAACCTGTCAGTTTTTAGGATTCAAAAGTTAAAACAATCAAAATGGCACCACCTCGTAGATTAGTAGACAAATGTGAAGTAATTTTAATATTTAGTGAAGCAGGCCGTAACTACCATGAAGCTGTGAGAATATTTAATGAACGTTTTCCGAATAGTCCAATTGATAGACATTACTATAGACTACTTGTCACCAAATTTTCTGAAACTGGTTATGTCGAAAACTAGAAATGGGATGGTAGAAAAAAGACTTCTGAGGAAAAGCAAGTAGATATTTTGTCTCAATTTGTAGTAAATCCATCCAGTTCAACTAGAATTGTTGCTCGCGAATGCGAAGTAAGTCACAGGACCGTCTTAAACATTTTAAAAAAGCAACAATGTTATCCCTATAAGATGAAAATGGTGCACGAATTGACAGAGGATGATCCAGATCGACGATTGCAATATTGTGAAACTATGGATAATAATATTTCACAAGATCCAAATTATTTAAGACATATTTATTTTTCCGATGAAGCTACATTCTATTTAAATGGTCACGTACATCGACAAAACGTAAGATATTGGTTTGACGAAAACTCTCGATTGTTTCGAGAGTGTCGTACTCAATTTCCCACTAAATTAAATGTTTGGACAGGTATACTATGGTATCACATTATAGGCCTTTTTTTATCGAAGGCAATTTAACGGGAGAAAGCTATCTTAATGTATTGGAAACACAAATAATTCCCGCAATTAATAATGTGCTTAGAAACAATCCCGCGAATTCACCCAAGATCTTGTTTTCCAGCAAGATGGAGCTTTGCCTCATTACAATGCTTGCGTTTGAAATTTTTTAAATAGTTTGTATCCGAGAAGATGGATTGGACGTCGCGGATTCATTGAATGGAAACCAAGATCACCTCTAGATCTTACTCCTCTAGATTTTTACCTATGGGGTTATCTTAAATCCAAACTGTATGGGAGCCAGTTGACAACAATTGATGAACTCCATCAAAGAATGATCGAAGAATATAATAGGATTAATATGCAGACTCTACAAAGGGTTAGGGAGGCAACGAAACAAAAAATCTACTTCTGCCAGGAAGTAAATGGAGAACATTTCGAGCATCTCCTGCAGTAAGTTTTCTTTAGGATAATTTGCCAGTTCCTTTGATTTTAAAGATATAATTTATTACATTATTTTTTGTATATTTTATTTTAAATAAAACCATTATGCCATACAAAATTTGAAACTTGTAAATTTTTCTTCTTTTCAATCCCTTTCCAACGAACTCTCGCACGACGCCCATTGCTATTTAAAAAATCTGAGGGGGTAGCTGTCAACTGAAGGGGATGAAAGGGATGACAATTTTTTTATGTTATAAAATACCTTAAGTACAATAAAAATTAATGGGTCCGAGCGTTTTTCATCTTTGTTTGAAATAACGGAGTTCACTAGGGGGGTTAGACTTAATATCCACACTGTACAATTCTTTAATTTTATAATTAATTAAAATTAAATAATTAAATAAATAAATTTTATTTTTTTATAATTAATTTTATAATCAATAATATAACTTTCTCCTTAAAGGGAGTGTGTGTCGTAGGACTAAATCTGGATAATAATTAGTGATGTACCAATACCTAACAAAAATAATGTGCGTTTTATATACAATGAAAAGATCGCCAAATACAGAGATCTGAAAATTACAGTAAAAGTACATAAATAGCTGGATCTAAATGAAAATCTTTATAAGTAGGAAATTATTTTTACTAAACACTCCAGCATACGAAGTATCCTATGGCTCGATAACACGGAAAGAGTCCCATCGGAGCTGAATCCTTTTGATACCGTGGGTATCTCTTATTAGTGAATTTACCCGTTAGAGGGAGTGAGAACCGTATGACTAAATCTGAGTAATAATAATAATGTAGACGTAAAATGTAGACAATGTAAAAGTATTCATATTGACCTTTTTTTTTAAGTTTACATACAAAAAGTAAATAATTTCATATTTTATCTACTTAATTTATAATAAATTATTCATAAAGCATAAAAAATTTAAAAAGTAATATTTAATTGAGCAAAAATTGTTCTAAATCTGAAACTAGAAAGAATAAAATTAATCTCAAAACCAAAAGTAACCAGTATAAATAATAAAATTCTAAAAGAAAACTCAGATCACTACTAAAGGACAATTATTGATAAAACATTACATGGTCAAATCTTCTTCTTCTTCTTCTTCACGTGCCATCTCCGCTACGAAGGTTGGCTATCATCATGGCAATTTTGACCCTGGAGGCTGCCGCTCGGAACAATTGTATGGAACTGCAAGCAAACCACTCCCTGAGGTTTCTCAACCATGACATTCTTCTCCTACCTATGCTGCGCCTACCTTCAATCTTTCCTTGCATAATTAGTTGCAACAGTTGATATTTATTCCCACGTGTAATATGTCCCAGGTACTGTAGTTTCCTCATTTTAACACTCAATACGACCTCCTTTTGTTTGTTCATCCTGTCTAATACAACTTGGTTAGTTATCTTATCCTTCCAGGAGATTTTTAACATTCTTCGGTACGCCCACACCTCAAATGCCTCCAGCTTACCCATACATTGCTTATTTAGTGTCCACGCCTCCACCCCATATAACAGGACCGAGAAAACATAACATTTAAGCATTCGTATTTTCAGCTTTAGGCTTAGGTTACGGTCAAAGGTTATGGTCAAATCGATAGCTCTCAATTACTTAAAATCATCCTTGATAGTGTCAAAGAAATCGGAGATCTGCAACAACATAATAAACATAGTAAACTATCTGATAAAACCAAAATAATGCTAAAACAAAGAAGGCAAGTAAAAGTAAGTATTATCATACAGAAAAAGCAATCTGTCCCCAATAAGATGTACCAGAAGTCCTTCTGGAAGAACTAGAATCGACAGTTACAAAAATGAAAAGCGGTAAAGTAGCTGGAATAGACGGCATAACAGTGGAACTGCTTAAATACTATGGCAAAAAACCCTGAAAAATCATAGCAGGTATATTTACGAACTCTCTAAGATCATGATACATACCAGACCATTGGACTACAACAAACATAATTTTCATTCATAAGAAATGTATCAAAGACCAAAGATAATATCAAAAACTACAAACCTATAAATCTACTAGCAATCTTTTACAAAATAAAAAGAGGTTAATCTTTGTAAATGGGTATATTTATTTAAAAAACCCTTAAAAGGGCCACATCAATAAAACAAACGTTTTCGGACCACACAGTCCATCATCAGGTTTTTAAAATCGAAAAATGCCTAAAAATAAGTATAAACCATTTAGTTAAAACAAACGAGATTGTGAAATTTTGACTATGGTTGAAAAGCAAAAGATGGTTATACTTACTAGGTCACAATGCCTGAGCCACCAAAATACTAGGGTAAAAACCCTTTAAATTACATTTAGTTATGAAATGTTGTACATTTTGTTGTAAAATAACTGTGATGTTCAGTATTAAATTAGACTATAGGTAACACATGGCTCAATCTGGTTCCAGAGCCGGTGAGAGGGAACCTCTACACTCGGAGAACAGCGTGGAACTGATTGACAAGATACTTTTGAAGGATGAAGATAACAGAATGTCAATGTAACAAAAACTATAATAGTTGTACATAGTATTACTACAGCCAAAAGATTCAACAAGTTTTGATGATTTTAAAAAAAATAACAACAATCTAGGTGTTGGGATTTAAAAAAACTTTTTTATTTATTAATTTAGGGCATAAAAGATGTCAAATCAATGATGGTTTTATAGTCATGAATATAATGAATAATAGAATGACCTGTGCCTTAGGCAACTTATGTTGCTTTTCGTCGTATGGAATGTGGTCTAAAGTGTATTTAATATTGGGTTAGCTTATATATATGAAATTTATCCTTTTATGTTTAACACATCTAGGACAAGGTAAAAATTAAATAACAAATATTTGAAGCTAATATCAATTATTTATTTTATACTAATATCAATATACTTATTTTTTTTAAGCTAATATCAATATACTTATTTTTAGGCATTTTTCGATTTTAAAAACCTGATGATGGACTGTGTGGTCCGAAAACGTTTGTTTTATTGATGTGGCCCTTTTAAGGGTTTTTTAAATAAATATACCCATTTACAAAGATTAACCTCTTTTTGTTATACGTGGTATACAGCCAGCTACAGGAATTTTTCATTGTGGATTTTTTTTTTACAAAATATTTACAAAGATCATCAACAACAAATCAAAAGAGCAAACTGACTCCAAAAGTGGATTCAGTACCCTGGATTATACCCTTACGCTTCGACAACTAATGAGCAGAGCCAAACAATATAAGATGTTGCTAGCATTAACCTTCATAGAATTTGAGAAGGCTTTCGACTCTATATATCCCAAGGCAGCAGGAGCGGATGTAGGGAGAAGAAAATAGGGAAATCTCTAAGAAGTTTTCCCCTCCCCAAGAAGTTCCAAAATTAAAGAAAACGTATTATTTATGTCTTTTGTGTAATTTGGTTTATCTTTTTTATGTTTGTTAACACCCAAGGCAAATGTCTAGATCCGCCACTGCAAGGCAGTAATAGAAGCTTTGACCAACCAAGGTATTGACAAACCATACATAGAGACTTTAGCAAATGTATACAGACAAGCAAAAGCTAAGATACAAATTTATAAAAACAGTCTAGAATTTCTCACTACTAGAGGCGTTTGACAAGGAGATGCAATATCACGAAAGCTCTTCGCTGCAAATCTAGAAAATATATTAAGCAAAATGAACTGGTAGAACAAAGGCCTATCCATTGATGGAGAATATATTAGCCATCTAAGATTTTCAGACGACATCGTTCTGATTGCTAATAATCCTGCATAACTTCAAGAATTTATAAGCAATCTAAATGCATCTAGCAATGAAGTTGGTCTAAAAATAAACTTGACAAAAACAAAAACTATGTAAAGATAGTACAAACACTCCTGACCATGGAGCTGCGCGAAGGCGGAGTCAAAATTCACATAAAGGCAAAAAGGTTCTATTGTAAGTGGAATTATACAGTGCATAGTACAGTGCGTTTCGCATGGCAGTGGGGACTAAACCAAATTTCGTCTACTACGCTGTGGTCAGGAGAGCTTGCACTATCTACAAAGATGTTTAAAATGTTTAAGATGTAATAGTAATCAACATTGCTTTTGAGACAGTAGACGAGTATGTATACCTGGGACAATTGATACATAAATCTGGCTCCTTACTCCCAGAAATCAACAAGAGAATAAAACTGGCTTGGGCATCTCTTGGTAGAAATGCAGATATAATCAAATCGAAGATGCCACTGCACCAGAACAAAAAAAAGCATTCGATCAATGTATACTACCAATCATGGCATACATGACATAAAGGTCAAGCGATGCATGCCAAGTATAGCAAAGAGAGATCGAAAAAGAATAGAATGGACTAGACAGAAAACTAAGATCACTGATGTAATCCACAGAAGTAAATGTTTAAACTAGCAGTGGGCGGGACCAATAGATGGTCCACTAGAATTACACTGTAGGATCCAAGAGGCTTCAAGAAACCATGTCCAAATGTTCAAATTTAAAATGGGACTATGACATAAGGAAACTAGCCGGTACAAAATGGCACCAAAAAGCTAATATTAAATCGTGGGCAGAAACGAAGAACGATTTATGTATCTACACCATAATCGGTAGAATAAGCTGACAAAGATGATGATGATAATTTAATTGGTAAGCACGTAAGAAGAATTACAATACAATATCTAAAGGATAAGTTCTTGTATGCGCGTAACGACCAATGACTTCATTAAAATCAATATGAATATCATAATGAATATTCATCAATGCCAAGCCAACCACGCTTTTTTCAATCATGGTTGACTGTAGGCAAGTTTTAATCCTCATCGAAGTATTCTTTGAGGATAATTAAATTGGGAGAATATTCTTTCAGAACTAGATGCACTTAAAGGTAATATTACATTTTCAACAAAATATGAATTGTAGGAAATATATCAATATTACAAAACTCTAATCACAAGAAACATGACATTGTTCTCTTTGCCAATTTTTTTCCCAGAATTCCAATTCTGCTCTTATATTTTATAGAGTTTTATATACAGAAGTTGAATTTTGATTGAAAAGTACAATATTTATTAGCCAAATATGAGCAGAATTTGATATTGACTCGTCAGATGTTTCTAGTAACTCAGGAAATAAACTTCAGAATCTCTATAAATTTAACGTTTCTTCAGAGAACCGAGATTTTAAATCTTCAATCTAGAATCTAGATGAAGTTATCAATTATCAGAATGTATTATATAGATTTCCTAAAATAGTATTGAGGATTTTTACATGTACAATTTGCTTGATATCACTGTTTTTGAGCTAGTCGAGGTATCTTCAATAAGAATCAAACTTAAAGAATGGGAATATTACGTCACGAACGTATTCGAAGACGATAGGATTAGTTCACCTCCCGATAATACTAACTGCAACGGACTCCTAATAACACGCTCAGAGGTTATAAAAGCCATTCAATCATCAAAAGATGGCACTGCGACTGGTCCTGATGAAATTCCAACTAAAATATATAAGCTTATACATGATAGCAATGTTTTAGAGGCTATAACTTCGTTTTTCAATACCATTTGTACCAGCGGAGAACTACCTAATGGTTGGCCTAATTCACTGTTTATAACTCTACATAACAAGACAACATCAAAAGCCTGTGCTGATTCATGAATTATCAGTTTGTTAAATCACTTATTGAACATTTTTCTGAAGGTAATACATGGTTGTATCTACACTAAATGCGAGGAATCCCTGGATGACACTCAGTTTGGTTTCCCTAACTGTTTGGAATAAACGTAATTGCTCAAAGATGTCCAGATATATCTGTTGACATATACTGTTGTATTATTGGCTTCCAAAAGGCATTTGATCGTGTTAAGCACTTTATATTGATCGAAGCTCTAAAAGACATTGGCTTGGACGGCAGAGATGTTTGAATAATTGCAAATTTATATTGGAATCAAACAACATCAGTTTTAGTAGATGATGTGGAATCACAGGCTCTCAATATTAAAAGAGGAGTACGGCAGGGATGCCTCTGGTCACCCGTGCTTTTTAATGTTTACTCTGAAAAAATTTACAAAAAAAGCACTTTCTGAAAACCAATAAGGAATACTTGTGAACGGTGAAGTCATCAATAATTTGCGATATGCGGATGATACAGTACTCCTAGCTTCTAGTCAAGAAGATCTGCAAACACTACTTGATAGTGTTATCGAGAGTTGTAGGGAGGCAGACCTGTTTAGAGCAGCAAGTTCTAAAATAAAAATAGCCATTATGATTGCCAACCTCCGTAGGGAGACGGCACTCTAAGAAGAAGAAGACCTGGATCTGAACATACGGAAAACCAAAATACTCTTAATAAGTAAACAACAGCTTATAAAACCGTCTATATATGTAAATAATACCAAACTTGAGCAAGTGTAAAGAGCAAATCGTTTACCTTGGACAGCAATTAAATTGTAACGCAGAAAGTCACGGCGAAATTAGATCTAGGATAGAGCAGGCTATAGCTGCTTTTAGAATGATGTACAAGGTGTTATGTAACAAGGTTATGAACCTAAAATTGAGATTGAGGATCCGCCTACTTTGCTGCTACGTGTTCTCTGTCTTACTTTATGGTGTTGAGTCCTGGACTGCGAACAAAATCGATTTAAATCGCCTTGAGGCTTTCGAAATGTGGTGCTATAGAAGAATTTTAAAATTTTCCTGGGTGGAGAAGCTATAGAAGCTATAGTAGAAGAAACTCCGTAATACTAGAACATCTCAGCAAGACTACTGAGATCATAAAAAGCATCAAGCAGAGAAAGCTGGAGTATTTCGGACATATAATGAGAGGTCCCAAATATAAGTTGCTACAAAATAGCATGCAAGGAAAAATAGCAGGCAAACGCAGTACAGGACAAAGAAGAACCTCATGGATATTACTAAAATTACGAAAAAGAAGAAATTAGGAATATTCTCTTTCTGTACATAATTATATAATTTATACAATTTAATTAATATTTTATGAGACAGGAGATACGACAATGATAAGGATTTACAAATATTCCATAAATTTTGTCAGACGTCCCATATATTTTCCATGAAGTTTTCCCTTCTTGGAGAGTTATGTGTAAATATTCACAATATTATGGTACATCTTCCAAATACTTCCGTAATATAAATAGATCGACGAGGTCAGTTCATTTTAGGTTTATAGAGTGTGCAGTGTAACGCGAGACCCTGTTAATGAGCAGTTGAGCGGCCGTTGTGACCACAACGCCACAATTACCACTTTGGAGATATATTAGCAAGAGCAGATTCGCCAAAATAGATTAGAGTTACAAAGTGACAAAATTACGAATAATTTCCTATTAACACGTAATTATCGAATAAAGACTATTGGTGTGGGAAATAAGTTAAACATAAATAAGTAAGATTCAACCGTCTACTCGTATATGTATTAAAATTGGGAAAGTAGTAAACATATTGATTTTTTTACTGAATCAAGCACGGTGGTTATAGAGCATTTATTTATTCCATCTACTAATTTTTATTACAGTCTTATCGTATTTATCTTTTACATTCACCTTAGTTAATTTACCGGTTGAGTTTACCGAAAGAACAAGCTGAATATAGCCGCATATGTCAACCATGAAATAAAGCATTTCGGTTTGGCAGTGTTGGAATGTTTTTATAGCGCATATGCTGTATGCTTCAAATATAAAGAGAGGAATGTTTATGAAGTACATGTTAATTATACTATTTTACGAATTCTGCCATTTTTAATTTATATGAATTAATAACGAGTAAATATTTGTCTCTTTCGAGATTAATTGCAAACATCTGTTGCAATCTGGCTGATTTGGCGATTGCCAAATCTATCCCCTAATCTACCAAAGGATAATTGCCAAAAAAAAATTTCTAACAACTACAATTAATCTCCAAAGAAACAAATATTTGCTCAATCTTGTGTGTGTGCTGTTGGTTTCTTTTGACTGTGGACTTAATCCATTAGCCGAACTAAAATTGCTCTTATAATATATCTTTTATACTCATTATATTTATGAATAATTATAACCTATTTGATAATAATGATTTACAATATTAATTTACATATACTATACAGGTACCTACATATATTTACTGAGTGTTTTTCTATTTTTGTTAAAGAATTAGACAAAAAATACTATATGCTATACTAAATATTAATACTACCTACTAATAACTAATAAATTATATACCAATTTTTTTTTGTTTGTTTTTTGTTTTTAACACAGCGCTAGGGCATAAACCCGGTTCAACACCTCGGAGGTTTAGGCCCTCTTTGTGTGTTTTCTTTTTTTTGATAATTTTTTTTGGTTTAACTTTTTTTTTTATTTTATTTTTTATTTTTTTTTTTGTTTTATTTTTTTTTACTTAGCCTTTTTTGTATTTTTTTTTATTTATTTAAGTTTTATATAAATCAAAAATTGCAGAATTCATAACATAATATAAACAAAATGCACTTTTCTAAAGCTTTATCTTTTTATATTTGAAGCATACAGCATATATCTTGCATCTATATAATAAAAACATGCCAACACTCCTAAAACGAAATTTTTTGTTTCATGTTTGACATTTGCGGCTATCATCAGCTTGTACTTTCGTTAAACTCAAATAATTTACCTAAAAAGTCCAAGGCCGCTCATCATCCAGCTTGGAAGTGTATTGCCGAATATAAGCTCCATTTCCTTGTTTGCAACCCCATCTATTATGCGTTCTCTCATCCATTTATTAATTTTCTTACAAGTAGTGAGGCCATAGTGCTAGTGGTCGCCGTCCTCACGTGGTCTCCATTCCAGTAGCCGCTATGTCCATAGACTCATGCCAATAGCCACTGAGCCCATAGACCTTTGTCATTCTCGCTATGTGTACTGCTCAACTACAATTTAGTCTGGTTAGTTTTTCAATTAGGTATGTCAGTCACCTTAGTTTAGTAGATCGCCTAAATTCGACCTAATTCATCAACATAGTCTCCTTCTAGAGTGATATATAGATAGACTGGCAATGTAAAGAGATTCATGGTCTGTGGCGTTGAGTACATTACTTGAACGTAGTCGCTGCAGTTGATTTTGTACTTTGTTGAGTGTTAGACGTCGATAAGGTAAAAATTGACCCCACCATACCAATTGTCAGCGATTTAGTTCTAAATATTTATGGCTAATTCAAGTGTCAGAACGAGACCCTTGACACAACAGGAGTTAGAAGACATAGCTGAACAGATTGGTGACAGCGATTTCGACATATCTGATCAATTGTTAGTGACAAGCAGACAATTGTTAGTAAGCATGATACTGACTCTGAAGCTGGTGATCAAAGTGACACTGGGAATAATAACGATCACGAACAATCTTAGGTACCGAATCGAGTAGTAAGGATGACAGTAGTGATAACGAACAGCAAAGTTACTATTACGGGAGAAATAGAAAAAAATGGTCAAAGCAAGCTCCTGCGTTGAGCCGAACTCGTGCAACAAATATGGTGTCACATGTACCAGGACCTGTTGGACCAGAACGAATAAACAAACCTATGACTCCTGCTGAAGCATTCCAACTGTTAGTTGATGATAAAATAATTGACCAGATTATTGAGAGAACCAACGAAAAAGTAACCAGTTTGCAAACAAATTGTAGATATAACGCTTTAGGATGCAGTACAATAAACCATGTTGACAAAATTGAAATGTTAGCATTTTTGGTCTTGGTATTTGGCAGGCGTGTTCAAATCAAACAATGAAGATATAAATTCTCTCTTTGCAACTGATGATGCTGGTCGTAATATATTCCGTTCCGTAATGATAGCAAAAAGGTTTACTTTTTTACTGACATCTTTAAGATTTGACGATCCGCAAACTAGAGACCAGCGTATTGTAAATGGAGACAAGCTGGCAGCAATTTCTGAAATTTTTCACCGTTTTGTAAATAACTGTCAAACTAATTATTCGTGTTTAGAATACATAACAGTGGATGAAATGCTCGTCGGTTTCTGTGGAAAATGTATATTTAGAATGTATATATAAAGAGTAAGCCTGAAAAATACGGACTCAAAATAATGTGCCTGTGTGTGTGACGCCCGTACTCATTATCTAATTAATGCCTTTGTTTATACTGGAAAACAAGG
Source organism: Diabrotica balteata (assembly GCA_918026665.1). Lineage (NCBI taxonomy): Eukaryota > Metazoa > Arthropoda > Insecta > Coleoptera > Chrysomelidae > Diabrotica > Diabrotica balteata. Next base: position 104,833,022 of record OU898276.1, on the reverse strand, counting down.
TGCAATACCTAATCCAAAAAAGCTATCCATTCCAACACTAAATGTTCATTCGCTCACTGCACCAATAGTAAATTCTAATCGCAATGTGCAACTGGTGACAACTGGTTTTCTTTACTAGAAGTGGTTGAAGAGCTACGCAGCTGTAAACTTACTTACGTTGGTACTATGCGGCAAAATAAAAGAGATTTGCCAACGGAGTTTTTACCGAATAATCAACGTCTGGTTTATTCATCTATTTTTGGATTTACTAAGACGTGACCCTGGTGTACTACGTACCGAAAAAAAAACCGATCCGTTTGTCTAGTGTCCAGTCTCCATCATAACAACAAAGTATTGGAGACAGCTAAGAAACTGTCCGATATTATAGACTTTTACAACATTACCAAAGTTGGGGTGGATGTACTGGATCAAACTTGTGCCAACTACAAAGTAGGACGGCGTACTAGAAGATGACCACAAGCTATTTGGTTTCGGATCATGGATGTTGCTGGTGTCAATGGACATGTTTTATATAACGCTGCTAATCCAGAATCTGGGTTGACACGGCAAAAATTCTTGATTGATTTAGGTAAACAGCTAATAGACAATCACTTAGTTCGGCGTGCTGTTATGGTAAATATTCCCAGAAATTGAGAGAACTTATTCGTCGAGTTGGCCACATCCCGGTAGACGACCAAAACCAGGCAAGGCAAAGAGCTCCTAAACGTGGGAGATGTTATATTTGCCCACGTAATGATAATAAACAATCACTTAGATGTAATAAGTGTGAAAAACATATATGCAAAAACCATTGTGTTACATCAAATTTTTGTAGTAGGTGTAATATTGAGTAGTTATCATCATGTTCATACTTATTTGTTAAATTTGTTGTATATAATTAAATATGTCCGAGGCAAGTTGTATTTTTAGATAAAACGTGGATTTTCGCTAAGGGAAATATGTCAAAATCATCCTGGCAAGATGGCACCATGAAATGTTATTCTTCTAGTAGTTCCGTAATGGTAAACGCTACATTATATATGCTGGAAATTATGAGGGTTTTATTCCTGACGCTAGTTTAATGTTTTGTCCACAAATAATACAGGTGATTACCATGGAAATATGGATGCAAATATTTTTGAAGAATGGTTTGAAGAAAATTTGTTAAAAAAATTGGAGCGACCATCCATAATAGTGTTGGATAATGCATCCTACCACTCAAGAGTAGAAGACAGATTTCCTTCAAGCAGTTGGACAATAGTATTTGACGGAAAAGAAAATTTATCACAGTGACATATTTTTAAAAGTCAATTTACTTATATATACTTAGACAATTCAGATAGTGACGACTGTGATAGTGAAATATCAAACAGTGAATTTGTTTTGCTGAAAAATCGGAAGTGATTTAGTGCCAATTTGTTTCAAGGTTATATTTAATACAGTGTCTGCAGAAAGTAAAGTCTTGGATGTATTTTATTCAAATTTGGACATACCAGCACCTTGGCAAGTATTTTCCAATTTTACTGCATGAAAAACCATTCGTATAATTTTCACTATACGCAAAATAGAGACTTATAGAGACATTGTTGAACATTTGATATAGACAAATAATTTCGAGTATTCGAACTATTCCGTCCCACTTCTTTTAACGCGTCCTGTATGTACATATTATATTCATTTTATTTGTCTTTGATACAGTAAAATCCAATATTATTACTGAACATAAAATACCTACAGGAAATTAAATATTAATACTTTTCAAGATCGGAATAAAATATTAACTGTTTGAGTCCCACTGATCATATATTAATTGCATATCGGACGTCATAGGGTAAAATGATTTTATATGCTAGTGTCTTATTAGTTATAAGCGGATAAACGATTCCCAGATATTATTCCTTTTGTTACTTAGGTACATACATATTAGATTTTTCAGAAGAAGATTATGCAATTTATTAATCACCTAACATTACTTGTAATAAGAGTGTTATATAGTAATAATAAATGGTAGATGGCTCAAATAAACATATATTTCAAAAGAACGTTTTACAAATTACAAAACAGGTGCATTACACTCAAATTGCTAATTAATTGTCATATATAGGTTATGTCCTCAAATACATTGTGACTTGACAAATAACAGTACAAATTCTTCTTATTCTTCAAACATGAATATCTTACAAATACCTCCCTTTACAAATTCAATCGTTGTGGTGGTTTAATTTCACTCTTAGGTCTACTACCAACTAACTTAATATTATCTTTTGCACCAGTTACAGTTTTTAACAAAATTTCATTTTTAACCTCTGAAGTATTTTTATCAGAATTTAAACCATTCTCACTTATTTCTGGAATCACCTCTAGCTCTGTCTCGGGAGTTATCGGTAGTTCTTGCTCTGATTCATTTTGTATAATAACTGGATTTGGCACAACTACATCTAAAGGTTGAGACACATTCTCATTTGGCACAATTACATCTAAGGGGTTAGATATGTTCTTTAATATCTGGTTCAAATGTCTTTCCAACATGTTTGATCTATTAACTACAAAATAAATTCTATCACTAAAATCTCATCAATCTCACATTCCACCCAACCTTTTTTATTTGGGTTCCTATAATCTCTACACCAGACTCTCTCCCCTACTTCAAAATGTACATCTCTTTTCCCTTTATAATTCTGTTCTTGCTTATTTGCTTTTTCATTAACTTGCACACCTTTTGGTGCTAATAAATCTAAACGTGTTCTTATCTTTGACTTAAAAATAATATTTGAGGGAGACAACCCTGTTGTAAGCATGAACTGAATTCCTGTAAGAGAAAAGATATCGACACAATTAATATGATTTAATGAAACATTTTTGTTTTTTTCATCTAAAAGTGCTTTTTTCAAACCAGATTTAACAGATCTTACCGCATTTTCCGCAAATCCATTCGATGCTGGATGAAAAGGTGGTGAAGTCAAAAATTTTACACCGTTATTAGTTAAAAAATTAGAAAAATTTTCAGAAGTAAACTGACTTCCATTGTCCGTTTCAACAATTCGCGGCAAACCAAATCGGGAAAAACATTCTCTAAAACGATCTATAGTAGCTTCTGTATCAGTAGAACTCATTATGAAAGCTTCAGGCCACTTCGAAAAAGAATCAATAATTATGAGTATCATTTTCCCCTTTATAGGTCCCATAAAATCAGCATGAATTCTTTCATAAAAATAAGTAGATAATTGAGTTATGATTAATTTAGCTTTGATGGGCTCTGGTTTTAGATGTCCACAGACTTTACAACCATTTACTCTTTGTTCTATATCAGAATCTAGGTTAGGCCACCAGAAGTATGAACGTGCATTTGATTTCATTTTAATTATCCCTTCATGATTACTATGAAGTTCCTCAAGCAATTGTTGTCTGAGGCTAGTGGGAATGACTGCTCGATAACCCCACATAATAATACCCTTTTCTATTGAGAGTTCATTCTTTCTAGCTAAGAAAGGCTTAAGAATTAAATTTTCAATATGTTTAGGAAACCCATATCTAATTAAATTATACACACCACCTAAAACTACATCTTTTCTTGTTTCAGAACGTAATAAATTTGAATCAACTGGTAGTAAGTTTTCCACTAAATTGATATATTCAAAATTTAAATCTGTTTCAATTTCATCTTCACCTACAGGTAAAGGTAACCTTGATAGAGCATCAGCTTTAGAGTTATCGACACCTTTAATAAAGCGAAAAGTATAATTAAAACCAGCTAAAAACAATGACCAACGTTGAATACGCCCAGCAGCCATTTTTGGTAAGCTTTTATGCTCTCCAAAGATAGCTTGCAGAGGCTTATGGTCACTTGAAATTTCAAATTTCTGACCAGCTAAATATTGGTAGAGTTTAGAAACAGACCAATATACAGCTAATGCTTCTTTCATTATCATTGAGTAACCTTGCTCAGCCTTAGTCAATACACGAGAAATATAATAAATTGGCCTCTCCGAACCATCAGCCATTACATGATCAGAACTGCTCCAATACCATATTCACTAGCATCACAAGCTAAACGAATAGGTTTCTGAGGATCATAGTGAACCAACAATTTGTCTGAAACTAATTCTTTTTTTGCCATTTCAAAAGCTGTTTCACATTCTTTTGTCCACTTAAATTCTGTACCTTTACTAATTAAATTGTATAGGGGCTTCAAAATTCCTTGCAAATTTTGAATAAAACGTGAATAATAGTTTATCATCCCAGCAAAAGCACGAACTTCTGTTAAATTTTTGGGTCGAGGTGCATTAATTATAGCATTTACTTTTCCTTTATCTTTTTCTAATCCTTGGCTTGTAATTTTATGACCCAAATAAGAAATACTACCTTTAAAAAACTCACATTTTCCTGAATTTAGCCTAAATCCGGCCTTGTCTAATCTACATAAGACTTCTTCCAGATTTTTTAAATGTTCATCAAAATTCTTACCTGTGACCACTACATCATCTAAAAAATTTACTGTACCTGCACAACCTTGTAAAACTTTTTCTACAATAGCTTGAAATATTGAACAAGCAGGTTTTGTACCATAAGGCAAACGATTTACCTTATAAATACCATATGGAGTACTCCACGATAACAAACGACTGGTATTATCATCTAAAACTAGTTGGTTATACGCATTTAAAAAATCCAATTTAGTAAATTTTTGACCACCCTGTAAAGCAACAAAGATATCATCTATTCTCGGTAAGGGATGATTAAAATCCTTCAAATACTTGTTCACTGTTATTTTATAATTGCCACAAATACGAATATTGCCATTTGCTTTCATAACGGGTACTAGCGGTGTTCCCCAATTTGAATTTGAAATTTTCTCTATAACCTTTTCAGCTTCTAATTTGTGAAGCTCATTTTTCACCTTCTCACGAAAAGCAAATGGAACTGGGTGAGGTTTGTGGAAAATGGGCTTAACATTTTCATTAATTTCTAAACTAACTTTTTCATCTTTATAGGAACCCAACTCTTTTTTAAAAACATTTGAAAATTTTGACAACAAATCAGATAACTTATCAGGGCAAATTGTTATATCATTTATAATAACTTCAGAATCTTTCAAAGACAAATTAAATTTATTAATGATATATCCTGCCTAATAAAATTTTTGTAGCCTTCTTAATTATTATCAATTCACACATTTTTGAACAATTGTTTATTGTTACATTAACTGAAATCTTGCCTTCAGGTATAACTATTTCTCCTGAATAAGTTTTTAATCTAACAGAAGTATTCTCTAATGGAACATGACCTAGTTTCTCTTTATAAAAAGAATATGGCAAACAAGAAACTCCTGCACCAGTGTCAAGTTCCATTTGAGTTGACACAGTCTCGAGTAAAGCAGGTACACATATTGGCCTTATAGAATTTATTTCTTCCAAATCTAAACTAAACAACTCTAAAGAGTCTTCCACATTCTCTAATAAATGATTTTTTTCCACTTTACCTTTGCAGGCTGCCATTATGTGACCTCTTTTATCACACTTTTTGCGAGTAAATTGTTTATATTTGCACTTACTAAAGGTATGATTTGGTTTATTACAGTAATTACACTTTACCTCTGCCTTCTCTTCTGATTCTCCACTATTTTCTTTCCTTTCCCCTCTGGGTTCCATTTTTTTAATTTGTTGAAATTTATTAACCTCCACTCTGTTACCTTGTTCCCTTAATGCTGCTTCCTTATTCAAAGCAATTTCCAAAAAATCTTGCAAACTTCTTGAAGGACTTTCTTCACAAAGCCTATCTAGTATTGGCCCTGGCCTCATGCCTACCACAAACTTATCCTGGACCCGGTATAACAATTTGTCCCCAAAATCGCATTGTGCTGCCTGGTTTTTAATTTTCAGATACCAATCATTAACTGACTCTTGTCCTTGTCTTAATAGGTCAAAAATTATCCTCCTTCGGTACACTGACAATCTAGGCTTAAAATGGGTACTTAAATGTTTCATTAGTGTTTCAAAATCTTTCTCCTTGGGCTTCTCTGGGTTACACAGGTCTCTTAAAACTTTATAAACCTCCTCACTTAGTAATGTGATTAAAACAGCAACCCTTCTAGATTCCTCAATTAAATTTGCACCAAAATACTGCTCTAAACGTTCCTCAAAAACTTCAAAATCGTCACCCTGTTTAAAAATGGCTAATGAAGATACACCGCCCGTATTTACTACGTTAATAATTGGTTGGTAACCCATGGCACTATCTTCATTTCTAGACATTTTGAACTATTAAAATGTTTATTTCTTTAAAATATCTGTTCAATTATTTTCCTCGTCGCCAAATAATTGTTATATAGTAATAATAAATGATAGATGGCTCAAATAAACACATATTTCAAAAGAATGTTTTACAAATTACAAAACAGGTGCATTACACTCAAATTGCTAATTATATTGTCATATATAGGTTATGTCCTCAAATACATTGTGACTTGACAAATAACAGTACAAATTCTTCTTATTCTTCAAACATGAATGTCTTATAAAGAGCGTATTTTTTAACTTTTTACTACCGACCCCACGCAGTATCACAACTGTTCCTGTAATGTTGTCGATTGTGGCACTTCCTTTTTTTATATAATTTTCGCTTATGAGTAAGCATTTGATCTCCACCTATTTCGGTAGCTCTACATCTCATTATTCCTCTGACTTCGTTCCATTCAATGGTGGTCTTCATCACCATTTTCTATTCCATGTAACATAGTTTAAGGCCTGTTTTACCCATCGTAGATTTGATCAAGTCTGGATATCGAACACGCTTTTCGTAGATAGTCCATTTCTAACACTTCCAGTTTTTTCTTTTCTTTCATCGTCATTTGCTAACATTCAGATCCGTACATCAAAATTGGTTCCATAACCGACTTGTAGATTGTCATTTTTGTTCGTGAACTAATTTTACGAGACCAGTTTAGTGTTTGGACACATTTCGGGCATGTATTTTCTGCTGAATGGCCCGTTTCGATGTTCCTTCCTTCGTTCTCACTGTCCCTAGGAATTTAAATTATTCGCATTCTTTTATATCTCTAATCTAGAGCTCTGGGTCTTTTCGTCGTCCTTTATTATTAGATATTTCGTTTTGTTAATGGTTAGTTCCCAAATCTTCGTATTCTACGGTTAACTTTCGAATCATATAATCCACAGCTTCCTCATCGTTTGCCATAATCACTTGAACGTGTGCGAAGAAACGATTTGGTGTAAAATGTATACCTTACCATATTATAAAAGCACCATTCTATGATGTAAACCTACACTTTTGTTTTGGTGACTACGAAAAAGCTTTAATAGTCAAAGAAAAACATGAAGTAAAACGGAAGACGTAGATTAAGACATGAAAAACTAATATTACTTATTAATGATGAATGATTTTATGGGTCATTCAAGATGGCGGAAAGTAAAAATGTGCCGTCACCTCTCTCTGTAGTAAAAGAGGTAGATTTTGAAGAGAATATATTTAAATTTTGTCAAACTATGCCTAATAAAACACTCGTTTATATAATATGTGGAAATAGTTATCACATCTCATGTGCTGTGAAAAACAAAGTAAAATCTTCAAGATAGGGGATTCACGTGTAATTAGTTGCCAAAATAGTGATGAACAACCCATCGAATCATTTAGTGCCATAGCGATAGAAAATATGTGGTTAAAAAGGCTGTTAGCTGAAAGAGATGATAAGTAGGTACAATTTATTATTAAATAACAATAATCTATTAAAACCAAATAATGAACATTTGCTAGAAAAATTAAATTTATTGAAATCAGAAATAACCAGAACCAGAATCTCACAAAAACCCAACACAACTGTTAACGGGGGTTTAATAAAAACTCAAGGTAATGAAAATAAGACGGCCAGTGTCCAGTTAACGAATTCTAAATACAAAATAAATAATAAAACTGACTCAAATAAAAATTTTAATGATAAAAACACCAAACAAGTTGAAAGGAATTCCAATATACAGAGCATTTCAAAAATTACTACAAACAAATTAAATGCACAATTAATGGACATTTAAACCAATCAAACATGCAACTACATTACAAATTAACTGTTGAGAATAAGGAAAGCACAAAAATGAATCTTAATCAGATCACAACGAGGAGTTCAGAGAATAAATCGAACGATGAAGGATATCAGACTGTGACAAAAAGACGCAGGGAAATAATGGAAACTGGAATCGGTGATAAGGATTTCCATGGAAAATCCGAAAAAGACGACAAAACATTGTGGCTATTCATCTCAAAAGTTACAGATAGAGTAAATGCGATCCACATCAAGAGTTTCATAATAAGACAAACTGTGAGGACATACAAGTAAAATTGTTACCAACTCACCGTAAAAGAAAGAATAATCAATGTTTTATGATAGGTTTATTACCTGACTGGCAAGAAATTTACAATCCTGGTTTTTGGCGGAAAAAAATTAGCATTGAACGATTTAACTTTAGATTAGGAAGATTTTTAGATCGAGAACATCACAATAGAGGTCTGTCGACTGGAGAAGATAGACCAGACTCATTTTTAGTCAAGTAAATCAAAGAGAATCATTACTTTTATCATCACCAAACAGTTGTTTAAAAATATTGCTACTAAATGCTCAATCTTTGATAAATACGTTACTCATATTCAGAAAGCATCATCATCTCACTCTACAAAGTTTTTAGGAGTGTTCATTGATTGTAATCGCTCATGGTCAGAGGAAGTGAATTCAGTGAACATGAAATTGAATAAAGCTTTTTATGCTATATCTACATTTAAAAACACACTACCATCTCGGCATTAATATATGTTTATTAGAGCCTTGTTTACAGCCACATGTACTATAATGTAATTTTGTGGGGGAACTCAATAAATAGTAACAAAATCAATTACTATTTAACTGGGAATAAGCCACAATTAAAGATAAAAATACGTTTATTGACGTTTCAATTTACAAACAGTAAATTAAACAAATTTTGTTTTTTTTATTATTTATTATATTATAAAAAAAAAACAAAATTTGTTTAATTTACTGTCTGTATTTTGAGAAGGATTTCCGAAGTGGAAATTGAAACGTCAATAAACGTATTTTTATCTTTAATTGTGGCTTATTCCCAGTTAAATAGTAATTAATTTAAAATGCCACAAGAAAATAGCTTCAGAACAATAGTAACAAAATCTTCATTACACAAAAAAAATTTTCCGTAAAATTTTTAATTTCGATTATCAACAATCTTGTAAACCAATTTTTATTAAACATCAAATTTTAACTTTCTACTGCATATATATCTACAAATGTTTACTTTATGTACAAAAGGAAATCAATATATTTCCAGTAAATTCAGACAATCACTATTACAATACAAGAAGTGCTGAATCTTTACGAGTTCCTAAACATAGAACATGCAAGTTTCCAAATTGCTTCAGATATATAGGACTGACCCTATCATTTTGCCAAAAACTGTGAAAGAAATACTTCTTTCCTCTAAATAAAAAATATGTTAAAGATTTACTCTTAAGAAAAGCATATTATTCTATAAATGAATATCTTGAGGACAAACTGCAGTAGCTTGATATTTTACTTGTAAAAATGTTATTTTATATATTTTATCTTTTGTCAATGTTATTACACTGTGAATATTATATTATACACATTTTTGTTTTTTATACTGAATCCCGTAGTGACGTATCCTATACATTTATTTTGAATAAAGGATCAATAAAGTATGACTCTGACTAATAAGAGCACTGGCAGTCAAATTACAAAGAAAATCCAAATATTATATTGGAACCAGTGTGTCATAGCGTAAATTGATGGACAAAAAAAATAAAAACGAGATGTAGCACTCCGGGAGTGACCGAGAATCATTTAAAATCCGTCTTCGTGTATGTGTTGATGTTATAAAAGCTCATTTCGAACACTTTATACAATAAAATAACAATTTCTTTATTTAATTTTGTTTTGTTTTGTGTGTTGTAGTAAGATATTTCTAAATAGTAAAGTAAACAAAAATAATAGGTTTAATTCACAAATAACCTCTTTTTCCGGCATCGTTTAAAATATCTCCAAATTTGTTAAGTATAGGCATATGAAATACTTAAAACAAATTAAACAAAATTGACTTTTGATTTATAATAGTTAAAAATACTGAGCAAATAATGAATTTGTCTTTTGACTTACTTTGTATTAGATTTAAAGAGTTTATCTGAATCAATCATTGTTATGAATTTTGACAATCATTTAAAAAATATGGCTGCAACAGATCGTTGTTTTAAGCTACTTTTCAATTATACAGGGTGTTAAACGATTTTCGTTGAAATTCGAGTAAACTTTTTAAATACCTTGTATAACACTGAACATACCATGCGGTCCATATGTATGGAATAAATTCATTTTTAGGGTTATTACGTACTATGTGAAAAAAACCTGCAACAAGTCGGTTTTTATTCTTAAATTGACAATTTATAGTATGAAAATAGTATACCTCTTCAATACTCCTTTTGAATTATAAGCACCCCCTCGAAAATTTTAAATAACCAAGGGGGTTGGGGTCGTATGGCACCTTTTTAGAAAGGGATTTCAGCAATATAAAGTTTTTCAAGTTCAGTGCAATCCTAACTGGAAAAATTGATGTTTAAGACGTAAAATTTTGATAATGTATCTATCTCAAAACTTTAGGTTGAATGAAGATAATAATGTCAAGTAATATTTTTCAATGTACTTTACAATTAAATGTTCAAAATGACCACCATTCAATATAACCGAGGCGATTTTGGAATTCTCGTACATTTTGTACGACTTAGGGGGTTATTTTGTTAATTTCTCCCGTTATCCTAACTTTTAAATCAACAATAGTGTTTGGTCTATTAAAATATACTTTAGATTTTAAATAACCCCATAAAAAGTAATCGAGAGGAGTTAAATCGGGGGATCTAGCCAGCCTCTCGATTGCTCCATGTCTTCCAATCCACCTATTAGGAAAAACCTCGTTTAAATAATTTCTAACAATACGTACAAACTGCGGTGGAGCTCTGTCTTATTGGTAGTAAATAGATCGATCTATCACATTTGGATGATTAATATCAGAAAAAAAGCTGTTCCTGATGTAGGCACTAAAAAGTTATCAAAAAATGCTAGATAAACCTTACATCAACTGTGCCTTTCAACCAATAAGGACCAATAATTTTGTTGTTAATGATACCAGCCCAAACATTAACTTTTTTAGGATATTGCGTGTAAGTCTCACACACCTAGTGAGGATTTTCTCTGCTACAATATCTACAGTTCTGTTTGTTAACCGTTTTATTTATATGAAACGTCGCTTCATCAGAAAAAAAGTTTTTGTTATTCTGTCCATCATCATTTCACAAAATTCTTCTACATCTAACTTTTTTTCATTAGTAAATTTAACATTTCTATCTGGTTTTTTAATATTCTTTACATGAACATGACCAGTATACCGAAACTTCTTTTCAATTTTAGTCTCGGACAAATGAGTCATAATACAATTTAATACGCGCACAAATGCTATAAGATTCTAAGGGTTAGAACAGGGAGGAAAGTTGCCAGGAAACGACAGGAGTGGTGACTTCTTTGTAAGCAGGCCAAGCTCCACAACGGATTGTCGAGTCACTTATGATGATGGCAAATGCTATACTGATATCTTTTAGTAACTTTAAATACCTAAATAACAGCAGCCTACTAGATTCATATCAATTGTTTATTTGGCTTTTTGACTAATATTTTATTATCTTTAAAGTTTTTTCCCTAATGTTCAGCAGAACAAATACAAAAATACTTGATTATTTCCAGGGGCGGATCCAGAAAATTGTCTTGGGGGGGGGCACAAGGTTCAAACTTAGAATAAGGAATATTATGTATTACAGTGAGATTTGTGAATTGCGATGACTTAATACATAATGCTGTTTTTTTTTAATAAATGAACTTATTTATACGAAAATATGCAGTTGTATTCAAAATTATTTGTTTGCCTTTTATTAGGAACTTTAGAATTATCAATATAGAATATTACCATTTTAATTCAAAAATACTGGTCAGAACACTTCGACCTGTTAGCCGTTACCATGAATTTAAGATCTACAAAATGTTGTTTATATGATAAAAATACACAACACATAAGTATAAGTATACTGTATTTCAATATAGGTAAAAACATAAAGAAAATTACTTTTTATTCGACCATCTTCTCATAAAACCTTGAGAGACAGCTTTCGCTTGTGCTTCCTCGCGTACACGTCCAAGACTTCTTCGGCTTTCAATTCACTGGATAAGTCTTGGTGAACATGGAGTAATGCCAGTCCATTAAGCCTCTCTTCCGTCATGGTCGTTCGCAGGTATGTCTTCATACGACGCAAAGCAGAAAAGGTTCGCTCAGCTGTACTTGTCGTCACAGGAAGAGTGCACAGCAGCTGCAGTAAAACTTGTACATTTTGCAGTGGTTCGGCCAACTTGTATGCCTGTGCAGGATGTTTTGGCATTTCTTTTGCAGAATTGGACCACATGTGTTTCCAAATTTGTAGCTCACCTTTCAGAGCAGAGAAGCACGGCAAATCATGTTCATATTTACGAGCTCCTTGAAGAATATCACTTATTTGACCATCACTGAGATCTGGTGAGAGAAGATGTTGTAGCTTACCTACACATTCCATTTCATTTTTGGGAAATCTTGCCATCAGTTCATTGATTACAAAATCCAGAAATGGGATGTAAATTGTCATCCTATAATATTCTTCAACCGTTTCAGCCTGGACATTTGCTCGGTTTTTTTGAAGGGATGTTGTCCTGGGCTTCTGAATATCTGTACCCATTTCTTCCGCCAGCTTAGTTGATTGAGTGAATAACTCCTTGAATGTGTCGGTGCTGTTGTTTCTCCTTTCCTGTAGGCTTTTTGTAGTGACTTCTACAAGCTCAGTTGCTTTAAGTACGTCCATGTACTCAGCTTGAAGTTTACGTGCTAGTGGTAAGGTTATTCCAAGGACCTCAGCTAACACTACCACACTGACCAAAAACTCGGATGAGAGGATAGAGTGCATGAAAGCAAATGCATTGCTTCCCTTGCCTTGAGGAGAATTAGCAATTCTTTCTAGAGCAGCAGGGAGTGTAGGAAGGTGTTCCACAAAAGTCAGAACAGCATCGTGTCTTTCAATCCACCTTGTTTCACAGAGTTTTTTCAGACCATGAGTTCCTGGTTTCAGGTTGTGATTCTCCCTTACTTCGTTTTCCAAAATTTTAAATCTTGCTGGAGAATCACGGAAGAAAACTGCTACGGAAGATATAACTCCCATTGTATTCCTAATGCTAGCAATAGAGCAAGCTTTACTAATTGCCAGATTCAATCTGTGATTGGCACAGTGAGTGTACATTGCCAGAGGCTGGATCTGGGAAATTCGGGCTTGTACGCCTTTGAAAACCCCACTCATGTTGGACGACCCGTCAAAAGCTTGACCACGGCAGTTAGCTAAATCAACATTAAGTTTTTTCAGTTCTTGAACAATAGTGTTTGCTAGGTTCTCTCCAGTTAGATCAATAACATCAACGAACTTGATAAAATCTTCTTCAATGTTGCATTTCTTAGTGTCGAAATATCTAATGCAGATGGTTAGCTGTTCTTTAAGCGACAAATCTGTCGTTTCGTCTGCCATAATAGTAAAAAACTTTGATTCTTTTATTTTAGATATGATCGTGTCAGTGATCACATCACCACAACATTCAATTATCTCATTCTGAGTTGTTTTGCTTATGTAACTAGCATTCTTTCCACAAAATTTTAAATGAGAGCCTAGAACCTTATCCCCTGCATCAACTCTGAATTGCAGTAGTGCCCGAAAATTACCTTCCCCGAAGCAGCTCTCAGTGTTTAGATCAATTATACCATCATCTCTGTGGCCACGAAGTGGTATATTTTGTGCCCCACATAAAATAACTGTCTTAATAATGGGAATCAGCTTTTTGCGGTTCTCTTCGATCGTTTTTCTTTCTGCTGTATTCATACAAGCTACTACATTGCTAATCTTTCCTTCATGAATCAAACAAAAGTTATGATATGCAACCACATTTCGGCTGTGGTATTCAGTATTTGCATGACTCTTCAGCAATTCGGTGGCCTTTTTATAAGAAGTCATTGGTTCAACAACCAACTTCCCCAATTTAACATCATTATTCCCACCTTCTCTACGACCAAACATAACACAGTACTTGCATAGACCACCATGTAATTGCTTGCTGTAAACTAGCCATTCATGTGTTTTTAACCAGCTTTGCTGAAAAGAGCGGTTTTTCTTGCCTTCAGAAACCATTGGGAATATGAAACTTTGACATGGCACCCAAGGGTTTTTTATCCATTGATATTTCTCTTCATCTGTTAGAAGTGATGGTGTGATATCTCCATTTTTAAGAAGACGACCAAAATCGCGAACAGATAAGTTAGAAGAGCTGACTCCTAATCCTGATGCAGAGCAATCTGTTCCTGATTCCTTATCCCCAAATACATGAGCTTCTTTAACAGGTATGTTACTGTTAGCTGTTATTTGATTTCCTGGTTGAGAATCTGCATGGTCCACCTGAAAATAATGAAAATACAATAAACATTACATGAACATTTAGCATACTCACAAGATCACAAGATTGGCATTTTTTTAATAAAAACTTAATATTCTCAGTTATTTGTAATCTGATCTTAGTAATCTTTTTTATTTGCTTAGAAAATACGCAAATCTTTGCTTAATGTCCTTAAGATATTAAGCTTCAACAACAACAAATGGTCGCCATTTTATAATAGTACAAATTAGAAAATAGAAACAGCTTTTAGTGCAAACTACAAACTTTTAAAATAAAAAAATAGTATATTTTTAACAGTAAGCCAATGCAATGAAGGCAGTGTTAACTAAAACTAAATGAATATGTTTATCGAACTTACCTTAGGTTTTTTAGAAAAGAAGGAGTCAAGGCCTAGTTGTCTTTTATTCCCTCCACTAGAACTCATTTTATACAACACAACACTGACATAAAACGAGTAACAACGAGAAAATCTTAGTTTTTATTGTTCTTTAGAGTTTTCAGTTACGGCACGTAGCAAACACGTTTATAAACACTGATCACAACACTGTCGCAGTGTCGTCTATCGTCACGATATATACTCAACAAACTCAACCAGGGATAGGATCTAGCGCATCGGTCCATCGGTGGGCGGAGCCATTTTAAATAAGTGGTCGCGCTGTACGACAATTCAAATCAGCTGACCGGGCATTTAAAAAAAATTACTCACTGCACTAAGAACTATTATTTCAAATTAATTTATTTCACAAATTTTGAATTTTCTTTTAAATTTTTGAACGTGTCTAAAAATTTAAAAAAACAATCTTCTTTTTGTTTTTAAATTTCCTAATTACCGAGAATTCCTCAGAAATCCAAATTACCGACTACCCATTTCCGGGAAATCAAAAGAAGCCGGGAAAATGGAGCTCTAACTGTAAGAGATAGTCGGTTAAATGAGAAAAAAATTGCGTAGGACTTCGTAAGTCTTAGGTTTTCACCCAAAGTGATCGAAAGTAGAACCGCAAGTCTATATTTGAACTCTTCGTGTAACTTTGCGTCGATTGATATATGATTTCACTAATTTTGAGTAATTTTTACTAAACTTTCGCTCATAATTGTTTAAATGCAAATAACTTAAAAACCGGAACTAAAGATTCAAGCTCGACTTCTCAATACGCCTCGAATGATATGTCACATGTATTATTTCTGCGACTATAATATAGCACTTCCGATTAGAACTTTTTAACCAAAAGTATACATTTGTTCTCATCTTGCTCCGGCACGTCGAATAATATATCGCTTATACTATTTCGGTGGCTTTTAAATGGTACTTCTTTTTATAACACTAAAACCGGAAGTCCGATGTCAAATTTCTAATCTTTATTACCATCCTTGGGTTATAATCAATTCTATGAGCAGATATTTTGACTGTAGAACAGAATATATTATTTTATTTTATGTAATAATATTATATTGTAATATAACCAATTAATTCATTTATGTTCCCGAAATAAATTATTTAAATCAGGTACAATATGTTTCATAAAAGAATTTTTGAACCTATTTTATCTAGTGTATTTTTATTTCGTCTGGGGGGGGGGCACGTGCCCCCGTGCCCCCCCTCTAGATCCGCCACTGATTATTTCCAAAGTATATTTTAATAGACCAGACAATATTGCTGATTTAAAAGTTAGGATAACGGAAGAAATTAACAAAATAACCCCTGAGGTAATAAAAAAATGTACGAGAATTCCAAAATCGCTTCGGTTATTGTCAAGAAGTGAATAATGGTGGTCAAGTTGAACATTTAATTTAATTGTAAAAATCAATTTTCTCAGTTATGATTGCACAAACTCGAAAAACTTTATATTGCTGAATAAAGGACTAAAATTCCTTTCTAACAAAGTGCCACACGACCCCCTTTGTTATTTAAAATTTTCGATGGGGTGCTTATAATCCAAAGAGGGTGCTGGATGGGAATAATATTTTCATACTGTAAATTGTCAATTTAAGAATAAAAATCGACCCGGTTCAGTATTTTTTCAGAGAGTACATAATATCGCTAAAAACGAATTTATTCCATACATATGGACCGCATAGTATGTGTATTATTGTAACGTTATAATTGATTTTAAATAAAACATCTTTGAAACGGTACATTGTTATGGAAGATCCTGTAATTTGTAATTAATTTTAAAATGTAAAGCTTCCATCTATCTCCTATTTTTGTTAATAACTTTTTTTGGTACCTTCTGTAATAACGGACTTTGTCACAAAAATGGATAACCCTGCACACAAATATTTTAAATGCTATATTCAACAGTACAATACCTTTTAATCGTAAAATGCTTTTGTCACCTTTTTTATGCATTGGATTTAGCCGTTGCTTCAGTCCATTCCTTCAGTATTATGTCCTTGTTCGCAAATCTATTAGTAACTTCTAAATCAAAATTTTTCTAGAACTGTCGTTATAAATGATTTGTGCACTATTTTTGGCTTAGTTTTGATTATTTCTAACCCATCTGTTATCTAAGCCTTTTATCAGATAATACAGGATGAAACTTCCAAATTCCTCATTTAATTTTTCTATAAGGAATGGTGATTTTTTTATTATGAAAACGATATTCTTCAAAGAAAAAATAACACATTGTGTATGATACTCAATTTGATCGTTTAATTATTAAATTAAAACAAAAGAACTACACGGGAACAATATAATATGAATTACGC
Source organism: Diabrotica balteata (assembly GCA_918026665.1). Taxonomy (NCBI): domain Eukaryota; kingdom Metazoa; phylum Arthropoda; class Insecta; order Coleoptera; family Chrysomelidae; genus Diabrotica; species Diabrotica balteata. Next base: position 104,815,753 of record OU898276.1, on the reverse strand, counting down.
CCAAAAATAATATTAAGATTGTTAAAATCCCACAGTATAAAATTCTCATTAGTATTAAATAAATCCAAAGATAAGATACACGCCTTGGCTGCATTTGCGATGGTTTTCCCTACACGCCTTCGCCTTTTTCCTATCAAATCTGAGTCCAGTGTCATTCTTGTAGACAGTCCCATCACCTTTTGCCCTTGGTCTTCTTCCATTTTCCGTAGAAACTAGTGATGGATTCGATGGCGATTCCTACTGACTGCGCCAATCCGACGTAACTAAATTCTTTGTTTTCGCCATTCGATAGTACGTTTTGGTTTCCAATGAGCAGCGTGACGACGTTTGACGCGCCCTTTTGCTGCTCGGCGAGAAAATGGCAACATTCGATTATCTGGATATAGATGTGCATCTCTTTGTCTTTCTTCTTGGGGTATTTGATGAAAGGAATGGGAGCTCGTTCTTGAGGGCGCTGGGCGCGAAAGAAACGGTTGCCGCGGTGGAACTGGGACTCGAGCCATCTGATGGCGTCCCTTGCTTCTATCTTTTCTCGTTTTAGATCATCCAACGCCGACACAACTGAAAACAGAGAAAGGTATATTATTATTTTACACTCAAAGCTTTTAGACAAATTGTTTCAATTTTACTTATGAATTCTTTTAAGAATAAAATTACATTTTTTTTTCTCCCAATTGAATGAAGCACCTTTCATAAAAATAACACAAAATAGCACAAAAATAATGAAAATGGATCTCAAAAATCAATAGCAACAGGTGAAAAACTATCTACTGAATAAAAATAATGAAAAACTAAAAAAACTAAAAAACTAAAAAATAGAAAGCAGCAAAGAATGGTGACGTGTAATCTGCAGCAATGAAAATTCATGAATGAATCGGTAGAACAACAGCGACAGACTCGGAGGCTACGTAAAACGTTATGTAGTTGTGAATACATTGTTAAGAGATTATTTATAGATTTTGGCACCCATAATTAACAGTTTACTTTAATAAACCTACAACCATTACAATACAAGTTCCAAAACATTGCAGAAATGTTTAATATGGTTATATCTATTGAAAAGACACATTCACTTACGATTAACAGAGAACCTAAAAGATATAAATTAGCGGCAAACAACCAAAGTGTTGAGCAAGTTATGAACTTTAAATATCTAGGAGTCAACATTACCAGTATCAGAAACCTCAAGGAGAAAGTCAGAGCAGAAATGATATCTAGATACCTACGCCACATTATCTGGAGGACCAAGCATAGGAAATAAAGTGAAAATATATAAGACCTGCGTAAGACCAGTAATGACCTATGCAATCGAGACCAGAGTGGAAAAAAGCTGTAACCAAGAAGCTTCGAAGTACAACTGAAATGAGAACGCTGAAATCCATTGCCGGTTATACTCTTCGAGTGTACATACTTCGAGGCTGAAAAAGGAATCAATTTGTAAGAGGTAACAATGCTCTCCGGGATATCGTAAGATGAACTAGACAAAGACGCAGGGAGAGGAGAGACCACATCAGCAAAATGAACGATGAGAGGCTCACAAAAATTGTCTGAAAAGCCCAATATATCGAGACCACCTGAGAGACTTTCAAAACGATGGTACGAGAGCTGTATATCATAGTTACAAGACTAAGTTGTATGAATGAAAAGAACTGAGTCCTAAATTAAGAAGAAAAAGAAATTATTCGCTTGTTACTGTATCACTAACGAGCGAATTTTATTGAGGTAGTTGACCACAAATTAATTCAAAAAGGTTAACATTTCTATTAAAAGATACAAAACATTCAAATATGACATGTCATCGTATATTCAGTTAATTAAAAATGGAGAAAGTTATAGCAACTAATAAACTGAGATTTTGATGAACAATTTGAAAACAATAAATAAATTTATTTTACTAATTAATTAGTTCTACAAAAATTACTGTATCGGTACAATTATAAATACTTATAAATGGTTTTCAAGTAAAGTAAGTACACTATTCTCTAATAAAATATTACTAGTGAATTAAGGGAACCTATTACCAGTTTATTATCAAAATAAACTTACTATATTGTCTGATATCTGAGAATACAGAAGCACAGTAATTGTAAATTTTGTTTTAGTGCGGGATATTTAGATCGTGAAATGGAACGTAATCAGCGTGAAGTTTGTTCTATTGCGGAACTAAGCGGACAAGCGCTTTTGTTTAGTGCTACTAATGCATCTGCTGGTAAACCCCGAGTCTCAGCCGTTAGTGAACAGTCCCTTGGCAAGCTTTCTGTTACTAATTTAGGAGTTTTACAATTTTGAGTAGTTATATTAAATGTCATTATGCCAAAAACAAAGTTATGCACATTTATAAATTACTCCAAAAATAAGGGTATTTTGCAACTATCTCGGTAAACTTTATGTTTTTAATTTGGAAACTGTCAAACTTTAAGAACTTAAAAAAAAGCAAAAACAGTTTACCCACTTGAGGGCAACGATGCACGTTGACAACAGCCTGCCAAAGACACTAGTACTTTAAATCTGTTAGTTGTATGCATGTTATAGCAACAGTCAAAAAAAGTAAGTAACAGTTTGTATAAATTAAGTTGGAAATTTGAGAATGCATAAAGATTAGTAGCAGTTGAGCATCCATTTTGTAACAATTCGCAGCAGCTTACAATGCTTGATAGTAGCTGTCAACAGTTATTGGCATTTTGCAATATCTATTTATGTATCAGTTTTTCATCGATTTTAAATCAGCTTATGATTGCGTACTAGAAGTAAACTGTATGAAGTCATCCCAGGCAAAATAATAAGACTATTATTGAAGGCTAAAAATATAATCCATAAAGTTATCTGCAGTCAACACTATTGAACAAGGAGATGCCTTAGCGTCTCTCCCTTGTCACATAGTCTTGAGAAATTAAACGTCTGCGGAAAATTTTAATCTTATTCTTAAGGTACCTTCTCCATTACTGAAGGATGTTCTTAATAACAAACGAGTGTCCATGTCTGTCTAGTCTCTTACATTCTCCAGTCACAAGTATTTTCTTCTTCCTGGATTCTTTTCCTTTCACTTTCCCTTCCATTATTTTTCATACGAAATTATCTTTTTTTCCTCTGCAAATATGTCCTAGATAACTAATTTTTCTGTTTTTTCCAAAGTTTAGAAGTTCTTTCTCAGTCATCATCGTTTTCATGTTGATCACGTGCTCTGTCCAAGAGATCGTGGACATCAGCACAGGCCGTACTGGAGACCATAATACTTTTATAGCTAGCCGCAGTGAAAAGCTTAATGAGATCGTAAATCGTCAACATTTTAATAAATATTCGTAAATTATGGCCAGCGCAGATGATTTTTGGACTCGACCGTCGTCGGTAGCACATATGTTAACTCCTTTTTCAAACCCCTCAAAAAAAGCTCTACAAATGAATGGCATTAACATTTAATCAATGCCAGGAATATTGGTCATAATTTCACCTTCGATAATTCTAGCTTTACTTTACTAGAGGGAGTCCAAATTCATGTATTACGACGGTGTTTTGACAAGCGAAAAAAAATATGTGGTTTAATTAAGTGCTTTTTTAGTAATTTTGTTTTTTAATATCAAATTAACTTTAAAAGTGTGTCGGAGGTTCCAGGGCCGCTATAAATATTTGGAGGTGACATTGTAGCAAATTTTTAGTTTTTAAGGATTTACAGAGGAGGATTTCATATATTTAAAAAGAAATGCTTATTAGCAAGGGTCAAAAGCCAGGCTACTGCATATTACCTACGCTGGTCAAAATTTATTTGAACGGGCGCTGTCAATATGGAGAAGGAATTGCTGCAATATGAGCATCCTTGTCGAAGACAAGAGCTTGCATACAAAACACTTTGCTGAGGACCAAGCCATTATAGAAAAATGAGAGAGATATAGAAAGTATCCTTAAAAACTGGAATAGTAGTACACCATGTGAGACCTTATAATTAATATACAAAAATCCGAGTAGTTAGTTGCTCACATTGAAGAATTTATAAAACAATAATAGAAAGTATTGAGACGTACGGCGCCAAACTCGGGAAATAATTCAAAGAAACAAATTAAAAATTAAGTTGCCGACTCATTAGACTTGATATGGTGAGGAACGAATATATTCAGAGATTAATAAAAACTAAACTAGGAAATCAGACACAATTGGAGAAAAAAACATTAATCTGGTATGGACACCTGCAGAGAATGCCTGAAAATAGATGACAAAAAGATAGAATGACCGCCAAAGATATAAACACTGCCGACAACAAAAGGAAGCCCCAAATATTTACAGGCGTGCCCGGACTCTACACTTTTTTTCGTTTAATTTGATGATATTGCTTGGTTAAAAAATATATCAAATCTTCTTTTAGGTAGGTTGTAAATATTTTCTGCTTAAGATATCTTTAAAAATATGTACAATAGTCTCTTAAACTGGCCAAAATCGTAACTTGGTACTTTAATTTTTCAATCTTTTCTTTGCTTGTCTTTTGTGAACTAGCTAGCTTATTACTATAGCCTAAATAGTTTTCAAAAATATGTACAACATTCACATTTCAAATGATTGAAATTTTTTTATCAGACGACTTAAAAGGATATTACATATTAAATTAATGTTAAGAAGTTGATTCTTTTTATACTACTGAAGCAATATTTTTTGTAAACTAGGCATGCCTATTAAAATACCGTACCTGCTGTAGGAACCAACACAATAAATTTCCTAGAATGGACCAACTGCTTCACCATGAACGTGTATTTGATCAGCGCATCGGCGTCTAACACCAAATAAGGAGAAAGTGCGGTGGTTTTGCCGGCGCCCACTCTATTTTCTAGTGCTCGAACCTCAGCTGCTAGCCACAGCTGACCCATGTGCTTCATCTTGTTGAGTTGCCCTCCACCGTCGTTTGGCGATTTACTTGAAGAATCGTCATCTAAGTTGGGGGAGAACGTACGCTTGGAGGTGCCGTTGAACGTTGTGGTGGCCAGAGAGTCTTGTATGTCCTAAAATAAATCATATAGATATAATTTACTCCCAAACAAAACATATAGAAGCCCTAACAAGTACATAAAAAAAAAACAAAGGGAAACAATGTTTATTTATTATATTTGATAATTACGAACAAATGAACAGACGACGTGAGAATAGTACCGAAGGGATTATTTTACGCTGGGCATATAATGGGACTGGTTGAGACGTTACGATACTATCTGCGTAATATCTCGATCATATCTTGGTCTCTTCCAATCACCAAATTTTTCTTAATCTACTACATATTATTGTAATCATGTGCATCGCCTCAGTCCCGTCAGAGCTCCGTACACACGCACAAGTTTCAATCACAAGTTTCTCTTCCATCGATGTGCGCTAGAGGAGATGGAAGGCCTCTTCCATTATTTCGTATAAAACACGTATCAACACTCGGTCCGCTCCTCGCCGGACCGAGTGTTGATTGCCCCCCTATCTCTATTCCTTTGACCCGTCCTCTCCGACTTCGCCGCGTAAGTATTAACACGCAGGTATTTATTTTCGTACGTATTAACAGTGGGTCACCTAGTCATATAAACGGCCGTACCCCGGATTAACGCTTGAATTTTCTGTACTAATTATTCTGTACATATCTCCATACAATTTTATTTGGTTATTTTATTTGTTTAGAATATATTTTTATTTAAATTAAACCTGAGTTTTACTGAGTATATCGTCTAAAAGAGCTACCCAACACAAATTGGAGCCCGAGCAAAAATAGATAGGTCGCACCGTCTAGCAACGACAGACACAGACTCAGTAGCAGGTGCCATGACAGGTACGGCTCGCGGTATCCCTAGAAAGGGTTAGGCACATTTGACGCTTTCTGTATCAAAAGGATTGAATACGTGTTAGTATTTATGGCCCAATAAATATCGATAATGCATCGATTATAGAGGAGTATCAGAAAAGGAAATAAAAAATAAAAATGTTGATGTAAGAAAATAATATTACTGAGAATTTAACAGGTAAATATGCTAAATAACGTCGGCTTATATAACTGGTCGGGAGTTTAACTATGTAGATTTTCGGCAACAGTGTTGACAAATGGTACATAACATGGAAATATATGCACCAATAGAAGGAGCAGAAGAAAAAAAATGTGAAAGAATACTGCTGATGGAACGCAAGGATAAGGCAAGAGGAAAACAAAAGACTTGTATGCATGGGAAGACAGGGCGAAGAGATAATAAACATAAATGTAATTAAATGATTTGGTTCTGCCAGACAAAGAATCTATGAACATGTAACCCAGCAAGCAGTACAAAATAAATGAAACAAAATAAAAAACAAATTTGGACGAAAAATAGAGGGGAAATCGAAATTTATCACAGACTGGTACTGAGAAAAATGACATGGCAAAACACCAGTACAGCAAGAACATATGGAATACACCGAAACAACAATAAAAAGACTAAAAGATGAGATTAAGTAAAGGACATACTTAGAATAAACTAATAAAAAATTTACAATTGCAGAAAAAAAGAAAATGTAAAGAAAATGCAAGAAAAACGGAAAAACAATTAAGTAATAATAATGAAAGGCAGAATAGGCATGTGGCAATTATCAATAAAAAAGTAAGCAAAAAGATGAAATTATGGTACATACAGAAAAATAAGGGAAAAAATGTAATAATACACGAGCAGAACAAGACAAGAACAATATCAAAAACAATGAACAGTAGTAAAATAACGAATAAGAGAAGAAAAAAAGAGTTAAAAGAAGGTCTGTAAATCACCAAACCAAAATTATAGAGCCGACAGAACTTTCTGAAAAAAAAAGTAGTCCAAGTCTAAGAGAACAGAAAACAAAAGAACTCAGAGAAATAAGAGATAATAAACAGATTTTTTCCCTAAAAAATTACCACTTTTTTTCAAACCAGATTATGCCTATATACTATTTACAACTTGTATTTACATATTTTAACATGTTTGTAAATGCAATGAAGAATTTCCATATTATTTGAAAATATTAAAAGATTAAGGTTTATTGGAAAACAACACTCAGAGTTTATTAATTCCTTATAAAGTTCGTTTAAGAACCAGAACAGAATAATATGAAGAGAAAAGTGCTAGAAAGAAGGAGATATAAAAAAATATAGAAGCAAACGAATACGAAATAGAAGAAATAAGAACTGAAGCATTAGAAGAACCAATAAGTAGAATAAAAGTAGGAAAAGTTAGTAAACAGATAAAGTTAATACCAAAATGATTAGGTGGATAGGGAAAGAAACAAACGATTGTTGGAAATTATAGAAGCATTGTTCTGATACTAGTACAAAGTACTGAAATAGTTTCATTAATCAATATTAATTTTTTTGAACCAAAAATTCTAAAAATTTTAAAATACCCGATAATTTTGTCTATGAGAATATAACAGATTACTTTTTTCTCGCTAACTACTAAGCATTATTTCAATTGGTTACTTCTAAAAATATAATTCTAGAAATTTGTTGGTTTTACATCTAATGAAAAAGAAAAAGTTCGATTTTCATTTAAGACTCGCAGAAAAAAGAGCAGGATTAGCGGCAAAACCGGATGTGGCGTAATTGCTAGCGCGTACCACCGCGAGAATTGCCAGCAACCTCATTTGCATCTATATGGATTCAAGCGAGAGTTTCCTCTGAAAACACAGGTGGAAATATTTCACGAGCTTATCACAATGATATTCATTAGAATAATTCGCATTGCCGCGAATTGAGACGGTATTCATATTTTTTATTCTTTCTGACTGAAAAATAATTGGAGTATTAATTGAGCGAGTCTCGGGAAACTGGGACATAAACGTAACACAAACCATCCGGTTTATTGTTTTATTTGAACTGGTAAAAATAACTGTTGTAAAAAATTTTAAATTATGTAAAGTGTTTCTTCTTAATGTGTACCCAAAGGGTGTATTTTTTCAATTGTCTGTCAATACGTTCACAGTTTTTCAGAATATTAAAATTTTCTAGATATTATTAATTCTTGTCCAAACATAATCAGAAAACTTTAGAATATTTAGGTGTAGAACGTGAATTAGCATTAAACAAAACTGCTAACAATATCGAAAAAAGTATAATGGCAAAATCTATTATAGATGTGTGTAGTGATACCAAAAATTCCTGTTACAAAGAATATAAAACAGCCATTTCAATTAAAATAAATCAATAGAAAACATCGTGTTTACATATTGCTACAGATTTTTATTTTAGAACACACTAAATTTTCACCTAAATTTAGCATAAAAAATACAATAGAACTAGTTATAGTTAATAAAATACAACATTTTCAATTACCTAACAACTCCAGATTAATTTCATTTGACGTAAAAAATCTTTTTCCTAGTATTCCTCCTACAGAAACTTTTATTCTAGTAAAAAACCTTTTAGACCAAAATAGTACAAATCCAATCATTACATCTGAAATTTTACATCTTCTTGAAATTTGCATAAACCAGGACTACTTTGAATTAATAATCAAATATACATAAATAACAGTGCTGGACTTATAATGGGCAATCCTCTAAGCGCATTGCTATTAGATATTTTTATGGATCATCTAGAGATAAAGAAACATCCCATATTCACACAGTTTTTATATTGGTGGAGATACGTAGACGACGTACTGGTATTTTTCACAGGAACTAACAGGCAACTCGACCAATTTTTATCGTATATTAATTAATTTCATAGTCATATTGAATTTACAATAGAAACAGAACAAAATCAATCCATAAATTTTTTAGATTACACTTACACAGTGGTGTGTACAAACTTAAATGTGGCGACTGCCCAAAAATTTACATCGGCCAAACTGTTAGAAACTTTAATAAACGAATAGCAGAACATAAAAGGGCTTTCAATAATAGAAAAACAGATTCTACATACGCACTTCACCTTCTAGATCATAGTCATTCTTTTAATGACGAATTTAAAATTCTTCACATTGAAAATAAAGGCCTTAAGCTATCTTTGTTAGAATCTATGGAAATCAACAAATTAAAAAACACAGATATAATTCTGAATAACCATCTTGAGACAAACAGTTCTCCCCTCCTCAACCTATTTCATTAAAGACTATAAAGTGTAAACGCATGCCAAAAATATATCACTTGAGAAAGGCAATCAGCCGAAACAGCTGTAGTGATAAGAGTTTAAAATAAATTTTGTGGAAGATTGAAAACAAAGTTTTCAGTGTTTTATTGTTACATATTATTAATTCCTTTATTTTCTAAATGCTACTATTTATTTCTTCTAAAACTTGTCTTACGATTTGTTTTGGGAATGCTTTGTTGGTTGACTCATTTAGATTGGAAACACTTCTGCAAAATTATAGTCATTACCCGATTTCACCCTTTTTTATATCAGGGTATATATATGACGATATATTCTCAAAATATATAAATTTTACTAGTTATAAAAAAAATACAATTATATATATATATATATATATATATATATATATATATATATATATATATATATATATATATATATATATATATATATATATATCTCGGAAAAGGAGTACGGGCGTCAATCCAATATATATAAGGATCACTCAGACGAGTGGTGGGTTCTTATATCGGTCTCAAGGTGGAGAAATAAAAGACAAAGTTGATAGGCTACTATATCTATTTTGAAGACGTTTCGCTTTCGAGTTTTGAAAGCATCATCAGTTCATCTAAAAAGTACAATATGAGAACCACACAATCATGGAAACGATGTTAATTGTTACCTTTAAAAGACATGTAGCAGTCAAAGTTATTTACAATAATGTGAATAAAACTCAAGTAAATGGACAGCGTATAATGTCTGGTTTCATTTTTATTTTTGTGTTCTGTTCTTCGGGAAAATACTTCTCAAAAGATGCACGCATCGAAGTGAGATATTTGACCAATTCTTGAAATATATCATCTTGGAACAGTTCGTCGTTATCGCTAACAAACTCACTGAGTGACATAAAGCGTTCCAATTCACTCTTTCCGACGCAAATAATCCAAAAATCTAATTTTCTTTTGAAGGCAGTTATTTTTTTACAGGCCTGAAACACTGCTGTCTGTTTATCTTGCAATAATAAATTTAAATCGTTCAGTTTTTGAAAGATATCCGCCATAAAAGAAAGTCGGAACAACCAAGTGTTATCATACAAACGGTCTTTCAAATTAAAAGAAGTATCTGAAAGAAACATTTGTAACCCGGCTCCAAGTTCAAATAGCCTTGTTAAAGTTTTACCCCGAGACAGCCATCGCACTTCTGTATGGAGCAGCAGTGTTTTATGTTTGCTGCCATAATCTTCACACAATAATGAGAACAATCGAGATTGTAGTGGTCGTGATTTGATAAAATTAATTATTTTTACCGCTTCATTAATAACTAATTTTAGAGTTGACGGCATTTGCTTCATCGCAAGTGCTTGTCTATGCAGGATACAATGGCTGGAACTACAATTATGAGCTTTATTTTTTATTCGTGACACTAGTCCTGCTGTATTACCTGTCATCGCCTTGGCCCCAATGTACAAATGCCAATGCAATTGTTCCAACTCAGATTATTTTCCTCAAAAAATATATTTATTTTTATTAAATTCTCAGTGATACTGTGCGCTTCACCTGCTTTTGCAATGCAATAGCTAACTAAATATGATGCCTCTGTGGCCTTTTCATTGATAGTTTGAGTTACATGCATCACAGTTTTTTTTACTTTACAATAACTGATCCTTTTTACGTAGAAAACATTCTTTATTCTTACCTTTAGACTCGGGGTGTTCAGTTTCTAAATGTCGGCGCAACTTTGGCAGGTACCATGGAACTATTAGGAAACAGTTTGCTACATAGAATGCAGAGAGGTGAGCCGTTGGAATAAACAAATCCCAAACTGATATATGATTCATCATACTTCCTTTTTTTCGCCTTTGAAGCCGAGGAACTTGACGTCTTGCATAATCGTCTTGATCGTTAATTGCTGTATACTCTGCGCGTACTGCTTTCTAACATTCGCCTTCTGTAGAAGATGTTGTTGCATCACGTTTAACGACTTTAAGCCAACGTTCCATTCTTCTTTGTTAAAACAACAAAATAACTCACGACCGTTACTGCAAAACAGTTAAGTCCAAAAAAGAAATGTACAAAACTGATACAACTAGAATACAGCAGTAGAATAAACACTTTTTTTCTATAGAGTGTACAAAACTGATACAATCAGAATACAGCAGTAGAACAATAAACACTTTATTTCTATAAATATTTTTATAGCAGGTAGGTACTTATCGCTCCGAACGTTAATCGCCGACTGACTAAGTGTCAAAATGTCAAGAGTAGAGGCGCGGTCATAGAGGACTGCGCGCTCGCAAGAGATATGGGCAGTGGCAGGCATAGTAAAATTGTACGAGGCAACTGAGTTCGACTGCGCCTCCCGCCTCGTGAATCGTGCTACGCCGCATTAGAACAGTGGACCAGAGAGGTGTTTTGAATTTTTTTTCTAAATTCTCGCGGAACCCCTACAGGGGTATCGCGGAAACCTAGGATTCCGCGGAACACACATTGAGTATCGCTGGTATAGACGAAACTCTCGTACCATTTAGGGAGAGACTAGAGTTTCGTCAGTATATAAAAACAAAAAGGTTCAAGTATAGGATAAAGTTATCCATTGGGAAGATGAGAGGAACATTCATATACTTTCTACAAACATGGAAACAAATGAGGGAAGTGCCTTGCGATCAGCAAACTTAAAATTGTACTGGACTAGAATAAAGATATCGTAGCCGTAGATTTATCACATCAATTAGGGGCAAATGTACAAAATGGAATTTGAATTTATGATAACTACATCTTTAGTACATGGTATATTTTATATAAACCGGTAACACAAAACGCTATATCCATAACAGATTTCAAAACAGATGTGGTCAAGTACGTAATAAGAGCAGAGGAAGCTAAAAGATGTGCCTGTAAGACACCAACATGTACAGCAAACCACGTTATTAAAGTGAAGAAAGAGGGAATACGCATAGCAGAAAAAAATGTACAGGAACTGCTACAAAACCAGAAAAGTCAATACATATTTTGAAATATGTGAAAATAAGCCACATTTCTATAAGGACTGTTATAGTTCACAAATAGTTTTTCTTACCTATAACTTTATAACTATACCTAACCTATACGTCCTATAAGAGAGTTTCTAAATATAGTCTACTAAAAATTTGAATTTTTGATTTTTATCACTTCCTATAAATTAACTGGGACCGTAAGTTAATTCTTTCAATAATAAATAAACTATTCTTACCGTTTATGCCTTCTAGGCCACGTTGGCCCTTTAGCGTGAGATATTGCACAAAAATATGAACCAGAAGCCTAACAAGCCTTTAACAAGGTTTTTGGCCCCATGGGACCAACTCGGTCCATAAATGCAATACTACTGTTGCCCCGTGGGACCTACGTAACAAGGAATGTGTTAAATAATCTGTTGATATAAGTTGTTTCACATACGACCATGTAATTTTAAGGTATTCTAATGAAGCTATACAAATTGGTTTAGATTTGAATGCAGTTAACAGTTACCTATATAAATCAAATCTAGCTAGTATGTCGTAAAAGTTTATGTATCATTACTTACCAATTCTTCCATTAGAGAGGTAGACTTCTTTGCATCTTCCACGTTTGTCTCCTTTAGGTTGCAAACGAAAATGTTGCTGTCTTCTTCATAAATTATTCCAGTCTCTGATACAGTGGTTAAAAATTTTCCAAACGATAATAGTTTCACTACCCTAATAACAGCCTCTTCCTTCAGACTTAAGCCTTTTTTCTCTACGAACGTCCAGTCTAATATGTTCTGAGAACCTTTCAGTATTTCCATACCTAAAAACAATTAAAAGGTAAAAAATATACTTACAATGTGTCCCAAAAGTAATCAATAAAGCACATAATTTTGTTCCTGATAAGAGTATGAAAAAAAAAACACAAAAACTTTGGTAGATTGTTACACATCTCATTTTTTCTATTCTGTTTGTCGAAGTTATGGCGTTATCAGTTTTTTTAATAGAACACCCTATATTTAATTAAATAGACGAATAGTCCTTTCAGAGAGAAATCCGACGATATAGGATTTAGCTATCCTTCTATAATTACATTATGAAATATTCAAAGAAATCTTTTATAATATACTAAGAGAAAAATGACAACAAATCAAAGACAAATAATATAGGAAATACAGTTTATTAAATCAAATGTTCAAAATAACTATCTGGCAGTAATCAATTCGATGTTCGAATTTATCAGTGACATTCTGAATGATAGTAGGAGTGAAGTTTAAAATGTCTTCTCTAACGAGTTGTTTCAGCACTTCGATGAAACTCTCGTTCAATAAACTCGTATATATAGATTTGGAAATATTTCTTGATCATTCTGCATTCATTGCTATAAAATGAGGCGGGGATCGTCTTCATTACCTTAGTTTTCATTTGGAAGCATGACTGCTAGGCTGGGATAGACAAAACGTAAAAAGTCTAAGTAAATATCTTCATTTAAATTGCCATCGAAAAAATATGGGCCAACTATCCATGTCCAACAATCTCAGCCCAAACATTAAAATTTTTTTGTGACACTTCTGTATGACATTCTTGAAACCAATGTGGATTATATATATTAAGGGTTGTAATGTTGTGGAGTAAATGATTTTATGGTAGCTCAAAATAGGTACGTCCACTTAACGTAACTTCAAAATGACTAAACGTATTCTCAAAGGTAAATATTGTGATAAACTACGTACACAATATAAGTACACAAAAAGTTCAACTCCACTATAAAAGCTCACAATATAAAACAACAATTCGTCAAAAAGGCAAACAACTTGTTCCTTTTGCCCGAGGTGCTTACATACATATGTTCGCATTATGAAATTATTGTTAGTGTTATAGTATTTTGCAAATGATCTAATTTTTAGCGAAAGGTAAATAACCTCATAAATAAATTAAAATATAGATTGAACAGAAACTGTTCTTTTCCTATTGGTAGAAAAAGTTCGTAATAATTTCGACAAAATATTCGTCATTGTCAATACGTAGTGTATGAGTTTACATATAAACTAAGCTGTTTTGTGATGTGCCTACATATTGTCTTCTCAAGCGAAGAATATAACTGGTGCGGGGTCAAGTGGTGTAGAAGGTTGAACTTTGTTAGGTTTATTAGTACGTTTCTTATTGTGGATTTTGTTGTTGAGTTTTCTTAACTAATGATTTCCTACCCACAAACAAATCAAGAACAAGAAATGAAGCACAAAGAAGCCTCATGACACCCAGAGGTGTACAGAAGTCACTGAATAGTCCAACCCTGACCACCACTTATCTTCATTTGAGAAAAGACAACATGCAGACATCTAATGAAACAGCTTAGTTTATACACAAAGCTCAAGTATAGCGGATCGATAAAGATGAATGATATTTCGCCGAAATGTTTAAGAAACTGGATTAGAAGGCACTCACTCATAGTGCAAGGATATAATGATATGGAGAAGATACCTATATCCAAAGGGGATGTTCATACCTGTTAAGACAGAAATATGTAGAATCATTACCTTTAAGCACAGTATCCTCAGACAATGGAATCTTAATTCCCTTGCTAATAACCTCCGATGACTTCAGACGAACTCCAATCATCTTCGGACTAGCCAAATTTATATTGACCAAATTTAACAAATAAGTTATCTGCCTTAAAAGACTAGCGGAATTCGATCCGCACGATTTGAGGACGTCCAGGTCGCTGAGAAGCCAATCGCTGAGTGTTTTGATACTTTGTAAAGTCGCTTCTTCAGTGACGATCTCCAGGATGTCGTTGACATCCATAAACTGGACGCTTCTGATCAAATCTTCTTTAGTTTTCTCTTGATTTCGCGGGTTAGTTTTTATACCGTTGGGGAGGCCGTTAGGAATGGAATCCTTCGGAGTGCCATTGTTTGATTCGTCGGATACCTAAAATGATATAAGATATTATTATAAATGTTGATTATTATCGAGAATAATTAAAACCATTGTAAATTTATGGAACAAATCCAAAAATCCCTTAGTACTCGAAGACATCTTTAAAAAGCTAGACTGGAACTAAGGTCTTGACATAAACAAACAATAATTCAACCACTTGTCACAAGCTGACGACATTGAACTTACATGCAGCAAAAAAACGGAATTTGAGAAAACACGAACATGACAAAGCAAAAAGACCTTAAAATCACAGTAGAATGAACAGATATATAACAACCAACTTAATACATATACCTGGGGCAAATCAGAAAACTAAATAAAGAAACTAATCTAAATAAATAAAAAGAAGTAGAAGACTTGCTTGGGCAGCATTTGGTATCTCTTAAACAAAAGAACAAGAAATACCAGTATCAAAAACAAGGATTCTAAGCAAAAATCAACGGTCTATGGAAAGGCAAATGTTGAATAATAAACTGTCTAGAAAAATAAATTGGATTCGTAATAAAACCAAGTATAGTAAGTAATAAAAAGAAGTATTCAAATTGACCAAAATAATTATACATTGGAGACCATGAAACTGGTCCGATGACATACTGCAAAAGTTAGACAGGAATGGATTTAAAAAGTCCAAGATAAAGAATGATAAACACGATGGAATCACCGTCGATGGACACGAATCACAGACAAAACAGGCTGGATGCAAGGAATCAAGGAAATATACTACCAACAGCGATACTTAGCCCGTAAACACATCATAGGTATTATAGAAGACGTAAAAGCCACACACAACCGAACAAACACATTCTCCCTTAACCAATCCAATTCATTCCTCGATAACACAGTAAAACAACGCAGTAGAACAAATACAACACACACACAAATACTACATTACACTAATCCCTCAAAAATTTTCCAGTACAAAAAAATTCGCCAGAGTCCTCAAAAAACATAACCTTCTCGGAAACATCCCTTACTCATACTCCCTAAAAGTCTAACCTATCGAACAACAAACCATACAATACACAACATCTAACACTACAGAATAGAGGACATTCCCCAAAACATTTGTCGGCAGAGACCACTCTTATCAAAACCAACAATCTCTTCAAAAACTTCGACTAACTAAAAGATTTCTCAGGCCAGAAGCAGCTTCCTTACGAACTATCCACTTTTTAGACCTCAAAAATCTCACGGCAAAACTTCATCACGTCACTGGAGATATAGGTATCTCTATAAACCTTAGGCGCAAAAACAAGTCTCACACCCCTAACAATTCTTATCTCGCTCCCACACATCAACAAAATTTCCACACTTATTCATTGCCGGCATTGACAAAAATCTACCAGATAGACGTCGAGAATAATCTATCCGAAAACAACTGCACATTCTTCAAAATATTTCGTATAACTGCCCGTTATACTAACTATCCCCCTCCTTCATCAGAGTTTTCACAAATTATGAAAGTTCGCAAGAAAGCAAGTTTGTTAATTTGCTCCTGAATGGTATCAGGATCAAAGGCGAGAAAGCAAACGATTGAATTGCGATATTGAAAGATCTAACAATTCCGTTTCAAATCGACTAAAATACTGTTTATGTTGTAAAAAGCGGACATCTCAGCAACGAATGCATCGGAAAGTCAATGTTTTGTCCGTTTTACAACAACACAGGTCCATTACATGCCCTACGACAAATGTCTCCAAATGTCCCAACTATAACAGAAAACACCCGGCATTTTCACTAAGATGACAGACACAACCCGTAAACACACGCAAACACGCAACTAACAACCTTTCCTCGGAAATGTAATCCCTCATCCATTTCAGATTTATGATCTTTTTAAATGTATTCCCTGAAAAGAGGAACAACACTGCCCGATACCTCAACCAAATGTACAATTTATTATATGGGTATGCCATACATCCTCCTATAAACCATAAACCAAACCTTCACACAAGTACACACATAAAACTACACAACTCACTCAAAACACACCACATATATATTTTATGTATCCTTATAACACTCACTCAAATCCACACTTACACAAAACTCATTAAAAACAACATTACTAAACATTTACAAAAATAACAAGTACACCGAAAACACACAAGAACACTAATAAATACATTAAAGTGAGCATACGCGTACACTTCTTAAGAGTCGCATTCAAACTACAAGGGTGGTGGGAGATTGGCTTTCTCTGGTTTCCCAATCTCATTGCACAATGATACCTGATCCTAGGTGATGATATAGCCACAGCTAACCTCCATGCGTTTAAACACAAAAAAGAAAAAGGCCCAACAATCTGAGAGAAACCGTTTGTTGCCAATGGAGCTTGTATGTTGGCGGCAGGCTTGGTACTAGAATTGAAGAAGACGAGAAGCAAGGATTGTAAAGGCGGCAAGAACACACACTAATATCATCCCAACCCAATAATCTCGTCCTTGAAGATACAAAGCAGAGGGAGAAAGAGAGGGAGGTATATATCCAAACATGGATATTCTTGGTCGATTAAATATATTGTAGCAAGGTGTTAAAATGTTGGAGCTCATACAAAAAAGGGTTAATTGATAGGCGTATACGTAAAAAGAAATATCCGAAAACTAGTTTGCATTTCAGATCAATAACAGATGCAATCTTCAATACAACCATATATGCATAAAATAATTTTATTGAGAAGTTCTGTGGTGAGCTATAATGATCGAAAGTGAATGATGGGCATATACAAAAGAAAGAAAAACAACGAATTTATATTGCAGGTGAGAATTTCCATATTAATGAATAGAGACAAAAAAGCCAAAATTAAAAATTCAAATATAAGAGGAAGTCTAGATGCGGCTTCAACTGATGCCAAAATGATAGAGTGTAGGTTCACACACTAAGGACACTATCAAAGTAGCAACTATAAAAAAATAAATGACAACAAATTATACAAATAATGGTCTTGGGTCAACTTATTGAAAGAAATAAGATAAAAAGCAGAGAAAAACCAGGTAGGAAATTAACAGACATGGTTGCTCTGTGTAATCTGTAGATATATACTTCTATTACGTCGATTTCTCCCTGTATAAAATTAAATATTGTTTATATACAATTTTGTATTGTTCGTATAGCTAAAACTCGTAGGTTTTAGTATTGATAAGAATTAATAATGCACTACTTTTTAAAGAAACTTGTAAAAAGATAAAGAAGTCGCCTGTTATTAAAAAAAATGATAAAGATGTGAATAATGTTAATAACTGATAGTAATGCAAATAATATGTTGTCCTTGTTATTTGATTATAAAATAAAAAAAAATATTTTGTCTATTTAATAGAAGCCATAGAAACCTAATAACTGAGTCACGTGACGTTGATGAATAAGTCACTTTTGAGGGAAACAAGAAGTAATAGATCAAAATTTGACAGATGTAATATTAAGATGCCAAAATGTTACAAGTTTTTTGTCTATTTAATAGAAGCCATAAAAACCTATAACTGAGTCACGTGACGTTGATGTATAAGGCATTTTTGAGGGAAATAAAAAGTATTAGATCCAAATTTTACAGATGTAATATTAAGATGCCAAAATCGATGATAGTCCCTCAGAGAAGTCTCAAGCATAAATGCTTTTTGATGATGACCAAGACACGATGATAAATCGTTAAGAAAAAGAGTAATAAAAAATAAATTTACTTGCATGTTTGATGGACCAATACAAGTCTACGCTATTGCAACATACATACACTCTAGATTGGGGTGACAAAAACGTAGTGTTTACAATAAAGTACCGGTAACCTTCGCAATAAGTAAAATTCATAAAATTCTGCACAAAGAAAATGAGCTGTAATGCAATCTTATCGTCAATCTTGTATCAGGTCTAGTTTCTGTATTATTAACATTTTGTATGTAGTCCGTCCATACAGATACTGTAAAGTAGACAACTTTATTAATTAAACATGAATTCTCAGAAATTTTCAAATTTGAATATTTTAATTTACAACTAGTCCCGTCATAAAGTACGGCTAAAATACAGATTGAACGAATTTAAAATGGATCATACAATTTAATATATGTCTGTTTGAACTGCATTTGAAATAGTAGACCAATATAAAACTTGGACAAAAATAAATCCATACCCTGATTTAGACATTGTATAAACCATCGTTCAACTATCTGTCTCGCAACAATGTTGTTTGCGTAACAATGTTGCCAATCGCCATGTAATAATCCGATTTGCGGATCTTTTTGAGAGTTATCTTCTTCGTATCTTTAAATAAATCGGATATTTGCCTATATTTTTCATTGTATTTACCAATCTACTACAACAGACTAATAACAAAAATAAACTTAACGGTTTGTAGTTATTTTCTTTTTTTCTTGCAAATATTTTATGGATAACACCTTATTTGAGACACATGTAAAGGAATGAGGTTGGCAACACCGCTCAAAGAAGGGCTTGTCTAAGTGGTTTGACAGCATAATAAAATCGTAGATTTGTGTAGCTTTCAATTTTTATGATTTCAGAATCCAGGAGCCCGCTGAAGTATTGGATTTTTATAATATAATTATTTGACAACCTTTTGTTGGCCAACCACCTACGGCAAAATTGAGCCGAAATACATAATATTTTGTATGTTCCGAATTTATTTCGTTCAATCTGTATATTAAAAATGCTGTGTGTACTATACAGTGTATCAATTTTAAAACTTATAATGGGCTATATCTCAGGAACAAAAGATGATATCGAAAAATGCTTAAAACCATTTCTAGGATAGTAAGGGAGAACTAAAATGACATGAAAGAGAACTCACCCCCCACCAACCCCCTAGGCCCCACCCACCACAAATAAAAAAGTTTAAATTGCAAAACCCTACTTGTGATAATTCATTGAAAATACTATAAAAGATGCTATTAAATGGTATAAATAATAATTATACAGGGTAAAGCAATAATTGGGAAACTTTGGCTTAAATGAAAAATTTAATGAGGTTGTTGTTGAACTACAAATTTGTTAAAATGTCAATTAAGTAAATGTTCAAAGTGGGTTGCGTTGTTTTGTAAACAATAATACAGCCTATTTTCAAATTCTGCACCAACTTTGGCAAATTTTGTTCTATTAATAGAGCGACATGCTTGCGTAATTCTTTCTCGCAATTTTAAGTGACGCAGGTTGAGTTTTATAAATAACTGACTTGATAGAAAAACCCCATAGAAAAAAGTCAGGTGACGGTAAGTCTGGTGACTTCGGTGGCCACTCAATAGAAACTCTCCTTCCAATCTATTTGTTCGGATAATTAGTATCCAACCAGTGCCTAATTGGAGCTGCATAGTGAGGAGGTGCTCTATCTTCTTGGAAGTACAGCAAATCTTCGTCTAGAGCTAGGTTGGCTTGATCTACCCTTTGGTTCCCTAATTTAAGCACAATTACAGATTCGATGGTGTTTTCCAGCATATCGAGATAAATATCGCCACTTAAATTGCCTGGTATAAACAAGGGGCCAATTAAAGCATCGCCTAATATTCCTGTCAAAATATTCAGTTTTTCAGGATATTGAGTGTGACATTCTCTGAATCGATGCGGGTTCGCATCGCTCCAGTACCGACAGTTTTGTTTATTTACATTACCATTCAGTATAAAAGTAAATTCATCACTGAAACAAATATTTTTTAACAGTCTCGGTTCAATGTGAATTCTTTAAGTAATGAGTCTGGCTCAACATCGCTTAGTTCTTAAAGAATTTGTGTTTTGTACGGGTGAAACTTTTGTAATTTCAACACCTTTCTAACCGACTCATGTGAAAGTCATGTTATTGCAGATAATTGACGTGTTGATGCAATAGGCTCTATTGCAAAATTTCCAAGGACATTAATTTGGGATGCTTCATTCAGTAATCTTGGGGCCTCCCTTTTTTTATTTTGCACTGATCCCGTTTCTCTAAACTTTTCAACTAAATCGCCGACGTACACGTGACTTACATTTTGTCCAGATGCCTTTCATGAAATATTTGAGCTATTCGTAAATAGCACTGCTTCTGGGAAGCAAATATGAAAATGATCTCCACGCGTTCAGGTATACTATAAACCAGGGGTCGGCAACCACACTACAGGAAAGAGCTACTAAAAAAAATCCTAAGCACCAAAAATCTACCTTGTTTTAAAAACTGTTATTATAGACATACACTTACGAGAGCAGGAAGTAAAAACTAAACATGGTGAAAAAAAAATACATACGTATTTTGTTTTAATGGGAGGATTGGCAGTCCATCATGTCTGTTAGTTTTTCAACATCCGGTTGGTAGTTTGTAGTTCCTAGTCTAATACACGAGTCCAAATGTTCATTATTTAGTCGGCTTCTGTATTCGTTTTTAATGAACTTCATGTTTGAAAACGTTGATTCACAAAGGTAGGTGGAACAAAACAGAGCACTAATTTTCAAAGCTACATTGACTAGGATTGGGTATTTCTGTTTGGACACTAGACACCAAAAAAATTTTTTCCGGCAACGCTCTTCAAGCACAAATCATTCTGCAGTGTGACTATTCCTAATTCAGTCTCTGGTCTGCTTTCGCTGATCAGCTGAAATGCTGTTCGATGGGTTGGGAAAGTTTTCTGCATCGAGGGGCATGTACGGATAAGATACAAACTGAACAATCGCTTCAATTTTGTTGAAGTCACTAAATCGGGTATCGAATTCATGCCCCAGTCTGGTCAACATTTCTATATGCCCCTCTCCTGTGTAAGCTTGAACGTTTACTCCTTCTTTTTCGATTACTTCTTTTAAACAAGGAAAATGTTTTAAATTTCCTTCCAGTAGATTTTTTTCCCATAGTTCAAGTTTCGCAATGAATGACTTTACTTCGGAAATCATTTGAAGAATACTTTTTTCTTTACCCTGAACGTGCAAATTTAGTTCATTCAGTTTTCCTGTGATATCGGTCAAGAATCCAAAATCTCTCAACCATGCGGGTTCTTCTAATGTTGAGTAGTCTTCTTTACGCTCCTTAAGAAAAGCGATTAAAGCTGGTAGGAGCTCACAAAGGCGCCAAAGACTCTTCCCCTTGCTTAACCAGCGTATCTCTGTATGCAGAAGCAATTCTCCGTATTCTAGATTCATTTCTGCAATTAGAACTCGGAACTGTCTCTCTGCATCTCTTACTTGGTTTACAAGTTTAACAACGACTTTCATAACATTGTCGGCATTTAAAAATTTACCACAAAGTGCTTGCTGATGCAGATGCAGTGGTATGTTAAAAAATTTGAAAACGTGTCATCTTTGCGGCAAAGGGCAATGAATCCGTTATGCACTCCAGTAAACGATGGGGCTCCGTCAGTTTTAATGCCAACCAGTTTCTGAAGTGGAATGTTTTCAGAGATAAAATAATCTTGAACGGAAGAAAATATGTCTTCACCTCGAGTCAGCCCTTTTACTGGAATAATTTTAACAAGTTTTTCCTTAGCAGTAAAATCATCGAATATCATTCTGAGAAATATGGCTAGTTGGGACGTATCACCAATATCTGTGGACTCGTCAAATTGCAAGGAGAAGGAAATACATCGCTGTAAGTCCGTCTTCATCTGGGAAACAACATCTTGTGACATATTTTCCACTCGTCTAGTTACGGTTCGCGCTGAAAGCTGGAGGGAGTTTATAGCCGACATTATTTCGTATTTATTTTTAAAACCTTCAAATAGGCAGTTTGCAGCTTCTACAAAACATTCCTTGATGTACTCGCCATCTTCAAAGGGTGTCTTCTTTTTGGCAATAACTTGAGACACTTTGTAAGAAGCTAGAGTGGTGGCTTTAGTTTTATCGCTGACTTGTAATAATACAGACTTCTGCCTAACTAATTGATTTTTCAACTGTTTCACTTTCTCTTTTCGGATGCTACTATTGGCGGGATATTCTGTGTTAATTTTCGGACGAGTACCATTAAAATGTCTTTCGACGTTACCTTTTTTTCCAACTGCGATACTTGCGTGGC
Source organism: Diabrotica balteata (assembly GCA_918026665.1). Classification (NCBI taxonomy): domain Eukaryota; kingdom Metazoa; phylum Arthropoda; class Insecta; order Coleoptera; family Chrysomelidae; genus Diabrotica; species Diabrotica balteata. The sequence continues at coordinate 104,792,830 of OU898276.1, read as the reverse complement.
ACGATAGACATATACACTTGCCTTTCACTTGAGTAAAAAAATAATCGTATTCTCACTCTATATAAAAGTGATAAACTTTTGATTTTAGTTTAGGCGACAACCACCAGTAAAGACTAACAATTGCGCAACGGTGATAAAGATAAGTATTTTCAGCCCAGGCACGTTTTAACGATATTGAGAAGACCGTGGATCGAGACGGCCGCGGTCATTGCACGCAGTGTTGCCAATATCCGGATAATTATCCGATTTTCGGATAATTTCGTCGACCATCGGATAATTTTTGGGATTAAACGATTTTTTGGATAATTTCGGATAATTCAAGGGTTTGAATCTATCTACTTTATATATGTTTATGTATTATACTTTTTATTTTATTCGATTCGCACGACAAACGACTCGAACTAAGGTTAAGATCGACTGGTCGATCGCGATCGACGTGTTGCCGACCCCACTAGCGTCTAGCCGTTGGCAGGTCAGGATAATCCTGACCAATCCAATCGCACTTGAGTATGTGTGTGGCGCGTCATTTAAATTATAATGTCAAATTGTAAGGAGAAGGAAATACATCGCTGTAAGTCCATCTTCATCTGGGAAACAACATCTTGTGACATATTTTCCACTCGTCTAGTTACGGTTCGCGCTGAAAGCTGGAGGGAGTTTATAGCCGACATTATTTCGTATTTATTTTTAAAACCTTCAAATAGGCAGTTTGCAGCTTCTACAAAACATTCCTTGATGTACTCGACATCTTCAAAGGGTGTCTTCTTTTTGGCAATAACTTGAGACACTTTGTAAGAAGCTAGAGTGGTGGCTTTTGTTTTATCGCTGACTTGTAATAATACAGACTTCTGCCTAACTAATTGATTTTTCAACTGTTTCACTTTCTCTTTTCGGATGCTACTATTGGCGGGATATTCTGTGTTAATTTTCGGACGAGTACCATTAAAATGTCTTTCGACGTTACCTTTTTTTCCAACTGCGATACTTGCGTGGCACGATAGACATATACACTTGCCTTTCACTTGAGTAAAAAATAATCGTATTCTCACTCTATATAAAAGTGATAAACTTTTGATTTTAGTTTAGGCGACAACCACCAGTAAAGACTAACAATTGCGCAACGGTGATAAAGATAAGTATTTTCAGCCCAGGCACGTTTTAACGATATTGAGAAGACCGTGGATCGAGACGGCCGCGGTCATTGCACGCAGTGTTGCCAATATCCGGATAATTATCCGATTTTCGGATAATTTCGTCGACCATCGGATAATTTTTGGGATTAAACGATTTTTTGGATAATTTCGGATAATTCAAGGGTTTGAATCTATCTACTTTATATATGTTTATATATTATACTTTTTATTTTATTCGATTCGCACGACAAACGACTCGAACTAAGGTTAAGATCGACTGGTCGATCGCGATCGACGTGTTGCCGACCCCACTAGCGTCTAGCCGTTGGCAGGTCAGGATAATCCTGACCAATCCAATCGCACTTGAGTATGTGTGTGGCGCGTCATTTAAATTATGTACATATTTGAATGTAACAGTTCTCATTTCTCATATCACGAAACGTTCTCGGATTGTTCACTCAAACAAGAAGTAATGTTTAGTTGTTTTAAATACACAGTTTTATTATTTTACATATTATAAATATTATCTTATTGTGAGTTGGCAACAAGTGAGGAAGGGGTTGTCTGCTTGTCACTTATTATTATTATAGATCATAGTTGTTATTTGTTATGTTGTTGTATAATAAAAATAATTTCCACAATCAAATATCAGCAATAAACTGACGTTCAGATAGACTTGGAAATAACTGTAAAATATCAGTTTGATGTCCAATGTGTGTTTTTATAAAATTGACTTCAACTTTTTCTGTCAAATCAACCACAACCGTGAGATTGCTGGGCAAAATCCACCAATTTTTATAATGCCTTTCATTTTTAAGTGCCTTTTTCCTTTGCTTTCAGAATTAAAGCAGCCTGACCGATGACAGAGAAACTTCATTTTTTTGTGAGTCTTTGCGGAAAAGTTCGCGACTTTAACGTATTTGGTTTTTGTACTACTTTCAATAAAACATTTCCACTCCTGAAAAGAGACTAAATTGGAAAATTGAAGTGTTTCACTTTCTAGGATTAGGTTGTGTTCTTCTTGAAAATGAGAATGCAATTCTGCAACATAACTTGAATAAAATTATACAAAGGACACTTCTTAGAATCTTTCTTGATTTTGCTATCTTCCGTTGAAGTGTCTACAACATTTTTATGAGTTTCTGTGTATTCAAAACAATTAAACATAACTCCTTATTTGTGTGAAGAATCTGAGAACGTTTCGTGATATGAGAAATGAGAACTGTTACATTCAAACCTGTACATAATTTGAATGACGCGCTACACACAAAATCAAGTGCGATTGGATTGGTCAGGATTATACTGACCTGCCAACGGCTAGACGCTAGTGCCGACCCCTGCTGTAAACCATCGTGACAACTACAGCTGAATGACAGTACCGATCGTACAAATAATGATGAAAACTAATGACATTTAAAATTCTCAAATAAACCAAAACTTATTGAATCTGACAGAACCCAAACAACAGAGGTTTTCAACTTGTTTTGCAAAAACGGCATAAGTTTTTATTTAGCAAAAAAAATTCTGACGGACACTTATCATTAAAAATAATAGTCCGGGAGATAGCATTACAAATACAAAAATCATAGTAAGCCGGCTGATATTAACACCCTGTATAATTATTAAACAATAATTATACAGGATCGTCAATAGAATCAACAAATCCTCATTAAATTTTCCATTTAAGCCAAAGTTTCACAATTATTGCTTCACGCTGTATATTTATTATTTATACCATTGGATAGCATTTTTATAGTCATTTCAATGATGTATCGCAAGTAGGGGTTTGCAATTTCTTTGGTTGTTGTGGGTGGGGCCTAGGGGGTTGGTGGGGGGTAAGTTCACTTTCACGTCATTTGGGTTCCCCCTTACTATCCTAGAAATGGTTTCAAGCATTTTTCGATATCAGCTTTTGTTAGTTAGATATAGTCCATTGTAAGTTTTAAAATTGACACATTGTATATAAAAAGTTTATAGTTTAAACATTTATTAAAATCCTTTATAAAAGGTATATAATTAAAACACGTTAAAAGTTATTGGTTTAAATTTATAATAAGTGGATTTGGTAACATGGTATAACTGATAGTGGCTATCAACAAGTTCTCGTAGACACTTCGTGCAGCTATCTAGTGCAGCTACTAAATAATAGCTACAAGCGAACCTTCAGCAAAGTAAGGCGGTTTTTCAAGACCATACTTCAAAGGAAGGGTTCGATGTAGCTTTGATACAGTAGCCTTGAGTCCACCAAGGTAAAAAAAATGTTTACAGGGAGATTATTTATATACACTGTGTGTCAGCCAAATGGAATAAATTAGCTAATAAATAAATGAGGAAGTACTCGAAAAAACGGTCGAACACGCTGATTAGTATTGATAGTTGCGCATTTTTTTCCATAAAAACTTTTTATACGGGGTGTATCAGATAACAGTGGCCAATACCAACTTGCTATTTAAATAGAACACCCTATATATTAATTAATTTTTAAATTCCTCAGATCATTTTAGACATGTTTTAAATACAATGTGCTATACATATCTTTGACTGTTTCGGAAATATTAAGTAAAATGCAAAAATTCACATTGAGAAAAGAAAATTATCTATTTGCCGAAAGTCGATACAACATATTCAAAACCTTATAAATAATACAAATTTAAACAATAATGTCAATGTAGGAGATGTTCAAAATCCTCCCTACGAACGTCTTGGCAACACCCTAATCGTGAACAGAAATTTCTCTAACGTTACTGAACATCTCAGATGTGATCGATCTAATCGCAAGCGTTATTCGGGTTCGTAAGTCAGCTAAGTCAGTGGGTTTAGTTTTGTTTACGATACTTTTCACATATCCCCATAAGACAAAATATAAAGGTACGAAGAATGTTGCGTTTCGACCCTATCGACGCAATGAGTACAAAATTGATGGTAATTTATATGGGTAAATTGTTGGTACATAGTGGAATATATTTATTCTCAGCACCGCTCTGAATGACTTGTTTAAGCTTGGGTATACAGTTTACTTTAATTGCTATCGACGTATCTTCATCTTTCCTCAAAATATAAAGGCGTCAAATCGGGGCGTTCGTGGTGACCATTCCATCGAGCCGCGCCTCCCTATCCACCGATTTGGAAATATTTGGTTGAGGTTGAGAACATTTAGTTTGGATCATATTCGCTGGAACTTATGGATTTCCTGATCAGGATACAAGTTGGCCAACGTTGGCACTACACTATTTTGGAGCAATATTAAATAATTGTCGCCATTCAAATTGCCATTTATGAAAAAGGGACCTATGATCTGAACTTCAATAATTCCTGACCACACGTTAACCTTCTCAAGATACTGAGTATTGCCTTGTCTCATCCAGTGAGGATTTTCCCTGGATCAATAGCAGCAATTTTGCCGATTAGCATGACCGTGAAGAGTAAAGGTGCACTCATCAAAAAACAAAACATTTTCTAATTTGATCACATTGCTGTCTAACATTTCCGTCATTTGCTCACAAAAATACGTTCTTCTGTCAAAATCATCTTCCATGAGCTCCTAAGTGTGTATAATTTTATAGAGATGCATTTTGTTTTCTTGTAATATTCGAATAACCGAAGAATTGCTAGTATCGAGTACTGGGGCTGCTTTTCGAACAGATGTATGTGTGTGTTCCTCAAACTCAAGCATAACAGCCAATTTGGTATCTTCACTTATTGCATTGGCAGTTTCTTTTTTACCATCCTAACATGGCCCAGCTTGTGGAATTGCTTCTCTATTTTACTAATTGTCTCTTGAGATATGTGCGGCAAATCAGGAAGTAAATAAACGAGCTACTTCCATTTGCGTCCGTGTTTTATCTCCATAGCCAATTATCTGTATAATTGTAATTTTATGCCTTTCTGTTAAATGAACCATTTTTCTGGCTTGCGGTTAATGAAATTAACGACTATAGCACTGACAACTGCTTCTGTCATGGAACAATAAAACATTGGCGTTTTAAAGCAAAACAATTTTTGGTTTTATATTTTTACATATCATTAAAAAGGAAAGCTAAAATAGTTTTTCCTTACTTTATCATTACCAATACCTAAATGGGCAAGAAGTATTAAGACAGTGGTAGCGACTTTCGGCAAATAAATAATTTTCTTTTCTAAATGTGAATTTTTGCATTTTACTTAATATTTCCGAAATATTCAAAGATAGGTATAAGTATTTTTGTATTTAAAAAATGTCTAAAATGATCTAAGGAATCTAAAAATTAATTAATATACAGTGCTATTTAAAATAAGCAAGTTGGTATTGGCCACTGTTATCTGATACACCCCGTATAAAAAGCTTTTATGGAAAAAAATGCGCAACTATAAATACTAATCGACGTGTTCGACTGTTTTTTCAAATAATTCCTCATTTATTTATTAGTTAATTTATTCCATTTGGCTGACACACACACAGTGTATAGTAGTTCTGCTGAAGTCTCGAGAATTTGTATAAAATTTAACGGAAGATAAGACTTAGCGGTAAAAGAGTTACTTAATTAAAATGAAAGGAAAATCACTCCGAAACTACAATAAAAGACAGAAAACCATGTATGCCAAATTAGCTATGTCCAGACTGCGAGCCTTTTGGCGTGCGCTTAGACGTATACCGCAGCGTATACCTTGTCACCGAAGTGTATGCCCGTTCACAGTCCTGGACCCGGTTTTTCATAGCGCACAGCGCAGAAAACGTAGTTCCACCGCAGTTGGATTTCTTTTTTATATTTACTATTTTTCATTTTGGTATGAAAAGTATGTTAGAAAATTCATAAAATATAATTATTAACTATGAACCTACTTATATTTGGTATCAATATGTTCACAAGGAAGTACATGATACTAATCTTCATTATAATAGATTTTTTTGTGACACGAAATACCAATAGGGTCAATAGTGACCCCAAAGCTTTTCATCAAACAATGTAATATTTGTAAAAAAATAGTTACTGATATGAAATACACACAAAATTTATGAAATAAAACTATAAGTTTTAAAATGCTTAACATTTATAGTAAATATAATAAAGAATTAATATGTTTACAAATTGTTTGTTGTACGTTCAAGCCAAGTAGTTATGTGATGGTCCTTACAAACAAATCAATTGCACTTCTGACATCTCTGGAATTATTTTCTGTCCAAATTTCTAGGACATTTCCATCGTTTTAATTCTCCAGGTTTTTGTTTCCCACTATTAGATTAGATGAATCTTTTGATTTTATAATATGTAAATCATATTATAAAAAATGGTCACAGGCCATCTTTTTGTTTGTCTTTTGACTGTAATATTAATATTTTCTAGTCCACTAGACTCTACATGCTAGTAATTTCACCTTATGTAAGTATAGTTGTTAGCAAAATTGCTTTTCCAAAGTTACTGTCACATTTATCTCTTAATGGTCTAGCCTAACCATATACGTATATTCTATGGAAAATTGTCAAAGTTGTTTTTTGGCATCCTTGTCAAATTTTTAAACAAATACATTGTCGTTACCCTCTAAATCCTTTAGAGTACGAAAATTACGAGTTTTAAAATAACTCTTCATCCAAGTTGTTCAGTTCAATCTTTTACAGTTTTCAACTTTCTGTAACACGAAATATGCAATACTAAATCCGCCTAGCAACAGGCCTCACTTTTATCCATAGTGAATAGACCGAAAGGCAGTATATGTGGACAGGAAAAAGGCATCCGTCTAAGCGCACACGCGAAGGTATGTTGGAACGCATGTTGAAAGTGGAAGCGCACCAGTGTGGACATACTAATTGTTTTGGCCAAAAGAAAACTTAAGTCTATTATATGCCAAAAAAAGTGGAAAATGGTATTACTTTTCTTCTACTACTTTTTTTATAAAAAAAAGGGGTAGATATTTCACAAGAAATCGGAAAGGACAAGGAGATGACTACTCAAAATACAAAACAAGATTTTATTAGAATGTAACCGGAAAACTATATGAGTATAATGTAAGCGGTAATTCAAGGAAAACTTCTTGCTATAGTTATAGGTAATATGAAAAATTATTAATTTATTTCAATAAAGATCCATGACAAATTCACAAAAAGATAAAGTTCAAAAACAAATAATATCCTGACGTCAAACGTAACGTAGCATGTCATTTCTTTTCCTTTTTCGATAAATGGTAATTTTTACTCGCAAAATACGAAACAACCGAAAGTACAAGTAAGTCAAGTAATACTTTGACCATCACAATATACGTTTGTATTTAAATATCGCCCCATTTACACATTTAATAAAAAAAATATCACATAATAGTGTGTTGACAAAACATTGTAAAAACTCTGTTAGAAAGTAATGTTGGCAAGGTCACTGTTTGACATTGAATAGTTATTCTCACAATTAATACGTTTTGTGCAGTATTTTAATTTTAGATATATTTGAAAAATAAATAACATCGGTATTTGCTTAGCATTTTATATCTTTATCTTGAAATATAAGCAATAAAAATAATTCCTATCCACAGATGATAGATTTAAAAATAATAAAAATAATTTTCATTGAAAAAAATAGTTCTAATGTCACAACAATATCTGGGCATTATGAGTAAATTCACAAAAGGAAGAAAACAAGATATTTGTAAAATGTTTTTGAAACAATTTTGTGACATTTTAATGTTTAGTATCGTTAATGAAATTAACCACAATTTCAGCTGAAAATATGTTTATTTTAACGTTTTATATACTTTATATACAACCAGAATTTTTTTATTGCCAACTTATCAAGTAAAACAAAACAAAATTATGTTTAATTTGTATTTTGAGAACGATTTTCGAGGTGGAAGCGAACGTCAAATAACTGTATGTATTTTCTAAGTGAAAAGTAGTTAATTCTTGATTACAGATACTAAATAAGAATTAAAAAATATCAGCGTTTGGATTTGGCAGCAAACAATACTTAATAGCACTACAACAAACAAAAAATTAAAAAAAAATCGCAAAGAAAATGACTCAGGAAGCAGAAAAATTTGGTATAAGAAAATAGAAACTCTGTACCTATATCATTTTGAAAATCACACAACAATATAATTTCTAAAATTAGAAAGTAATTTATAATCCAATGTAAAAAAAACAAACTGACTACAGATTTGAAAATGTGGCAAATTTACCTAATTGGGAGTAAAACTACAAAGTACAAAGGGAATAACATGAAATAAAAACTAAAATTATAGAAGAATATATATATAGTATATACTATTATATATATAGTATATATATATATATATAATATCGAAAAAGGATACGACCGTCAATCCAATATATAATAGGGATCACTCAGACGAGTGGTGGGTTCTTATATCGGTCACAAGGTGGAGAAATAAAAAGACAAAGTTGATAGGCTACTGTATCTATTTTGACAGACGTTTCGCTTTCGTATTCTGAAAGCATAATCAGTTCATCTGAAAATTACAATATGAGAGCCACACAATCATGGAAAAGATGTTACAAGTGTTACCTTAAAAATATTGAAATGTTGTCTATCCTGATCCCCAAACATATTGTAAATCAGGTTGGCTACCATGACAGTAATAATAAAGAAGTTGTCATTCTGTTCTGCACATGGAGCGGTGTTTTACTTTCTCAAATAATTAATTACACTCATTTAATTATACTCTGCAAGTCTGAAAGTTTATTCAAAAGGTTATGGTCCCAGAGTACATTCCATAACAAGTAAAGTTTTTGTTTAGTGTTCCCAATTTGTGGAAACCGGCGAAAAGTATTATTAGTGACCGGCAATAAAATTAAAAATGGCAGCCCAAAGTTTAAGTAGTGCGAATTCAACCTTGAGTTTATATCCGCAATTAACATCTACGAATTTTTCATCCTGGAAATTTAGATTAGGCAATCTTCTAGATGCCAGAGGTGTTAAAGATTTGATTACCACAGAAGTAACTGCAACGCAACTAGCAGCTTTATCAAGAGACGAGCAATCTCAGCATAAAAAGCATGATGCAACAGCGAGATCTATTATTGTCACAAGCATTACAGATGAACATTTAGAATATATTCGTGATTGTAAGTCAGCTTTCGAAATGATAAAAAATTTAGAAAAAGTTTTTGAAAGAAAAAGTATTCTTTCTCGTTTATATGTGCGAAAAAAGTTATTAACCTTGAAATATAAACAAGGCACAGAGTTACAAAAGTTTTTCGTTGAGTTCGATTGTTTAATACATGACCTCGAATCCACTGGAACCACAATAGAAGATGATAAGGTTTGTCACCTGTTGTTAACAATGACAGATACGTTTGACACTGTCATTACTGTATTAGAAACGTCAAATGACAAGTTAACTGTTGATTTTGTTAAAGCAAAATTACTTGATGCAGAACTGAAGTTGAAAAATAATGAAAAAGTAAGTGAAGAATCCTCGTTTTATACAAAGCAAGATAATAAAAAACCCCGTTGCTCATTTTGTGGACTTAAAGGCCATTTAAATGTGGACTTGTGGATTGTCTAGAAATATATTTCTAGACAATCCAGTTGCATGGTATGCAAGGAAACAGAGCACTATTTAATTGAGTAGTACTGAGGCGGAATATGTTTCATCAACTGTTACATGTTGTGAACGAGAAAATAACTGGTAGTATATTATATATAGATAACCAGGGAGCTATATGTATTGCTAAGAATTCATTTAAAGAAAAAAGGTCTAAGCTTATCGACACAAAATATCATTTCGATGAAATTATCGATTATCGAAATCTAATTGAAAACAATGTAATTACTTTACAATACATAAATACAAAATCAAATTGTGCCTATATTTTCATTAACGCTCCTTCAAATGAAATATTTTTACGTCTCAGAAATATGATAAAAATTCAAGAATGTTGAAAGTAACTAAAGCTTAATTAGTTTTTATATATTGTAAATTGGTGTATTTATACTTTAGGTATTCATGTGAATCATGTATTTTATTTTGTCATGTCAATGTTTTTTGAGTTATTGGAAAGTTTATGAATACTTCAATATGTAGATATAAGTTGTAAACTGTTCAGTTGTATTATGAACTAGTATTATTATTATTTCTTTTTGTGCAATTTAATTTTGTTCAATTAAGATTATTTTTGTTTATGTAGTTGACAATTCATCCAAATTTAATACTTTTATAAATGTTGTATAAATTGAGAGGGGGTATTCAAATGTTGCCTATCCTGATATCCAAACATATTGTAAATCAGGTTGGCTACCATGACAGTAATAATAAAGAAGTTGTCATTCTGTTCTGCACATGGAGCGGTGTTTTACTTTCTCAAATAATTAATTACACTCATTTAATTATACTCTGCAAGTCTGAAAGTTTATTAAAAAAAAAAAGACATGTAGCAGTCAATGATATTAAAAAAGTATGTGAGTAAGCTCAAGTAAATGGACATTATACGGTAATATTGTATAAACAATCAATTAACTAACAATAATTAGCAACTTATTAAAAATTAGCACAGCAAAAGAACATGTGGTCTAATAATAAAAAAATATTACATGTTCAAGTTTAAAGTATATCATTAAAACATTATTATTGTTAGGTTAGGAAGCCAGTGGCATTTTTAATTTGTATTTTTTAGTGAAATGGATCTCTATCAAGAACCAACGGACCATTTGGGAATTTGAGCTGAAGCAGAACACCTAGAAACACAACGAGCATTTAATAAATGTGCCTCTTATCCTAAGAGGAAGAACTGAAAAACTCACAAAGTACAGAAAGACAAATTGTGGAAACCTGATTTGTAAGGAACAGACAAAAAAAAATGTTGTAATTCTTATTGGGAAATTGAGGAAGAATCTAAACATTACCTTTAAAATGTTTCATTTGTGTATTATCTTATTTGTCTACTACCTAATTATATTTGAATTATTCCTTCATTATTTCTAAACTTTTGATTTACAATACTTTATCACTTTGTTTTGTTAAATTGATAGAAATATTTTGATACTTTATACTATCGACTAGCGACTAGTCGACTACTTTTAAATATCAATTAGTCTAGTCGTGCAAACTAGTCGACTAGTTCTAGGTAGGCGTGGTCAGCTGTCACCTGTCACTGTCAGTCTCAGTTTGTGTTTTTACTTGATGGGGACAACGCAACGATGTAAAAATACCCAGGATAGAACCTATGAATAAAATGCTTCGGTCCAAAATAGTCGCTAACACTAGCCTACCTGAACTAACCATAGCCGACTCTTGGTTTCAGGAATGTTTTCTGTTGATTTATGAATGAATTTCTTGATTTACCAACAGGAATGCAATAAATTATTGACCTAATACTTGCTTAATACATACTGTTATATGTTAAAATAACATTAAAATATGTTACCAAATAAAATATTTATTAAACACCTCAAATTCAGGTCAGAAATTGTAAACATATATGACGCCAGTTCCGTCATTGATCAGATACATACAAATGTATTATACAAAAGTATTGAAAGTAATACTGCAATTTTTTTGATGCTAAAAGTGCATTTTGATATTTATTAAAACTCCTTAGCTCCACGGGCATTTCGTTAGATCAGTAGATATGTATAAAATTCGTTAGATCTACCAAAAAATCGGTATACGGAACAACACTGGCCGGTTGAGAACTAGTCGTTTGTCATTTAACCTTTTACAATCGACTAGTCAAAACAATCGACTAGTTTGATAGTTTGAGTACTAATCGGTTAAAAGACTAGTCAAATAGTTGATTACCCCATTACTAGCTGACATTCACTCTTCCTTGAAATAAGTGGAATAGATGTAGGTACTCATGTGAGTACAACTATGTTAAAATAGAAGACACATGTAACAGCAGATAAATAAGTAAGATAACTTACTTTGCAAACTTTATCAATATGGCTGAGTTAGAAACCTGAAAAAACTAAAAAAAATACCACTTATGTTTGGGAGACATCAATAGGAATAAAGTGAAGTTTACCAAAACATAAATAATTTGGTTTTAGACAGAATGAGTCACTTAAAACAATCTACCCTGATATTTGTGAAAAAAATTGATTTTTTATTTCAGTTTAATAATACAGAGATATGTTATTTGTCAAATCTATTATATATGTATAAAGTACTAAGGGATATAAATAAATCATTGTTAATTTTAACCTGTAGAACTTACATTATTGTATCGATCCCTGGTGATGATGGACTCGTTATCGAGGCAATAAAAGCAGGTGGAGAAATTTTATTAAAATCAGTAAGCGAACTGTTTACTAAATGCTTACATGCAGGTACGATTCCAAAAGACTGGAACAATGCAGTAATAGTCTTGTTACACAAAAAAGGCGATATTACTAAATTAGAAAATTATAGACCCATCAGCCTCTTGACACATATGTACAAACTCTTTATGAAAATCTTAACAAAGAGGCTAACACCTAAACTTGATTTCTATCAGCCCAAAGAACAGGCAGGCTTCAGGGCAGGATATGGCACAAATGACCATTTGCATACCATAAAGATCTTAATAGAAAAGTGCATCGAGTACAACATACCACTGGTTCTTGCATTTGTCGATTACGAGAAGGCTTTTGATTCTGTAGAGTTTGAAACAATACTGGAAGCCCTAACTCAAAGCCAAATAGATTACAGGTACACGACACTCATCAAAAACATATATCAGAACGCTACATCAAGTATACGACTGCACGAAGACACAGAAAAATTCAGCTTAGGTCGAGGAGTTAGACAAGGAGACAATATTTCACCAAAATTGTTCACGGCAGCTCTAGAGTCAATATTTAAGGGTACTCAATGGCAAGATATGGGCATCAATATAGATGGAGAAAGATTAAATCACCTAAGGTTTGCAGATGATGTTGTATTAATCGCAGATAACTTACAAGATACAGTTTCTATGATGCATTCGCTTAAAAGTCTGTCTGAAAGAGCAGGATTATAGATAAACTTTGAGAAAACTAACATTATAACAAATCTCGTAATGAGTGGAAATATAACTATTGACAATAATACCATACAACAAACAGACACTTAAAAATATCTGGGACATGAAATCAAAATAAGCAGAGACAATCAAACACATGACATACAGAGGCGAATAGGTCTAACATGGGCAGCATTTGACAAATTAAGCCATATTCTAAAAAGTTCAATTCCCATGTGTCTCAAGCGAAAGGTTTATAACCAATGTATTTTACCTGTACAAACTTATGGAGCAGAGACTTTAACACTCACGCAAAAATCTGCGAATAAACTTAGAGTTACACAACGAGCCATGGAACGTGCAATGCTGAACGTGAACCTTCGAGACCACATAACAAAACCAACAAATCAGGCGAAGATCAGGAGTTCAAGACGTCATCGAAAGAACCACAACACTTAAGTGGAACTAGGCAGGGCACTTAGTCAGAACACAAGATGGACGGTGGACAAGACGTATTATGGAATGGAGGCCCAGAAATTATAAAAGAAGCCGAGGATGACCACCGACTAGATGGACCGATGCCATTAAACGTGTAGCGGGAAACTGGATACAAGCGGCCCAGTGTAGAGAACACTGGAAAGAACTGAGGGAGGCCTATGTCCGGCAGTGGACGCGATTGGCTGATTGATGATGATGATGATGATGTTAATTTTAACCTGTAGAACTTACATTATTGTTTTAGATTATGTAGTTCATGATTTATAACACCTGTGCTGGAGACATAGCTAGTCTAATATTAAATTCTGTATTTACAATCCAGTCGTCCAGTTGATACTTTCTATTTATTATTTAATTTGTTGATATGTTTCTGTAGACTTCAGGTGAAACATTAGTTTTAAAATTATAGGATAAAATGTGATAGAAGTTTCAATATTTTAATACAGAATTAAAATACTGTAATTTTTAGACATTACTACTGCTAATTTAAACACAGTAACAAAATGGTTACTTATGGAATTGGAGTTAAAAAAAAACAATTATTAAACTCACCTTAATAATATCTGACTCCTCATCTGAAGATACATCTAACACATCTTCATCATCAGAAATGAAAGAATCATCAGAACTACTAAATTCATCTTCTTCATTACCACTAACCTCAGACTCATCATCACTTTCATTCTTTAACACCTTTCTCCTTCTCAATTTTGATCTTGCTCTTTTCCTACCAGTCATCAGTTCCTTTAAAATCCCATTCAAAGACTTTCCTTTGCTTTCATTTTGGGGAAAATTTAAAATACCTTCTTGTAAATGATTGGTAACATTCTTTATCAACTGAGAATAAATGCCCAACAGGAAAGCTACTGCTGTGGATAGTTGAGATGAATTTGAAGACTTCAATTTGGATATGCAGAGTAAAGAAATGACTACAATTTTGAAAATCATGTCTCCACTTATATGGGAAGCTACAGAATCAGTTTCTACAGAATCTCCATCTGTAGGTCCATCTCCTGACTCACTGTTTGTCAATTTAACAAATGTTAAACATTCTTCCAAGTTTTTATAGGTCTGATGACAAAGATCATATACTTTAGGAACTTTTTTGTTGAAATACCAAATGTCTATCAGCAAAAGAAACCTAGCTACAAATCTTTTGATCTTCTCACTTTGGTCAGGCTCTATAATGCAGTCAGCATTTTTATCCTCCTTGGGGAGCTGCTCCAAAAACTTAGAATTTCTCTCAAAAAGTGCTATAAGATTGTTAGAAGTACCTTCAAAGGAAATTTTGCAGGATAAACATCTCATGTAGTGGTAAACAGCATCTAAAAAGCTATTTTGGTTCATAGCTAAGGTTCCCATTTGATTGTGGGGCATGCCATACTCAGGCTTGTAAGAAATAGCTTGCAGGTAATAACGACAAGCTAGAGTAGACTCCCAATTAGGATATATTTCAAGTTTATATCTACTTAAATCACCCAAATAAATAAGACATTGATGCACTGATTGTTTAGCCCATTCTATTGCTTCTATCTTCACATCACCAGTATCCTTCTTCTCAGAGTGTATCATTGGAAAGTCAATGAATGTTTTAATATCTAGATTAAAATTATATTGCAACTTAGACAACATATGGCTGTAAAAACCTATGCCAGCATTTATGTGTGAAGCAATGAAACTGATTTCCTCAGGAAGGTACTCCTTTTTCTTCAGTTTCTTTGCTGTTGAAACTACATCATAATACCCCTTCCTCCAAAGTAGCTCCTCTCCTTTACGACCATATAGTGAAGGATCTGAAAATATTAATCTTTCGCAGTATTCACAGAACTTTTTGCGCTGTACTTGTAAATTTGGTGAAAATAGGTCTCCCACTATTCTGGCACAACTCCTAGTGTCATCTAAACGTTTAGCTTGTTCACTTATGGACCTGTAAAACAAAAATAAATTATCATGCCATGTCTGAATTATAGAAGTTTACAAATTTTTTATTATAGAATTCTGCATTTGGAGTGAGTTTACTAGATAGATCATAATAATATGAATGTGGAATATTACATAAATTATGTATTAAGAAATAAGACATAATATGTTTAGGGGTGTATCCTTAATATTAGATACTCAAAAAATTATAATACAGTTGTGTGATTTTGAATTACAAAGCAATTCCAAGAATTGTGAAATAATTGGAAGGGTAAGCTAGGAAAGTCTAGGTGTGAATTCTTCTATCAAAGTCAAAATGAGACCTTTAAGGATACTTTTAATCCAGATAAGGTATCCACAATCACACAATATGAAAGCCTGAATCACTGCAAAGGGTATTACATACTAATTCAGGAAGATCTGTGTGACAATGCAGCAACATGTGCTTGAAAAAGAATATTTTATCCACAAAGATAAAGAGAAATGTAAGAGCTAACCCCCACATTACAAGAATAATGAGATGTTCCAATAAAATATTTCCACAAAACTACAATTGTGTTAAATACAGTTACCAATAATTACACTAAGTTGTGAAATTATCTTATACTCTAAATCAAATTATTATATTTAGAAGAAATGTCCAAGAAATAAATAAATTGGTTTCATTTGTTTTACAGCTATTAATATTAAATAACAACTGCATGGTTACTCTCATTACAAAAAAGTGAGGTTAGCAAAACATATTTATAAATATCTATCAATATTAGAAATTCAGGAATCACCAAGCTACGTCATAAATTAATATAACTTACCGATATAATTTTTTTGAGAGCTCTTGGCCCTGATTTTGGTTAATATCTGTTGAGGTGTAGCTTTTCTTCATTTCAACTCATGCTTTTGTTCTTCCCTCGTCAAGAATTCAATAAACTTTTTTCTATTTTCGTTAATTCCAAATATCTGGTTAGGGGCAAAATCATTGTTAGTTCATAATTAATTTCACAAACGTATTTTGACACCATCACAGTTTCTTATCAAATCGAATAAATTGTTCATGGCCAAATAAAAAATAATCATAAAACTTCACCCACATCTGTCGGAATATTTAGGCACTCTTTGATCTTTCTTCACATTTGTAGAGACATCTACATATATCGGATGTAAACAAAATATTCTAAAAACTAAATAAAACAGTAAAATATTATTTATTTTAGAGGAATAGAGAGTACAAATTAAATACAAGTTAGGAGAACATAATCCTTCTCTAATTTTTATATATGTTAACAAATATTTTTGTGTTTGTGTCATTTAACTAGTTTATAGATTCCTTCTGTGATAAAACAGGAGACTTTTATTTGAATATAATAAACTCTATTTATAAAGACACTTATATTTTAAAAATAAATATTATTAATAAATATTATCTATATTGAAAATAGGACATAATTATTTCTTATTCTGCCATACTAATTTTGTTTTGGTAAACATGAAACGTGATGAAACCAAAAATCCAAATGAAACTTTGACATCAATTAATGACATTGACAGGGAACTGGCAGCTTTCTGTCCGAATGTTGACATTTTTATATATTTGAAAAAATGTCGAAAGTGGAGTTTAAACAAGATATGCCCCCACAGGGGGGCTATAATCCAATCAATTTTAAAAGAGTTCCAGCCAAAACTTTATTTGGAGGTATGTAAAGGAGAGAAAACACAATTACGTAACTAACATAACCTCAAATCATTTTCTTTCAGGATGGGCCTTAATCGGGGGCTACATTGGCATGACTGCAGGAGCCGCGTATTTATATTATTTAAATGTCAAGGCGGTACAAACTCGAGAACTTGAATTAAAGGGCGCCAGCTTAGCGCTTTATCCGATACTTATGGCTGAAAGAGATCGCGAATATCTGAAGCAATTACGAAGAAATAGAGATGAAGAACGTGAATTAATGAAGAATGTTGAGGGATGGAAAACGGGTACATGGTATGGTGAACCCATCTACAAAACTAAAGACAAAGATACTCTTATTCATCCCGTATTCCATGAATATTACATTCACAGTTCTTATAAGGACTACACTGTTCGTGCAAACATTGGTTTGATGTCTTAAATATTAATTATATTGTAATTTAGTAGCGAAATTTAAATATTAAATTGTAAATATAATTTATTGAGTTTTTGTTCAATACTGATATTAATTTCAAAATTTAGACATTGCTCTATCATTATCAAGTTCTTGATAACTTACCTACCAAATTTGTTTCTCCTTTTTCAAAATATTCAAGGAATATTTAATATTAGACCATTTCACTTACACTTTATTTTTCACCATTGTTTTTACTGGCTTATTATCTTCATTTTATTCCTTTCTGATTCTGGCTGGAACAGAAATAAAGATTCAATAGCAAATTTGGTGAATTCAATAAGAATCACTATAACAATATCTTTTAAATAGAAAATGATTAAGAAAGTTTCCAAAGTGAACAACCATGGTGAACAATAATAATAAATGAAAAGACAGGCATACAAAGAATAGGAAGAAAAAAATCACCAAATTAGGAATAGATATGTTTGCAACAAATTGTTTAAAAATATAAGTAGTGGTTAGACTAAAGTGAAAATATAATGCTTAATGATTATTGATTACAATTATTGAAGTAAACTATCTGATAGTGAATAATGATAGTACCAAATACAAAATAATTGAAGAATAAGAAATAATTTTTTCTTAGAAAGACTAATCATTGTATTATATTAAATCTAATAATAAAATCTAAATTTGGGAATAATAAAATGGAATGTACAGCAAGACTCTGAACAATAAATTATTATTATTATTATTTATATTTTATATCTTCTTCTTCTTCTTCCTTCTTGTATGTAGGCTTTAAAGCCTGTTTCTTCTTTAATATTAGCCTCCTAAATTGTTTAAATTGTTGCACCATTTTTTTCTTGATCTGCTAATACTGCTTCATCCATTTGGTGACTTACCTCATACTATTCTATCCTCTGCAATTCTACTGATGTGTTCGTTCCACTCCTGTTTTCATTTTGTCATGCATCCATTTATGTCTTCTATATTGCATGGTCTTATGTTTTCGCTTCTCTCCCTATCCAACAGACTTTTTCCTGATATTCATCATAGTATTTTCATCTCTGTTGTTTCTAGTAGTCGGCTCGTTTTAGATGTGTTATGTCTTGTCTCTTCCGTGTATGTAATTATAGGTCTAATTGCTGCTTTATAGATTCTTGTTTTTGTGCCTTGTCTTAGGTGTTTATTTTTCTAGATTGTGTCATTAAAAGATCCCGTCATTTTACTTGCTTTTAAGCTTTGTTGTCATACTTCTTCAACATCTCCATAACTAGTTATATCTATTCCCAGATATCTAAACCTTGCTTCCTGCTTTATTATTTTCCCATATCATATTGTATTTCTTATCTTTTGTATATGTTTTGAAGATATGTGTTAATCTTTGGAGCTTGTCTTCTATTTCGGCGATTAATGCGGCGTCGTCTGCATAACATAATATTTGGATTTCTTTGTTCCTCATTCTGTAGTCATGACCTTTATGTACTGCTTGTATTATTTTCTCCATTATTATATTAAAGAGAAGTGGGCTTAACAAGTCACCCTGTCTGACTCCGCCTTATACTGGTATACACTGTGTTAGTTTTTCATTTATCTTTGCCTGTATTTGATTATGGAGGTAGATGTTTTCGATGGTTTGTATAATATTGATTGGTAGGTTTCTTTTATATAGTATGTGTAAGAGGTCTTCGACTTGAATGCAATCGAAAGCCTTTGTCAGGTCTATAAAACATAGATATGCTGGTTTATTGTACTCAATGGCTTTTTCTGTGATTGGTCTTAGTACAAATACGGCGTCTACGCAGGATCTTGTTTATCTGAATCCTTATTCATCTGATAAAGTTGTCAGTTTATTGATTTTGTTGGTTAGTTTTTTTGTGGTAAGCTCAAGTGCGGTGTTCAGTAGATTTATACCTCTATAATTGTCTTTATCTCCTTTCTAGAACATTGGTATCATTATGCTGTTTCTCCATGCGTCCGGTATCTTGCAGTGCAATATTAGTTTTTGTATAAATTTTGTCATCTCTAGGATTATACTTTCTCCTCGGTGTTTTAGAAGCGTATGGTTATTCCGTCTGGTCGTGGTGACTTTCTATTTTTACGCGAATTTATGGCTATTTCTACTTACTGAAAACTGATTTCTATTTCGTGTCTTAATTCAGGTACGTTATTGTGTTGATTATTATTTTCCTTTGCTTTAAACAGTTCCGTCAGGTATCTTTCACATTCGTTTGCTGGTATGTTATTGTGTTCCTTCAATTCTGCCATTTCTTTCCGTTGGTTTCTTATGAATCTCCATATTTGTTTTTGTGTACCGTATAAGTCGCTTTCCATCCTTTTTGTAAACTGTTCCGTGTACATTTTTTATTCTTCTTACCAACTGCTTTGTTTCATTTCGTATTTTTCTATAGTTGTTTTGGGATTCTGGGGTGTTTGATGTTTTGTACTTCGTGTAGGCCTCTCGTTTCTCTTTACATTTCTCCTTCTGTTGATGCTTCTTCAATGTTGTTTTTTTAATTTTCCCCCAGCTCGCCTTTATATCTACGATGTCGTCTATTTGTTTCAGCTGTATCTTCTGTACCAGCCTCTTTTGGTACATTTCTCTTGTAGAGTCGTTCCACATTGATTCTACATTGAATTTTTCCTCGGAGATTTCCTGTAGAAAATTTTATTTTGGTGTTATTTTCATTCTTATCTTTGCTAGTACTAGTTTGTGTTCACTCCCTGCGTCTGATGAGTTTAAAGTTCAGATATCTAGAATTTGCTTTTGGTGGATTTTTCTATTAGTGACTATAAAATCAATCAATAAGAATTAAGGGCTCTTCATGAGGTATTTCATTCAGGATGGTTTGCAATTGTTAGTAGAATGCCTCTCGTTCCTCCTTAGGTTTGAAGTTCTCGGGGCTATAGATAGATATGACATTTAATTGTTGGTAGTCCATTGTGATGTTCATATGTATTATTCTTTCGGATATATAACGGGAGTTATTTATGTTGTCTTTAAATTTTTATGGACAAGTACACCTACGCCTGCTCGTAGGTATACGTTAAATGTAGTAGTTAATGCCTACGCTATTAACTACTACATTTAGTGACTATAAACCACAATTATAATTTTGATTTTTTAGTTTACACTTCAGAAATTGTTCTCAAAATACAAATTAAATAAATTGTTTTGTTTTATAACTTTTCAAAATAAAAAAAAACATGACGATTGAGAGACATTAGAATTTAAAATTACAAAAGTGAGACTTTAAATTGGTACACTTAGTATATTTGAAGTAAATTCCTGCTAAAACTTTATTTATGTTTATCTGATTAAAGGTTCAATTGCTTAAATAAAATTAAATTAAATAATTTAAGAACACCTTGTTCTTTTAAAAGACCACCACATTAAATCATGACAGTCAAATTCTTAAATAATCTTTTTGACAACGATGTCCAGGGTGGAAGGTGAAACATCAGATTTTAGCTAGGGAAAAATGTAATTTTAATTACAATATTCTTCTTCATAAAGTGACCTCTCCTCAATAGAGGTTGGCTACTACAACTGCAAACTATTCTTTGTCTTCAGCTGTTCAAAATTTAGCCCAGTCCATTGTCGCATGTTTCTTAGCCGCGATAGTCTTTTCCTTCCTACTCCGATCTTTCCTTTTACTATTAGTTGAACATATTTATACTTATTTTTTCTCACTATTTGGCCTTGTTTTTCTAACTTTCACTGTGTTGAAAATTTATCGTTCCTTGCCTATTCTCTGCAGCACTTCTTCATTTGAGGTATGCGATGTCCATGAATTATTGAGGATTCTCCGGGAGATCCACATTTCAAAGACTTCCCATTGCGAGGAATCGAAATTCCAATTCCTGGAATTTTCAGTTTTATTCGAGAATCACATAGCAGTCTCTTGATTTTTTTGGAAAATTTTCTGGCCTATTTTGGAAGCTGGATCTTATTTCTAGATCCTGCTGCTATCAATCCAACATCCCAGGTAGCATGTACTTGACCTATTCTAAAACGTGCACGTTCATTGTGCAAGATTGAAGTACATTTTGGCTTTTTCAGATTGACATCACTTTGGTTTTTTTTCTTCAAATTTATTTTTATATAAAATTCTTGTAGATCAAGGTGGTCCTCTTGATGTAAGACCCAAGTCAGAATCTGCAATCAACACCTTTTCATTGGAGTATCTACTTAATACTGTTGATATTTTACTCTATTTACCTTGATTTCATCTTGAAATCCTTCAGTGCCTCTTTAAATAGAAACTCGGAATAAAGATTACATACATTTCATCTAATTTATATACCGATGCACGTCATCGGCGTCATAGCCTGTGACGTCACATGATACCAACACAAAATATTTAGGGTGTAGGTGTGTTCTTTTTAGAATCACTTTACCGAGTACACTGGCATTACAGCCACTAGACATATTTTATTATATACGCGTAGAAATAATATTTAAAAATTTCTATTAATGTTAACTTAAAGAAATACACAATAATATGTTTCATTTAATTTGTATAAATGCATTATAAAGTGTTTTTATCAATAACATTTCTTCGGAACACACTGTAACTGTAATCGAACGAAGGTAAAATTTTGGCATAAATTGGTAACACCTATTTGACAGTTTGACACCTATTTGACAGAGAATAGGCAAGGAACGATAAATTTTCAACACAGTGAAAGTTAGAAAAACAAGGCCAAATAGTGAGAAAAAATAAGTATAAATATGTTCAACTAATAGTAAAAGGAAAGATCGGAGTAGGAAGGAAAAGACTATCGCGGCTAAGAAACATGCGACAATGGACTGGGCTAAATTTTGAACAGCTGAAGACAAAGAATAGTTTGCAGTTGTAGTAGCCAACCTCTATTGAGGAGAGGTCACTTTATGAAGAAGAATATTGTAATTAAAATTACATTTTTCCCTAGCTAAAATCTGATGTTTCACCTTCCACCCTGGACATCGTTGTCAAAAAGATTATTTAAGAATTTGACTGTCATGATTTAATGTGGTGGTCTTTTAAAAGAACAAGGTGTTCTTAAATTATTTAATTTAATTTTATTTAAGCAATTGAACCTTTAATCAGATAAACATAAATAAAGTTTTAGCAGGAATTTACTTCAAATATACTAAGTGTACCAATTTAAAGTCTCACTTTTGTAATTTTAAATTCTAATGTCTCTCAATCGTCATGTTTTTTTTTATTTTGAAAAGTTATAAAACAAAACAATTTATTTAATTTGTATTTTGAGAACAATTTCTGAAGTGTAAACTAAAAAATCAAAATTATAATTGTGGTTTATAGTCACTAAATGTAGTAGTTAATAGCGTAGGCATTAACTACTACATTTAACGTATACCTACGAGCAGGCGTAGGTGTACTTGTCCATAAAAATTTAAAGACAACATAAATAACTCCCGTTATATATCCGAAAGAATAATACATATGAACATCACAATGGACTACCAACAATTAAATGGGTGGACCAAATGAAGAGTTTGGTGGGAAAATCCCTACATGAAGCCGTCCATATGGCACAAGATCGCAGTCAATGGAGACAGCAGACCAATAATATTTAGGGTGTCACTACGCCCTGACAAGGGCTAAAGGATTGAGGAGGAGGATTTGACAGTTGCGGTGTTGACACTTTTTGTACTTCATTATTTTGAATTTTAAAGTTAATATCTCTTGTTTTATATTTTTAACTATTTAATGAAATCTTTTCTTTTTAGAACAAAATTAGTGTGTTTTATTTCAAAAATGTCACGTAAGAATTCAAATAGTCGTTGTGAAGAGATGGTAATACTTTTGCAATAATTATGTAATCTATTTGATTTAAAATGGAGTCAGGATTTTTTTATACTTTGGCAACTCTGTCAACTTCGATCTCTGACGTAGATAATGACGTAAGTCGTTATCTAAATTAGATGAAGTATAGGTTGTGTGGTAAAATACATCCTTTCCTAACACCTCCTAATGTTTACTTCAGTGGACGTTGAACCTCTGGTATTTTGGTTCCAGTACAAATTTTTTAGTAGTTTTATGTCCTTCCCACCTAAACTGACTTCTTGCAAACATTCTAATAGTAGTAATTACAATTAATTGTGGCTTAATCCCATATAAACACAATATTTAACTTATACATGCCAAAAGAAAACATTTTCAGAACCTTAGTAAAGTTTTCTTGTTAGTGATGTAAAAAGACTTATACTACTACACTGTTGTAGTAAGTATTTGGACTTTTTAGTTTACTCCTAATATTGACTTTAACACTCCGATGCACGAAAGTGGTCTGATTATTAAAATTATAATAACATTTAGATGCCATCTTGTATTAAGCGGCGAAACTAAGCATTTCGGAGAATCACAGAATTGTGAGAAACTCGCAGATGTGATCATAATTTGTTAGTTTTGCATCAGATGTGTATTAGGAAGTTGTGTCTAGTTTTATAATTTACAATGGATCCATATGAAAGAGAGCAGCAGCATTTTATGCAGATATATGAAGAATTATTATCAAGTGATGACGAAATACATGATTCCGACAGTTCGATTAGTGATATTGGGGATAAAGAAATTAGTGATCACCACTGATACTGAGCAAGAGATGGAAGAAGAAAATGAAGATGGTGAAGAAGGTGTCGACGATTATCGCGAAATTAATAATAATAATAAGCGTTTATACTATTTTGGGAAAGATGGAACAAAAATGGAAAAAACTGGCAGGTTCCAAAAGTGTTCGTACTCGTAGTGTAAATATTGTCTCCCACGTACCAGGCACAATTAGAGAAGCTAAAAATTCAATGAATCCAATTAAATTTTAGAGCTTATTGCTAAGTGGAATTATTATAGTGGAACATATTGTGAGTTTTACAAATATTTACATTAGAGAAGTGTCTGTCAAATATAAAAATAAAAACGATACCCAGCTAACAACAATTACGGAAATAAAAGCGTTCTTAGGTTTGTTTTATTTAACTGGCTTAGATCATGGTGCAAGAAAAAAATTTAAAAGGCTTTTGGCAACAAGATTGCATGGGATGTGAATTATTTGTAGCAACTATGTCAGAACGACGGTTTTACGTTTTAACGATAAACGAACTAGAGCAGAAAGACGGGAAGTGGACAAGTTAGCTTCGATAAGAGAGATATTCGAACTGTTTGTTTAAAATGCAAAAATTGCTATAGTGTGGAAGAATACGTAACACTAGACGAAATGCTATTTCATTTTCAGGGAAAATGCAATTTCAGAATGTATATTCCCCATAAGCCAAAAAAATATGGAATAAAAGTATTTGCAACCACAGATTCACGAACATTTTACACAAGTCACATGGAAATTTATGCAGGACAACAACCTTATGGTTCCTACAAAGTTGATAATTCCACTGAAGCAGTTACTCTAAGAATGTATCAACATTTATCTGGGTCAGGAAGAAATATTACCATGGACCGATGATTTACTAGTTATTCAGTTGTCCAGAAGTTTTTAGCAGATTATAAACTTACTGCTGTAGGTACTATAAAAAGTAATAAAAGAGAACTTCCTACAATTATTTCAAATATAAAAGGTTGTCCTGTTAACTCCCCTATATTTGGTTTTGGAGAAAGACTTACGGTAGTGTCGTTTGTACAAAAAAAAAAAGAAAAAACGTTTTAATGATATTATCTTTACATAACACTGATAATTGTTGAGAATGTAATACATTTATATTGTATACACAGATATATTGGTGTAAGAGTAAGCGGAACGTATCCATAGTGTCATGGGTTGACATGACAGACAATAATAGTAATGTCAATAAGTATCATGTAGTTGTAGGTAGTAGTAAGAAGTATGGTGGCTTAAGTTAGGTTAGTTAATTAGTATGTATGTTATAGGAAATAAAGCCTTTTATAATAATAGTAAAGTACGACTATTTATTTTCCAAATCCACACCTTAACATGGTAGCAGAGGTCCGTGGTTGGAAAGTCGTACCTTTTACAACAGAAAAAGTTTGGTGCAGTTTGAAAAAAAAAGTGTGACACATGATGGCAGGTAGTAGTGATTTTAGAATACCTATATTCGATGGGGAGAATTATAAAATGTGGAAAAAACGTCTTATGCTATTTTTGAAAATGAAGAAGTGTGATGTTGTGGTAACCAGACCGAAAAATGAAAATGATGATACAAATTGGGATGACGATGATGTAAAAGCAATGAATTATATATGCGGTGCAATATCGGATCGACAGATGGAGTACATCGACGAAAAAACTACGGCGTATGAGATGATAAAGAAATTTGATAATTTATATTTGAAAGAATCAACGGCACTGCAGATAGTATGTAGAAATAACTTGGAAAGATTAAAATTGAACAACTATGGAGACTGTGCAACATTTTTTAGTGACTTCGAAAAAGCTATAAACGAGTTAAAAAGCGCGGGTGCTAGTGTGTCTGAAAAGGAAAAATTGAACTATATGTTAAACACGTTGCCAGAGTCGTACAGTTATATTGGTGATTTAATAGATACATTAAAAGAAGATGATCAAACTGCAGACTACGTAAAAACTAAGGTTATGATGTCCGAATTAAAAAATCAAAACAATGATTTTGGAAGAAAATCCAGTACATTTGTGGTAAATAAAGGTCGACAGGATCGATCATGCTTCCAGTGTGGCGAAGTTGGTCATTTCAAGCGAGATTGCAAAAATGGCGCCAATCAAGCGTCGGGTAATGGCGGACAAACGACAAGCAGTAGAGGCTGGTGGAGAGAAACGCGAGGTCGACAAGAAGCCGGAAGAGGAAGCTACGTCAGAGGACGTGGCCACTCACGTGGACAGCGCGGAACGCATGGAACAAGTGCACAGCGGTTCAACCGACAAGGACAGAAGAACGAAGAGCGAAACAGTGCTTCTTGGCTTACAACAGTAGCTCTTGGTAAGGATATGTCAGTTATTGCACAAAATACTGAAATAGGTAATGTAAATAATTGTATTGAAATAAAATGGCTTTTAGATAGTGGTTGTACAGACCACATTATTAATGATGAAAAATTATTTGATAAATGTAAATTACTTAAAGATCCCATTAATGTTTATTTAGGAGATAATAGGGTTGTAAAAGCTACTAAAATTGGAAATGTTTTAAGTTACTTTGATGCTTTTGGTAAAAAGAGTTTAGTAGATATGCAAAATGTTTTCTATGTTAAAGATATGAAATCAAATTTGATAAGTTATAGCAAAATAACAGAAAATAATAAGATTATTTCTCTAGGTAATATTTCAAAAGTTTTTGATAAACTTGGTAATATAACAGCAGTTGCTTTAAAAAATAATGGCTTATATATTATGAAAAGTAAATTAAAATCAGTTGAATTGCATGTAAATGTTGCAAATAAAGATATGAATAATATGAATCAAAAGGAAAAATGGCATCGTTTATTAGGTCATGTAAATTTTAAATATTTGAATATTTTATCTAAAGATCAGCTGTTGAATGGAATTCCTAATGAGTTTGAATCTGAATTTATGAAATGTAAGATTTGTATTGAAAGTAAAATGCATAATATTCCGTTTGTAAACAGTAGAAAAAAAGCTAAAGATATTTTAGAGATTGTACATACTGATGTTTGTGGGCCTTTTCGAACTACTGGGTTTAAAGGTGAAAATTATTTCGTTTCTTTCATTGATGATTATAGTAAGATTTCTAAAGTATATGCTATAAAATCAAAAGCAGAAGTATGTGATTGTTTGAATGAATATACGAATGAAAGTGAAAATTTGACTGGAAAGAAAATAAAGATTTTAAGATGTGATAATGGGAAAGAATATTTGAACAGTAAAGTCTACAGATTTGCAAAAGAAAGGGGTATAGTAATTGATAATTGTCCTACATATGTACATGAATTGAATGGGACTGCAGAACGGTTTAATCGAACTATAATGGATATGTCAAGATGTTTGTTGGCTGAAGCAGATATTCATAAAAAATATTGGCCTGAAATAGTTTGTGCTGCGGTTTATTTGAAAAATCGTACTTTATCTGATACAATTGAAAAGAAAACTCCATATGAAATATTTTTTGGACAGAAACCTGATGTTTCTAATTTGCGTTTGTATGGAAGTAAAGTTTTTGTACGAAGACCAGAACAGAAGAGAATCTCTAAATGGGATAAGAAAGCTGATATGGGAATTTTAATTGGTTATAGTAATGTTGGTTATCGTGTATTATTAAATGGCAGAGTCATTGTTGCTAGACACGTGGATATTGTTGAAGAAAACGTTAAGTGTATAGGTTTAGACTTTAACGAATCAGATAATGATAATAATGAAGAGTGTTACCCTGATAAAATTGATGAAAGCTCTGAAAATGACTCAATAGATGAAACTTTTGAAAGTACAAATGAAAGTATGGATGATAGTGTGAATAAAAATGAACCTGAGTTACCTAGATCTCACAGAGCCAAAAATCCTCCAAAGAAATTTGATGATTACTATGTATATAATAGTAGTATTTTTGTAAATATGTGTAGAACTGATATACCACATACATTTGAGGAGGCGATAAATTCTAATGAAAGTAAGTATTGGAAAACAGCTATGGACAAAGAAATTGATAGTTTAAATAAAAGTAAAACTTGGAAATTGGTTAAAAATGATACAAACAAAAATATTCTGGATGTTAAATGGGTTTATACTAAAAAGTCTGATAATACTTATAAAGCTAGATTGGTTGTACGAGGTTTTCAACAAACTGATGAAATTGATGATATTTATTCACCTGTGGCTAAAATGCAAACATTAAAGATTTTATTGTCATATTGTTGTCAAATGGGCCTAGTAATTGAACAAATGGATGTTGAAACAGCCTTTTTAAATGGTAAAGTAATTTCTGAAGTTTATATTAAACAACCTAAGGGTTATGAAGATGGAACAAGTAAAGTTTGTAAATTAGTTAAAGCTTTATATGGTTTAAAAGAAAGTCCAAGGGCATGGTATGAGTGCCTAGATACATTTTTGATAAATTTAGGTTTTGAAAGAAGTAATATTGATCCTTGTTTGTACGTTTATAAAATTGGAAATGATATTATTTACTTATTAATTTATGTCGATGATTTATTGATTTGTGGTAGAAATTTAAATGAAATTAAAAGGATTAAAATTTTATTATCAGAAAAATTTAAAATGAAAGATATTGGTGAAATTAAAGAATATCTTGGTATTACTGTTGATTATGATTCTAGTAAACATGAAATGAGATTGGATCAAAATAAATATATTGAATTATTAAGGAAAAAATATAATTTAGAAAAAGGTAAACTGTATAATACACCTATGGAAGTAAATTTAAAAATTGATAAATCTGATCATTGTGAAAGAAATATTAAATATAAAAATTTAATTGGTGCACTATTATACATAAGTTCGGCAACAAGGCCTGATATAAGTTTCAGCGTAAATTATCTGAGTAGATTTCAAAATTGCTATAATGAAACGCACTTTAAATATGCTGTACGAATTTTGAAATATTTATGCTTAACTAAAGATTTAAAATTGTTTTATAACAGAAATGAAAAAGTAAGTATTATTGATTGTTATGTGGATGCCGATTGGGCAGGTGATCATTTAGATAGAAAGTCTACAACTGGTTTTGTAATAAGATTGTTTGGTAATGTAATTTATTGGAAATCTAGAAAACAAAAAAGCGTTACAAAAGCTTCAACTTTTGCAGAGTATGTAGCATTGTCAGAAGCAGTAAGTGAATTGATATTTGTAAAAGAATTGTTGAAAATATTTGATATTGAAATAATAAAGCCAATTGATGTTTATGAAGATAACACTGGTACAATTAGTATAGCTAATTATGGCAATTTTACAAAAAATTCTAAGCATGTTGAAATTCATTATCATTATGTAAATGATTATGTTAAAGCAAATGTTATAAATGTGGTTAAAGTAGATTCTGATGATAATATTGCAGATATTTTTACGAAGTCCTTGGGCCAAGATAAATTTGAAAAATTTCGAAGTATGTTAAATTTGAATTAATGTAAATACAATGTAAATGTAAGGAGGCGTGTTGAGAATGTAATACATTTATATTGTATACACAGATATATTGGTGTAAGAGTAAGCGGAACGTACCCATAGTGTCATGGGTTGACATGACAGACAATAATAGTAATGTCAATAAGTATCATGTAGTTGTAGGTAGTAGTAAGAAGTATGGTGGCTTAAGTTAGGTTAGTTAATTAGTATGTATGTTATAGGAAATAAAGCCTTTTATAATAATAGTAAAGTACGACTATTTATTTTCCAAATCCACACCTTAACAATAATGTTGATGAAGAATGCTCTAAACCCGAAGTTATTTTATTTTACAATGATACAAAATGTGGTGTAGATATGGCTGAAAAAATGGTTTCATCATACAATGTTGCTAGAAATACTAAGCGCTGGCCATTAGTTAATTTTTATGGAATTCTCAATGTAGTATGCGTTCATTAGACAAAATAATCCAGTTATGGATTTTAGCAAAAACAGAAGGTTAGTTGTAAAAACTGTGGGATTAGAGTTGGTCAAGGATTATATGACTTCTCGAGCAACAACATTATACACTCATATATCAGTAATGCAATAGGTAAATATTCTGGTCGGCTAATCCAACAATAACTAGATCCATCACCAAATAAAACAGGTCACTGTAGGTATTGAAAAAACGAAAAACTCGTTATTTTTGCAAATGTTGGCTCTACATGGAGCATATGACAGCAACTTGCGCAGAATGTCCAGGAAATCATACCTAAATAATTAACGTATTTTAAGTAATTATAGCTTCTGCGCCAGGGGTTAATATTTAGTTTTGAGTTTATAAGTAAATTGTTTCACATATTCTTTATACAAAAACATAATTTTTATTGTTCATTTAAATTTTTTTAAAAGGTTTGTAAATTAGCAATAAAACGATTACCAAAAATTAGTGTTTTTATTTGATGTCGTATATCTATACACAAAAAAGCAGAATTAATATTTTTAAAGACACATAGTATAAACATACATCAATAGGTATTACAAAAAAAGAATTTTAATTTGTATCTACCAAAGGTTAGAAAAAAAATTACACAACTTTTGGTCCTGACAGACCACCGTCGTGTACTTATGTAATTCTAAAAGCGGTCGTGCATCGAAGTGTTAACTTCTAATCTTCTATGAATATATTATTTTAATCTATATAGTGTATTTGTGATATGTTATTAACTTACTGATAATGGTATCGTATTGTTAGTTATTTCTTCACCAAATTCTATTACATTCTACTAAAGAATTTCAAAGGATTCAAACTCTTGTGAAAGAAGATTTATTGCTTCTGGATACGGTCCTCGACAGTCGTTTGTTCTAAAATATATATACATACACAACTTTCGCAAATTTCCTGCAAGAAAGGACTCTATCCATCTTAATGAGAGACCCTGTATTCCATTTTTTGAAACATGTTTAATCATCCAGCAAATTCCGTAAAGGAAAAATATTAGCGGCATACATTTCGTATCTTGTTCTGGTTATAGGTTCAATTAAGTGCCGCTATATTTGTCTGAATTTGCCACAATTATTTCTCCTCTGTCTAAAAGATGTTTCTCCTATAATCTTGTAGCAGGTTGCTTTGGGCACTCTGGTTAAAAAACATGTTTCTGCAATTGCCTCTGATTTATACAATTCAGAACACAGTCGCTATAATAAATGAATCACATATTTCAGAAACCCCATAACTCCATTTTTATAAAATGTTGAGAAATTAGAAAAAACCTTATTTCATGAAATATTTTTAAAAACCTGTTGTGCTTTTGTAATAAAATCATGAGATTAATGTGTTTTAATCAGTTTGCATAAAAAGTGGTGAATTTTAGCTTTATATTATGTTTTTTTTTCCTTTTTTACTTTTGTGGATTTTTGGGGTTTTTGAAATATACACATTTTTCAAAGATGTGAAAATAAGAAAACAAGTTTTATATAAACATTTATTCAAAAATATGGGCATACAGAATAATATATCAGTAGTAATCACTCATCTGGTTGTATTATTTCATTTGAATCTCCCTCGCATGTTGGCAAATTAAAAATTTCTCCGTAAAAGTCCTTGACTTCTTCATTATCTGGTAGATACTTTTCCAGTTTTCTCAAGTCTTGCATCTTCTTGATATTAATAGGAATATGTCCTTCGGTGTACGCTTTTCTGGTAGGGAAACTAATAACATCCTTGTTGCTATTTCGTAGCCGAAAAGAATGATGTATCAAGCCATCTATGTACTCTTTTGCAATAACAATTCCATCGTGATCACTCGAATGAATAAAGTGTCGAAAGTTGGATATTTTAAAAGCAATTTTTTGATCTCTTGGGATATTTCTGCCCAAAGATTCATTGGAGAGCATTGTCTTTTTAAAATACGTGGGCCACCATCCTTTAAAGTTCAATATGTCATCAGAATTCGGCAAAACTACAGTAAATCGGTTTAAACTCTTGTTAGATGTTATGATAAGCTCTACATACTCTTTTAAGGTATAAATCCTGTCTGATTTTTTAATTTTCCTTTTAAGAACGGAAAAATCCCGATCACACGGTAGAAATGAATGTCCCCGTGTGGGATAATATTGTTCAATCTTTTTGAATCTATTGGTTGAAACTAATGCAGAAAAAAGTCTAACTATTGTATGGTTCTTGTTCTGGGCGGCACATGCATCAGAAAAGAAGTGAAAATAGTTAATATTTTTAAATTCTGGATTGTTGTCAAGAAAATGTAATAAAAATGATACAACTTCATTAGGCCCTTTAGTTCCTGTTCCCTCATGATACACATAGAAAGTTACCTTATCATCTTTCAGATTATGAATACATAAAACATTAACAGTAAGTTGTCTTAAATAGAATGTTTCCTGGACAGGAATAACTGGTAGTTGCAGGTTTTGCATATAATCAATGCAAATACCACCTACATTCTCATCTACTTTACAAAGTTCTGAAATGGTTTTAAGTTTGTTATAAAATTTGTTTGCCCGTTTCTTATGAACCATTTTTTCTGCCAGTGCCACTCTTTTTGCTGTTTCATTTAAGAATTTACTTTTTATTTTAGTTTCTAACTCTTCACATGTAGAGCAGGTGTCGACTTGTGGGCGACCGAAAGATAATGAAAATTGTTCTTTAAAAATCTTTTGATAATATGAATATTTAACGTTTTGTTCTGGGTGAACCTCTTTAAACAACTTATACATTATAAAAATATTTAATTTTTCATTTAGATACCTATATTCTCTACTAGTATAATGGGCCGTTTTGACCGGAAACGAAGCAATATGTTGTATGATTGAATCTATAACAAGTCCTGACTTCGCATTGCCAGATTTATTTTTACCTCGTTTATCTATAGGAACTTGCCCCTCTCGTCTTAACGTGGTTAAGCGACGCAACCGATCATTAGTAATGCCAAAAATGGCAATAAAAGCTTTTCTACAGATTTTATTTGTACCTGTTGGTCCCTGAATTGTATATTTAAAAGAAGCTAGTCTATCAGGCTTGCAAGAAATATCAGCTGGTTTTTTGCGCCTTCGACGTGCAACTTCATGGACTGAAATAAGCGATTGTAGCAAACAATCTTGTTCGTTCTTGGTGTTAAGGCTCCTGAAGTTTCGGAATAATTGAATGCGTGCTTCTTCAGAAATTTGTAAAAAGCATTTTTGGCGACATCTAAAAATAAGTATCATTCAAATTACGATAATAAAATATTAGATATTGTCTAGCTAGTTAGTAATATTTTAAAGTTTTAAGGCTTACTTGCAGTCTGGTCCTTGGTTCACTTCAGGCGCCAAGACACCACTCCAGCGTTTATAGGCAGACCCTTTAACTCTAGAGTTTTTAATAACTTCTCTTTTATATTCACTGATATTACGTATTCCACGCTTTTTTTTGCGCGTTGAAGACTGATTTTCAATTTCCATTACTTAAATTATTATTAATTTTTACTGTAATAACAACTAACCATATGTAGAGATCACAAATAAATAATGTGCATAACCTCAAAAACAAAAACCTGTCATGTCAAAAATCAGTGTGTTCAAATATTATATTTTAGAAACACCAAAATTCCTGGAGTTTTGGTGTTTCTGCAATACATGAAATTTTCATCTGGCAACAAATGTATGTAAATTTAGTGAGTTTTGGGGTTTCTGTTTACTGTTAAGTGCGTATACCTATATACTACCAAAAATTACAGAAAACTGTAATTTCATAAATTTGTGATTTTTGGGGTTTCTGAAATACGTGATTCAAATATTATAAACAAAAACCTTGGATCACCTACGAGAGCAAACATTAGCTTTATTATTTTTTTTTGGCTGCATATGTTACGGACAACCTGTTGGATATTAGTCATCAATTGTTTGCATTTTAAACTTGTTTTCTTGTAGACGACATTAATGAAGCTTTTCGCAATGGTATGTTGGATGATCTTATTTATATTTTTAATAACTTTGATCCTTATATATACCCGGTATTTAGGCGGCACATGCCCTTCCGGTAGGGATCTATGGAGGAGTATCACCGAGCCGCAAGCTCTTATCTCTTGCCGTACTGCTCCACCATAGGCCGATTGGATACCAGCATATTGTAGACTAAGCCGCAGATTCATTTAGAATTTTAAACGGCTGCGTTAGCCTTTTTGTTTTCTGTACACCGAGCTGGGGATCAAACTGACATCTCTCGCAGTGAAACAAATGAGAAACCGCCCAACCCGCTTGGCTATCTGACCGACTTGATTCTTACATACCATTAAAGTACCTAGAATATGATCACCAATCTACTCCATTTTTAGACATAGTTGCCTTGTGTTTCGGTAAGACTGTGTAAAAATATATTTATCTTTAATAAAAGCAGGCAATAAAAATGAAAATAAAAATACTCAACCAGGAGCAATTATTAACTGCAAACTTATCAATGACTGAGATGTATCATAATACAAAGTTTTAATATTCTCATCGATATTTATATTCAGATGTGCCTGGTATTATGTTTGAAAATATGAGCAGTCACCCAGTTGAAGTTTTCATCGAACTGTTGAACAGCTCACGTGGACCAAGAGTCAATGAAAACATCGGATATCGCTATTCAGACAAATCATAATGCATTTTCTACATAGACGTCTTTATTTATACGTCCATGATTTTCATGTAGTAATATTCAAATGGTTCAAATGTAACCATTCAAACCAAAAAATGGTTCAAAAGTAAGAGATAATACTTTTTCGTCTTCTGTATGAGAAGACGAGTCAATAAATTTCTGTTGTTTTGCTTGCCGTCGTACCTTCTTTCTCCAGACTTTGGCTTTTGTCTGATATGAGCTTAATGATTTTAAGAGAGGGCCTGTTACATTCTTTGTTACTTTTCCTTTATTTTTCACCCTTTCCCCTCTCGCTGTCTTTCTTAATCGTGCCTTTTCTTCTTTTATAGCATTTTCTCTAGAGTTTCTGTAGCTATCATGGTTTTATCTGTTTTTCTTTTCACCAGCTTTCCTTTTCCTTGTTTGTGCCTTAGGGTAAGGCTGAACTTGTTCCGGAGTTATAAATATTTTAACACATTTTTTTCCTGTGGGAGTCGAAAGAAATTCACGTTCTTTACTTTCGTGAGTAGAATTAGTTATATTACATGTTGCACCTGATGCAATAAGAGGAATTGAATGACTTGTGTCACAAGTTTCCGCAACTGAAAAGGTATGTGGAGTCAATATGCTCTCCACCTGAAGGTTCTGTAACAGTAATAGATTGTTAGCTTGTATTACCTAAACGCACTGCAGGAGAAGCAACAGAATTGGCTCTTTAATTTGAAGTCTCTACTTCTGATGTGGTGTCTAGTAAAGCTGGACGGGTAATGGTTTATTAAGCGATCAGTGACATAGAAATCTAAGAAATCGTCATCTGAAAATACCTCTTTGTTAAAGGGGTAGATTCCAGATTTACGGCATTGCTAAACGTAAATGCAAGGTTAAGTTGTTTCGAGAGCTTCAGCAACCGTTTTCAATGCAACCAGCAACCAATGTTTTCTCTAGGAAAAACCAATAATGGTGGAACTGCGTTCCTTATTGCATTAACTGCTGCTCTCATCGTTACTAGCTGCCCTCTTTCAGCAGACGATGCACTACCAATTTTTTCATCCCCTTAGGTCCGACTATTTTTGATTGAATTGACCCAAAACGCTTATGAGCGTCTATTATGTTCTTAAAAATAACAGTGTACGTTGGGTCGATTAAAGCTCGTGGCACGGTTAAGACTTGTGACTTCTGGCTTTCGAATCGAAATCTTGTTAGAATGTCTCTTTAAAAATGCTCACATCCGTTCTTCTCCAGCCATTTCTTCCTCAAGCCATGTTTCCGGGTATTTTTTTTTTGATTAGCCTTTGCGAAATCCAAAGCCAAAATTCTGACTCGTATTGCAGACCGTATTGTACTTTAGCGACATTTTGGATACGTAACAAGGCTTTGCTCTTCAGTATTCCTGAATACTTGTTTCACCGCATAGTTTACAGAATATTCAAATTTAACGGTCCTACTTTCCTTGTATTTCTTCAAGTGCCTAGTTATTAATTGTAGACCTGCTCACTTTGCTTTAGACTCTAGCAGGCAATGTGTATTATTCTTTTTTTTTCAAAATTAACTGAGAATAGTAAATTTATAAAAATAAAAATTTTAAAAATAGCCATGGCTATAAGATAGTTCTTTTTCAAGAATTGTGACATCCGCAAAATGCTTTTTATATTATATCGTAACTATCAGTGTATAGACGGTTTTCTAAGTAATCCTAAACTAATTTTTTGCATTGTTACATGTGGCTTTAGAATTGAAAACTTATATTATATACGTCCCAATCCTTACTTTAAATTTATTTGTCTTTAAATGTTTTTTAATTAGTTTTGTACCTACAACATATTACGATATACATTTAGTTTCTTTGGGTGTTTCAAGATCAAAATTTGCTTAATTAAAATTTCAATTTTCATTAACTAACCATAATAGAATAAAATGTTAAGACCTTCTTTAATCTTTTTGTTGCAATCTCAAACAAGTACCTATTTGTCTTATCTTAGTTTCTTCTTCTTGACTGGCTTTACAACTCGGGGTGAGTCTTTGCCGGATCCACTATAACCCTCCATCTTCTACGATCTTGCGCTTCCATTTCCCATTATCGTACCCCAATCCTAGATAAATTAGCTTCAACATCATCCTTCTATCTTTTTCTTTTTCTGTTTTTATCTTATCTTATCCTAGTTTAATTTGCAATAATTCTACGATTTTGTTAACGTATTGTATAGCTTTTGACTGATGATTTTAGATAAATCAAATCAAATATTTCTGTGTTTCCTCAGATATTTTATATTTTTTAATCTAAAAAAGTATATTTTGTTTCATACTCATTTACAAACTTAAATTTAAATCCATACCATATTATGTATTTGAAATCATCCCATCATGTAAGCAGGATTACCTAGTGCGCCATCTACTTTGTAGTAGTTGGAACATATTAGATTGAAAATGGCGTAATAGTTCTATTTTTTTTACATTGTTTTCGTATTTATTATCACGTCCATTCTAAACACTGCAACCATCTTGCTGACATTCATTCTTGCATATTCAGATAAATTAGACGAAATAGCACGTATTACCAAGAAAACCTATGTGTGTTCCTGCTGCTCTGAAAGTTTTCACCATTAAAAAAATTGGTTAGGTACTCATAAAAAACTCATAATAATGCCTTAACAAAACTAAAGTGTAAATTAACAAAATAAACTATAATTGTCGTAGGTCGGGTGAGTTCTTTGTTTTTAATTCTTAATAAAAAAAAATATATTCTGATTATTTGACATTTATTTCAATTTTTTTAGTTACCTATATATAACAATAAAGGGAAGAATATCAGAAAACTTCAAACTCAAGGCTCAAATAAAATTAATGGTTATTGTCCTGCAAGAATTAATGTTAAATTAATGGACAAACCATGTGAGGCACAAACAACGGCAAGATTTAGACCATCTCTTTCTAAGCCAATCACAAAAACAAAATGTGGCATTTCAAATAATTTTGGATGAAATAAGAGATTCTGTGTCTAATTGTCATTTGGAACGACTGCATCTATTAACAAGAAAAGATCTGTATCATATTGAGAGTCTTTAAATTTATCCAATTCATCAGTACGCCATGAAAATGATGCAGTGTAGATGAAGTGTAGATGCATGGGTTAGTGAAATGAAAAGTTCAGAATGTGTGTTTTTATATAAACCACAAGAAACTATACAGGTAAATAAATATTTTTTGCGTACAATGTTGCGTACAATATGTTAATGTAATCTTATTTGATATTACATTGTACATTATAATAACTATAATATAAATATTATATTTTTAAATTAATTGTACATTTTCAGGTTCAGGTGTATCTATCATATGCTCAGGACTTTATTACAAGAAACTGATTCATCTGCTTTTAATAAATTATTATTGAATTTTCTGAAATATTTGAAGGAAGATTCAGATAGGTACCCTGAAATTTGCGATGTATTTCG
The DNA here is from genome assembly GCA_918026665.1 of Diabrotica balteata. NCBI lineage: Eukaryota > Metazoa > Arthropoda > Insecta > Coleoptera > Chrysomelidae > Diabrotica > Diabrotica balteata. Next base: position 104,754,695 of record OU898276.1, on the reverse strand, counting down.
AGCAGTATTATACATGTAAAGCTGAGCAATAGGCATATTGTTTTCGGTTGCATTCTGGCCTAAACACCAATATGCACATTGAAAGAATGCACAGAACTATAAAACATATTTATTTATATGGAAAATTCGTCAAGAGATTAGATAAGGCAATATGTGCTATTATGAAATTTGTTAATGATAAATTAATGAATTGAGGCATGCACATGGCAGGTGCAGGCACGGTTGGTTAGTGCCCTCTACTTCAAGCAATGAAATGTATACCGTTAAGAAAATAAAAGAAAATTGTTCATGTAAATTAGTGTGTGAAGATTGCGAAGTTTGTATACACTGCTATACTTGTACATGCTTGGATTCATGTATAAAATGGAACATGTGTAAATATTATATTCACTCAGTTTGCAAGTATACTGATTTGACTAAAGAAAGTACCATTACAAATACAAATTTATTAGCAGGTAAAGTTTGATATATCGTAGTATATAAAAAAATGTATTATTATAAATATACATGGTTATGCAATGGTTGCTAAATAGCTAAAATTACAGATTAATTTTATTGATAAAATTTTTGGAAATTCACTTTATGACATAAAAACACTGTATAAATCTAAAAAAAATATGCTTCTAAAATTGTTTATTTTTTTTTTAAATTTGGTATAGGTACTGCTGTTATTTGAAGTTTTCATACAAAAAGTATGTACACTTTAATATAGGTAATTTTCCTAGCTTGGGTGGCTTAGTCTATATGAAAAACTTAAAGCTTTTTCTTTGGTTGTTATGTTAGATCGACATATTATATTGATAAATATTGAACTATTTTTATAAATCTAATTTATTAACTTTATTTATTATAAAATGTTCAAACACTTAGTGTTTTAGAGTCTTTATTTAATTTATTTATTTTACACTGACACTATTATTCTAATTTATATACTTCGTTTATTTCCCGCGTTACAATTCAAACTCGACTCGATACAATTATTTTTCTTAGACTAACTATTTACAATAAAAACTCTCTATATATATTTAATAGCCGTTATCTGGAGTCCCATAGAATTCGGCCGGTGACCCTTGCTGAACTCATCGAACGCAATGGACGTCAGACAGGTTTTACCGGAGGGGACCCTACTAAAAAATACTTGTTAGAAAAATATGTTTACAGTTTAGATATGAGTCATATTTATCGTAACAATATAATGGGTGGCAGTAATACTAGACACTTCGATATATACCTAACTTTTATATTTAACTTTTCTTTTTTTCAGGCTGTGTAGAACTTATTTATAGACCAAATAAATTACTTATCTGATATATTATTAATTTAATTTAGGTGAATATGAGAACCTGGTGATTGAATGCGATGACGAGAAAAAGGCTTTAATAGATTTGGTTAGCAAAACAAAAAGAGATCAGGAAAGTTATCTAAAAGAAGCTAAGGAAAAATTAATTTTACAGCTAACAGAGCAAATAAATGATTTAATTTATTTCGAATAATTAAAGGCTGTACAAAAAATCGTAATCCCGATAAAACCCATCATAAATAAAAACATTATACCCCAAAGAAAATGTTTTCCCAGCAAAAAAAGGAGAAAAGTTCAAAATTGCAGAAGCTCTCCTCAGAAGAAGACAATATGCTAGCTGCAAAAGTTTTAATTCAAAAATAAATTATTTTTTTATGTCAATAAATATGTTTTAAACTAAGTTTTGTTTTATTTTTTAAGAAAAAAAATACAGAATCTTGTTTGAAATGCTATTTTCTAAATAGTTTATAAAATTGCTTAGTCAAAATTCTAAATGCTCAGTAAATAATACCAAAAAATTTCTTGTATTATTAACAAAATATTTTATAACTATTTACCTATCTTCAAAAACTCTCCCTGAAAAAAAAACTAGAATTAATTTTATTCTTTTCTTGTCTCAGATGGCGTTTTTGCTATAACTATTAACAGTGGCAGATCTAAACATTTGCCTTGAGAGGGGAAATTTCCAATTACAAACACCAACCAAAAGACATAAAAAGGGTAAACCAAAACTACATAAAAGACATAAATTATATGCATTAAGTTCCCTAAATTTAAAAAAATGCTGATATTGACATGAAAAGATCAATGAAATCTGTACCACTTTTAAACTCTACAAGATACATCACTTTACAACCAATTATACCTTCTCCATTACTGAAGGTTGGCTATAACTACAGTAAATTGCTCTCTATCTTGAGTTGTTCTTAGTATCGAATGTGTGTCCATGCCTGTCCAGTCTCTAACATTCTTCAACCAGGAGTATTTTCTTCTTCCTGAACCTCTTCTTTCTTCCACTTTCTCTTCCATTATAAGTCGTAGGAAGTTATATTTTTCTCCTCTGTAAATATGTCCTAGATAACTCGTTTTTCTGTTTTTTACCATATTTAGGAGTTCTCTCTCAGTATCTATTCTTCTTAGCACCTCTTTGTTGGTCACGTGCTCTGTCTAAGAGATCTTCAGCATCCTTCGAAAAACCCACATCTCAAAGGCTTCTATACGCCTTATACTTGTATGTAATTCCGAGAGTCCATGTTTTCACTCCGTATAGCAATATGGAATAAATAAACGTTTTTACAAATTGGTATCGGATATCCCACGATAACGTAGGAATTAGGAATTTTTTCATTCGTTGATTACTTTTTGATTGATTACTCGTTGATTACTCGTTCATTACTTTTGATTTATTTGTGTTTATATTTAGTCCCAAGTTTAGTCGTTGTAAACCCTTAGCACTGTCCGCAATAATATTCTCCGTTGATTTTTATTCCTTCTTTAATATTTTCGAGGGCATGTTGAAAAATCTTTTCGGAATATATTAAATAACAGTGGAGAAAGTACACAGCTATGACGAACTCCTCTTTTTATTGGCAATTATGCTGTCAGACGATTGTCTATTTTGATCGACGCCATTTGATCCCAAAATAATTTTTTTAATAAGTGCTACAGTGTTATGGTCTATACCATGTTGTGTTAGGGTTTCTATGAATTCTGTGTGTTTTACGCGATCAAACGGTTTTTTGTAGTCGATAAAACAGAGAAACACGTCTTTTCGCTGATCATGGCATTATTGTAGTAATATCTAGAGGCCAAATAACGCCTTCCTTGTACCAAGGGAGACGTTATTTGGCATTCTTTGTAGATTCTTTTCTCTGTATATTCGTTGATGAACAATTTTGAGTAAAATTTTCAGAAAATGGCTCATCAGGTTTATATAATCAGAACTGTGAGCATCTGTTGGTTTTATTTTTCTTGCTTTATCATCTCTACGTATATTTCAACTGGACCTGAGGCTTTTCGTGGCTTTGTCGTATTGATTGTTTTTCTAACTTCCGATGTTGATATATCAAGTATTGTTTCTTGTATTATATTCATTTGTGGTTCTGTTCTCTCGTCATGAAACAGATCTTTGATGTATTTGTTCCACATATCTTCTACATTTTCTGGACTAGATACTATTTGGTTTTTTACGTCTACTAAAGTTGTTGTGTAGTGATATTTTTCTTTATGTTTGTAACGTCCTTAATCTTTTTGTATTGTTACGAAAATGCATTCAGCGCGGCCCGTCTAACGGTTGCATCTCGAAGCATCTCGGCATCGAGAATCATCGATGAGTAGATCCCTCGAAGGCAAGGGAACGATCGGTCACGTATACGCCTAGAGGTGGGAACTTTCTAGAAAATAGTAACTTTGGTATATATATGTAACGATCTTAGGAGTAAGTTTAGTTGATAAGAGAATACCGAACTGTAAAGTTATAAATAAATATATTTATATAAATTCGAACCACTCGTTTTATTTAATCACGCTACAGTTGGTGTCACCGTGTGAGGACAACTGATTTATTTAAAAATAAATTCAACAGTGGAAAAAAAAGACTTTTGAACTTTTGAAAAGTATTGTTCGTCGGGAACATCCGCGTAGTTCGGTAGTGATCGTTGTACGAAAGAACATTTAAAAAAAGTACGTGTGTGCCTGACCAAAGATGCTGCTAGTAGAACTTTCAGTGAAACAGTTGCGTGAACAACTAGAAGAACGCGATGAAGACTGCAGCGGGTCTAAGAAGATACTACAAGAACGACTGAAGACTGTTCTCAACAAGAATGGAGAAGACCCAGAGACATTCCAGTTCCAGTCAGCAGAAGAAGCAGTGTTAACGAAAATAAAAAATGTGTCGCAAATGATTATTGAACAAAATTCTAAAAAAATTGAAGAATCTTCTAAAAAAACTGATGATAAATTCGAGAACGTTTCCAGAAGATTCAATGAAACGTCTCAAATTATTAAAGAAGTAGCTAGACAAAACGACCAGAAACTCGAAAATGTGTCAAAAAGATTCGACGAGAAATTTGAAAATGTTTCTCAAATGATGGAAGAAACTTCGAAAAAGAATAATGAGAAATTTGAAGAAGTTTCCAAAACATTCGAAAAAGTAGAAGAGAAGATCAAACAGTTAGAGAGCATGATAACTAACACAAAAATGCTACCACCAGTTAATACGGTAGCTTTAGATCCGGTAGTAAAAGAAGAATCACCGAGAGACGAAACGACACATCATATGAGATTCAAATTGCCACCGTTTGATGGAAAGTCCTCTTGGTCCATATACCTTAGACAATTTGAAGCTATTGCGACAGCCAATCATTGGACAGAACAAGAAAAAGCTGTATCCTTGACTGCTGCTTTACGAGGTGATGCTGCAGATATCCTAAGATCGATTCCTAAGGGTCAAGAAAAATGTTACCAGACCTTGTTCACTCGACTAGACAAACGTTACGGAGATGCCCATCTACAACAAGTCTACAAAGTACAAATAAGAAGTAGAATTCAACGAGCAAGTGAGAGTTTGCAAGAATTTGAAGCAGATATTGCTCGTATAGCGCTGTTGGCCTATCCAGAGGCACCAGCCAACATTTTGGAAGAAATTGCTGTAGATGCCTTCGTCAATGGGTTGAGAGACAGTGAACTACAGAAAGCTTTACGACTAGCAAGACCGAAAGTTTTAGATGAAGCGCTCACCATTGCCTTGGGACATGAGATAGCTAGTCGAGTTTCACGGAGCTATCAAGTACGAACCTCTGAAGAGAGTGACGAACGAAACGATAAACGTCTGGAGGAAATCGTACGGAAAGTAGTTCGTAACATGATGCCGAAGAGACGTGAACCCAGATGTTGGAATGGTAACAACGAAGGTTACATTCGCCACAAAGGGCAAGAAAATAATACAACAGTCAGAAAGCTAGAACAGATCGAGCACGCTAGAAAAAGTCTTTCAAATGCTGATGTTCAATCAAGACGGCCATACAGTGAAAATCGTAATCATTGTCTTAAATTAGAAGAACGACTTTGCCCCGTGAGGCGAACCACCGTTATTAATGATCAATGGCAGCCTCAACAGCTACAAGACGCACAAGCAGATGATCCATGTATAAAAAGAGTATTGGATTGGGTGCGTCGAAGTGAAAGACCTTCTTTACAAGACATTAGTGCATGTAGTCCCGAAGTCAAGTGTTACTGGAGCCAATGGAATTGCCTAGTGCTGAAAGATGATCTTCTGTATAGAACCTTTGAGAACGATGATGGTACAGAAACTAAGCTTCAGTTGATTGTACCTAAAAGTAAAGTGTCAGAAGTATTGCGTCAGTTGCATGACGGTGCATCAGGTGGACACTTTGGTATTACGAAGACTCTGCAAAAGCTTCGAGAACGGTTCTATTGGGTGAACTGTAAAGATGATGTAAGAAGATGGTGCCGGAAATGTGAACTGTGTGCAACTAGTAATGGTCCAGTTGGTAAAAAAAGGGCACCCATGAAACAGTACAATGTTGGTAGTCCTATGGAGAGAGTAGCAATCGACATTGCAGGTCCACTTCCAGAGACGAATGATGGAAATAAATATATCCTGGTAGCCATGGATTATTTTACGAAATGGACTGAGGCCTATGCGATACCAAATCAAGAAGCTGCTACCGTTGCAGAGGTACTTGTTAAAGAATTCTTTAGCCGATTTGGTGTTCCCTTGGCGATCCACTCCGACCAAGGGCGAAACTTCGAGTCAAACCTTTTCCAAAACGTTTGTAAATTGATTGGTGTCAATAAGACCAGAACAACACCCCTGCATCCTCAATCAGATGGAATGGTCGAGAGGATGAACCGAACGATGGGTAAACACCTGTCCAAAGTTGTATCAAAACATCAAAGAGATTGGGATCAGCACATTCATTTATTCTTAATGGCATACCGCTCGGCTGTGAATGAAACTACAGGCCAGACTCCAACCTGCCTGATGTTAGGTCGTGAAGTTCGTTTGCCCTGCGACCTAGAGTTTGGCTGCAGACCTTCCGAAGAACATGTTGCAAGCGAAGATTATGTCGATCGTCTGAAGTTAAGAATGAACAGCATTCATGAACTTGCCCGACAACACATCCAGTTAGCCAGTGACAGAATGAAAGATCAATACGATTCTCGATGCAAGAATGAAAGCTATGAAGTAGGTGACCTTGTTTGGCTTTATAATCCACAACGTCGTCGTGGCTTGTCTCCTAAACTGCAAAGACAATGGGAGGGTCCGTATGAAATTAAAAAGAGAATAAATGACGTAATATACCGAATTAAGAAGTTGCCGAAAGGTAAACCAAAAGTAGTTCACATAAATCGTCTTGCCCCTTATGCTGGCTCAAATGAAACCGAAGAAGTCCGAACCCTTCAACATGAGATCAAAGATAAACGGCGACCAAGCTTTAAGGAGTTTATGTCAAATTACGCAGAGCGAAAGAATGCTAGATTCGGCGTGACGACAGAAGTTCAGCAGGATCTTTTTAGTGTTCCGCATAACGTCTCTCTAGCCCACTGTGTTGCCCAAGATCTTGAGATGACTAAAGGAATCTCATCCGTATTTTATAAAAAATTTGGTAGCTTGGACGAGTTAAAAAACCAGCAGCCTAAAGTTGGAAGAGTGCTGAGATTAGAAGATGGTTCTCGATCTTTGCTGTATATGGTGACCAGGAAGTCGTATACAGACAGGGCAACTTACGAGGATATATGGTGTGCTCTAACTAATTTGAAGAAAATCGTCTGCAATTACGACATTAAGAATTTGGCCTTACCCAAGATAGGCCATGCACTAGATAATCTGGATTGGAAGATTGTCAGAAGCATGCTTGAAGTGATCTTCCGAGAAACCGGCGTAAGAATTAATGTGTGTTGTACTAATCAGAAGAGATCGTGTCCTTCAAAGACAGTATACTGTTATTTCTTTCTGAGGGGTGCATGCAGAGCTGGAGATTCCTGTAGATTCCGCCATCCTGGGCCTACATATGGAGTTGCTGATCGGGACGCTCAGATCTAAGAGGGGAGCAGTGTTACGAAAATGCATTCAGCGCGGCCCGTCTAACGGTTGCATCTCGAAGCATCTCGGCATCGAGAATCATCGATGAGTAGATCCCTCGAAGGCAAGGGAACGATCGGTCACGTATACGCCTAGAGGTGGGAACTTTCTAGAAAATAGTAACTTTGGTATATATATGTAACGATCTTAGGAGTAAGTTTAGTTGATAAGAGAATACCGAACTGTAAAGTTATAAATAAATATATTTATATAAATTCGAACCACTCGTTTTATTTAATCACGCTACAGTATGCATTAAAGTGGTCAGGCCTTTTTAGTAAATCTCCTAGTTCCTCACAGTTGGTGCTCATCCATTCTTTTTTGGCTCTCCTGATTTTGTTTCGGATGATTCTCTGGGTTTCTTTATAATTTTCTTCATTGCAATTTTTGTAATATCTCCTTATGTCCATCAGTTCTAGGACTTCTTCTGTCATCCATGCACTCTTTGTTTTTCTGAAGTTATCTTGTAGTTGTTCTCTTTGTATAGTTGTGATTGTTGTTTTGAAGGTGTGCCGAATACTTTCTATTGTTTCTTCTGCTTCCGCGGGTGCTTCACTTAACTTTTCTTTGTGTGTATCATTGAGTGTTTTCTCTATGTCTGCCTGTACTATTTGATCTTTAAGTTTTTTAAGGCTAGGTTTTATCTTCTCTATGAATTTGATTTTCTTTAGTTTAATTGAAATTTTACCAAAAACAGCATTGTGGTCGGAACCAATGTCGGTCCCGGGATGTTTTAACTTCCTGACTCCATTTCTATAACGTTTGTCAATTAATATATAATCAATCTGATTTCTTATTATGCGGTTTTGATTATCGCCAAGTGCTTTCCATGTATATAATCTTCTTTTTGGTTGTTTAAACCAGGTGTTTGGGATCATTAGATTTTCTTCTTCGTAAAATTGGACCAGTATTTCTCCACTATCATTTCTTTAGCCCAAACCAAAGTCTCCTACTACGTCTTCGGTCCGCCCTTCACCTACTTTGGCATTAAAATCTCCCGTAATAATGTTTACAGCCTTTTTCTTTGTGTCCTTCATTAGCTGTTTGATGTCTTGGTAGAATTTTCGTACTTCTCTTTTTGGATTTTCTGCTGTAGGAGCATATACTTGAATAAAGTTAGTATTACGAGGAGTGGTATTAATTTGCAGCATAGCTAGTCTATCAGATACAGGTATAAAGTTCTTTATACATTAACTGCTTTTCTGGTCAACTATAAATGCCACTCCGTTATAATGATGAGGATCGTCATGACTAGCATAGTATTTTACATATTTATCGATCTTTGTCTGTCCAAATCCGGGCCATCTAACTTCACTGACTCCGAGAATGTTGACTCCTATTCTTTTCATTTCTCTCACGATGTTATGAGATTTTCCTGGCATAAAGACAGATTTTGTATTCCAAGTTCCAATTTTTAACTCGTAATTTTTGTTTTCCACTTTAGGGTGGTTCCTAGCATTTGTCGTGGGGATTCTTAGCACCCCTTGACCATCTAAGGCCTGACATGGCTTTTTGTTTTCCGTAATTTGCCATAGTTATAATAACTTGGGAATATTTAATGAATTATTAATCTGTCTATTAAATATCCTGAATATCTAATAATATTTCTTCTTCTTCTCATGACGCCGTCTCCTTTCGAAGGGTGGCGATCCAAATGGCAATTGTGGTTTTGGAAACTGCTGCACTAAAGATTTCTGCGGATGAGCGGTCGAACTACTCCTTAGGTCTTTCAGCCGTAAGTTGTATAATATTTAATAGACTTTAATGTCTATGCCATTAAAAAAATTACTCCTTGTATTTGATCATTAAGAACTCTTCGTTTTCGTACATTTTGCATATTTATATCACAACGTTACAACATTACTTAAAAGTAACCAGCAAATTATATGCAACTAACTGCTCTCTGAATTCAGAGAGAATGAAGCTTTTTCCAATTTTTAGAAGTTTGCCACTGCACATCCAGAACTCGCGTCTCTTCACTGTCTTTTGCTAGTGTAGTAGCAAAGAAGGACCGAATTAAGAATGAGTATATTAAAAAGTCTAGGAAGAGTCTAGGGATGGCAACGATTGATAACAAAATGGGGATTGATATAGCTTTGATTCAAGATAGAAAATTATGGAAAAATATAATCAGGAAAAACAGCGCTGTTTAGGGATAAATTCAAATAGAATGATGATGATGGTGACTATGCATTGTTATTCGTAATTCCACAAGATGAAAGAAAAGAAATAACAAACTTTGCAAACTTGTATTAAAATAAACGTCACTTCTTACTACTTAGCCTAATCCATCTTTTGTGTTAAGGGGAGCTTAAGTACTAATGCCCACTAACGACCCTGCCTGGCTTTCTTCTGTCAGTGGTTCTTAAACATAAATAATATTTGGTACAACATACTTGGGTTAAATTAAAATAAAATAAAAATTAAGAAATGCCTTTTATTTATGGCACACAATCAGTTTGTTTTTAATTTTACAGTATATCCTAGCGATACAAACCATTTGTTTATAGATTTAAATAAAATCGAATAAAATAAAACTAAAATATAAAGAAACATTTTATTTATGTATTGGGGGGAGGACTTTTAAAAACCGCACTGTATATGTTGGCAGTAACAAAACGTACAAATATTCGAAAATAAAACTAATAAATAAGTTGAAAATAAAAGAACTCATTGTATTTAATTTCGTGTATAAGTAATCGTAATTGTACACCATTATATTTAGTTCCTTTTTCTGTCAATCGCTGTCACATTTAATTTCTGCTTAACTATCATCATCATCATTATTATCGTCACTGTCATCACTATCTCCGTTATTTATATTTATAATAATTGGTTCGATATCATCTAACAAATTGTCAATTTCCTATATTTTTTTTTCTGTTGCTATTACGTGGTTTACGTAGTTTTTCCATTTCTCTGGCGTAATAACCTGGTACGCTGCTGTAATTAAATTTCGAAATTCAGCTTCTTTAAAATTCGCGTTGCGTCCAGCTATATACCTACCGTTTCACTTCACTTCAAACCATTTCGATGGGATTGAACTAACAGTGGTAGGGTGGGAGCCTGAGAAGCTTCACATTGTGCTTTTTGGCAATATCTTCTATTATGTACCTGTCATATGTTGCTTTGAAGGCCTTGACTACATCAAGTAACTCGCATTTTAGGTGGACTTTTTCAAAAAATAGGTCCTTTGACATAAGCCATTCTTAAATATCTTTTTTTAGTGTTGAATTGTTGGGAATTTGTTCTAACTTTCTATTGTGATAGGAGGCATTGTCCATTACCACAACAGTTTTTTCTGGCAAATTTAGTATTAAGTTATTTTCGAACCAATCTTGGAAGGTCGGTACATCCATTTCGTCGTGGTAGTCCTAAGTATTTGGCTTTGCCAAAAATGTGAGCTCTTCTTCATCAACAAATCTACTGGTAGATCCTGCGTGAAATAAAATGAACCGTGCAACACGAGCTGTTGAAGCTTTAATCCTATTGTCAGATCATGAACAAAAGCATTGCGATGAGATGTAATTGTTATATCAACCCATTATTTTTTCATACTCTGCCCAATATTTACCCATAACTCATCCAAATACACTATGTTGTATGATTCTGCACGGTATTTACGAATTGCGCGTAAATAACGAGATGATTTCTGGTTTTTGAATCAAAATTGAATTTCTGCTACGTTTTATCAACACAAAATCCATATCACTCAGCAAGCGATGTAGCGTGGCACGTGAAAAGTTGGGCAAAGTTTCTTCGACGTTTACAATAGCTAATATGGTGTTTATTGTTGGTGATATGTTGTCACGAAAAAATTAATGAACTATTCTACGAATTTGGCCCCTGACACCTTCATCGTACTTGTTGTCACGAGAATTAGCAACCTTTCACTTCTTGGGCCTGCTCTTTGGAGATTGTAATCCAGCAGGTGATGAATATTCCTGTCGTATGCTAAACAATTTCGCAAACACCACTTATTTCTGGCACTTTCCTAATTATACTTGATGCAGAATCGTTGTTATCCTGATTAAGATAATAATTAATAATATTCATTAGTATCGGCTTCTCTGAAAGTTTCAGAGCTTTTCCACGTTTCCATTGAACAATTTCCCCCATTTTGCGGTAAAAATTCAACAACAGCCACCAACAAATAATAACAATAACAAAACAGTAACAGTACATCCAAGATAGTACAAATAATCGTAACTCAAATATGTTTACGCGCTCCGAAGAACAAATAAAGACTAATTAACGCCCTGGATGTATCAAGCTTTTAAACATATTCTGTACAATAATTACTTTAATTGCTTCTCAATTACTGAATAACTTAGAAGAAAGTATTTAAAAAACTTTGAAAAAAATCTTTATTTAATGCACATTTTATTATACTACTGCTACTAATAAAAGATAAAAGTTGATAAGTTACTATTAGAAACAAATATAATATAGTATTGTGTAAAATTATTAGCAAACGATATTTGTAAATTACATAAAATTGTACGTGAGGACTTGTTGAGAACTCCTGGTTTATTACGTTTATTTTGAAAGATAGATAATAGACAACGCCATCGCTCACTGCATAAAACTGGCAACGTCTTGGCGAAATTCCCAGAGAAATGGGAATGGGAATGGGAATTAAAATCAGGAGTATTTTTTTCTATATATACATGAAAAGGACCTGCATCACTGCTCTGATATAGAAATTGTTCTCTTACATTTTCTGTAGAATTATTAGAAGTTTTACCACTTACAGCTTCCCAATCAGACTGCTTTTGTCGATTGTACTGCTTGAAGAGTAAACTTCCCTGAAACGGTACCATGGTTTCATCGATGCAAAATGTTTTCTCTGGTGTAAATATTTTTTGATAGTTGATTATGATTATGATTTGGTCTATAAGTGGTTGCACTTTATACAGTCGGCCTCCTTCTGGGTACTTAGAGTTAAATGAGAAGTGCCACATTTTCAGAAGTAAACTCAAATACAAAAAACACTTCATTGACCAATAATCCCGAATGGAATTCATTCGCACTATTCAAATTTAGCCGAGTAAACCTAGAAATTGTGCAATTTTCTTTCTAGTGGTTGGCTCACATGATTGAGCACGGACTTGTTTAGATACATTATCGTTTTCCATAAGGAACTTAGTTACATACAAAGTGGTTAGATTAGTCATAACATCCAGGATGTTAATATCTACAAGAGCTATATAATTATTTATTGGTTTAAGACCTTGTAATGCAGATTGCCAATCAGGATTTCTACCACTTCTGTAAGTTTGGTCAAATTCTAAATGTTTTTCACGGGGTCACAAGTCTGTTGTCATTCTAGTGTCAGGTTCTTGTACAAGTAGAGCCGAATTATCCTCAATATCAGATCTTTCTTCTTCTGACGCCGGGGTACGATCTTCAATATCTGGAATTGCAACATCCTATGGCTCATAATTTGGTTCTTGTGCTGCTACTGCTGATTTACCTTCAATGCACTTAGTTTCAAGTCTGCGACGTTTACGTAGACAATTGGAGTATCATCTCCATTAAGTACGACAGTCTCGGGATTTTCTATGAATCTATCCCTTTGATGAACGGGAGGTAAGCCAGTGTCAAGTCCGAGACGTAAAACGATTCCGGTTCGAATAGTTGACTTCTGAAGTGAAACTAAGCTGTAGTATCTATTAACAGCAGTTGAAGCCTGTAATTCGGGAAATCGTAAAGTCTGGCTTGGCGATCCAATACCTGTCGAAACTTTGAAGCCTACGACATTTAATCCTTGTTCACTTGAAGACGCTTTTGTGTTAACGAAAATGTTCCATTCCTCTGCGGTAGGTTGTGCATCTTGCCAGAATTGAACAGTATTGGCATTAAATCTATTGTTTCCTCCAAGTGTAATATTGGGAAGGAACTGTGATGCGAGTCTAACCGTAGGGACGTCTAACCGTAGCGAGTCTAGGTCGGGAACTGGGGGCTATCAAAACATAGCGACATATGTTTTGATAGCTTCCAGAAAGGAAACCTTCCAGCGTCGGGTCGTCGCCTGCTAGTATCAACGGCAGTATTGGCACGTTATCAGCACCAGAAATCTTAAAATTTCAGATATTTGCTAGGATCCATGCTGCTGGTCTGGGTAGGGTATCACACCTTCCATCAATGTATCTCTGTTGGTCGGTGTAGTGTATAAACCGACGTATTCGAGAATATTTCCTACAGCGTACGGGCCCTTAGTTTGGGCTGAGGCGATCCGGGATATTGCGACGTACTGGAATACCTTTCTATATATGTTCATGTTCGGGTGAGTCAACTGCAACTGAAGGGATGAGCACTCTGTTAATCCAAGCTCTACATCTGCGGACGCTTAAATGTCCTCTGCAATCTTTTCATTCTTCTTACCTCGTCTCTTATCTGTGGGGCTTTGACGAGCACCATTTCCTTCCTTGTTCGGTTCTTTCTTAGGTTGTTCGGTAGTATTAGAAGATATATGCTTTTCCACGGCAATATCTGTTATAGCTGAATCCATCTTATTAAAGGCGAATAGAACTGGGTTCTTTGACGTTTCAGTCAAAATCTTACCATGATTAGATGTGCTGGGCATATCATCAAAATCGAGGTCATTGCTTATATCGTCGTCAACACAAGAAAAACTCGTAACTCCATTTTCCTTAATTTTTCAGGAGAGCCTAAAAACAGTAACATTTTCACTGATATCTTTTATTTGATAAATAAGGACGATTAAACAACTATATGTTGAGTTTTTAGGTCATATTAGGCTGAATTATATCAATTTTAATTTCAAAATCTAGCAGATATAGCTAAAAATACAGAAAATTTGGAGTTACAGGTTTTTCTTCTTTTAAATAATTGATGGATTCAACCATTACTTGATGGAAATTCATTTTATCTAACAATAAAACACTGAAAACTTCAAGTTTTCAAACTTCCACAAAATTTAAATCTTATCACTACAGCTATTTCGGCTGATAGCCTTTCTCAAGTGATCTATTTTTGGCTTGGGTTTACAAATTTATAGTCTCTAATGAAATAGGTTGAGGAGGGGAGAACTGTTTGTCTCAAGTTGGTCATTCAGAATTATATCTGTGTTTTTTAATTTGTTGATTTCCATAAGCTATCTTTGTTAGAATCTATGGAAATCAACTAATTAAAAAACACAGATATAATTCTGAATGACCAACTTGAGACAAACAGTTAAAAATAAAATTTAGTGTTTATTTTATTACCTACGTTAGAAATAAATAGCCTCATTTTTCAACAATAAATAAAATTTTAATCTAAAATAAATCTAAAATAAAATCGCATAAATATGTACAAAAACAAGTGTAGTACAACAGTGACGTGATAGGACTTAAAAAAAACAAAGTTAGTGAGGGAGATTGACTATTTTTTAAATACTGAAAGTGTTCGAATCTCTCTTTTTTTTAATGGTATTCTATTTGTGTAAAGCTTCGGCAGATCTGCGAAATTCTTGGGTATCACATTCTGATTTATTCGATAACGTAGTTCAATCCAATTTTCACCAAATCTCAACTTGTAATGAATACCTTGTGGTGAATATTTTATAGCTCTAATATTTGTCACAACTGCATCACCCTTTTTTACCCGGTCGGATACTGCTTACGTATTTTACTGCTCTGAAGTCCTTAAAAAAATCATGGTATAGTTGAGTTACTACAAATAGATTTTCCTTCCGCGCTCTTTTGCATATTTGTATGTAATCACCAGGCACATTAATATCGCATCCTCTTAATTGTCTCTCAATTGTACTGTGCATCATGTCGGCCTCCATCTGGGTGTGCCCTTTCTCAAGGTATTTTTGTATAACTGTTACCTTCTGCTTTAAACAAAAGTTTAAAATTGCATTAGCTAGAGTAACATTACGATTTTGGTAAGTACATCCATCGCTAAAAATAATTATTTCACGTACGTTTTCCCCAAGACAACTCCCTTCAGTATATTTTTCTAAAATACTTACGATCACACTAGCAATTTCGGCACTGGTAAGATTCTTAGGTTAGGTTAACATTGCATATCTTACCCTGTACAGATTAGTCACTTTGAGACAAAGTATAAACACTTGTTTGCATCGTTTTCATTAAACAGAAAATTATTTTTACAAAATAACATAACTAATATGAAGAAGACCATGGCTACTTTAAAATTGCGAAAATAAATTTGCTACATAATACCACTGGAAAGATATGGAAAAAAATTAATAGGATAGTAAAAATTAATGAGATAATATGTGCAAAAGGAGCTTAGTATACACGAAAAAACTTAGTTTAGTCTAAACATTTTGGTTAAGTGAATCACTTTTTTCTTCTTTTCATAAGTATTTGATTAATATAATGATGTTATGTGTGAAATAAACGAAAATATGCAATTGAGAGAATGAATGGAACGATAGAATGGATTTATTTAAGATAAAATCTACGTAAATTGTATAGTATTTTAAGAATGTCTATAATATGAAGTGATACGGGCTGGAATTTAATTAAATATTTTCAGGATCGGCTTTCATTTATCTGTTCAAAAATTTTGTCTTACAGTAAGTTTAGATTTTTAGAGAGGCACCAGTAGATATCTGTGAAAACATTAAGGTAAATAGACAATATAAACAATAAAGAGAAATAGTGATGAATGCTCGAATAAATGAACTTTAATCAAATAAAAGGCGGGTATTGAGCACAGTATTTTATTAAATCTTGCCCAAGCACTTTCGCTTTCAGAGCATTTTCAGGAGTATCTGGAAATTTAATTAACTGAATTGTGTTGTAAATAAACTCTGATAATATAGAAACTAGTGTGTCACAGAATCTTACAACAGGACTTATGGGATAATTATGTATATGGATTTTAGGTAGTCTATATAACTAACCTAGATGTTATAGAATTCGATACAGTTAACAGATTAGATTCAGGTTACCAATTTCACCCTAGAGTCTTAAATCTAAGTAACATTAACTTTTCAGAGGATGAATTGTATTTTTTAGGATTAGGCCTTAAGTTTTCTTGTCAGAATTTTAGGTTAACTGAGTCTAGGAGGCTTTGCAGTGGAGATGGATACTCTGATAGTACTGAGTGCTGAAATTAAACAATTATTTGAAAAGCTCTTGCATTATCTTACTTCAACAACAACAATGTAAGTACAAACTAAATTTTTATAGAAATGACCTTTTGATAAAGCGTCATTTTTCCTTTTGCATACCATACAAATCATGTTCCATTTTTTTTTGGAAAACGTTCCTAGTGATCACTTTTTATTCTTCGTACAGGTTCATGTATTTCGTTTCTTATTGTCCTGTAATTATCGTATGCCTTTTGTTTCTTGGTTGGCATGCATTTCAGGTAAGCTTTTTTCTTGCCTAAACATTTTTCTTTCACTTCTGTACAAAACCATTGAGTTCTTCGCTTTGGGAACTCCATGAGTGAATTGGTAATGGAGATGTTAAAAATGTTAATTCTTTACTTCACTTTTTTAAAATATAAGATAAGGTGCTTATTCTTATTGTCAGTTACAAACATCAATCGAAATTATTTACTTCTGCTTTCTTTTCCATTCTATAGTGCTGCTAGTGTCATTGTTTCTTTGATTAGGTTTCTATTTATTGTGGTACGCAATCTATCTACGAATACCAAACGCGGTATTATACAAACCGCATAATATAATACACAAGAGGAAATGAATTAATTCATCCAGCTCAGAACAGAGAGAAATTTGCCATTGATCGCCAACTTCAACAAAGAAGGCACTTAAAAGGAGGAGGAGGATAATATAATAATACGAAAAAAAATTTTGCCTGGAAACTTTTTATTCGTAATCTTAAAATTGTTTCGTATTTTCATATTTTATCTAAGCAAATGAAGATTTTATTTGTTTAAATAAGTAAATAGTAAATTATTATTTATTTAAAGGTCTTAAAGAATATGTCCTCAAACCATACCTGTAAGAACTAATTATCATTTTGGTGACATCTAATCACACAATTACAAAATCAATAAAATTTTTGTAAGCATGTTTTATTCATTCGTTGGTACATTACTTCTGTCTACGTAATAATAGAAGGCTTTATTAGCATCTAAGCGCGGCCATAATTATCTGAAATAGGAGACAGATTTAAATAATAACGTCAAATTTGGTTATTGTAAAACACTCAGGTTATATTTTTATTAGTGGCGAAGTAATATCTATTATGTATGAAGATTGGCTTGTTTAAACGCAGTAATGAACAAGATTATTACAGTAGGTGATGAGAATATTAATTAACACTTATGACGTTAATATGTGATATTCGACAAAGGAGTTGTTAAGCGAGTATTGTTTAAAAAACTATTGTTTTTTAATTAATCAATTTGATTCTTAAATGTGATTTTAATTGCTTGTATGTTAAATGTAGTATGTACTTATATGTATTATAGGTGCCATCTGTTTTTGAATTAATGGTCATTGGGGGATCAAATTCTTCTTCTTTTTTTTCTTCTTTTTGTATAGACATGACTTTGTCTGCTTTTCAATGTGCCTTCAGTAAGTTGTCGTTCCATCGTTTTCGTGGTCTTCCTACTGATCGTCTTCCTCTTGGGAAACCGGAAACCTATTTGTTGTCACTCGGCTTATATGATCGTTCCATTCTACTCTTCTATTTCTTACAGACTTCTTGATGTTCTCCACCTTGCATCTACGTCGTACATCTATACTTCTAGTCCTGTCCCATAGTGTCTTACCATAAATTTTTTAAGTATTTTAATCTCTGCTGTTTCTAACATCCTTTTCGTCGTCTCTGTGCCAGGTCTTGTTTCTGCTGCGTATACCATTATTGGTCTGATGGCTGTTTTGTAAATTCTGCCTTTTGTTTCTTTGCCGATATTTTTATTTCTCCATATTGTTTTATTTAGGCGGACTGTGACTCTGTTTGCTCTATTTACTTGATCTTCCACTTCATTTTTCAGCTTTTCGTAGCTAGATAATGTGATACCTAGATATTTAAACTTCATCACTTGTTCTATTATCTGACCCTCCAGTTCCCATTTACATCTTAGTAAATTTGTTGTTATAATCATGCATTTCGTCCTGTTTGGTGAAATTAGTTGGGAAATGTTTTAATTTTCTGGCGGTTATATTAAAGTGGTACAGCATACGTTGTAAAATATATTTACTATAAGAGAGTAGTATTGCGTTGTCTTTAAAGCAAATGATTTTAAGTTGTTTTTCTCCCATTTGGAATCCGTTTTTAGTTCTTACTTTTTTTATTATTTCAACCATAATCAGGTTAAACAATAGAGGACTCAGGGAATCACCCTGTCTTATACCATTGCCAGCTTCAATAGGGTCGGTTAGTTCTTTTTCTACTTTTAACACGCCCTTCCGGTAGGGATCTATGTAGGAGTATCATACTAAGTCCTTATCTCTTGCCGTACTGCTCCACTATAGGCCGATCAGATATCAGCATATTCTAGAGATTCATTTAGAATTTTAAACTGCTGCGTTAGCCTTTTTGTTTTCTGTACACCGAGCTGGGGATTTGAACTGACATCTCTCGCATTGAAGCGAATGAGACGCCAGTCGCCCAGCCCGCTTGGCTATCCGATCGACATTCCGATATCCAAGTAAGTGGATAACTTCTTTTAATTTGACCTGGTCAAATGCCTTCGTAAGGTCCACGAAACATAGATATGCCAGTTTGTTGTATTCTAATGATTTCTCTTGCACTTGCCTCATTATAAATATGGCGGTGCATGATTATCCCGACCTAAAACCTTGTTGTTCTTCTTTTAGTGTTATAATTTCATTCAGTTTATTTGTTATAACTTTGGTTGTCAATTTTAGTGTTGTGTTTAATCAATTAATTCCTCTGTATTTTCACTGCCGATTTGTCTCCCTTTTTGAAGAGCGGTATTAGGATGCTTGATCTTCATTTTGAGGAATTCTGTTTTGTTCTATTATTTTTTGGATTAGTTTTAATAGTTGTTTGGTCAGATCTGGTCCTTCGTACCTTAGGAGTTCGTTCGGTATTCTGTCCTCTACTGGTGATTTTATATTTTTTAATTTCCTTAATGCTTTCTTTACCTATTCCTCCTCAATATTTTTTTCTTCGTCTGTCGTCACCTCTGGTTGACGTGTTGGTGGTTCATTATCGTCAGTTTTAGCAAATAGGGGTCGAAAGTAGTCTACCCATGTTTTCTTCTGAATGTGTTTCATTTTTATTAGTTCGTTCATCTCTTTTCTTTGATCATTCTCCATATTTTTTTTGTGTTTCGTAGAAGTCGTATTCCATCTGTTTTGAGAAATTCTGCCAGTGTTCCTTTTTTATTTGACTAACTAAAGTATTCGTTTAATTTCTGATTCGTTTATAGTGGTTGTATGCCTGATGTGTTTGTTGTGTTCTGTATTGTAAAAAGGCTTTCTTTTTTTCTTCTCATTTTGTCTTCACTTCCTCTCTAAACCATGGTATTTTCTGTTTTGATATGTGTGTTCGTTACTTTTCTCTCTCCAAATGATTATGTTGCTGCATTAATTATGTTCTTTTCTGTGGAGATCAAATTCAAATATCAAAAGTACAAAATGTAAACTCAGAAGGCATCCCAGATATCACAATAAAGGAAATAAAAAAATCTCTCACTGAGATGAAAAACAATAAATCACCTGGAGAAGATGGGATAGTCATATAACAAATCAAATAAGTAGGAGAAAAGTTATTAAATGTGTAAAAAAATTCAATGTTTAATCAAGAGGTGTAACATCCTCCCAATTAGTCCAGTAACTCGAGTGGAAAATAGGACTTTACCACCCAATTCTATCGCACTGCATGAATTTAGCTGAAAATATAGATTTAAGCTTGTCTTACCCTTTTCTGACCATTTTTATCCGAATTGTCAAATAAAGGCCTCTCCGCTTTCTCGGAGAGGCTCCAGCGCATTTAAGGTCTTCCTCTTGGTCTCTTCGCTTCGTACGGTCGCCAGTTTCCAACTAGTTTGTTCCATCTTCCATCTTCGAGACGTTCGCTGTGTCCAGCCCATTTTCACTTTAATTTTTCTGCTTGCTCCGCGGCGTCCCTTATTTTTGGTATATTCCGGATTGCTTCGTTTGTTTGTCGATTTATGAGTGAGATACCAAGCATTTGTCGTTCCATGGCTCGCTATGTTTTTTAAATATTCTCCATATTCATTTTTGCGAATGTCCAGGTTTAAGCTCCGTAAGTGAAAACGGGAACGATACAAGAGTCGAACACTTTAGTTCGAAGATTTTTATGGGATTATTTTTTGTCTTTCAGTATGTATGAGAGTTTTCCGAATGCGGCCCATCCCATTCTTACTCGTCTATACCCTTCTTTACAAAAGTTATATATAGACCAAGTGTGCTTTTTGTTTTTAAGAGGTTAAAACTACCCCTAAGTGGAAAAAATAAGAAAACACGTATTTAAGCGTTTTATGCATTAAAATATGATATGATATTTTTTACGATGTAAAATGCTTATCTTTTGATTTACAATTATTAACAATTCATTTATGGCTTGTGAAATATTGTTTCGTATACACTTATGCTATACATACTATATACACTTTTCTTTGCGAATGACCAGGTAGTAATTGCCGAAGACAGCTACGATCTTAGCTTTATTAAGACGACAAAATCAAAAGTGTGTAATCGTGCAAATATTTGGGGGTCATTTTCAACAAGAAGGGAAATAGCGCAGATGAAATCAGGGAAAGAATAAACAGGGGCAGAGCAGCGACCCGTGCCTTAAACTCTCTTCTCTGGCAAAAAACAATTCGAAGAGAAACCAAAAAACACATTTACGGTAGTATAGTCTAAAGTATTGCACTTTACGGTTCGGAAGTATGGGACGTCACCAAAGCTAATAGAAACAAACTTATGACGACAGAAATGGATTATCTGAGACGAAGCTACGGCAGATCGCAACTGGAGAGAGTTAGAAACGAACCAATAAGAAACGAAATGAAAATGGAGCGAAATATCAATGATGACATAGAAAGAAAACAATTAATCTGGTTCGGACATGTTAAAATAATGCGAGAGTCCAGATGGCCTAGAAGAGTAATGGAATGGGATCCCTCCCGAAAGAAGAAAGAGGAGACGACCACATAGAAGTTGGCGCAACGATATTGATATAGCAATAGCGGCAAGAGACTAGAGAGGCAACTGTATATGACAGAAAAAGATGGAAATTGGCCTTTAGCCATTTTCTTCTCTATCAGTTGTTCTAATGTGTACGTATAATCTAGGCATGATTTTCCTACTGTAAACCCTGCAATTTTTCCTATTATTTCAGTTTCTAGTTTTTCCTTGATAATTTTCCTGTAAAGTCTACCTACCGACGATATTATACTAATTCCTCTATAGTTTTCACATTTTTTCCTGTTTCCTTTCTTATGTATGGATGTGATGTATGCTTGTGTCCATTCCGCAGGTATTTCCTCTCCATTTAGTCCTCTTTCAAACTTT
This sequence comes from Diabrotica balteata, assembly GCA_918026665.1. NCBI lineage: Eukaryota > Metazoa > Arthropoda > Insecta > Coleoptera > Chrysomelidae > Diabrotica > Diabrotica balteata. The sequence goes on along the minus strand of OU898276.1, from coordinate 104,732,819 downwards.
CTGTGTAGCATGCGGGATAACTTTTCCGTTCCGTTTTTAATTAGTTCATTTGTTATCCCTCCGGGTCCTTTGGCTTTTTTGTTCTTCAATGTCTTGATTGCTCTCTTGACTTCTGTCAGACTTATTTCTATCTGGTCGTATGTCCTATTTCCTGCATGTTCTGTATTCTCTTCCTGAAATTGGGGACGGTTTTCTGTAAGTAGTTCTACGTAGTATTCTTGCCACTCGTTTTCACTAATTTTGCTGATCTGGGTTTTCTCTATCTTATTTCGTTGGAGTGCTTTTAATATTCGCCATGATTCTGAATTTCTCGTTCCTCCGATATGTCGTTCTATCTCTGTGCATGCTTGTTCCCATCGTTCGTTCTTTTCATTTGTTACTCTTTTCTTTACCTCTCCGTTTTTCGCTCTATATAGGTCTAAGTCTTCCTGTTTTTTGGTGTTTAGGTATTTTATGTGTAGTTTTTTTCTTTTCTTTTATATATTTCAATGTGTCTTCCCTTAATTTGATATTCTGATGGTGTTCTTTTGGTCGTCTTCTCCAAGAGCTTCTAAGGCCGCTTTTTCAGGCAGGTTTTTATGTGTTCATGCATTTCATCTAACGTGTCATATCTGAATTCTTCTAGTTTTTGGTCTAGTCTTCTTTTGTATAGATCTTTTATTGATTCTTCCTGTAATAGATGTAATTTGAGCCTCTTTTCGTTTATTGTCGTTCGCGCTGTAACAATCGATATATGTTTTTGTTTTGTCCAGATATAGGGGAATTCCATCCATGCCATCACAAGTTTGTGATCTGTTCCACACTCTGCCCCTCTTTTCACTCTGGTGTCTCTTGAGTCCATGTGTACTTATGTATATTTTTGTGTTTGTAGAATCCGTTCATAATTTTCAAATCATTTACTTCACATAGTTCTTTCAATCTTTCTCCGTTGTCGTTAATTGTGTCTTCTTCAAATGGACCAACTGTTCTGTCATTGTCTTTTCTTCCGACTCTTCCATTTAGATTCTCCACTATTATTATTTCTTGTTTAGGTTTTCTCTTACCCATTTGTTCCTGAAGTTGTTCGATAAATCGTTCTTTCTCATTGGCTGAACTGTCTTCCGTTGGACCGTATGTTGCTAGTATTATAATTTCTCTGCCAAACATCTTGAATTTCAGTTTGGCAATTCTCTCGTTTATGGGTTCCCAATCGTCTATAGATTTTTTCCATTTCTTCTTTAGTAGAATTCCAACTCCGGCTTTTGCGCGGTCTTTCTTTTCTACTCCGCTCCAACAATAGATTAGTTCCCCAATTCTTTCAGTGCCGTTTCCTTTCTTTTTTGTTTCCGTTGTGACGAGGATATCGAGATTCATCTTTTCGATTTCTGATGTTACTTCACTGGCTTTTGTTCTCCAGCCCTGCACATTCCATGTACCGATTCTTAGCTTTCTCTGTTTTTGTCTACGGTTGAGTTTCGAAGCCGGGTTTGTTAAACTCAAAGCAGAAGTGCCCCCCTCCCCGTATCCGATGGGACTCCCTCCTTCGGAAGTGTGGATTATTACCCGGGGATTAAATTTAAAATTTTTCATTTCTGCCAATTGTTCGTTAGCATTGGGATTTTTTAAGTGTGCTAGGTTGCTAATGCCTAACGCCATAACCCCCTTTTGGAGGACCTATTGTTCAGCCGTCCACTCTGGGTCAGACGCTGTTTGCAGCCGCCCACTCTGGGTCAGACGCTACTATTGTCAGTTGGTCCGCGTCGGGTATTTCATTTCCCCGATACCACCCATATCTGGGAGGTTCCTCTATCCGCCACCTGAAGACGCGTCTGGTAGAGGACTGACATCCTCCTCGGATAACCAACTTTTAAAAAACCTAAATCACTTCCTATGTGCGTAATAATGACGCGTCTTCCTTTGCCCGAAGGTGCTTTTAAGCTGGTTGAAAGTCCCTCATTAAAAGTGTGTCGTGAACTTTTAATATTTAAGTCTTGCCATACTTTGGATTTCGTATGACCCTGATTTAATCACGTCTCGTCCATATATTAATTTTTTTTGCCAAAAGGTCTAAAATCACGAATTTTTTGTAAATATTATCTCCGCCATATCACTAGTTCGTCTTAGTCGATTAACAAACTGTTCTCTTTATATACCGAAAATCCATTTCACGGAATCCTCTTTGTAATACCCGCATAGATATTTTATTTAAAGTATCATCTGCGTCTGCATTAATTTCTCGGTAAATAGACTTTAACGTGGACATTTCGTTCCTAAAATAAAATCCATGAACTGTTCTTCGGATTATACTTTTCGTAATATCGTCCAATAGAATTTCTGTATGTCTTTTGTCTGTATGTCTGAATAGGTTTTTGAAGTGGTTTATTACCTTGAATTATTCGAAAAACCGTATGAGCCGATATTTTCGTTAAATCACAATACAATGCCACGACGTCCTATATAAACATGTCTGCTTCTACGAAATCCCTCATAAACCGATTTAATCATTTGTTTTTCTTTCACAGATAACCACCTCCTTTTATCCGGTTTATTAACATATGTACTGCACATTGGTATTGATGCCATGTTACCCGACTGTGCGCTCATATAATACTTCTGAGTACCTGATTTAATTATTTATTTCCACTATTTGCCGGCGAGTTTGAACAATGTTGCCGTACTGCAATAAGAATATTACTTTCGAAAAGGATAATAATGCCCGCCTGTCCCTCTCTTGACTTTCAGGTATACCTCAACCACAATATAAACTGCACGCGGTACTAAATAATAAATTTCGCAACAAGGCCAGTATACTTTATCTAGTTCGGACTTATAGCAGATGTAACCGGCAAAAATGATAATTGAGAAGTAAATTTGTGTGCTAATAAATAAATAAATATATAGCCGCTTACTATAGAGTGTTTACGAACTACAAAATGTCTGCCCTGACAATCCTATTGAATTCAGGGTATAGTGTGCAAAATGCAGATTGTCATAATGGTCGCTAACATAATAAACGGATAGGTACTACAAGAAGAAGATCTATCTGTATATTTTTTGTCTATTTTATATTTTTCTTACATTTTGTATGTATGTTTTTACTAATTTTATCATCTTATTGCGGGTATCAAGCTATATGCTAAATAAACAAATTACAATCAAGAACACAATTTTTATTATAAAGTTTGTGAAAGCGAAAGATTTATCCATACCATCTATATGTCTTTTATCAAAATTTTACACAATTATTTTAATTCACCAGAGTTAAATATATACAAAAAACACTTTAATACACTATTAACATACAGTGAGTATATTAAAATTTTATTAGAAATCTAAATTATGGAGTTCTTCTTCTTTTGGTGCCTATTCGTCTCTAATATTGGCAATAATTCTGGATCATTATGGAATAACAATTTATTAATATTAGAATATGACAGATTTAGAATTAAATAATTTTATCCAGTCTCAGTCCTTATCTATTCTTATTAGTGCTGGATTAGATAACGGAAAATCCAAGGTGGCATTCTTAGGTATTTAATGTTGGGTGATGATGAGCTTTTAGTAGGAAATACTAAAAGAGAATTAGAGCTAAGATTAGAATTTAAAAAAATGAACACCTGCAAAGAAAAGGTCTGCGAGAAGGTTAACAACAAAATATGTAGAATGTTTATTTATAGATTAAATCATTGCTACAAATAAGATAGAGAAATTACTTTAGATTGTGAAATTATTTTACAAGTAAGCAGAATTGACAAAAAGGGAGAGAGTGTCGAGTAATAACATAAAATCCCAATGAAATTAAAACACAAATGATTTCAGACTGCCGTAATGCTGGCTCTGATGTACGGCCCTGGATGTTAAACTGAGAGAAAAACTGTGCTTACATAAATGTTTTAGAAATTATAATTATTACATAGAATGAGTGGAGTGAGAAAAATGAATTAATTCAAAATAAATGTATAATGGCAAATTTAGCTAAGGCACCAATTGAGGTAGTAGGCCCAAATGATAGATACTTATTATGCAGAACAATTGATTGTCAGTTCTTGAAAGGACTAAAAGAAGAAGATATAAGGAGACGCGGTTTAAAAAGACATACCTTTAAAGAGGATTAATATTGTGATAACTCAAGGAATACGGAGAAATGTAATTGAATCGGTAAGTGAAATAACAGTACATCTCCAAAACTGTCATTTTAAGAAAATTAAAAATCATCATTTAAACAAAACAGTAGTGGTTTTTTGATAATTTCATCCCTTGTGAAGTTGTAGCTTTCATGCCTCTTTATTAAATACACAAATAAAATTTATTTAAACAACGTTCAGAAAAAAAATGTTTGCAAAAATGTAACGTGACATTGTACTGTTCTTTCACCCAATTACAAAAAACAAACACGATTCTGAAACTACAGCGTCAAATAAAGGTATCCTCGTTTTTCTTAACGACTTTCCACGAGACAATATGATAATAAATCCTAAATCCTCTCCATATATTGGAGAATTTTCTTAATGTCTTCTATCTTTGCTTCATTTATTGGGACAGGTTCTGTGTACGCTTGTCGGTAAGAAATTGATGGTTGATATTTGGCTTTACCAACTTAAATGTATGGGAAATAAAGCTTTCTATATACTCGGCTGTGGCAACATAGCCTGGTACTTCGCTTCAATATGTAGAACTTTTTATTCAAGAGGCACATCTTTTTTATAAAAGTTGGGTCACCAGTTATTAAAGTCAAAAATATCGCTGTAAATAGGTTATAGTGAACAGATTTGCTTTTCTGCAACTAAAAATTATATTCTCATATTCGTCAGGTAGGTAAACATGATCAGATCTCCTAATCAGTCTCTTAACAATCCCGACATCACGATTACAGGTTAAACACGAATGTCCATGAATAGGGAGATAATCACATTTTTTAAAGCATTTGGTATTTGCCAGTGCCTCAAAAATCTTACCATTGTATTGTTGCGGTTCAGACCAGGACATCCATCAGAAAATATATGCAGTTTAGTTATTTCTGAAAAATTTTGTTTAAAATGTAATCCAAAAAGAAATTACATACCTCGTTATTATGTTTATAAGTCTGCAATTTATGATACGTGTGAAATGACCAGTGTTGTCTTTCAAAGGCATGTACCCATAGCTGAGGATAATAAAAAAAAATCCTGTACCGGTATCTTGGTTAGGAGTAAGTTTTGGATAACTCGAAAGTTATACCACAAACATCACCTGTTTTAGCACACCGTTTAATTACAGTTTGAATTTGGGTTATAAACTTTTTTTGCACGTCATTTGTGCACAGTTGTTGTCTTCCAAAACGCAAATGATAATTTTGATTTAAATGCTTAAGATAGTACTCATATTTTATCTAACAATAAAACACTGAAAACTTTGTTTTCAAACTTCCACAAAATTGTTTTTAAATATTATTAGGCAAGGGAATATCATTAGGGAAAGGAGGGCAAGATGACGATAGTAAGCTTAAAAAAATCCTAGAACTGATATTTTTCCTTGTATCGAAGGCATGCAACTACAAGATAATTGACTGATAGTAGTACTTTACATATTAAAATTAGAATACGTAAGGGTTAATAATTCAAAATAAAATTTTAAAATTTATCTACCTATGTCATATTCGTCATCTTACCCTTCGTGGAGGGTAAGATGACTAATTGTGAAGGGTAAGATGACGAGGTATGCCTATTCTAAAAAAAAAGTCAGTTTATATATATATATATATATATATATATATATATATGTATTGCATATATATAGGCAGGAAAGTAAACAAATTAAAGTAAAATGCATTTATTTTGTAACTAATGCAGCACTTGTAGTAGGTCCTACATTGTTAAAAGTACCAATCACACGTCCATTGTTTTACCTTTGCTTCTTGACTATTCATTCCAGTGCATTCATCGTGAGCCCATTCCCTATACCTGCTGCAGCAATACCATAGCTCATCTTTTCCTCTTTCATTGCAGATTATGCAATCTCTTTCTTCCTCAGTTATCAGTGTCAGCATATTCCATATCTACTGACGAGTTAGACGAGTCGTCAAATTTTATTTTTCTCTTAGTCTTTTTCCTTTGCCTTTATCGAGAGTGAATTTCCTATTTGTTGCTGAAAATTAAAGTCTTTGCTTCTATTTCTCTTCCAATTTTCTTCTGTTCTGTTATATCCCTTTTTCTTTTTTTTGCTAATTTGGTGCTTCCTTTTCTTCTAAAATCTTTACTATTGGTGTACTGGAAATAATGAGAGATGGTAATTTCTTACTGGGTCGTTTTGCTCTCACTTCAGCAACAAGTAATTTAGGCAGACCATTATTCAATATATGATTTGATACATGAGGGGGTGTCCGACCAGCTATTCCTGATGTAGATGGAACAGGCATATTTGGAATAGAAATATCTAAAATTTCGTCAGATATTTCAACAGATTCTTGAGGTACTGTTTCTTTTAAAACAGATATCGGTGACATTCCTTAAATATCTGGCATTTCCTCTTCGACCTTTACATTTTCCAAAGCAGAGGTAGTTGCCAAACTATTGCCAAAGATGCCTCAAAATCAAGTATATCAAACACCTGGCTATTAACAGGATATATGCCAGTGGCTCTAAAACCACTAAGAGTATTTGAAACAGTTGCTGCTTTTAAGTACGCTTTCCCAAATAGGGTTGCAATGTCAGACAATGTTATAAGACGACCCGGATTACTGATCAAAAAATCTTCGCAAGCTCGTGAGTATGCTGCAAAAGGATTGTGCAAAGTCTTTACCAACCATTTTCTTTGTAGTGTTCTATCAGCAACACCACAATGAACGGCAAAGTCGAAAGCAATTTTTCTAAACTGATCCGTGGTTAATCCAAATGCCCGTTTATCTATATCTATCAGATCTAGTAGGTTCTGGAATATATGCTTTTGAGGCTGCATTGGCACTTACCTGATGAGCAGTTATTTAAGCCATTGCTCTTTTTATATTTTCTTTTGACCAAGATTGTCTGTCTGTCTTTCTTTTGTATATTTTGCCCATATTTAAATCTGAAATTGAAAGTAGGTATGACTTACTCTTAATTTTGGTTAATTCGGGAAAAATGACGAATACTCGTCATCTTACCCTCAAGTGTCATCTTTCTTTCTAAAAATCGTAAAGTCAAATTTATTATTCATAACAGATATTTTCTGTAAGTAATTTATACGTAAAAGATATTAGTTTCGAACAAAAAATACAACAGTTATCCAGTACTTACCAAAAAACTTTAAAACCTTATTTTCGAAAACAATAATATTGTTAGCACTCACAGAATATCAGTACCAACACTTGTATCATACTAAACTCTGGCCGCTAACGTATTTGTTGTCAAAGGCGAGAAACCTTAGAATATCTGTTCGGTCCTGACTGAAGACAGTGTTGCCAGAGTTGTACGTTGGAAAAATATCGGGAATTCGTCATCTTACCCGATTCGTCATCTTAACCCACTTTACCCAGCTGTTTCTGCTGATTGCCCTTCTCAAGTGATCTATTTTGGCTTGGGTTTACAAATTTATAGTCTCTAATGAAATAGGTTGAGGAGGGGAGAACTGTTTGTCTCAAGTTGGTCATTCAGAATTATATCTGTGTTTTTTAATGAATGTGAATTATATCTGTGACCAACTTGAGACAAACAGTTCTCCCCTCCTCAATCTATTTCATTAGAGACTATAAATTTGTAAACCCAAGCCAAAATAGATCACTTGAGAAAGGCAATCAGCCGAAACAGCTATAGCGATAATATTTAAAATAAATTTTGTGGAAGTTTGAAAACAAAGTTTTCAGTGTTTTATTGTTACATAAAATGAATTTCCATCAAGTAACGGTCGAATCCATCATTTATCATATTTTATCTGTTGTCTGAAATCTGGCCAGTTTTTAATAAAAAATTCGTACATAGTTTAACACTAAGATTAACATCAAGTAATGCATTACTTAAGAACTGTTATAATGGAAAGTTTTGGTAGAAAGGGATTTTATATATTCTTTTATCGTAACACTATATTCTGGAGGTTTCACATGTCGACGAGTGCTTGCCACTTAAGTCAAAGAAGATATTTCCAGCTTCCAAAAGCATGTTGTAGGTATGAGTTTAAAATGCAAACCGAGAAAAGCTTTCTTACAATAGTATTTTATCATTTTTTTTTGTAATTTAATATCGGAATGTTGCCATTTTTAATGACATTTTAAGTACTCTTTCTGCGCCATTTTACCGATTTAGGTTCGATACGACTTACTAGCTCATCCTTGGACTTCATTTCAAGCAATTTGGACAATTCGGCTTTCTTTTACTTTTTCGTAGACTTTCCATATATCTATCGTGACACCTGCTAAATTGTATATTATGTATGTGATGGGAGAAAAAAATTTTTGGTTTTCTTGCCATACAATTTTATATCTATTCTTTCATGGAAAATACTCAGGTTAGGTTAGATCACTGTCCCGAAAAACCCAAAAAATCTGTGTCAAAATCTTAATACAAACATTAATAAACTTGACATAATGTGCAGATCATAAGTACGTATTTGGTAATATAAAACAAGTTGATAACAAATGACTTACTCTAAAGGCACTATAGTATTGTGACTAACAGTTTTTCGGCAGTGTTGACATCTTCATTACCATGAGGACGATCATATTTTCGTGTGTTTTGCTTACAAGTGTTAGGTCGCATGTTTTGCTTTTTAATGGATCTCTTAGAAGAACGATCACGTTTGGTTTCAGCACTTTTTAATACTCGTTTGTTTTACCATGTAGTTAAAACACCAGTTTTGAACCTTGATAGGTAATCCCCTTTGTTAGCTTCGACGATATTGTGCTTATTGCATGCTCCAAGGTAAAATTATACAGTAATCGTCACAGACAGGGTATCTCCTTGTCTGAGTCCTGATGTTATTATACTAAATAGCGTTGATGGTCTGTTTCCTATCTTAACATGTGCATATGAGTATGCACATTTGTGGTAGCTCTACTAATTTTCTTGATATTCCCATTTCTAGCATTGCTCGTCATAGACTGCTTCTTTTTTATGAAATCATATGATTGCTGGTAATCTACGAAGATTTGATGCTCACTCTGGTTAAATACAAAGTTTTTTTTCTAATATATATTCCATCATAAATATTTGATCCATCGTTGACCTTCCAATACGAAAATCCGCAGTGGTAATCGCTTATCATATTTTCTACATAAGTGGTGGTCTCTTTAGAAAGATAACTGCTAAAACTTTATATGCTTTGCTAATAAGCGATATGCCTCTATATTTTCGAAATTGTTCTTTACTTCCTCTCTTATGTATGGGTACTATGACACTTTTATTTCATTTCCTAGGCATTTTCCACTGTTTCCATATACTCATAATAATTTTGTATAATTTTTGATGTATAACGTTGCCCCTTTTTTATCATCCAATTATACCATCATTTTCTGGTACTTTGTGGTCTTTAAGAGACATTCTTTACTTCTTTAAGGGTTAGATTTCCACATTTACTGAATGGAATGTCTTCCTCCGTCTCACTTTCAATATTTAGTAAATTCAAAAAGTTATCTTCCATTGTTCGATAATTTCTATTTCCAGCATTACTAGTTCTCCTGTTTTATTTTTCATAGCTTTACCAATATAATTTCAGTATTTACGTGTTCCGTAATTTACATATAAAATTTCCTTACCTAGTTTATCTCTCCCTTCTGTATATTTTCCGTATTTGATATTCTACGCACTCCTTTTTAGTTCTGAGTAGTCGTCTGGTCTATATTCTTGTTATGAAAATCTACTGTGTTTTCAAGTGTAGGATTTTGTAGCATTCTCAGTCTTTTTGAGTTTCTTATTTTGGTATTTTTTGAATTCTCGGTCAAACCATTTTAGTTTTGGGCGATTCATCTTTTTTTCCGATGGTTTTTTCTGCTGTTTGTTCTATAAATGTTGCCATTTGCTGCCATGCTTGCTCTATCTCGAAATTATCCTCCTCCTCTACTCGATCACTATCTCTGAGAGCTTCATATGGTTTATGTGGTCACATGTTCTTCTATTATTTGAAATCTATATGAGCTTGTACATGTTTTTTTTAAATTGGGTGGATTTAGTAATCATGTTATTAGATATTACAAATAGTGTTAGTTGTGTCTATTATCATTAGTTGTATAGTGTAGGCTAAGTTTTTCAACTACATCCCTTAAATAATCTGTCTTGCCTAGTTTACCATTACAATTCCCTATCAGTATTTTTATATCATGTTTTGGAGCCGATTTATAGTGTTGGTAGACCATAAGATACTTCGTAAGATTCCTCTTTGCTATCTTTTTCAGCATCTTCTGTTAGGGTATATATTAAGAATATCCTAACATTGAGCCATTTGCTCTTGATTTTAATATAGCAGATTCTTTCATTTACTGACTTGAAATCTATCACTGCTGGTTTTAGTCTTTTTGCAATGACTAAGCCACATTCATTTTCATATATCCCGTCCTGTCTATGTCATTGTTTACATTGTTTTTATATCCATGTTATATTTTTGTAGTTGTTTAATGACTCTTATCGTTATTCCAGGTCTGTACCAACTTAACATATTTCTATAAAAGTATTCTTATTGCGTTGATTGTGTCGTTTATATAGTTCTGATCAATCGAGTATCCGTCCTGTTCCCAGCCAATAGTTTCTGTTTTGTAACTCTAAGATTTTTATAAGTATGGATTTCTGGTTCACAGCACAACACCCTTTTCGGAAGACCATTTCTCCCGCTCTCGTTAGATTTGACCCTGTTTACCACTGAGATTGATTGCCACAGTCTTCCACAAGGTTTCTCAGAATTCGCCACATAGAGGTGAGAGTCGGAATTGGTAAACCCTATTTCAAAGAATATGGCCTCTATGAAAAAAAATATAAGAGAAGTTTTCGATCCTACCAGATCATCATCAGTAAAAAACGTCTATAAAATAGTTGAAATTACCCACATAATTAGGTCAGACGACCCTTAAACTACATAAAGTAACGAACATTATAACTCTTAAGATACTAAAGTGGTTACAACCAACTCAGTTGGTTTTATTAACACTCAGGGCGTAAGGTTCATTTTTCGAGCTGCGAAATTATATATTCCTCAAAAAAATGTTATTCTTTATCATTGACCTAGTGTCTTAAGAATTAAAATATTCGTTACTCTTATTATGTAATTTAAAAATCATCGAACCTATTTATCTGGCTAGTTTTAACTACTTTATCGGTAGTTTTCACTGATGATGATCTGATAGGATTGAAAATATACTGAAAATTTTGCGTTTGTCCTTTTTTTAATTGTACTTGGAAACCTGGGGTTTTTTAAATTATTTAAAGAGTAAATAAGGACTTTTGGTTATGAACTGTGCGATTGGTAATGTTTGCTGTTCATAAATTTGTGAGGTAAGATATTTACTCTTAATGTTCATGTTTTAAGGTTATGTTATTGTTTGACTAAAACATAGACATATAATACCAGATAGACTGATCGTTGCAATATCAGCCCGTTCCCGTAGTGGGATAAAGAAAACTGACACAAAGCAGTTCCTACATCTCTTTCTAATGGGCCGGGTTTATTAACCACGTGATTGGTCACTTAGGCCACGTCATCAATATATCTGGTAAATTAGGAAAATATGCAGGGACTGCTTTCTGTGCGACTCTGTCGCACTGGAAGAACGCGACTGTATTTCCAGTATATATCAGTCTATTATTACATGTCTATGGATTAAAACTTTATTAATTTTTTTTAGTGTACTTCTAGGCATTTTGTTGTTGTTTTTATCAGGAATATTTTAATATAAATTATTGAATTTATTTACGAAGTTGAAAAATATTTTAATTAATGTTTTATTTTTTTAGGAGCCAGTGACTTTATCCTGTAAAAGACTAAAATATTCGTTTCGTCGTTGTTTAAGTAGTGACTAAGGACTTTTAGTTGTAATATAATATTCTGTGAAAATTATAGTGAGTGTTTAAAATATGTTTTTTAAATGTTGTAATAGTTTTTGAATTTATTATTTTTTAGATCTGGGCATAAAATGGCTAGTAAACATTTGTTAAATATATTCAGTATAACTAATTTTTTTAGTAATGACACACAGCTACTATTAACTACTTAAACTACGAGAAAATGAATATCTTTAATCTTTTACGGGATAAAATCACTGGCACGTAAAAAAGAATAAAACATTAATATACATATTTTGCAACTTTTTAAATAAAGTCAATGACTTATGGATTAATTTTGAAATAATCCTGATAAAATCAAAAACAAAACACTTTTAAATAAGGAAAAATAATTAAAGTTTTAATCAAATAATAATTTAAACATGAACATTAAGAGTCAATATCTTAACACTTTGATGTTCTACACACTCACGAAGAATAAAATAATACCAATCGCACAGAATGAATGTTCATAACCAAAAGTCCTTACTTACTTTTCAAACAATTAAAAAAACCAATATTTCCAACTTCTTACGAAACAAATATACAGGAATTAGTGATATTTGGAGAGCTTTTCTAAGCCCCGCCCATTGTGAGCTTAGGTAGTCCATTATACTTGTCAAACCATGTTTGATTTTGGTGTGTGATAAATATCTTTTCTAATTTATATTTGTTAATTTTAAGAAGGTAGGCACTCAGGTATTCCAGTCCGCAATCTTTGTGATTTGATTACTACTTGTTTTTTGTGTCGTAAGCAATTTAGAATTCATTCTATAAATAATTCTATAAATAATTTTTATGATTTTTATAGTGCGTGGCACGACTAATATGTATATGTTTTGTTTTATCTTCCTTTAACTTAAATTAAGTACTTCTAGGTAGGAACAATCTTATTATTTTTTTAAAATAATATATTTATTGTTGACCTTATAATATCTTGTTGAACCCTATACAAATGATGAGATTGGAACTCACCTCGTTTTTTTTTCATCCTGTTAAACGTGTTTATTTAAAGAAAATATTTGTTTAATGGTGGCATGCAAATAAATCGTTTAAAGAGGGACAAACTAGAACGATATATTTTGAGGTTAATTTTACTTCCGGTAAAGCCTATATTTTAATTACTGATACAATTTGTAATACAATGAATACAGAGTTACTTAGTAACACAATTTTTTGATAAAACGCGTACCGTAATTTCGGTTGACTTTAACTCACTTTCAAAGTTTAAATGTAGATTTCAGTATTCTGAATATAGTATGTTTTTTTACATAGGGCTACTCTACTCTAAGTTCGCAAAAAATACAATTTCTTAACAAAAACAAGCTTTTTTTTTAAATTTGGAAATAAATATCGGTTATCTCCAAGTTCAAATGGCTCTGTGAAATTAATATTACCCAGGGATTTTCTTACGGCCGTTGCCATAAACTTCTTTTACCCAGTACCATTACTTGCACCCAGTCCTAACAGTTATTACTACCTCTTACAAATCCATCGAATTTTCCTGGAAAGCTGTCCAAGTAATCGGATCCAATTACGAAGTTTCCAACTCGAATGGAAAACTCTTGTAGATCTGCATTATTCCTATACCTCTCATTAGATGCAGAATTAGACGTAGTATCTGCAACGCTTCCAAAATCTTGTATTTTACTGAAACGTTTTATTTTTTTTACCATCTTATGTTTAGGTAATTCACTAGAGCCAGCTGTAGCAATGGTCGATTGTTCAGATATTTCTTGATCTAGACTACTGCCAAGTACAACTTTGTTATTAACGTCTCCAAGGACCTCATTTTGTAGATTTTCTTTCTCTGTTTAGAAAATCTGAATATTGACTTGATTGTTTACCTGTTCAGTTTTCCTTCCAATGTTACGTTTTGCTGCCATTTCAGTTCTCGTTTTTGATTTTCTCGTAGTGCCATTTTATTTTACTGGCTTCTTCTTAGCCGCTTTTTTTGCAACTGCAGCATCGTGTTGCAACTCCATCAGCTGTGGACTGTAATCCCCTTTTTTCTGCAAGAAAATTTAACAGCGTCACTTAGTCCCGCAAGTACTTGCACAGCATCAGTTTTATAGTTTGGAATTCTAGTTAGTACTTCCTCTGCCTTTAGGGGGAAAATTCTACTTTTCTAAAGCCACTTTTTAATTTTTTCCGCCATTTACACTAATTATTTCAACCAGTTTTTTTCAAAAGGGTGGGAAAGGTGCTTTTTGGGATTAAGTCTGGGAAGTGATCCAGTCTTCGAAACAAGCTGTATCGAACCATCCGCTTTTCGATCTGTTGTACCGTGTCCCATTTGGGCCATTTTCTAATCAAGTCGACCACAGTTTATTGGATTTATATCGTCGTATTGAGGTATCATTTTTCCAGCCGCATTTACACAAAACATTATTGATGATGTCGATTTACTAAAATTCATCATTTTTTCAGGATATTTAGTCCCACGGTTTGTCCAAATTTTCTTTTTACCAGGGTCGTCACTTAAATTTGTTTCATTGTAGTTCCAAATGTTGTTAGCTGGGACTAGTTTATTCTGCAATTTGTTTAAGTAGTCTCTTATAGTAGTTTCACTGATTTTTGCTCTTGATCGTTTCATATTGCTTGCAAAACGTTGCTTGAAATCCAACAACGGATTTCCTTTAAGAAAAGCATTTAACGCGTCTTTTCCTGGCAAGTTATTTTTAAATTGCTTATTTATTCGATCATCACGTTCTAAACAATTTTTCACTAAACTTCGTAAATCTGTCTTATCCAATGGAAATCCGTTTAAAGATAAGCTACAAATATGAGACATGAAGGCGTCCCTTCAGCTTTCGTTAAAATTGTCTGACCACCATATTGTTTTTTATGCCTATTTTTAAATCTATTTTTTAAAGTACCTACTGATATTCTAAATTCTATTGCAGCTTTTCTCTGAGAAAGAACTCCATTTCTGATAGCTTCTAGAGCTCTGTTGACTGTGTCTGCCGTGTAATTTCCATAATTTCTACTACCAGCAAAACGTTTGCAATCGTAGGGCATCTAAAAGAGAAAAAAGGTTACCCATGCCGTTAGTGCTATAAAGTTAATAAACCCTGCAGTTGTTACGAGGCTAAATTAAAATAAAATCAGCATTTACTTACTTTAATTTAATATAGAACCAACAAATGACCAAAATCTAATAATCAATAAACTGGGCCAAAGTCACCCGAAAACCGTTAAATTCTGTAGCCCCTTGCAAATAATACCTGACCTTCCCAGTTTCTTGTTTAGACTGAAATATTGCTGAATGGCGGTTAAGAATTCGCAGAGTTTCAATACGTAACTATGTAATTAATCTTACTGTTGGAAGTATTATTATTTGCCAATCAATTTTTCCGGGTCAAAAAATCTTATGTGAAATGGCTACATTTTAGAAATTCGTTTTTTTCTTAATATAACAAATATTACTATAATTTATTAAAATTTTCCTACACTTCTTATAGTACTAATGTGCGATATAATGAAATTTACTTTATAATATTATATTGTACAAACAAAAAATATCTTTCTCCCAAAATGAGCCAAAGTCAGGGTGGGCTAAATTCACCCGAAATTACTGTAACTATTATACGTTTCTTGTAAGAGAATCATTTGTATATTACTATTCATTGTAGTATAACCTAAAAAATTTTGTGAGGCTTTGTGATCAAAGCAAATATCTACATCTCGACCATTTTAATCATTCACCGTAATGAGTCAAGACTTCTATTTTTGTTAAAAGAGAAAACTCAACGTTTAATTTTGTCTTTGCATAAAGCTTACATTGTTTGTTGGAAATACGAGAATATTTTCAGGGTCTGATAATACGAATGGAAGGAAAATATATTCTTAACGTCATTTAATAAGAAAGTAATAATTATATTGTCAATATGGCCAAAATTAACTTAAAATAAAAAATAATATATATTAACCTTTCAGTAGATGCAGCTTGTCTAGGAGAATGGTGGGAGTTAATTCTAAAGCCAAACGGAAGCTTTTGAGTTTCTCCGGCTCTGTACCTTCGTTTGATAGGTACATTCATGATACTATAAATAACAGTTAGTTAGACATCATGGTACAAAGAATACATTCATTGTATTCATTGTACCATGGTTAGTCATAGTATCATGGGTATATACATTTATAGACTATCTATAATTGCAGTGTTGATGCTCGACATGTAAGTTTGTAATTTGTAAAACCAATGCAGTGGACCATGTGTGTCTAGAGAAGTAATAGAATTTTGTGAGTTATAAGTAATTGTTTTATAATAAAACTTTATTTTTCAGATATTATGGATTATGAAATAGAGCAAAAAAGATTGTTAGCACTTTTTGAAGAAGTTTTGACGGGTGATGAGTATGATGATGAAGAAAAATCGGAAAAAGATCGTGTAGAAGAAAACTTGGAGGGAAGCGATACGGAACAGGAAAATAAGGAATTAGATGATGAGACAGATTTGGCCATGATTCCATATTTTTTTGGCAAAGATAATAAAACAAAATGAACTAAGCATATTGCCCCTCAGAACGTCAGAACTCAAAGTGAAAATATTGTTTTGCAGCTTGCGGGTTCAAAACAGTGTGTCAGATAGAAAACCTATATTTTAGATATCTGGAACAATCTAATTGATATTGATATGTTGCAAATAATTGTTGATGGGACCAATATAAAAATAGAAGCTGAAAAGCAGAAGTTCAGTCGCAATCGAGATATATAGCCAACAAACATTGATGAAATTCGTGTCATTTTAGGTTTCATATATCTTAAAGATGTAAAAACAGCAAGTCACCTTAACACAACAGACTTGTCGAAAACGAAAGGCACCGGTATAGAGGTTTTCCGAGTGACAATGAACATCACGAGATTCAAAAATTTACTAAGGTACATGCGAACTGATGATATCAATACAAGGTATGGTAGAGTTAGTTTGGATAAATAAGCACCAATAAGAGATCTTATTACCAAGCGGAACGAAAATAAAAAAAATGTATCTCTCTGTGCTCGTTTTGCCAGTACATACCAAGCAGTCCCAATAGATATGGTATAAAAATATTTGCATTGTCTGATGCGAAGTAATTTTATACCAGTAACATGGTTGGCAAAACCAAATGGTTGGTCCATACTATCTAGACACAAGTACCAAGGCACTGGCCGAACGCGCTTGTCAACAACTCTACGGATCTAAGAGAAATGTAACAAGTGAAAATTGGGACACCCGCGTTGTTCTTGTTTTAAGCTTGAAGGTAAATGGTTTAACTCTGTTGGAAACAATAAAAGTAAATAGAAGAAAAATTCCTGCATATTTCTCTAACAATCAAGGACGACCCATTGGCTCTAGTACATTTGGGTTTGGTTCAAAAGGACCACTACTGTTATATAAATAAAAAAAAAACAAAAATGTTTTGTTATATTCTACTATGCACCATGGAGAGGACGACGATGTTGATCCTCTAACTGGAAAACCGGACATTATATTAGCCTCTAACAGCACAAAAAGCAGTATAGATACCGTAGATAAATTATGTGTACAGTATGATGTGGTACGTTGTAGTAGAAGCTGGCCTATGGTTGTTTTGTTCAGCCTTTTAAATGTCACAGCAAGAAATTCCTTTGTTATTTACAATTATAAAATTTTAAATTCTACAAAAACCCAGAAGTTTTGACAAATTTAGCATTTAGCCTTATGTACAACTACCAGAAGAATCGAAGCCAAAATATCTATATACCTAAGACAATCAGGATTCGACTAAAGGAGACCTGTCATTTGGATAAAGAGATGTCGTACCGGTTCAAAGAACTCCAGGAGCAATTGGGAGGTGTGGTTACTGTGGATGCAAAATAATCAAAAAACGAAATATTTTTGTTCGATTTGAAAAAAGTATCTTTGTTTGGAACATGTAAATCCAATTTGCATTGACTGTAACAATATTCCGGCTTAATTTTATTATGTTATTTGCCATCTTATATTTTTTTATGATAAGTCTGTTTTATGATAATGTGACTGATATGTTTTAATTTTAAATTTTACTACACTAATTTTAATTTTTTTAGTAAGAAATAGATTAAATCAAACTATTACAAAAATTGTGGACTATTTTTTGTGCTACGTAAATAAACATTTTAAATAAACAAAATAGGACAATAATAATAATAAATAATGTTAAAAAAAATACAAACAATAGATTATTTTATTGAAAGTTAAACAAAATGCATCTAGAGGACTATTTATATGACCGGTGTAGTAGACCGTGTGCGACTGCTGATACACAAAATTAAACTACGTCTACTGAAAGGTTAATATACTATTGAAGAAAAAAAATGGAAGACAGATCATCAAGAATATTCTTCACACTCTATCTAAAAAATCAAATAACGGAGGATACGATAATTCTTGGTAATTGAAACGGCTTTATTTTAATTCTTTGTCTTTTATATCGTGCGTTTCGTTTATTTTTTCTATTATTCAGACTCATTATTGATAAAAAACTTTTAATGTTTTAATTAAAAATGAAGCCAATATCCATATCATCTACTTGTCGCAGCCCACTTACCATTCATGCGGCGATAGAAATAAATTGCAAGTGTTTTGCCGTCAATCTGTGCCCTATCATTTAATAATTTGATAGGACTACTTGTTATTTCAAATTGTCACGTAGAGATTGTAGCAATAAAGACATCTCTGTCACGCTAATACAATAAACGCATTAACTATGATCAAACTGGTTGTTAATAATATCATAGTAAATAAAATATTTTATGTTTTATGTTTTAAATTATTGTTTTACCTGCGTAAAGTATTTTCATTTTAAATTAATTTTATAGATCCCCGTATTCTCTACTGATTTGAATATGAAAAATCTATAATATAAAAATGAATCGCAAAATGTGTTGGCAAGCGCATAACTCAAGAACTCATGGACCAATCTTAACAGTTCTTTTTGTAAAATGTTCCTTGAAGGATGGTTTTTACAGCAAGAATAAATAGAATACCGGGAAAACCCTACAACAGCCCTTTTCTTTTTTCCCATACAAATAGTTTCTAACTAAATGTAGAGTCAATTTGAACTATATTGCTATTCAATAAAGTTTATATTAAATTATAAGCACTCACTGTTGTCTAAACAATGTAGGTGTGTTCCTAATGTCGAAGAGTTGTTGCATGAGGTAGTTATCAAAACCATGATACGGCGTCCCTGTCGAAGTCTTAATTAAAATTCACCGTGTATGATAGATCGTAAATGTTTAAAGCGATATCCACGGACATTACTTAATATCTGAAACAATCACTGGTAATGACAGTTATCCGTATCGTCGCCGATCGACAGCAGACAATAGAAGATCAACAAATGTCAAATTAAATCAACAAGATATTGAAATAGATAATAGCTGGATTGTTCCATATTCACCAATTTTATCAAAGACATTCAAAGCGCACATTAACGTTGAATCTTGCCATTCAGTGAAATCTATTAAATACATTTGCAAATATGTAACTAAATGGAGTGATATGGCTTTGATTGGTATTAATGCACAGAATTCCAATGATGAAGTTAACAAATACTAAATCGGTTGCTATGTTAATAGTAATGAAGCAGTTTGGTGAATTATTTTCTTTTCCTATTCATAAGAGACACCCTACTGTTGTTCATTTAACTGTGCATTTAGAAAATGGACAAAGAGTATATTTTACAGCACAAAACGCAGTACAAAGAGTTGCTCAGCCACCATCTACTACATTAACCAGTTTTTTTTTGAAATATGACAAAACACGATGCTTTTGCTCAAACATTGTAATATTCTGAAATGTCACATATTATACTTGGAATCAATCCTCAAGGAGATTTAGACGACGGAAACAAGGAAAACTAGTTCCAGGATACCCAGATGTATATTCTACCGATACGATTGGTCTAATTTATTCAGTACATCTAAGCAACAATGAATGTTTTTATTTACGACTGCTATTAGTCAATGTACGTGGCCCAACATCATTCCAACATTTACGAACTGGTGATACAGAGAAGCCTGCCAACTTATTCGCCTGCCGTTTCCAATTACTAGAAAATCATCATATGCTTCCCATCAAACCCAAATAAATTGTGGATCAAGTACAAAGATAATATGTGTGATGATATTTTGTATCAAATACGGATTAGAAGAGGAAATCCAAATATACAAATAAGCGAATAAATTTTGCAATGACGCATTGATATCAATTTAAGACATGTGCTTGATGATGTCAAACAAACTATTATTTCAATTAAGCCTGGGCGCGCCCAATAGTTCAATGCATGATACTTTTAACCAAGAGTTGCACCGAGAATACCTGTATGATCTCAACACTTTGAAAGAATTAATTCAACCAAATCTTCCAATATTGAATGAACAACAGAAGTACATATTTGATACACTTATGAAAATAACAAATGATAAAACAGCAGGAATTTACTTCTTAGATGCACCTGGTGATACAGGAAAAACTTTTTTAATTTCATTGATAATAGCAACAATTCGCTCATAAAATAAAATTGCATTTGCACTGTCTTTGTCGGGAATCGCAGCAACTTTGCTTGAAGGTGGTCGAACAGCTCATTCATCACTAAAATTGCCATTAAACATGCAAAGCATTGAAACTCCAACCTGCTACATTTCGAAGAATTCTGCAATGGCAAAGGTTTTGCAGTAATGTCAATTGATTGTTTGGGATAAATCCACGATGCCACATAAAAAATCTTTGGAGGCTTTAGATAGAACCTTACAAGATCTACGGAGCAGTCATAACCCTTTTGGTGGTGCAATGATTTTATTAGCACGAGATTTTCGTCAAACATTGTCAGTGATTCCACGACAATGAAAACATGTCAATGTACTACACTTAAGCAAGAATATGCGTGTCGAGTTGCAAAATGATCAATCTGGAGACATATTCTCTAAACAACTTTACATTAGTGACATTAGTAATGGCAAATTTCCTATAGACACCTTGACTGGTTGCATTAACCTTCCTCAAAGTTTTTGTCAGTTAACTTGATCAAAAGATGAACTTATTCAAAAGGTGTTTCCAGATGTTGCTCAAAATTACAGAAACCATGATTGGTTGAGCTAACGGGCTATATTGGCTGCAAAAAATATAGATATAAATGAATTAAATTTCAAAATTCAAGAACAAATTACAGGCGAATTGAGGATATATAAATCAGTTGATTCGGCTACTAACAAAGATGATGTCGTCAACTATCCGCTTGAATTTTTAAACTCGCTGGATTTACCAGGATTGCCATCTCACAATCTTCAATTAAAGGTTGGATCGGTAGTTTTAATGTTGAGAAATATCAACAAATCGTGTGTTTGCAACGGAAAACGGTTACCGATAAAAATTGATTAAACAACGTGATAGAAGCAACTATACTGAAAGTAAAGTATAAAGGAGAAGACGTTTTGATACCACGCATCCCAATGATTCCGACTTATGAACCATTTGAATTTAAACGAGTTACAGTTTTCTATAAGTCTTTATAAGTCTCAAGGAATCATTAGGTGTTTGTGGTATTAATCTAGAAAACCCATGTTTCTCAAATAGTTTATTGTATGCTGCCTGTTCCCGTGTTGGAAAACCATCAGATTTGTTTGTATATTCACCAGGTAATCAAACAAAAACCATTGTATATTATTAAAAACTACAATAAAAATAAAACAGATTTTTGTTAATAATTATGATTCCCTTGATTTACAATAAAGCGATTACTGAAAATGCTTATGTATGTTTTATTTCATTATTCTTTATTACATCGGTTATTAACCCTATGTTAATAATAATAACAATGAATAATTAATTATCTCTATGTTTTGTCATTTAAACACCCACTTTATAAATATTTGTCACCTTTAGGTTCCCACTATCCCTTTAGATTATTTTTCAATCAGGTTTGAACCTTAAGTTCCCCTCTTAGTTTGAAGCCCTCTGGCAGACATCTCAGTCGGGGTTGTTAGGGGGTTTTAAAAGGGTGGCCTAAGTTCGTGGAAACGAAGATACGTAGGTCACCCGAGCTGAACCTCACACACCGCCATATCATCATGGTGACGGTTCTGTTCAGGAGAATATACTGTTCAGAAGAAATAAACCGCCACATTCCAAATCTATTTGACAAAACGAAGTCTGTCGGGTCCGCTACTATTTGATATAAATGTAAGAATATATTACAATAGAACCCCATTCGTTACCTGATATAAATAACATTGTAACTTTTGCTTAGTTTACAGGAGAGCGATTTAAAAAAATTCCCATATTTTATTTTTTAACTTCGTCAACTTTAATATTTTTTATAGTTTTCTTAATCCATATTTTATAACTTTTCCTAAGCTTTATAACTTTTCTCGTATCATATTGTTAAAATTACTGGTCCTGATTTAGGCCGAGATAACTAAGAAGTATATATCCAGGTCCAGAATAAGGAGATTATTCGTTTTTTTTTATTAATTTTGCCTTAAAAGTGAGATGTTTTACTTAAAACAAGTATCTAAGAATTCACATCATACATACTAACAAGAACTAAATAAAATAATATCTGTTAGATTTATTGATTACAAAATAAGCATTTAAAAATTATAAAACAGTTTATAATATTTTATTCAAAAAAAACAAAATTTACCCGTAACAAACTTTTATTCAGAATCATCATCCAAATATTGTGTTTGATGAGAGTGGGGAAGATTCAAATAAAAGCTGCAATACTGCTCTGGTATAGCTTTACTAGATCACAAAGCAACAATATCTTTATATTTTGAAGTTGTTATGGGAAATAATCCTAAAGGAATTTGTAGCTCCCTTGGATATGAGCCCTTTTGCTCAATTTTAGTTTGCATTCTAGGTTCATAAACAATAATTGATCAGACATAAGATTGTACTAAAAACTGTGAATATGTGATTGTTCTTTAAATATTCATATGTATTGTACGTTCGACCAAAAAACTTGGCGTTTATCTATGTCTAAATCCCAATTTGGCATTTTGGCATTTTGTTTAAAGTCCAAGATATCATTTTGACGTAGTTTTTTTTTGACGTATACTTTTAAATCATATGGTTTTTCTTCGACTTTAGCACACCTTGTATACGACTACTAGAATATAAACAACTCGATTCTTTTTTCTTCGCTCAATAAAGGCATGCATTCACTCACCTTCAGATTGCAAAAAACTTCAAAAAAACGTGTATGTAATATTAGTACTCATGATCTTTTTTTTTTTTTTTTTTTTTTTTTTTTTTTTTTGTGTGTTTTGGTTTGGACAATTGTCATTCAGCCAGTCTCAATCAAGATAAGTTTATTAATGTAGTGTGTGTGTGTGTTTGTGTGTGTAGAGTAATTGTCTTGATACTTAGCAAAGTCGACGTCATTGTCTTTGCTAAGAGACGCTAATTGTATCCGAACACACACAAGGATAGAAATTATTTTCATCTATTAATTTTTTTAATAAACGAAAATTTTCACCCAGGTGGGATTCGAACTCACGACCTTTAGATTTAAAGGCAGGCGCTCTTACCACTGAGCCACAGAGGGGGTTTACTCATGATCTTAGCTGCATAAATATACATTAAGATTATTTTATTTCGTCGTCCACATCAATATGAATAAAATCTAAACTCTAATGCTCCACCAGCAATTTTTTTTGTTCATAAAATGAAAAAACACACTACTTAGTTCATAAGGCTCCTTGGTACCTATGGTTTCGTCCCATGCATAACTAACCTTGAGCAGATCCAATGTAATACATATTCCTTTTCTATTTTGTTTTCTGCTTTAGGATTGTAACAATAGATTTGCAACAGTCAGCCAAATTCTCTTCATGTGAAGGTCCTGGTTAATAGAACCCCAACATGGTTTCCTAACCGAATGCAAAAACTCAGGACAGCGCATCTCCGCTATATTCCTGTTATCTTAATGTGGCTTATCCGCGAACTAAAATTGCTTACTTGGGCCTTAAGTCTCCGCTCTGAGTCCCGGCTCAGTTCGGCGACTTGGTGCTCAAGGGGTTGGGCCCTACGTGTCCGGGTTTTGGGGTTTTGTTAATTTTTTTCGTGGCCGGAGCCGGTTTTTGTTAGTAATTTTTTTGATTTTTTTGGTGGCGGATGCCGGTTTTTTGTGTTTTTTGTGATTTTTTTTGTAGATGGCTCTGTGAACAAAAATCATAATTAGTATATTGTCCATATTATAATAAAGAAAATATATAAAATATTATACGATACCACAATACAGACTGTATCCTTGTATGAGCAGCTGGGCCCACTGTGTGCGAGGCGATATGCGGTATCCTGGGTGATTTGAGCTACGAACTATCTTCCTTGTGTATGTATTATTATTTTGGAATTTCTTCTCGCTCTGGGGTTTTGTAGGGTTACGTTTCCCTCGAGGGGGTTTTTTTATTTTTCTCTCTGGTCTGTCTTTCTCTGAACACAATCGATATTAAAAAACTCACTAACCCAGAAACCGAAATAAAAGTACGAGAACAACTAGGAAAGAAAATAAAGGACATTAACGAGAACACGTCGGACATAATAGAGAGATGGGATAAATCGAGGGAAGCAATCCAAACAACATGCGCGACTCTATTAAAGCGTGACCGACGAAAAAAGAAAGAATGGATGACTGATGAGATAATGGATATGATGGATGAAAGACGTAAATTCAAGAATAAAAATGCAGAAAAATACCAGCAGATCCACAAAACCATAAGAACGAAAATTCGAGAAGCCAAAGAAAGATGGTTTTCCAACGAATGCAGGGAAATAGAACAATACGAACGAAAATACGACAGTTACAATATGCACAAAAAAATAAAATCGATGACAAACAAGAGGAAATTCAATAAGTCACATAACAGCATAAAAGATAGCGATGGAAATCTTATCTCGGAGCCATCAACGATCTTAAAAACATGGAAATCATACATAGAAAAATTATTTGCATCTAACAGGACTGATGATCACCTATATGGAGAAGGAGAAACAGGACCTTCAATTCTTAAATCGGAGATAGAAGATGCCATTGCAGCACTAAAAAACAATAAGTCAGCAGGTCCGGACAATGTACCCTGCGAAATATTAAAGATCCTATGTAAATCAGACAAACAGTTCCTTGATAATCTAGTTGTACTTTTTAACAACATATATAATAGCGGTAAAATCCCGGAGAACTGGCTACAGTCAACATTTATTACAATCCCGAAGAAACCAAATGCCCAGATTTGTGATGACTACCGGCTTATAAGCTTGATCAATATAAAGCGTTCACTAAAATCATTCACAGAAGAATATATGATAAATGTGAGTCAAATATTGATAGATCGCAGTTTGGTTTTCGGAAAGCACTTGGAACTAGAGAAGCAATTTTCGCTCTCCAGGTGCTTATACAACGGTGTAGAGACGTTGATAAAGACGTGTATCTGTGCTTTGTAGATTTTAGAAAAGCATTTGACAATGTCAATCATGAACAATTGATAGGTATTCTGCGAAAGACAGGTATTGACGACAAGGACATTCGAATTGTGGCAAACCTATACTGGGGTCAAACAGCAAGAGCAAAAATTGGCAACGAACTCACTGAAAGCGTGCAGATCAAAAGAGGTGTCCGTCAGGGGTGTATATTATCCCCACTATTATTCAATATGTATTCCGAGGAAATATTTAACAAATGTATGGAAAATGCAAATGAGGGCATTAAAATAAACGGCGAGTTAACGAACAATATAAGACACGCCGACGACACGGTGATCCTTGCCAGTACCATAGACGAATTGCAACAAGTAATGGAAAGACTTTATTCAGTTAGTGAGGAATACGGCCTGAGCCTCAACTTCAAGAAGACAAAGTGGATGCTGATAAGCAAAAAGCAACAACCTGCTCGACAATTACGGATAAGTAACATATTAATTGACCATGTAGAGTCTTATGTGTACCTTGGCACCAACGTAAATGCAAAATGGGAACAGACCATAGAAATTAAGGCGAGAATAGAACGAGCTAGAGCAGCATTTAGCAATATGAAAAAGCTCCTCATAAGCAAGGATTTGTCTCTTCCCCTAAAACTACGTATAGTTAAATGCTACATTTTTCCGATCTTGCTGTATGGCGTGGAGGCCTGGACGCTGACGGAGACGCTAACGAGAAAACTAGAAGCATTCGAATTGTGGGTGTATCGACGCATTCTTCGTATATCCTGGACCGAACATGTCACCAACATAGAGGTACTCCAAAGAATCGGAAAGGAGAAAGAAATCGTGAATACAATTAAACAAAGAAAGCTTAAATATCTAGGCCACATATTGAGACACGATAAGTACCGTCTGCTACAATTGATTGTTCAGGGAAAAATAGACAGTAAGCGAGGGCCAGGCAGGAGAAGACACTCGTGGCTCCAAAATCTGCGGAAGTGGTTCGGGCTCACATCGGTCGAACTATTCAGAAGCGCCGCAAACAAGATCAAAATTGATATGTTAATAGCCAACGTTCGCAACGGACAGGGCACTTGAAGAAGAAGAAGGTCTGTCTTTAGTATACTATCTGTTGTTTCGGTCTTTTGTGCTTCCATCTGTGGAAAGCGTCATACCTCATTGTCTCTCGTAGAATGTGATTGGGGTGGTTCTCTAATTCTGCGAACTTTATCCTTGCTTTTTCCTTCATAGTGTCAGTCATTCTGATTTGCTGTAGTTCTCTTAAAAGGAATCTTTCAGCTACGTATCTTGGTACGTTCATCTGACTGTATGGCAAACTGCCAAAGCCATTGTAAACAAAAAAAAAATCTTGGTACGTTTACTGCGTCTCTTAGGCTTTTGTTGTGTTGTGCCTGTATTTTCTTTTTGGTCGTGTTGCATATGTGTCCCCATGCAAGTGACGCGTAGATCAGTATAGGAAGGACTATACTGTTTATTAGTCTTATTTTGGTTTTAATGCGAAGTTTGCTTTTCCTTCCTGCTAGGCCTCTTATTGCGGCTCTTGGCATGTTGGCTTAACGAGCAGCGGTAGATGTGCTGACAGCTTATATATGGGGAAAAGCCCTTACTCCTGAGTGCGACTGTGGTGCGCAACGACAGACCGTCCGTCACATTGTTGAAGAATGCCCCGAAGGTGATTCCCTGGAGTTTTCGATGAGATCCTGAATGCGGCCGAAAATGTTTTACACTATAATAATAATACATTAGATGTTCTTTTGTAATACTTCATGTAACGTTTTATATTGATTTCTAATTATGTGTCCTTATTGTATGCAATACAATAAATAAATAAATAAATCGATTTAAATGAATTAGAAGTATTATCTTTGACTATCACTTACGATTCCGATTACAAAACATTAATATTTATTATTAAGTAAGATTAATCTTTTGATGTAATTTTGCAATAATTATTACTACAAATAGGGATTTATTTTTCACGCAAGAATAATCATTATTTGATATTTCTCGAAATTACATGAATTAAAATATAGTTTTAGTCAGATATAGTCAGGTATTAATTTGATAACAAAATAAAAATACTATTATAATTGTCTCCAATACAGCGTTTATTGCTTTTGAGCTCTTTTATAGTACCAATTAAGAAATTTAAAAAATTTAAATTTAAAAAAAGAAATTTCTAATAAATATTTAATCCTGATTTTATAGCAGCTGTTGCTAAAATTAGGATTACGTTATAAAATAGTAATACCTTGTATACCTTTACTGTTACCCAAAAGGCTATAAAATAGAAAATAGATTATATAAGTAGATTATAATCGCAATGTAATTAGGGTAGAGTGCTTCAAAAGTGCACACTTAAGGTTTAATCAGGTGTAAAATCCAAACCAATTGGCGTTGAAATAGTACATTGTTTACCGGGTAGGAAAAGCTTAACATTCCTGGACGACTGTGAAGATTGCTAAGTCGAGGCGCAAGCCGAGACTTAGCAACACAGAGTCCAGGAATGTGGCTTTTCCTACGAGGTAAACATACTATTTTTCTGCAAATCGTTTAAAATTCGATAGATTATTTATTGATTTAAAAAAAACGCAATAATTTTATTCCCAAATAAATGGTGCTTTGAAATTTCTAATAAAATTACTTGGGTTACTATGGAAACGTATTGAGGTTGAATTGTCAAACTTGACAATTCATTTATGTAGAACACTAACAACTGTACGGAAATATTATTTGCTTACAGTAAGGAAATGACATTTCCTTACAGTAAGGAAGTCCTGACTTTTTCTTCAAGAAATTTTGACAGGAATGTCAAAATTTCCTGGCGATTTGCGGAAAATATATTTATTTCTATTTAAGCCCGTTGTGTGTGTAGTTGGGATATTGATTGCGAAACCTATGGTTTCATTCGCCTATTCATGGTTATTTGAGCCTGTTGATACATAAAAAACAAAATAAATTATAAAATCCTATAAACTCTCTTTTTAAAAGTACGCATTTGGGATTGTAAGACTGCGTAAGTAATTTTAAAAACTTAGATCACATTAATTTATAAGATCCAAAAACTCGCATAGACCCTGCACTTTTCATTCCACCACTCAGCACATGATATGCATTCAATCCAGTCTTCTGTGATAGGTTTTTTAAATGTTTCGTTGCACCCTGGACAGCTCAAAATTTTCTTATGAGGCGTTGTTTATGGCTTTGTGAGAACAACTTTTTAGTTTTCCGCATCTTCTCTGTCTCTTTTTTTCTCGTTTTCTTCAATTAGTTGGTCCTTATATGGAGAGCTGGTATTAACTTTTTTGCTTCTGCGATTTGTTGATCTAACTGCAATTGATTTAGGTAATGGAGAAATTGTTGTTACTTTAATATAAACTAATGCTATTCCAAGACTGATAAATCAAATGTTTTTGGTTTGTGGCGCTATAGCAAGTTTTTCTTCCAAAGTTGAGATTATTGCAGATGTGTTGGAAACATGATCTGAAAGCTGAGGTGTACTGTTTTTGATCTGTAAAATTTTTCTCGTACGATCGGGTTTAGATTTAGGCTGATTATGACATCTTTTTCATTCCCGTGAATATTTTTCTTCGTAGTGAAATTCTCAAGAACAATAATTGGACTGTGAAGAACACTGGAAGCATTTTTCAAGTCTGATTTAGACATTTGATGTAGTTGAATATCAATTTCAGACGTAGACTCCCGATTGTATGCGCTGTCCCGAGTTTTTGCAATCGGTTAAGAAACCACGTTGGGGTTCTATTACCCTGGAGCTCCACATGAAGAGCATTTGGCTGATAGTTGTGCCTCTATAGCGCATCAGAGTGCTATAGGGGGGAAAGTCAGTCATTGTTCGAGGTGTGAAATTCCATAAACAAGAAATCTTCCTATTCTACGAAATGATCCATTATTTATTGGTCAATTCACACCTTGAACAATACCACCCTGTTGAGCTGAATACATAAATGTATTCCAAACTAATTAAAATCAAGCGCGTATTTATTTACCTTATTCACTCACTTATTGATATCGTATAGTATTAATCCAAAACAACAACAAATATTTGCAAGTTATGGTTGTGGTGGTCTTGTGTAGAAATATTGGGCAGTAGGCATGTACGTAATTTAAAAAAATGTTTGGCAAATAACGAAACAAATCAAATTTAAACATATTCCTGAATTTAAAGTTTAAATGATAATAAGAAAAAAATGTTCACAGCTGGTGGAATAAAGCCTCGAGAAAAAACTTACGTTATCTCCAAAAACTACCAGAATAAAGATTTGAATTTCATCTTCTAATAATGATATATATGCCGATACATATGTAACTTCTTATGTAAATAATATTCAATCTAGATATACTGACGATATTCAAATTATAGTAGTCTCCAGATACCGATGTATTTATTCTCCTAATTTTCCATTTATTTTTATTTTGGTTCAAAACCATTGATATGGTTTTATACTGGGAGAACCGATAAAAAAAATGAGTATCATCGATATATTTCTGTACATAAGTTAAATGTATGAAAAATTAGTACACAAAAAAAGGTTATCACCCATTAAGTCTGCATGCTTTAACGGGCTGTGATCTGCACAAAATCTTTTTTATTTATTGGCAAAACTAGACTCTCAAGTGGTAAATTTAAATGGTATAAGAACACCAGAGGAGAGACAAAGGATGCGGGATCTCGAATAATGAGTGTAATATTGGGGATAGTGAGAGATGAGATTGTCAAGTCGTTAAATAAGATGAAGAATGGTAACGCAGTAGGACCTGATGGAATACCTGTGGCAGTTTGGACGACTCTAGGAGAGGAAGGGATTGATTTTTTTGGCAAATAATGAGTAGAATATGTAAGGAAGAACGGATACTCAATGTATGGAGAGTGTGATGGTATTATTGTATAAAGATAAAGGGAACATTCAGGAATGTAAGAACTATAGAGAAATAAATTTAATGTCGCAAACAGTGAAAATTTGGGAGAGAACCGCAGGGTCAATGTTAAGGAGGGAGACGTCGATAGGAGAACAGTTTGGGTTTATGCAAAGGGAAAGGACAACGTATGCTTTGTTTGCTTTAAGACAGTTGTAGAGAAATACGGCAGGAAGAAAAGAGAACTACATTTAGTATTTATAGATCTTGAGATGGTGTAGAACACAGTTTTTAGACAAAAGCGATGTATATATACGAGAGAGGTAAACGAACCCCCCCACCCCGAATGGGTTTTATGAAGTCTCTACCTGTTTTATCTTGTTGTGGATGTACTGACAGAGAAAGTAAAGGAGGGGGCTCCTTGGTCAATACTCTTTGCTGATGATATCGTGTTAGTAGAGGAGAGCAAAGATATGTTGAAGGAAAAGGTGGAGGGTAGTAGAAAGGCTAATGAAAAGGTAGGACTTAATATTACCAGGTCTAAAACGGACTATATATGTTTAGGAGGTAGGGGAATGGTTAGGGACATAAAATTGTCATCAGACTATTCTTATTCCGATTTTTCTTATAATTTTTAAGCTATTTAATTAAAAGAATACATTCTCTGACCAAACTTGTTTTCCGATTTTCCTGTCTGATAGGTGAAAAAAGTCGCAGTGGGAAATCGTATCAGAGTGGGCCTAATGAAGCGTGAGTCAAAGTCTGGAGAGAGTGTCTATCATAAACATTTTTGCCGACGGACGCTCTTACTTTATTGAATCTGGTTGGATTTTACAAAACAAAACATAATAATAATGGCCGGTTTACAGCTTCTTACGCCTTCCGGTTCCCAGTCTCCATTCACGTCTATCATCCTAGTCTCTTGGTCGTAGATATCTCTCTGACATTGCCTGTTGGACTCCATTAAGTTATTTTCGGTCTTCCTCGGTAAAATGATACATTATGTGAATTATTTCGAAAGTGATACAGCCATGAAAATTTTGCAGAAATATATTTGTTCACGCAACCCCTGAAATAAAGAAGAAATTTGTTCTTGTTTGTCTTAAGAGTTCAAATGTTGTAAACTTTATACCTGCTGATCTAAATGTGAAAACCCTGAAATTGAACCAGAAATAATATCTGATGACACTGAAATATTTAATGAAGTAATCGATGATGACAAACTGATTTATTAATTAATTATTTTTATATATTAACATTATTTAAAAAAATTGTTAATAAATATCAATTAAAATTGTTTAAAAAAATGTGTTAATCAGGTTATATTCACCTATTTTATTCATCCGTGTTTTACCCCTTAGGCGAGAAACAGCAAAAAAAGTGTTTTTTCGATGTAAAAATTCACGCAATAAATGAAAATATGGGGATATAAAAAATAAGGTTAAAGTATATTTCTTAACAAACATGTCTCAAGGTTGTAAGTTACGATTGGTTTAGTAGAAGCTAAGATATCATTTTTTTAAATTACCAATTTTTGGCCTTATTTTGCTCTTAAATCGCTCATAATAGCGAAGCAAAAAGTTTTAGTTTTGCCAAATTTACCTAAAAAAAGTGTTTGTAAAAATTTTTAATAACAAATTATCTGCCGTTAATATAAAAAACTATTTAGATTTTTTGTTTTAAGTGATATAAATAATCGATTACACTTGGTTTGGATCAGTAAAGTATTCTCTCTCTCCAATGGCGCTACAGCTCAAATCCAGCATTGACCTCCTCCAAACTAACCTTGCTGGTCGAAGCTGACAATCTGTCAGTCTGCATTCTCACTACATGACCAGTCCATCGAAGTGTCTGAAGTTTAGTAAATTCTGGTGCCTTTTTAACAGTTGGCAAAGTTCATGGTTGTACCTAGATCTCCATACTCCATTTCCGTTAATAGGTCCAAATTTCTTTTTTAGGACATTTCTTTCAAATACTTCCAGCTTTCGTTTTGTGTGTGATGTCATCACCCATGTCTCACATACATAACATACTAGTATACCAGAAGTCTTTTATTGGGGAGTTATTTGGTTGTTTATGTATCTTTTTGGGGGTGCGCCGCACGCCTAGTATATTGTTTTATTTATCTTTGGGTTTTAAAAAATTATTTGATCATATTAATAGGGAGAAATTATACAGTTATCATAAAAGGATTGATCTTAAATTATACCATTTTTAAAGATACAAATAAGTGAATTTTCCTCAACTTATCTATGCATATGCAAAAATGCACCCAGAAAAAGTTACGGGGCGGTAAAATTACAAAATAAAACCAAATTTTTTAATACTGTAACCTCGGAAACCTTTTTTGGATGGTGCTAGAAAGGCCACCAATGGAGACACTGCAGACGGCAGCCAGATGGTTGGTGGAGAGCGAGTCGTGGGTTCGAAACTAGCTTTTGGAACCAAGAATGGGTCCAACGTATGAAATAAGTAAAGATAGGATAAGAGATATTAGAAAAGATACAGAAATAAACAAAAAGATAGATTGGTAAAATTACCAAGGATACGATAAGATAGAAACAGGGCGCCACTCAATTTTTTGGGGTTAAGGAGAAAATTAATAAACCTTAGAAAAGAAAAGAGGTAAGGAAAGATATTTAGGTTCAGAGATCAAACCAAAGATAAGATACCAACAGTTAATTATAAAATAAATTTGATCAACACATTATATAAACAAATAATAAATATATTAGACTCCTTCGATATTAGACTCCTAAATTGTTTAAATTATCTCACCATCTTTTCTTGGTCTTCCAATACTTCTTCGTCCATTTGATGACTCATTTCGTTCTATTCGTACTATCCTATCCTCTACCATTTTACTAATGTGTTCGTTTCACTCTTGTTTTCATTTTGCCATCCATCCATTTATATCTTCTATATCGCATGCTCTGTTTAAGTTTTCGCTTCCCTCTTTATCCAACAGACTATTCCTTAGTATTCGTCTCAGTATTTTCATCTCTGTTGTTTCTAGTAGTCGTCACGTGTTAGATGATAGGTCTTGTCTTCATCGTTTATGTTATTATAGGTCTAATTGCTGTTTTATAGATTCTTGTGTTTGTGTCTTATCTTAGGTGTTTGTTCTTCCAGTTTATGTCATTAAGAGATCCCGCCGCTTAACTTGCTTTTATGCTTTGTACTTCTTCTTTAACATCTTCGTAACTAGTTATATCTATTCCCAGATATCTAAACCTTGCTTCCTGCTTTATTATTTTGCTATCAATTTTACATCGTAGTGGGTACTTGGATGTTGTCATACACCGTGTATTGAAGATATGTGTTAATCTTTGGAGCTTGTCTTCTGTCTCGGCGATTAATGCGGCGTCATTTGCATAATGTAATATTTGGATTTCTTTATTCCTCATTATGAAACCATGACTTTTACGTAGTGTTTGTATTATTGCAGATTGTTTTGTAAAAATATAAATACTTTTCTTTGTTTAAATTATTGGAAAAACATACTGGCCCCAATAACCTCTAAGCCAATAACAGACTATAAGCTATTGGGGGATTTTTAAGAGGTCATTCGACCCAGCTTGAATCACATATAAACATAAACCAATACTACAATATGTAATAACAACTTTGGAAATTATTCCCTCAATTCTTATCGACACGGATGAGTCACAGGTAAGATAAACTTATCACTTGGGAAGAGGAGGAGCGGGAGGAGAAATCTTTGGCTAAATATATTTGTATGGCATTTATAACTTAAGTAGGTTATTATACAAAAATAATGACCTACCTAATGCCGTACAAAAATA
This sequence comes from Diabrotica balteata, assembly GCA_918026665.1. Taxonomy (NCBI): domain Eukaryota; kingdom Metazoa; phylum Arthropoda; class Insecta; order Coleoptera; family Chrysomelidae; genus Diabrotica; species Diabrotica balteata. The sequence continues at coordinate 104,698,738 of OU898276.1, read as the reverse complement.
TTGGTACCAGGAGCAGGGAAAATTTTTTATTTTCGGAAAAGGTTTTCCCCATTTTCAGTAATTTTACCCAGCAAAGTTTTTTTACTTTACAAAGTTTTAGTACATGGATTAAGCTTTTTGCAACGCTATTAATTTCGGCTGGCACAGGGGTAAGGAATCTAAGGCACAACCCTTAATTTGAACACCCATGCTTTGAGTACCCATAAGAATTGGCGGCATAATTTTTAATAAGTTACATATTGTAGTATTTATTTATAAGTAGGTAATTCATATTGGATGACATGACCCCCTAATATTGTCCCATGGCCTTTTAGTCTATAAATAATTACTGACAATGCCCGACCGTTTACTTTAAAAGTACTCTAATATTGACGTACTTTGTTACTATTAGGATTAACGTCGGCCCAGAGATGAGAATTGTGATGATTAAAGACACCATTGCTTGTAAAGATTGCTTACTAACAGGAGCAGCAATTTGATTAAACCCAGCTTGAGATACTTGCACACTTCTGTGAATGCCATTGGAGTGTTACAATGTATTTGAGCGAGGTGTATTCATTCGTGTTACCAGAAAAAACTCCCAGAGCTCCAATGCTCCAGACTATCCGTTTACCCACTATAGCACCCTGATACACGACATAGGCTTTCTTATCAGCCAAGTGCTTGTCGTGTGGGAGTCTTGGGTACTAGAACTCCAACACGATATCCTTTTTTCTTGCTTACTCTATTGATGTATGTTTGAACTGAAATTGTTGCTCGGGCCTCGAGTCTCTGTTCTCGGCTACACTTAGTTCGGCTACTCGGTACTCAAGGATGTTGGCCCTTCGTGCTCAGGAGGTTGCTTCGTTGATTAGTAAAAGATTGTTTATATAGTTTACGTCCCGTTTATTTTTTCCAAAAGCCAATCACAAAATCCTATAAATTTGTGATGACCTTTGATGTAAGTCTCACACTGCTGTTACATGAAAGGTCTGATGTAACTGTTCCTTAACCATTCTCCACACTTTCATTCGACATACTTCTAATTCAGCAGTTATCACCCTCATTCTTAAAGACGTATAATTGCTAGAAATACAAGCCTGTTCGATAAATTTCTATTAGCGAACTTATTTGCAAAACGCCATACTGGCGCCGCATCATTCGCCTGATATTCACCTAATTAAGGAAAAAACAAAGCAAAAGGTAGTCACAATTAATATTTCTGAAGTTGGTATTCGTACCTAAAATTATAAAATAGTTTAACATTTTTGTTTCATCTCGTTTATCATAAAACATCGAAAAATACTCTTAATCTTTTTGCGACTCTAAGATTGATAATATGAACATTTTTAGTCTGTTTGAAGTCTAAAATGACGACTAAGCAAGAAAATGCTATGTTCTGAAATGATTGTGAACAACCAGGCAATATTTGCGGAATGGGACACTGGAAGATCAAACTTAACATTACGTAAAAACCACTGCAACGCAACATGAAATGTTAGGGGACTGCTACAGCCAGGTAAATTGTATATATTGGAAAATGAACTGATTAAGGAGAAGATATATATCTGTGGGATATCTGAGACACACTGGGAAGGCCAAGGACATTGGAGGGCCACTCACTACAAAGTTTTTATATCAGGAGCTTACAAATCAGGATAAAAAGGCGTTGCAATATTAAGTTAAAAACGTTGGGCAAAATATGTACATGAATACCTTCCAAAATCTCTAACATTCCCAAAAAAAACCAATGATAATAATAGGAGATTGAAATGCAAAAGTAGTAAAAACTAAAATAAATGAACGTTTGAAAGGAACGATAGGTGCACATGGCTTAGGCGAGCTAAATGAACGAGGTGAACGGCTCCTTCAATTTGGCATCTATATGGATCTTAGTATAGTAAACACAATGTTTAAGCATCATCTGCGGAGATTAACAACATGGTCTTCGTCTGGAGTTCGATACAAGAATCAAATAGATTATATTCAAATTACTAAACGATGAAGGAGCTCAATAATTAACGTGAAGACAAAACCAGCTGCAGACCGAGCCTGCAGAGAAAAGAAGTTATGAAAGAGAAGCTCCAATATTGAAATCAGAAATTGAGGCGACAATTAAAAAACTAAAATTCAGGAAAGCAGAAGGAGACGATGGAATAATAGCTGAAACACCCAAAGAAATGGGAGAATTAGGGACGAAAGTAATACTTAGAATTTGAAATGAGATCTGGAATACCGGAAAATGGCTAAATCACTGGAGTATATTTACGTTTATTCCGATATATAAAAAAAGGTTTTATTGTAGTAATTACCGTACATTAGCATTAATATCAGAAATAAAGAAGGCACTAAAAGAAATGAAAAACAACAAATCGCCTGGAAAAGATGGAATAACTACAGAGATGCTGAAATATGGTGGACAAGTGGTAATTAATACTCTACATTCCCTTTTTATCAAGATATTAAAAGAAAAAAGAATCCCAAATAACTGGAAGGAATCAGTAACCATTATCCTACACAAGAAAGAGGATAAAGCAGATATAAAAAACTACCGTCCTATAACACTCCTCAATGTAATGTATAAACTCCTAACAAAAATTTTAACCAATAGATTGATGACAAAATTCGATGGATACCAGTCGAAAGAACAAGCTGGTTTTAGAAAGGGATTCAGCACAAGTGACCATTTACTAAGTATGAAAATACTTATAGAACGAGCAAATGAATACCACATTCCTCTATATATGGTGTTCATAGATTTCGAAAAGGCTTTCGACAGTGTCGAACATTGGGCAGTGAAAAGTTCTTTGATTAACAACCGAATTGACCACAGATATACGGAACTAATAACCAATATATATATATATAAGGAAGCCAAAACAACAATTAAAGTATATGAATGAACAAAATCATTACAAATAAGTAGAGGCGTGAGACAGGGTGATACAATATCATCAAAACTTTTCAATCAGGCTCTTGAAGATACTTTTAAAATATTAGAATGGGAAAAAAAAGGTATAACAATTTGTGGACAACGCTTGAACCATCTAAGGTACGCTGATGACATCGTATTGATAACCGATAAAAAAGAAGAATTATTTGAAATGATGAAAGAACTGGACGTAGAAGCTGGAAAGATAGGCCTTAATATGAATTACAGCAAGACCAAAACTATAACAAATACAGATGAAGATATCACAATGAGAATCGGACAAGATGAAATAGAACAAGTTAAGGATTATATATATCTTGGTCAAACTATAAAATTTAACAAAGAGAATCAAACAGCAGAGATCAAGAGACGAGTTAGACAAATGTTGCACATAAGACTAATGTATAAGAAGAGAAACGAGTGGATAAGAGAGAAAACAAAAGTGAGGGATGTTAGACAAGAAGTTGCAAAATTGAAATGGAGAGCGTGGGAATATAAACGAAGCAGAGGAAGGCCTTAAATGAGATGGGCAGATGATATCAAGAAGCACGTGGGCTCTAGATGGATGACTGTAGCGACAGACAGAGAAGAATGGAAAAGGATTGGGGAGGCCTATGTCCAAAGATGGACCGAAGAAGGCTAATTAGATTAGAGCATTAATATCACACGCGAGCAAAGTACTTCTAACCATCATTGATAAAAGAGTAAAATCAATTCTCGTACCACAAATTCCTCAAAAAGCAATGCGGATTCGTCCCAGGTAGAGGAATACGAGAACATATTCTTAATATTCGCCAAATTATCGAAAAATCTCGAGAGTTTAACAAAGAAACATATTTATGCTTTGTTGACTATTCCAAGGCTTCTATGTCGTAAAATGGGCTAAAATGTGGCATATACTCAGAGAAATGGGTACGCTAGAACATCTTATCTAATTATTACAAAAACTATATGTAAATAATACTGTTAATGTAGAAGTTAATAATGTGGTTTTAAAAAATTTCAAATTAAAATCTGAAGATCGACAGGGATGCGTAATATCCCCCATTATATCAAGTTTTTCAGGAATCGCAAGGTGGAGCAACGATAGGAGGAAAAAAAAATTAAAAACCTACATTATGCTTATGCCACTGTTATATTGGCGTCATGAACAGAAGAACTGAAGATATGCAGAAAACCAAAGTGATGATTATCGATAGAATCAGAAACAAGGCAGAGATAAAAATCATTGCAGGTTACGAAGTGGTCAAGCAATTTAATTATTTTGGCTCCGTAATTACTAACAGTGGAGGATGCGAAGACGAGATCCGTCGATGCATCACAATGGCCAGATCGGCAACAACCAAACTCACAAAAATTTGGAACAACGCTGACATCACAAAAAACACAAAAATACGCCTTGTTCGAGCATTGATATTTCCTATCGCCACCTATGCTTCAGAAACTTGGACAATAAAAAAACCCAATCAAAACGTATAATGGCATTTGAAATGTGGGACTACTGTAGAATGTTGACAATAACATGGACCGCCCATTGCACAAATAACTCAATTCTTACAAAACTTAACATAAAAGTTAGACTCATCACTATTATCCAAAATATACTGAGATATCTTGGACATATAAATAGAAGAAGAGAAAGCATCGAGCGAATCATAGTTGAAGGTAACGTAGCCGCTAAAAGATCCAGAGGAAGATCTCCAGTACGATGGCCGGACCAAATAACGGAGATGACTGGTTACTCATTCTCCGAAGCAAAACAACACGCACAAGAGAGAGATAATTGGACAGAAATTGTCACACAAATTACATGACGCCACTACATCCTTACGAATAAGAAAATATTGAGGAGGAGAGTTTATTTATAATAAAGCAAATTGCTCTTTTTTTATCTTTGTTCTGCCTAGGTATTCCGCAGGAAATAAACAGGAATCTTTACGCTTATGTTTAGATGGATTTGGGAGGATGATGAGTTGAGTTGAGTTGAGCTGTTTGAGTCCGGATTTTGTCATCGGAAATTCGTTAGTGTAGTAGTCAAAGAGAACAAATTTAGGTCTGAATGGTAAAACACCGTAGAGAGTTTTAAAAACCGACAAATTTTTGCTTAATTCGATGAGTTTTGGTTAGAAAGAGGTAATTTAATCTCGAAATGCTATGTGGCAGTTTTTGTGAAGTGAGATAATCACCGGTTTATTGCTGTATTTCGTGTCAAGAAATCTGATAACAGCGTTTCTGAGGTTTTGAGGATTAAGTGGGCCTACATGGTGATGAGTGAAAAATAAGCAGCCGAGTTTTGAAGAATACATATTGTTAGCATCCAGGATAACATGAAGCTCAGTTTGATGTTTGACCTCTCCCACGATTTGTCAAGCTTGCATTTTGTGTCTCCCATAAGTCGAATCTAGATTGTTTGAAGCTTGAGTGGGACAATGTTTTTTATTTAAATCTAAGGTAACAAACTTTCTTAATAACCTAAAAAGAAATAATCAGCCAGTGAAGCAAAGTAGTTTTGTTAAATTTTTCTAAATAAACATTTATCTTTAATACACTAAGATTTGCTCTCATTTCAGTTTAAAGGTTTATAAATAAATATAAGTTATATGGATCAGCTAATTGAAATATTTTAGTTCGTTCACAATAACTGTAAACCATTGTCAAGGTAAAAAACACAACAACAATTTGTCTAATTAAATAATAAACCTGTTATTTGTAAAAATTAATATTTATTATTTTAGCTTGACATCTAAATAAGTGGCAGTGAAATTCTAAAAGACAAACAAGTTATAAAATAGGCATTTCATTCTATTGACGTCCCGTTTTAAATCCAATATTATACTACAAAAATGTTAGACAAAAAATATTTGGAGATCACCTCTACTCTAAACATCTAGAAAAATCGAGAAAAAAATATATTCGCTACTTATTTTTTATTGACCATGACATGCTAATATGTAATATAAATTTTCATAAAAAAGTTTTAAACCGTTTGGTAGCAATGTAAAAAAATTGGATTTTATTTTGTAATTTTAACACCGCGTATCTTGATCTGGGTGCACGTTTGCATACAGGTAAATTAGACAAATTGAGTTATTTTCATCGTGGTAAAATTTATGACCAATCTTTTTGTGACACTTTGTATAATTAGGAGTAAACAATAAAATTACAAAGCAATTTTTTTACTCCAAAACCGGAAGCAGTTTTTAAAATACTTACAATATAAACAGAATCTTAAAAGTAATTTCTATTTAGAGGGTAGCACATAAAGTAAAAAAAATGTTTGGTAATTGTAGTTCATTTCTAATTAGATATTTGATAAAAAATTTACTATTACCCATAGTCATATAATTCCTCAATTAGTCAAATACGTTAGCATATCTTATCTCAAATTCAAATTTACCTATTTACAGAAACGAATTCTCCGATTTCGAAACCCTTTTTCCTATCGCGACGTAGTCATATTAGAAAAAAACCAGAAGAATCCTTAGAACGCCGGTACACAAATGATTAATCCTTTAATCGATACCCAATCAAACTACCAGGTATGTCAATTAGTTGCTTTTTTTCCCCGATTGGCAATTAGACACATTCAGCTGTGGGCGTATACAGCGATCATCTCCACGCAGGGGCGAATTGCCAATATAGTTCCTGCCTTCGCAGCGTTCTGACTCAGTTCCACATACAGAGTGTTTGTTTGCGGAGTGGCACAGGCACAGGCACGATGGTGGCGATTTATTTCGTTTGCGTTCTGATAACCGCAGGTTAGTTTATTAATAGTTCCTTTTTTGGGTGTATTGTTGCTTCTATTAAAATATTAGTGGTGTCTGTTAGCGATATTTTGACTACGGATGCTGTGGGTCCATGAGTATTATAGACTGTTAGATTTATTCTCTGTAAGTTATGTTGGCATTGAAGATTAAAGTACATGATATAGTTTGTTTTTTTGTAAATTTATTTGTTTTTAAATTTAATATTATTATATTTTATGTTATTTTTCCTACTTCAAACAGTATTCTTTTTATTTATTTACAAAACTAAAAGTAATTCTGTCAACAAGTATATTAGTCTCAGTTAACCAAACTATTCTGAACCTATTTTCTGTTGGGTCTTAGTCTTTTCTTACTTTTGTAAGTTTCGAAGGCTAGTTTCAAAATTCAATTTTTAAAAAATATACAAACTACCTTTTTCTGTTATGTTGAAAACAAAACAATTCTCTTATAATTTAATTTTAGTTTAAGTATACATTTTACAATAAAGAACAATTTATTGTTCTGTCTTGTTCATTGTTGAGTTTATTTTTGGATAAAATATTGCTGTTTGCTTCGAATCGTTTCTTGTATATCCAGGTTTAGTCCTAGCTTAGAAAATGTAAGTTTATAATCTATTGATTGTTTTAAATGGTGTAAGATTATATTTGTGTCCAATTGCCCTATTATTTTTAAACAGTTCTAACTTTCCAACATGGCTTTTACTTAAGACACTTTTACTTTCTGGAATAATTTCTTATTCTTTTGAGTTTTAAAATTAGCTACTACGTTTTGGTTTCCAACTTGGAAATGATTCCCAAAATACAAATTAAACGTTTTTCTGATTGAGTTTTATGCATAATAATAGTGTCATTACCCTTATCTGCTCATAAAATAATTATCTACTAATCTTTTTTAATATCTTTGTTTCGTTTAATAGCTTTAACTTCTCATTGTTTCCCTTTTGTTTTATTTTATTATACTTTTCTAATTTTATTTTAAAGAGGTATATAGGCAGGTACTTCTTGTTTTCATTTGGTGGTAAATATTGACATACATAACTGAACTATTATGTCTAATATATTAATGTATATTGAAACAGATTAATAGGTAATATTAAGTAAGTTTGGATCTTTTGAGAGTAGTAGTTGTAGGACAATTACGTTAGTTTTTTACTCGACACTCGACATTAACTGACGCATTTGACAGCTAAAATATTTAGTATAAGATGTTACAAAAATACTTCCATTTAGGGATTCATTAATTTTTAGTGGACATATTTTTAAATAAACAATCAAAACCTCAAACTCATTATTTTGGTCATAACTTTAAAACTTGTCTATTTGGAGATTTGACGTTGAAATACATAAACGAAATGAGATATGCTAAATTAAAATCAGATAATAAACAAAAAAGTTATTGCAAAATGCACAAGAAAATCGATGATTGGAAAAACAGTTTTTGCGAAATTTAATGTGTTTATACAATTTTTGGAACATGAGCTAATTTCTAAGACTTATCCAGATAATTTGACTAAATGGATCTGTCCTGAATGAAAAAAAAATCATTTTTATATACAAAGTGATTTAATAATAAATAGCACATTTTAAGCTTATAAACATTTACAATAACTCCGTAGAATTTAATTAAATTACTAAAAAATATTTGGAAACGTGTTTAAAAAACACATTAAAAAAATGTTTTACAATCGTTAGGAGCAAGATAGCCCGTTTAAAAAAAATCACTGTTACGTTATTTAACAACATTAAGGGCTGAAATTAACCAATTTTTTACAAGAAGAGTCAGTTTTAAACAAAGATTTTAGCAAACAAATTTATTAAAAATTGTTTAAACAAGAGTGTTGTAAACAAAGACTACTTTTTTTTCCGACTACAGCAAAAGAGTTTCAACATACAGCTTGAAACACAGTTTCAACATACAGCTTGAAACACAGTTTCAACATACAGCTTTCGTAAAAAAATGTCATGTCTCGGGTTACACTGGCCCAAATTTGCTATTTATTTTTTGTAACTGGGGTGCAACATTAAAATAATAACATTTATCATATTTTCATTCACAATTATCCAAAACAAAGCAACTAATAACTATGGGATGTACAAATCTTTTCGTAAGTCGCCTTTTTATTATTTATTAATTTAAAATATAATTATATTAAATAAATGTTATTAATAAATATTATTAAATTGTTATTTATAAACAATTTTTCCAAATATTCTTATTAAATTTTAAATAATCAGTTTTTAATATTAAAAAAATTTTCTTTAGAACAAAAAATCGAATAAACTCGGCTTCATCGTTCTTGGCGTGTGCCTGAAATAAGCTACTACGGAATTTTTAATATTCGTCTCTCTCTAATACACATATGCGTAATTCAATTGTGCTAGTCACGTTTGTCATGGTAAAGTGCGATGAGAAGGGAATGAAGAGACCACTCACGTCTCCCAGTATTGTAGCAATAACACCGATGCGTTTGGCTGATACGGTGTCGGTGATAAGTTCGGCCTCTTTACGAATATAGATAGCTGCCACTGGAGGAGGTAAACGAATCGAGCTTAGACAAGGAAAGACAGATGAAACAACTTATTGCAAGTGTTTTTACACGCACACGCCAAGAAAGATGAAAACGTCTATATATTATATTATAATACAGTCTACCCACGAAAACTCAAATGTTGACAGCTCGAAATTCTCTTGCACTTTTTTAAACTTTTAACATTTAACCTTTATAACTTGAAACACAGAACTCGATAACTCGAACGGAAATTCGAAACTGATACAAATAATATGTTCGTTTACTTTTGTAACTCATACTTTTAACGAATTTTAACTATCGTGGTCGAAGGCTCTGTATATTTTCTTGACGATACATCAGTTACGTTCAATTCCATGGACATACATTCCATAAATTAATTCTCTGTGTAATCCTAAAGGCCCGTTTTCACACTACGTCTTATGGTACGTTTTGTGGGTCATATTAAACGTACGACAAAATGTACGTTTTGTCCTGTGTATACACACTACGTTTTTCCTTCCGACAAGACGTACGTTTTGCTGTTTACATGCCACGTTTTATTGTATAGGATTTGTCCTATCCAACAAAACGTAGAATAAGGCGTAGCGTGAAAACGGGCCTTAAAGGCCGGTTTTCACGCTACATCTTACTGTACGTTTTGTTGGATAGGACAAATCCTATACATTAAAACGTGGCATGTAAACAGCAAAACGTACGTCTTGTCGAATCAAAATGAAATCCAAGGTCAGATCGCAGAAATGATGGAAGAAACATAGTTTTGCGAGAACTGATAGGATAAAACGTTACGTGAAAATACATCTTCAGACAAGTCGTCCGATCTTGACTCTAACTCAGTTGACGACTAGCTCCACTGCAGTTCACTTCATTTTTACCAAAAAAAGTCTAATAATGTCAGATTTGCGGCAATGTACCCATGATTTTCTCGGGGAATTTATTGAATTGTATAAAAATTTTAAGTAGTTCTGTTATAAAACCAAGTAGATTGCGTTACAGGTTTCAGGAATTATTTGGCTTAACGCTGGTTTGGATATTATGATTGTGAACTCCAAGTCCTTGAGGCTGCGTCCTGTTGCAAGATATCTGAGAGTTGCTGTGAGTCTTTCATGGGGTGTAATGGTTTTCCTCATGCAGGTGTCTTAGTTCGATATGTATGGTGTTACCAACTCTAGCAATTGACACAGGCTGAGGTGTCCATTCGCAAATAATTGCGTCAGTCATATGGTTCGTCTCTCAGTTATTTTAGTAACGAGACGTGGGAATACTGGATTCTTTTTAGAAGCCACTCTTTTGACCATCTTGTCTTTTTCCTCTTTATCCCCTTTTTTCTCAGTCGTAGTTGCGTTATAGTTAAAAAAATAAAAGAAAGCAGCCGTGTTTCCTCCATAATAAAAAAAATCACTGAACATAATTCACACATCTCAAGACTCTGAATTAGAAATGATATTGAAAATTCAAAGAAAAATGTAGTGTATACACTGGATAAAACGTACATTTTGTCGTACGTTTTATATGACTCACAAAACGTAAAAGAAAATGTAACGTGAAAACCGGCCTTAAGGAAGGGTACGCCAGCGGTACGAACCGCTTGCGAGCTGTTTTCCTTGTCGGCTTTTGGGACGAAGACAAAGGATATTCGCCGTTCAATTTGGACGGTGTTTGCAGCGGTATTGTCTATTCCTGTAGTCCCATCGAGATTGTGTAACTTGTTCTTAGTTTGAATTTGGTTCGTCGCTTTAAATGGATCGTGACCAGTTTGCGATGAGTTCGCTGAAAACATATTTTCAACGAACTGTTCGGGAACAGCTCGCGAGCAGTTTGCGAACAGTTTGACTCACATATGTGTACCCATCTTAACTAAAACATGCCAAGTTTAAAAAATACTGAAAAACTTCGGTTATTAATAACAAGAGAAAAAAGTGACTTAATAAACCCTGGGAAAAAAGAGAATGACACAAAATTTCAACTTGCAAAAGAATTCGAAATTGCAGAGAGAAGTAAGAATAAAATTTTAAGGTATTTGACCCTAGGCAACTCAGTAAAAAAAATCGGTCGAAATGTGCTGGGTTCCCGGATCTCGAAAAATGCCCCTTGAAATGGTTTCTGGAATGTCGAAGAAAAAACGTTCCAATCAGTGGAACCTTTGTTCAGGTGAAGGCCCTAATCTTATCAGTTAGAAAGGGTACACAGACTTTAGGGCTAGCAGTGGGTGACTGACAAATTTTAAAAAACGACTTAGCCTTTGTGTGAAATCAGTATGTGGGAAGAGTGCAGTTTGCGGGGATGCAGTTTGCGAGGAGTAAAAAAAAACTTTACGAATTTATTGGGCAGTTTTTCACCAGAAGAAATTTACAACACCGCTAAAACAGGTTTGTTTTATAGTTGTATTCTAAATTAAACATTTGATTCCAAAATAAACCAATGTCATGGTAGTAAGGAAAACAAGGAGAGCATAAACGTTTTACTCGCTAAAAACATGACAGGATTAGAAAAACGTATGCCTTTCATCATTGGAAAATTCAAGAAACCAAGATGTTTTAAAAATGCCAAATCTTGGCCGACAGAGTATACGGCAAATTCAAAAGCTTGGATAACGAGTGAAAGCTATTGTTTTGGGATGGAGAACTCGCCAAGAAAAAGAAAAAAGGAACGACAACTGTACAGCTCATGGACATATTGTTTTACTTACTGCACTTAAAATGAAATATATTTCACCTAATACGACGTCAAAGCTGCAACCACTTGACCTAAGAATAATAAAAAATAATAAAAGGTAAACATCGCACTGAGGTGGTTAAATGTTTAATTAAACAAATAGAAGAAGGTAATATTCTATGACAGATGGACGTGTTTCAGGCAATAAGTTTTGTAAAAAGATCTTGGGTTGCCGTGTATACGACAACTGTTAGTAATTAATTTGCTTCTTGTGGACTAGGATACAATTCATTCACCAAAATTTGCTATTTGTTTTTTATATTTTTTGTTCCAAATCTTCAGTTTGAGGGCTGTCAATTCCGAAGCACTCGTTTTTGTCACACTAACAGATGAAGAAATAGTGGCAGGAGTAACAGCACGCCAGGAAGATTTAGGAAATGACGAAATCCTTGAAGACAGCATCACCTACCAATAACGCCTACTACATAAGCCAGGAGTGCTCTAGAGACTTTAAGATTGTTTTAAGAAGGATGTGAGGGTGTTGCCAAAAAATCTTTGGTCATTTGAATGCGATTGCAAATAAAATTGACACACTTAAGCAAAAATGCATAATCTGCAAGTCTCTTGTTAATTCGAACTTTTGATAGGTTGAATAAATTTCTCTAGATCCGATGAGTTTAGAGTTTATCAAGTCGACTGTAGTTACAATTTGTCATATATAATATTATATAGGTATACGATTTTTTGTTTTAAAAGCATTTATTTTATTACTAAAAAACTGATTTTTTAAAATTAAATAAGAGCATATGGAAAAATTGTATATAAATAACATTTATTTAATATAGTTATATTTTAAATAAATAAATAAAGAAATAAAAAGGTGACTTAAGAAAAGATTTGTACATTTCAATTAGCTACTTTGTTTTGAATAATTTTGCAATGAAAATGCGATAAATGATAATATTTTAACGTTGTACCCGTGTGTAAAAAAAAAATAGCAAATTTGGTGGAGTATAATCCGAGATATGTAATTTTTTCCAAGCTATTTGAAACTGAGCTGCTAATTTTCTGCTCTATTTTGGAACCGTGTTAGATTTTTTGAAGCGTGTGGTTGGCTGGCTGGGTTAATTACCCTCACTCCTTTTACTCTAGTCGGAACGCTTTGTTTACAACACTCCTGTCTAAACAATTTGTAATAATTTTGTTTGCTAAAAGTTTTGTTAAAAACTTTGACTTTTCTTAAAAAAGATTGGTTAACTTTTTAATTTTAATTTTTGCTTATTTTTTTTTGACACAATTCAAACACGATAAGACCCTCAAGTCCAGGTACATTTAAACAAATTTTAAGAAACAATGAAAACAGTTATTAACAATATTCAAAAATAGCGATTTTGTTGTTCATTTTGCAATACTTGTTGTTCTACAAGATTAAGAAATTTATTTAAATGTATATTTTTTATATTGTATTTTTAATTACAGTTCTTCATAAGTTTTCATCTTGGGCCACATCAATATCAATCCCCTTTATCGACATGTCCTATGTCCTGCCTAAGCGTCTCTCACCAGGACTTTTTTGTACTTTCGTTCCTACTCTTTCCAGGAACCCGCAGATCAGCAATTCTTCATATTGGGTGATTAAAAACTTGACGTTGATCATGATCAAAACATTTTAACCTATTCTCTCTCATTTTGTAATATTTGGTGCCATCCCTATACTTCTTCTAATATACTTATTCTGTATTTTATCCTTTTTTGTCATTCCTCTAATCCTTCTTCTTCTTCAAGTTCCACTCCTATCGGAGATTAGAAATCATTCTGGCAATTATAATTTTATTGGTTACTCGCCTGAATAGTTCAATTGAACTGCATCCAAACCATTCACGGAGATTGCGTAGCCACGAGATTTTACGTCTTCCTACGCTTCTTCTACCTTTGATTTTACCCTGCATTATATTCCTTAGTAGTTCGTACTTTTCACCTCTCATGATGTGCACCAATTATTCCAATTTCCTGATTTTTTATGGAATTTAAAACTTCGCATTGTTTTCCTAGTTGTTCGAGAACTTGTTCGTTTGTTTTGCGATCCATCCATGATATTTTCAAAATACGTCGGTAACACCACATTTCGAATGCTTCTAGGTTTTAATGTTGAATTTTTTAAGTGTCCAAGCTTCAACTCCATACAAAAGGGTAGAGAAAATATAACATCGAAGCATTCTTATCCGGAGCGATATATTGATATCGCGATTACAAAAAAGTTTTCTCATTCTATTAAAAGTTGACCGCGCAATTTCAATGCGGCATCTTATTTCTTTTGTCTGATCAGTATCTTCTGTGATCCATGCTCCAAGGTATTTGTACGAAGATATTTGTTCAATTTCTGTATTAGCTAGTACTAGCTTAACTTTGATGTTTTGTGCTTTTGTAAATACCATGAACTTGGTTTTCTTCAAATTGATTTTTAGTCCATAATCGTTGCAATATATATTTAGTTGTTCAGCAAGGTGTTGCAGTTCTTCTAGTGTTCCTGCCAGAAGGACGGTGTCGTCAGCATATCTTATGTTATTAAGTGGCTCACCGTTTATTATAAGGCCCTCACTGATCTCGGCAAGCGCTAATTCTGAGATGGCTTCACTGTATAAATTGAATAACAAGGGTGATAAAATACACCCTTGGCGGACCCCACGGCGAATCTGGATATCCTTGGTCAGTTCGTTTTCAACTTTCACTTTTGCTGTTTGATTCCAATAGAGGTTACAGATGATTCTAATGTCTCTACTGTCTATGTTTTTATTTAATAAAATTCCTTTAAGTCGATTATGCTGCACTCTGTCAAATGCCTTCTCAAAATCAATGAAACAGGCATATACTTCCTGATTAATATCTAAGCATCTCTGCGAAAGAACACTTACTGCAAACAGTGCATCTCGTGTTCCCAGTCCTTTCCTTAATCCCATTTGTGTATTACTTATGCCTTCATCTAATTTCTTATGTATTCTATTGTAAATTACTTTTAAAAACAATTTCAAGACATGACTCATTAAGTCTATGGTGCGATGTTCATTGCACTCCTTTGCATTGGCTTTTTTGGGAAGCAGTATGAATGTTGATTGGAGCCATTCTTTAAGTATTATACCTGTTCTATATATGGTATTGAATATATCCAAAAGAAGATCAATAGATCCAGTATTCACAATTTTAAGTAAATCGATAGGAACTTCATCAGGCCCGGAAGATTTACCACCTTTAGCTTGTTTCATTGCATATTCAATTTCTTCTCATATAATGTCAGGCCCAATATCATCCTTAAATTCTTTTGGTGCTTCTGTTCTCTCTTTGTCTTCAAAAAGTTTTGCTATATATTGTATCCATCTCTGCATTTTTTGGTTTATATCTGTTATAAGTGCACCCCTTTAATCTCTTAGTTGCCTAGTTTGAAGTGTTTTTCTCATTCCTGTTTATTCTCTAATTCTTTTATGCATGTTAAAAAAGTCATATTTTTTTTCAATTTCTTCTAGTTCTTGGCACTGCTCATGTAACATTCTCTCCTTAGCTTCTTTTATTCTCTTTTTTATTAATCGATCAGTTTCATTATATTTAATTGGATTTTTTGTTTTGAATGATTTTTCATCCTCTAATCCATCTAACCGTTATTATTTCTGCTACATGCATTCATTGTTTCCCTTTCTTTTTACCTGCCCAACATTTAGTTCGGTACAGCTGGTCTTATTGCTGTTTTATAGAATTTCACCTCCAGCTTCATTCGAATTTTTCTGTCACACAAAACACCACTCGCTGCCTTCCACTTCTACATTCTTCACGTCTACATATTTCCCCATTTTTCTGTAATAGCTTTCCTAGGTACTTTAACTTTAACATTTCCTGCCTATACAACATAATCAGTATCCATTAAGCACCAGGGTTGCTTACAATGTTACCCTGTAGTTTTGCTATTATCTGATCCAAAACTAATGAGAATAAATAAGGACTAAGCAATGAGTGATGAAATTTAGTAGTCTCTCTCACACTTGTCTTAACACTAGTTGTTAATTCCTCATACATGTCCCACTATATCTTTGAATATTCACAGGGGACTCCTTCCTTGTTGAGTACCCACCACAGTATCTGTCGAGGAACTCTATCATATGCTTCTTCAAGATCAATGTATCTGCATTGATCTGCAAAATTGCATCTGTTGTTGATTTGCCTTCTATACAGCCAAATTGATTATCGGATATTTTGGTTTCTTCACGTCTCCGTCTATCAATTACTCACTTCCATATTTTCGTGGTGTGTAACTAAGTAGTTCTATGGCCTTGTAGTTTATACATTGTTGTACATTATTCTTATTTTTGTAAACAGGTACTAATATACTGCTTCTCCATGCGCCTGGCATATGTCTACCTGACATAATTCTATTAAACAAATCTGTTAATCAACTTGGTTTTATCTCTCATAATGCTCGTAACATTTCAACGAATATCATCTGGTCCAACTACTTTTTCTTTCTTTACTTTCTGAAATAATTGAACTACTTCCTCGTATGTTAATTTGGTCATCATTGATGTTACTGTCTCCATTAACTCAACTAGTTGACTGTCAAATTCGCTTTTGTCATATTTTTATTTCAGATACATCTAAAATCTTTAGCTTTCTTTGCTCTATGTTTGACTAATTTATATATCTTTCTGTCTCTATTGTGTCCAAAATATTTTCTTGCCAGTGTTTATATAATTCTTTATTCTCTTTTATTTTTTTCTTGAACTTCATTTAAGCAATACCATTTCTCTTTATTCTCGAACTTCTTTACTGACGTTTTTCCAGGTATTTCAACAGTAGTTTTTTATGATACTGGCCATATTACTATAAATTATATTAAGACTTTTTACTATTCTTGGCCTGTATAGACAAGCCAACCATGTTGTTAGCTTACTTGCTTAATAACTATTATTTTGTCCACTGTGTACTTAACTCTTGTTAAGTTTCTCTCTTTTGAAAGAATGTGTTATGGATTATAAACGAATCAACATGCATTTTTATATTGTATATGTATAACAAAGATATTTCTTACAATTTGTTTTATTTAAAAATAAATTTGATCTAATAAATTATATTCTTCTGTACGCGTTAGATTGTTTTAACTTCAAAGATATTTTGGATGTTATGGTCGTGGCACGTCTTATAAATTTGATAGAGTTAATCTACTAATTTTTCATAAAAACTAACTAGTTTCCTAAAATCTTTACCACCACCTTTTTAATATAGTTCTGGAGATACTTATTTGTAGCATTTGGAGAGGGAGCTTTTGAACATTGTAAAATACTGGAAAATAAGTTATCACTAATTGTCCAAATCCGAAGATTAGTACATCCAATGATTCCAAGTAATGCTATATTGAGAATGTATCGTCAATACAGAGTGGCCCAAAAGTCTGGAAACGGCCAATTATCTCGTAAATTGCTAGTC
This sequence comes from Diabrotica balteata, assembly GCA_918026665.1. NCBI lineage: Eukaryota > Metazoa > Arthropoda > Insecta > Coleoptera > Chrysomelidae > Diabrotica > Diabrotica balteata. The sequence goes on along the minus strand of OU898276.1, from coordinate 104,681,412 downwards.
ATAATTGTACAAAATTTGAGATAAACCTATTTTGGGATACGGAGATTTCATATGTGATATTTGCAGTGTTGCCAGATTTACCGTTTCTCTTATATTATTGGTAATTTTGGTTTTTCAAATTCATCACCCTGTATATTCAGTCATTATTGGAATCTCCTATTCAATACGAGTTCAACTATATGTAACACTCATGATTTTATGTAGTCTGGAAGGTCTTGAATACATAAAACAATGCAAAATATGTAGATTTTAATAAATTTAAATATTTAAATGTAGAATGCTGTGATTTTGAAATATGTTCACCATTTACATTATTAACTAAAACTGACAGTAGTTGTGTTTCGAAAAGTTCTGCCAGATAAATTGCTTCTCTAAAATACAAGGATCTACAGACCGAGAATTTGGTATACAAATTCCACGGCTTCGCGCAATCGTACTTGTAAGTTCGTATAGTCGGCTGGAGTTACAATTTGCCAAATTTAAATGTAATCTTTTCTACTCATGATACTATGACTTTCAAGATAAACCCACTTCGCAATCGAATTTTGTACATCGACGCGCATGACGTCAATTGGTGATAAAAGTCACTTTTATCACCAACCTTTTATCATCACAGTCGGTAAAACATATTATGGAAAGAAAGGGGTTTTTATTTAAATATTTAGAATATTATGGGATGTTAGGTACAATATCTGCAATTAAATCTTAAAAATATGTTATATATACATCTCTGTTAGCCTAGCAATGTAAACTAAAATTATATAAAAAAAGTAAGAACTAAACATCCTTTTGCAAATGGAAATTTATATACAATGGATTGATTTATTAAAATAAAAATTTAATAAAACTGATAAAATAAAATACACTGTAATAATTTACAAGTTTATTTAACAATTTATTTTACAATTTTTAATATTTTCTTCTTCCTAACTTTGGATGTTTCTTTAATATATCTATTCAATTTTCTAATTTTAAAATATAATTTACACCTTTACTAACATTACATCTGAACACAGCTAAATCCATTAGCGATTTTAAATAATTCTTGGTTAATTTTAATGACCCTTTGTTAAAATTGTTAAAAATATGGTCCAGTTCATTACATTTAATTAGAAAATCTGGATATGGTTTAAGTAAACCTCCTTCGGAAAGATGGTTTACCCAGTAAACCGATGTCAACGTACAAGATAAACGATAAAACAAAACTAAATCTCATGGTTAGTAGATATTTAAGTAGATACTTAAATATCTACTAACCTTGACTAAATCTGACAAAACTCCATACAACACAGAACATTTCTGGTGACATTTGTCGCCAAGTGACGTCACACGACTGATCGCGTACGCGTGGGTTTATCTGTAGTTTATAGTATCATGGTTTCTACTCATTCATATTAATATTATAATGTATAATATATTAAAGCTTTTAATACTATTTTTTAATATTAATAATAATATTAAGTAATTAAATATTGCGCCTTGCTTAAAAAAAGTACCAGATAAATAACTCGTTTTTTATATGAAAGTGCAATTTTCTTGCAAATGCCTTGATAAGGGAAATTTCCAATATAACACCAACCAAAAGACAAAAATATTAACTTAGGTACATGCAATCATTATCACTGCTTAGCGTATTTTCATGGAAATCAACCGCTGTGCTGACTAGTATTTTTTTTAATTGTGATGAATAAATAAAGTATATATTAAATAAAGGGTATTTTAAATAAATTTGTAATATTTTATGCAAAAAAAAAGACTCAGTTCCGAGTCGTGAGCGTATTCGTTATATTTTCTTTAATTGTGTTAAGCTACTCGGATGTGAGTCGTTGTTATAATTATTCAAAAAAATGAATTTACAATATTTTTTATTAAATCAAATGAGAAATGTTATAGCAAATTCAGAACTAAGGAAAAAAACAAATTTTCATTTCCTAAATAGCAAATTGTTTCTGAACACTAAAGATTAAAACTTCCAAATAAAATTTGGATAATATTGTAAAGGCTTTTATATACTGAAATTAAATTAAAAAAGAACCTGAAAAAAGTGGAAAAAATAATAAAAAATTCCCAAATTTAAATATATCTCGAAAACAAAATACGATCTGGAAAAAGAATACCGGAAATGTTTAATTTTTTTGAGCTCTTCGATTGTGTAGTACCTTCAATTTCAGTTTTGTTCAACAATACTCGAGTATTCCGATTTAGTACTCTCAGCCTTATAAAAATTTCCAAGAAATTAATATCGGATGAAGTTTCAACAAGCGAAATGAAAATCCTAATATTAAAACACCATTATGACCAGGTACAATATCTGACTGTTATGCAAATTAGTAGGTAATTAGAAAGTCAGTATGGGCAAAACCAGCTTATTCAAATTATAGGTACCTACCTTTAGTCTTGTATTGAAGGATTTTAATTTATTACCCTTAGCATACGTAAAGATATAAAAAACGAGTTATATTATCTCGTACTTTTTTTAAGTAAGGCGCAATATTTAATTACTTAATATTATTATTAATATTAAAAAATAGTATTAAAAGCTTTAATAATATTACCAATATTAAAAACTTTAATATATTATACATTATAATATTAATATGAATGAGTAGAAACGATTACATTTAAATTTGGCAAATTGTAACTCCAGCCGACTATACGAACTTACAAGTACGATTGCGCGAAGCCGTATACCAAAAGCTGTATACCAAATTCTCGGTCTGTAGATCCTTGTCTCTAAAATGGCTCTTAACGAAAAGAACGAATTACCATTCTAATGAAGAGAGGGTACGGCGACAGAAAAAGATCTTAATGTGAAAAGACAACTTGTTCAATGATACTTTCCCAAACCGTTCTATTCATAAGGCGACGGTATAAAAAAACTGTAAAGCGATTTGAGGAATCTGGAGAAATAAAAGACAGATACCGATCAGGTAGACCGAAAAAAGTTATGAATGACAACAAAACTTTAGATATAATGCAAAGTTTTGTTGAAGATCCACATATATCCTCAAGCAGGATTGCACATTTGCACAAGCACATGATGTAGGTGGTTCTTCAGTTTTACGTGTATTACGTAAGAATAAATTTAAACCATACAAAATTAACTTATTGTAAGAATTAAGTGAAGATGACTTTGATCGTAGATTAGAGTTTACTGAGGTAATGCTGGATATCATTGAAAATGATGAAAATTTCGTTAACAGAAACACAATATGTTTTTCCGATGAAGCAACCTTTACACTGTGTGAAAGTGTAAATCGACACAATTTAAGGTACTGGAGTGACATAAATCCATACCGGATGCGTGAAAACCATACTCAAAGACCACAAAAATTAAAGGTATGGTCAGGTATAGTAGGTACTCAGTTAATTGGGCTACTCTGTATATAATATGCATTGACCATAAGGTAAGTTTTAAAGGGGTTAATAAAGAGTAGTCCTCTTTAAGATAGGAAAAATAACCTCACTCCCAGAATGAATTTTTTTACGTTTCACGTGATTAAAAAATAAGAACTTTGATAAAATGAAAGGCAAATCAAGCACCTTTTTATTAATTAAATCTTGTCCAAGTACTTTCGCTTCCTAGAGCATCGTCAGGAGCATTTCGTCAATTTTGGGCTATCCAACAAGTGCAGAATGTCATCAACATAATACTGTACATAACACTACACTAAACAAGGACAAACAAGTTAAAATTATTTAAAAAAATTTGGTCGAAGCTACATTCTGGTCGGAAACAAGAGAGAGAATGATTCTCTCTTCTACGGCGTACAGATTTTTGGTAAATCGATCTTTTCCGTTTTCTCCCCTATGAGTTGGGTTTAACCCATCTTTTTTGGGGCCCAAAAATTAACATTATCAGCAAAATTAAGCTTGCTTGTATGGTTTGTAGAGGTTCAGTAGCATTTCTACTGTAGTAGTAGTTCTTCTTTGACGACTGGTGTAGTAGTCGTAATATAAAATTTATACCGTTTGACTGATTTTCAGAGTTTATTCTAATACAAATGATCCTTGTATACATATTTTCTGAATTCGCAATAACACAATATGAGATTACTACTAACTACAAGTCACTTATACTGAATACTTCATTGGTCTCTTTAGTATCACGTATAATGCAGCGAAAGTTTCAATACGATTTTAGCAAAAGTGTATAACTTTTTTTTGCAACATTTTTTTACACCATTTTTTTTTAAACTTCAATTAATATTGTGTCAATCAATATTGGTATGATTGGTTTATTTTGATAAAAATATAATTTTCGAATCTTTATGTTCTTATTTCTAATCGACATTTTTTCTCTTTTCTCGTATTTATTTTTCGATAAATCTTTTCTTTTTCTTTTTAGTGTTTTTACTTTTCTTATTGTTAATCATGTTTTGAAGCTATTTCTCTGCGTTTTTGTCAAATACCGAAGCTTCTATCAAATGAATAATTGAAAATACAAAAAATTACAAAATCATTTCTTCATTCAATGATTCGGCTTCCTGATACTTTCTGTTTAAACGCAAATGAGAAATAACTATATATATATATATATATATATATATATATATATATATATATATATATATATATATATATATATATATATTATATATTATATATATATATATATATATATATATATATATATATATATATATATATATATATATATATATATATATATATGATTTCAGTTGTTTTCCGGTTTGACTCCGCGTTAAGTAATTTTGGTTTTTAGAAAAACCATTGTTTTGACGACGTTTCGGCAAGGTCACACTTGCCATTGTCAAGTCAGATTAGTTCTGCTTCGTCTTGATGTTTCAGGAGAACAGGAGAATCAAGACGAAGCAGAACTAATCTGACTTGACAATGGCAAGTGTGACCTTGCCGAAACGTCGTCAAAACAATGGTTTTTCTAAAAACCAAAATTACTTAACGCGGAGTCAAACCCGGAAAACAACTGAAATCACATATAGCTCCCGCGGAAATTTCAACTCCAATATATATATATATATATATATATATATATATATATATATATATATATATTAGTGGATTCTCTTGGGCTTAGGTTCATAAAAAAATTTTAGTTTGATACTAAGACATTGTGACGTCTAATTTAAATGTAAAACATGGTAATTTCCAAGAAGGCATATAATTGTACTGGCTTTGAAGACATAATTAATATTAATACTGTTCTGAAGCTATCTTCTTGAAGCATCTTGATTCTATTACTTTTTTGTAAGAATAAGATACAATTTAAGTTTAAAATAAGTTTATTTTGGCATTTCGATTTCCACTTCGAAAATTTATTCAGAAATTGTATTTTGAGAAAGATTTCCGAAGTGAAAATCGAAACGTCAAAATAAACTTATTTTAAACTTAAATTGTGGCCTATTCCCAAAAAAATAATAATTACCTATATTAATATTATAAGCATATGAATAAACAACAAATTAACACCTTAAATATCAAAGATGAAATCAGATTCAGTTTAAAATAGACCATAAATACCTTGTTAAATCTGAAAAAATTCTTCTTAATTCTTAATCATCATTCGAAATCTTGATTTGACTCTATGATACCTCTTATTCATAAATATTATTTATACACTGTTCTGCCGTATAATATGTAAGCTTGGATGTTGAAAATTAGCTAGTTATGATATTTAGATATCGTTGACATATGAATGTAGAACACTTAGTGGAACTATGGTGGGACAAAAACCAATAGGAAGGCCAAGAAAGAGGTGAATACACGAAGTGAGAACCGATGCTAAAGATATATTGAGGGTGGATAACTGGAGGAAAGCAGCCAAGGAATAGGATACTTAGAGACGGATGCTGGAGGAGGCCAGGGCCCGATGTGGGTTGTAGCGCCATAGGGGAGACATGCGAATGTTTCATGGCCTGTTAACAATCCCTTAGATCGATCACTTTGAAAAAAATTTTAAGACCTGAAAACTCTCACCTTGGACATAGATTTAGTCACGGCAGATCTAACTATAACTGCTTGCAGGTGATAATCGAAAGGAAAATGTAAGGCATACGCGGGTCTGACAAACACAAACACTTGAAGGCCTCATTGAAATGGTTAGATCTTCAAACATTAATAAGGAAATTACAAAATACAGATGAATTTGCAGAAGCTACCGATAATCTCTACTGAGAACCACAGTTAAAGAAGTAGGGAACTATATCTTAAAATGTAGCTGTTTAAATAAACATTCGTCCTTTTAAACATTGCGTTTTACCAATTGATTGTGAAACTATTTTGAAAATCTGGAGAGCACAGATCTGATAATTTTTTAAATCAATGGTAATTGAAGTATGATAATCACAACATAATACTTAAGCGATTTCAAAATGCAATAAAATCATACTGATTATTTTATTATTGAATTTTGAAATTGTAAATTATAGATATTTTATCAAGTCTAATAGTTTTTAAAGGAGGCACTTTATCACTATTCATATCTGATATTCTAATAGTTATTGACAATAGTATATTTTCTAATAGATGTTATTCTGAACAATTCGTACATAGGGATCCAATGGTCAAAAATGAGAGAATACATTTAATGGTTTGGCTAATATTCTATCAAATAAAGAATTGTTTTTTTATTCAGGTCACCTTCAGTATCACGGGGTACACAGGTTTTAATTTATTACACTTATTTCAATTTACCTACATTTATGAAATTTACAAGATTTATTACAATTTTTAAACAACGTTTTTGGTAATGTGATTATATAACGGAAATATTTATAAACAAGGACAAAGGTTTTCAAGGATTTAAATTTACAAGTAATAAAATACAAGAATATATTTAGAATTTTATATTTTTCTTACTGGTTATTAATTATTTTAAGACTACCTCTTTTAATTCCTTTGAGTTGCTTTAAATATTACTACTGTAAGGGGCTTATCGCTATTGCTATTAAACCTATGCCCTCTCGCACTCAAAGCGAGGGTTACATCCCTCTATACTACGTAAACCACTATACTAAGTAAACCACTATACTACGTAAAGAAAAAATAGGTTATTTGATTTATTCGAGTTATTTATTCGAGATAAGTTATTCGATTATTATTATTTTATTATTATTATTATAATATAAGCGAGGGCAGAGGAACTAAGTCCCTATTATGCCCAAAAATAAAGAAATTTCATTAATCACCTACTAGTAAATAACAAAAATTACAACTAAAAGAAATAAAATTACAATTTTTGGTTTAAAAGAAAAACAATATTTTAACTATAATATAAAACTGTCGAGTCTGTTTTTGAACGAGTTGGTAGAGGAAGCGGAGACAATGTTGTCATTGAGGTTATTCCAGCACTCAAAAACTCTATTTGGAAGAAAGTTCTGTCTTTGTCTTATAGAAAAATTTTCTTTCTTTAGTTTATATTGATGACCTCTGAGGCGTTCATCTTGGTTTATGATAAATATTTCATCGAGGTTTCCAAAATTGAATTTTAATATTTTGAATGTTGTAATTAGGTCTCCACGTTGTCGGCGAAGTTCAAACGTAGTTAGGTTAGCCATACTAAGTCTTTCTGCATAAGACGGTCTTCTCGGTCCCAAAGAAATTCGAGTGGCTTTTCTTTGAACGTTTTCCAACAGAGTCTTGTCTCGAACCAGATCGGGATACCACGTTGGTCCAGCGTATTCAAGTATGGGTCTTACGTACAAAGTGTAAAGTTTGCAAAATAATTGCATTGAAACTCCCGAAAAACACCTCCGAATAAGATACAGTCTGGAGTTTGCACGTTTACAAATAGAGGTAATATGATCGGACCAAGTTAGGCTGCTGTTCACAATAACACCAAGATCGTTATACGAAAACACAGATTCTAATGGCTGCCCGGTAACAAAGTACGGCACAAGTGGGTTATTTTTGCCAATTAAAAGCACTACACATTTTTCCGCGTTTAAGGGTAGTAACCACTGGGAACACCAAGTTAAAATAGAGTCCAAGTCCATTTGGAGGGTTAGCTGGTTTGTGTTTGGATTGGCATATATTTTTGTGTCGTCAGCGTAAAACGATATTTTACTTGAGACATAATAAGGAATATCGCTGGTGTAAACCGTAAAAAGCAGAGGTCCAAGGACAGAACCCTGAGGCACTCCACTTTCCACTAACCTGTCCTGTGAGAAAGATTTGCCAACTCTAACTTTGTAATATCGATCTGTCAGGAAATCATCTATCCAACGAAGTAAAGTACCGCGAACTCCGAAATGTTCTAGCTTATGTAGAAGTCTGCGCTTAGGTACACGGTCAAAGGCTTTAGAAAAATCTAGATAAACAACGTCGACCGGCTGCGAACTGTTAAGGGATGAGGTCCAGTCGTTAACACAGTGTAGGAGATTGGTTAGAGTAGAGCGACCAGAGACAAATCCATGTTGTTGTGTTGGAATAATATGTTCCTGGAGAAGGAATTTGGTCATCTCCTCGGAAATAATGGCTTCCATAACTTTGGCAACTACTGGCAGCAAGCTAATCGGACGATAATTGTTGGGGTCGAGTTTGTTGCCTTTTTTAAAAATAGGGGTAACGGAAGCTAATTTCCAACTAGGGGGTAAGGAGTTTTTGATGAAAGAGGTTTGCATAATTACCGTTAAGGGTATTGCAAGCGTGTCTGCGCACCTTTTTAACAGTTTTGGTGTTAAACCATCTAAACCAGGTGAAGCGGCCGTGCGAAGTTTAATTAAGTGTTGTTTGACATGATCCACTGTGAATTCAACTTGCTGTAAGGATGCGCCGACACGATTACAGTTAACAGCAGGTAGATAACCATCATTTAATTCTTTAGTAAAAACCTGTGAAAATGCTAAAGAGAGAGTTTCGGAAGATTCTTTGTCAGAAGAATATAAAGTCTGGTTGGATTTTTGAAGTAGCGGAATGGAAACTTTAGATGTCATGGAGGAACATATGTATTTATAGACTTTTTTAATGTTACCACTTTCAGTAACGTTTACTTCAAAATTTTGTCTTAGGGTTTTTAGAGATGTTTTTAAGTTATTTGAAAATCTGCGGTGGCTTTGGAAATCACTAAGAAGCCCGGTGTGTATAAATTTTCGCCATAGATGTCGTTTGTGATTGATTTGTTTAATTGCTGTTCGATTTATCCAGGGTTTGAGGTTGTTTTTATAACTCTTACGGAAAATAGTATTTGTAGAAATTATATTGTGGACTTTATCGAGAAATGCAGTCCACATTAATGAGGGGTCTTTTAAGTCTGCAAAAAATGAATGCCAGTCGATTTGAGAGAGTTCAGTGTCAACTACAGAAAAGTCGGTAGTAGCATATGTTAGAATGTTATTTTTGCGGGGTAATATTTGATTGAACTGGATGTGAGCCGTTATAACTGCATGATCTGACTTTCCTATGGGAGAACTGACTTCGAGAGATGAAATCAGCTGTTCGTCATTAATAAGCACTAGGTCTAAAGTAGAAGGTTGGTTATTATTCCTAAATCTAGTAGGTTCTGTAATGAGTTGTATCAGGTTTGAATTTACTACAATGCTTTTAAATAAATTATGAGCGTTTTCGGCATCAGATAATGAAGTTATTGGCCAGGTGATCTCTGGGAAATTAAAATCTCCTGTAATGATAAGATTATCAAGAGATGATAGTTCTTCAAGTTTTGTGAAGAAAACATTATCGTGTGCAAGTAGTGTATTAGGTGGACGATATATACATACTAGATTAAGGCAAAAAGAATTTTTAGTAACAGATAAGTGAATTGCATCTATTCCAGTAATATCTATTAGCTTAAGGTTAATTTTGAAAGTTGTGGTAATAATATTGGATAAATAAATGCATACGCCGCCACCCACACGATTTTCTCTGTCTTTACGATATATTGTATTATCTCGTGAAATGCTCACGAGATGTGAGTTTAATTTGACACGTACATTGACTTTTAATGACGAGTGTGTTTATTTCAAGTATCATTTGATTTTCCGATTTATTTAAACTTCTTCTGTGAATATTTCAAGCAATATTGTAATTTTCTTATATATATAATGTAATAATCTACTTTTAGCTCATTGTCGATTGGCTTGTGGAGTTGCGTGTTCTTCCAAGTGGATGTATGTGGGTTCCGTTTTAGGTGACTTTTGTCGCCCCTTGAAGACGTGGTGTAAATTCTTCGATCGGTGGCACTGGATATATCGTTGGTCATTGGTGGTATTCGGAGGAGGTTGTCTTCGGTGGGTGGTCAGAGGAGAAAGGGCTTAGATGCTAAAACGGTTCTTTTCATTAATTATTATTTTTAAATATTATGAGTGTGACTGAATTGAATATATTAATGCATATCATAAGTTGAAATATTTCGCGTTGAGGGTAACTGCGACTGCATCATCCATTTAAACAGTTATAATTATGCAATGGGATCGGCAAACCACTAAAAACCGATCCCTCTCTGTCTGTATGAAAAGCTCGAAGTGAACTATTTATCTGTGTATTCGGTAGAAAAGTGAAGCTGCCCCCAGGGTGTCGCTCTATTATAAGTGAGTTCGTTGCTGGCAGAAGTCAGTGATTTTGTAAGCAGGAAGGGTAGTCTGCGTTTAGGGTGTCTAATGGATCTCTCTACCAATACAGAGACATACGAGCGGATTAACCTGACAAAGGAAGTGGACAAGCCGATTTCGTTAGTTTCTTTATTAGTCCGGCATATCAGATTTGATCGAAGGCTTTCTGAACGTTGAGAAAAATTCCAAGAGAGAGTTTTTTTATTTAACTTTTGAGTGATATGGGTGATAATAGCAGTCAATGCAGTTTTAATGGAGTGACGACCTTCTCTATAGCCGCATTAAAATGAGGCAATAATGTTTTTTTTCTATTCTAAAGTCTACGAGTCCTTTCTTAATGTCATGGTTAAAGTCTCTCGACTTTAACCATGACATTTAGAAGAGATATCAGCCTATCAGAGTTTAGATTGATTCGTGGTTTGCCCTTTTTAAGGAGAAAATCGTGTTAGATACTTTCCAGGGACTTGGAAAGTAGAAGAGTTTGAGTGGTGTGTTGACTGTATTTATCAGGTATAGTGTAATGCTCGGTGAAAGATGCTTCTCGCAATTCCTGTGAATTTTGACAGGACATGGTGAGTTGGAGTTGCATATTGAGCAGTAGTTCTCCAATCTTTGTTGATCCACAGGGGTGATAATCGCGTTTTACTGGGGAACCTGTGAATTAAAAAGGACTTCGAGCTGTTATTGAATATCTCTTTCAGTGCATAAACGGAAGGTATGGTCAAATCGTAAGTTGATTGGGGTAATGAATATATTTTGGAGATGTTTTAAAGGCTTAGAACTTCTGATTATCGGAAGTCATTATTTGATTGTTCACCATGAGTTGAAAAGGGTTATTTGTTTGTTATTTAGTTAAGATTTTTAATTATCCCAATTATTAATAACCTTGGAAATAAAATTCTAGTTCTATATATTACTTAACTGTGGAATATTAATATTTAAAAAGTGGCTTAAAAGGTTTCTGTTGGCGTGTTTGTAGTACCTTATTGTCGGTAAAGTATTTTGAGGATAGCTTGGGTTCAGTACCTATTTTCACAAGGGTAGATACGTGGTGTGATGTAACTGTATCCCCCAGGATCCACTCACCGTCAATAATGTCGATCACATTATATGTTCTAGAGACCACCCGCAGGATTCTGTTGTGGTTAAGTTGTATGTCTACTGCCAGGAAGTCTTTATTGGTAAGGATAAATGATGAGAGAATGATGAGAAATACCATATTTAATTAGGATGCCGTTATTATGAGATATTCGGCAGTAGGGAAGGTGTAAAATGCCGTATACTATGAAGATTAGATCTATTTTGGACAAAATGTCGGAGAGGGCAATTGTGGTATTTAAGGAAAATGTGTTTGATCGAGGGCGCTTTCTCGCGACTCTGTCCGTTGACAACACTTGTTGTACTCTTAATTTATTAAGAAAGACAAGTAAGGGAGGCCCTGGTGTTGTATGATACGGGCGTGATCGAGTTGCCAAACATTAAGGAGAACAGGTAGTTACTGACTTCCAGTATTAACTGACAGGGAAGTAACAGAGTAGACTACATATTCACCGCTACAGTTTGAGTACTTAACTGTCTGGGGGTAGGACAGGCTAAGGATTTCTGATTTCTGACCGGGCCGGGCAGTTATACTGTTTCATGGACATGAAACAGTATAACTCCATGATGGTCTATCCGTTTTGGAGCACTTTCTGCAATATGTCGGTATGGGAGATACAAGGTTATTGTTTAGGGGAAGTTCAACATGAATATGAAGCCCGTCCAGGAAGACTCCTCGTGCAAGCATTACTGAGAAGTGAGAATTTACTTTTCTGACTAAAGTGGTATGACTTGACTTGACTTAGTTACTTTAACATTTACTTACCGTTGTTTTTTTATTAAATTACCTTTTTTATATTATTTTCAATTGCGTTGTATTAAATCCATTTCTACTTCCTTCCTTCCTGTAAAATCCTCTTTTGATCTGTCTTTTTCTACAATTCTCTGCGACTGGTATCAACTTTCTGTTCATTCCCTTCACATTTTTGTTTCTAGACTAGGAAATTAATTACTATTAAACTGGGAATAAGCCACAATTAAAGATAAAAATACGTTTATTGACGTTTCAATTTCCACTTCGGAAATCGTTCTCAAAATACAAACAGTAAATTAAACAAATTTTGTTTTTTGTTACATAGTGAAAAATTCTTCTAATAATTTAACTAGGAAAGTCACTATTTTTTGAGTCCTATTCTGTGCCATCTTTTTTGTCTTTAAGTCCATTTTATTTCTATTGGATACTTAGATTATTTATGTTTTGTCTCGCAAAATTTACTTATTCATTATTTGAACTTCGTTTTTAAATAGAAAAAGAGTTAAACAATATTTGCCAAAGGAAATTTTGTAGCATTAATATTTAAATATGTTGTCTAGGTATCATATTTTCTATGATTATTATTTTAATTTTCCTGAAAATTATAGTATTTTCTACAAGTTTAACGCTTCATCTTTGTTTATTATTATTGTTGTATCTAAATAATAACATACAGTTATGATAACGTGAAAACTGGCATATTTTATAAAGCTTCAACAATTTTTTATGTTTTCAGCAAGGTTAATGTTTAGCGTAGGCAATTCGGAGTATTTAACATATATTATAATGAAATATATATTTGAACGTAATAATGGGAAACTTTTAATATATTGATAACAAACTGTATATTATAAACACATTGTTTGTTTACAATATATGTTCCCTAATGAGAATTTATCAACATTTTTGAAAGATACGAATTTTTCATTGTTTCTTTAATTTACCTAACTATTGCTTCTGTTTTTACTACGCTAATATTTTCTTTTTTTGACTTCTCTTGTGACTTATTATACCCATTTTTCATATAGGCCGTTCCTTCCTACATAAAGCGGTTTGTTGTAAAATTAAAAAATTAAGACAAAACCGAAACAAAATAGAGAAGTGAGAAAGAAAAATATTTTGAGAATGGCGAAAAAAATAAAGTTGAATGGAGGAGACACGTACGAAAAAGTTTATAATTTATATAAGAGTGAGAGTTAACGGAGTGAAAACTATAGAGATATAGCACTATTAAAAATAGTCTATAAAATACTTGCAATCATTTTTAGGAAAAGATTAATAAAATATGATAACAAAGTGATTGGAGAATACCAGGGAGGTTTTAGATCAGGAAGAATAACTACTGATCAAAGAAATATGTTAAAATTAATACAAAATAACAGCTACGAACAAAACTTGGGATTACATATGCTATTTATCAGTCTTAAGCAAGCATATGACTTCCTAAATCGAACGATGCTATATGAGGCCAAGAGAACATTAGATATACCAGAAAAGCTTATAAGGTTAGTGAGAATGATGCTTAGAAACATGGTGAATAGAGTAATAATGAAAGGAAGCTTTTCTCAAGACAGTTCACAGTGAATAGAGGTTTAAAATAAGGGGATTCGCTATCAACGAATTTATTCAACCTCGTATTAGAACAAATTTCACCGAAGGTGAAAAGCCTGGAGATAGTCATTAAAGAAGCGATGGAAGGAAGCAAGATTGGTCGCCAAGATGTTAACAGGATGCCATATTGGTGGAATGCGGACATCGAGGTACTAAGAAATGTATGTATAGCAATGAGAAAAAGGTTAACAAGAGCAAGAGTACCGCGCAAAGAAGAGGGAACTGTATAGGAAAATCCGTACAGAAAAAAGAAGGCACTGGAAAGAGCTGTGTGAAAAACTGGATGGGGACATCTGGGGTCAGGGATACAAGATCATCATGAATAAGTTCCATGCGTGTCCTCCTTACAAAATTCCTATGGACAAAAAGCTTGAGGTAACAAGAGAGCTCTTTCCGGATGGCAGATGTCATGGTGTACGGAGAGATGAAGGAGCTGAGCGGGCTGTACCCTTTACCATGGATGAACTTATCGAGTTATTGGGTTCACTGAAGACCCGTAGGTCCCCCGGACTGGATTAAATACCACCTGAGGCGGTGAAGGGTCTAGGACAGGTGGAGCCTACGTGGCTTCTGGAAAACATGAATGCACTGCAGGAAGCACAAACCTTTCCTGAGCCTTGGAGGACATCGAAGTTAATACTGCTTCCCAAATATATGATAACAAGAAATGTATGTATAGCAATGAGAAAAAGGTTAACAAGAGCAAGAGTACCGCGTAAAGAAGAGGGAACTGTACAGGAAAATCCGTACAGAAAAAAGAAGGCACTGGAAAGAGCTGTGTGAAAAACTGGATGGGGACATCTGGGGTCAGGGATACAAGATCATCATGAATAAGTTTCCTGTCTTCTTCCATGCATCAGTAAGCTATATGAAAGGATGCTGCGAGTACGCATAGACGTTTACGCGAGTTTTTGTAAAGGGAAAAGCACGATTGATGCAATCATGAGTGTACTCGAAGCATTGCGCAACAGAGGGAATGAACATCGCTAGGCGGCCCTGCTGTTGTTTAATGTTAAGAATGCATTCAATACGCTGCAGTGGAACGAGGTAATGAAGGCAATGGAGGAGAGAGAATGTCCTGGTTACCTGATGAATGTTCTGGCGGAGTATCTGTCCGAGAGAAGGATTATGGTGGAAAAGGGCACGATCGTGGACGTGCGGCCGGGGTACCCCAGGGATCTGTCTTGGACCCGACGATATGGAATCTGGCATATGGCGGGGTTATGCACTGTGACTACGGAGAGGGTACAACCCCTTCGCATTCGCGGATGACCTCACTGTACTGGTAGTAGCCCGGGATGAGCCAGATCTCAAATACCGGGTTCGGAACGAAGGTGGCTCGTAAAGAAATGGATGACGAAGCACGGACTAAAACTTGCGACAGAGAAAACCGAAGCCATTATTCTGAAGGGGACAAGGAACAGGCAAGGTGTTCAATTAAAGTGTGCGGGAGCATGTCTAACACCCAAGAAACAAATAAAGTATCTAGGAGTGACATTGCACCAAAATGGGAAATGGGAAGAGCACGTTCGGGAGGTGGTCCGAAAGGCTGCGAATAGTGCAGCTGCGTTGGGGAGGGTGATAACGAACATTGGAGGACCCAAATCCGAAAGGAGGAAGGTCGTCCTCTACACGGCACCAGTCTGGAGCGAGGCGGTAGAGATAACGGCCTATAGGAGTATCATGAAACGAGTAGACAGAACAAGTCTGTTGCGAGTGGCATGTGCCTACAGGACTGTGTCTGCGGAAGCCTTATGGACCATCTTTGGATGTGTTCCATTGCATGTTTTGGCGGTGGAAAGAAAAGAGCTTTATGAGAGAAGAGGCCCAAACCTTACTGTAGCTGAGAGGACAGGTAAGGGAAAGGTCAGTTGAAAAATGGCAAGAAGAATGGAACAACAAGGAGGCTGTGGCACAGTGCACAAAATGCTGATCCCGAACATAAGAGCTTGGGTGGACTATGGTCACAGGTGACTGGATTATTTCCTGACGCAGGTGCTCACAGGACACGGGTGTTTTAGGGCCTACCTCTATAGGATCGGAAAGGCTGATACAGATGAATGCCTATACTGTGGATACTCGGACACTGTGACACATACGATGTTAGATTGAAGCAGATGGATAGTGGAAAGGAACAGAATGGAGAGAGAGACAGGTGTGAATTTTGTTACAGCGAGAGAAATGATTAAGAAAATGATTGAAAATAAATTAGGTATGATTAACATACACAGCTATATCCGTGCAGTGACCAAGAAAAAGGAGGAGGAAGAAAGACAGCTGGACCAACGGCAAAGGTAAGAGTGAATGATGCTAAAAGGTGAAGCTAGAACAGTGGGTCACACTGGTTGAGTTAGAATGCGTGAGTCTGACTGTGGGGAAGAAGGAAATGCCCATCTGGGAATGATGCCGAACTAGGAGCGATAAGGGTCTTCTACGCGCTACCTGGAACGATTCAGGGAGCCTCCTTGCTAATGAATAGAGTGTGGATGTGTATGAATGGAGAATGAATGAATAAAGGTAGTGCTTCGGAAGTCAGGCCGGCCTTACAGCGGCCATTCCGCTACAGGATCGCTAGATGACAGAGGAGGGTCTGGTTTAGCAGGTAGGCGTTCGACGTAGACTCGGCGACGAGAGGGCATTTTTAAGTACCTCGGGAACTGTCGCCGGAAGTACGAAGAACGAATCCTGCACTAAGGTTAGTCAAGCGGCGTCCTGGACTGAGATGTCTTTTGAAGAATCCAGACCCCCCCTCTATAAAGATGAAAAAAAAAGTGTTAGAACAAATCGTAAGAAGATCAAATATGAGCACAAACGGGACTATTTTCAATAGCACGAAACAGTACATGGCCTACGTGGATAATGTGATACTAGCGAGAACAAAAACACATTCAGAAAAACTCTTCCAGAAATTTGAAGAAAAAGCGAAAAGATACGGATTATTAATAAACCAAACAAAAATGCAACGCAATATATAGAAATTAGAGGAGACATAACAAATAATAACAAATATATCAAAATGAAAGGAGCAGAGACTGTCTATAGTTTTGAAAAAGTGTCAGAATTTGAATACTTAGGAGTAACCATAACGAACACGAGAAAAGAAGAAAAAGAGATAGACAAAAGATTAATAAAGAGAAGCAGAGCGATAGGGTCACTAAATTCATTACTGAAAGCAAAAAATTTGTCAAGAGTAGCTAAACTGCGAGTCTACGAGACAGTAATCACAGATAGACCCACAATAATATATGTGAGTGAAACGTGCATTATGAACCAGTAGGTAGAAAATAAAGTAGAGATCTTGGAAGGAAAGATGCTCAGAAAAATCAAACAAATCAAAATCAAAAATATTTGGAGAAGACGAACGAATAAAGAAATAATGAGGATGTATGGAAAACCAGCAAATACGGTAAAAATAATGTGACTTGGTCACATTATACGAATGCCAGAGAAACGAAATGTTAAAAAACAATACTAAAGGAGGAAGAAATGGGGAAATGGGGAGGACGACCAAAGAAGAAATGGCTGGAAGCAGTAAAGCAAGCAGTTTAAGTCGTAGTAGTAAATCAGTGTAAGAATATTTCTGCTATTCAGTTAACAAGTTAGCATTGTTAACAAGTATTGTTATATTATTGGCTGTTTTGAATAAAAGTGGTTCGAAAGAAGTGTAAACTTTGTGACAGTTATATCTCTCTCGGTGAAGCCGACGTTCGATTTTCTGGAACAAATGGTTATGCAGACATTCATAGTTAGACTACAGGATGTTATAATACATTAAGCTCTTCGATTACACCGTCACAAAATGCTAAATGCAACGCTAATCTCAGCATCTGCATCAGCATGGAAATATGTAACAAAAAATTCAAAATGAAAATAGATGTTTTAATTGCAGAAGAATAGGATATTTGCAAAATAATTTTAGAATCAGCTATTAGGTAAGGAAGGAAGAATCAAAGGATGAGGTTTAGATCAACATCCAGAAGCTCATCACAAATTACCACCGGAAATAAGAGTAAAAACACGTCTTTAAGAAGACGATATCCCACAACTGACAACAGAAAGAAAAAAAAAACTCTAGAATCTGAAGTTGCTTATTTGAAGGAGCAACTAGCGATTAGTAAAAATAAAATAAAAAAGTTAAGAGAATAGGTGTCAATTTTTTAAAAGTAGTCTAAGGTATCTTAAAATAATGCAAAACTACACAGTTCGATTTGGAATACAAATAAGAGAAATTGTTTAAGGAGAAGAATCTATTAAATGAATAATCACAAGAATAAAAAATATTGTAAACCAATTACAATTTCGCCCAAGGATCAGTCCTAAGCCCTACATTATTCTTAGCGGCAATAAATAATATTATTAACAACCTTACTAAACCTTTAAAGGCTCGACTTTTCGCAGATGACCTTGTTGTCTATATCAAAGGAAATAACACCGCATCAATGACAAACGCTTTGCAGTATTTTCTAAACTAATTAGAACAATGGTCTCTAACAACCGGATTCAAATTTTCAGTAACAAAAACATCAGGAATACTCTTCTCCAAAAATGTTTCATCAATGTCCCCTACATTAAAATTATACAATACTATGCTCCCATTCAAACCAATTTCAAAGTTCTTAGGTATGTGGTTTGATCAACAACTTATTTGGCGAGAACATATAAAACAAACAATTTAACATGTCATTCAAAACTGAATCTAATGAAAACCTTGGCAAACCGAAATTCCGGATCAGATCAATAGACTCCGTTAAGAATATATAAAACACTAATTAGATTTAAATTAGATTATGGATCAATTGCATATGCATCTGCTTCAAAAACATTACTTAAAAAACTTGCAATTATACACAACGTTGGTATTAGAATTGCACTTGGAGCCTTCCGGACAACTCCCTCCGAAAACATACTGAGCGAAGCCGGCGAATCACCTCTAAACTACCGAAATACTTAG
This sequence comes from Diabrotica balteata, assembly GCA_918026665.1. Classification (NCBI taxonomy): domain Eukaryota; kingdom Metazoa; phylum Arthropoda; class Insecta; order Coleoptera; family Chrysomelidae; genus Diabrotica; species Diabrotica balteata. The sequence goes on along the minus strand of OU898276.1, from coordinate 104,662,469 downwards.
CTTAGTAAACTACTTAGCTCTAGCGCATGCTACATCTATAGCCTCAAATATAAAAAACCTCTCTTTTGTAATACTTAATAACAAATATATCAATTATTACAATAATAAGCCCCGTGCCCCCAAACCTTACTACTGATTATACAGTTCCAGACTGAACATTCACTTCCCAACAGTACTTTAAACCAATACCAATAACTATCTACCTTGGATTATCAAACAGCTTAAAGTCATTACAGCGTTAAATTTATATTATAAACATCAAACTAGTCCTATTATTTTAAAAGTTAAACTAAATTCAATCCTAGATCAACAATACAATGAGTGAATTAAAATTTATACAGATTCAACAAATGTGAAGTTGGCGTTGGAGCAGCAGTGGTAACCCCAAATGACACTTTTCAAAGCCATCAAACAAGTATAGAGAAAGTTTTGACTCTCTCAGCGCAGTCAAAGCTATGCAAAATGTATATCCTAAACACCCCATTGAGAAAATTATCAATACCGAATTAATGAAAGCTCAAGAAAATTTCAGAAGAGTCCACTTCCTGTGGATACCATCTCATACAGGCATAGAAGTGAATGAAGAAGCAGATAATAGTGCGCTTAATGCTATCACCAGTGACGCATCAGAAACGGAGTGTCGGAGTATTGCAGGCGATCTAAAAGATTATTTCAAAAATAAGGTGTTAAGTGGGTGGAATCGGAAATGAAATGACTCTATTTCGAAACTCAAAACCATCAAAAGTTGGAGTTTTTTCATGGAAGTCCACAGCCAAAAGTAGAAGATGCCAAACTATTATTACACGTCTACAACGTGGACACTGTAGGTATACTCACGCCTATCCCTTCTCAAATAGTGAACCTCCAAAATGCGAAACATGCAATACAGTAGACAGTATAAAGCACTTCTTAATTGACTGTCCTAAATATGTAAATCAAATACAGTTTTACAATTTGCCAAATAACCTGAAAGCACTCCTCAACAAATGTTTAGTTCCGGACAATTTATTAGGTTACTTAAAATGTATAAATATGTTACACAAAATTGAACTTAATTAATTGTTACAAATGTTCATTGTTCACAATTTGTAATTAATTGTTACAATGATTAATTGTTACAAGTGTTACAGGAATGTCGCTAATAACCTTTGGGTGGATGCGACTTTGTCTCTTTAAATAAAAAAATTACAGATTCAAGGCCAGTGCCAGCTTCAAGAAAAAAATAGTGTAACCGAAGGAGTAAGTCAGATAATAATAGTTCAATAAGAAGATAATGATCAAACTTTCCTAAAAAGCCTGAAAAAGAGCCAAGAGAAAGATAATGACTTAAAAGTCATATGAGAATTTCTTAAAAAGGAGTAAGAAGTACTATTCGACAGGAAATAACCAAATAAAATGGAACTTTAAAGGCGTACAGGACTCAAATGGGAATCTTTGTATCTTTCTAATGGTCTATTATATCGCAAATAAGAACGTAATAGTACTGGAGTACCTCCAGTTCAATAATTCGTACTGCCAAAATCACACGTTAAAAGTATCTTACAAGAACTTCATAACAGCTTTTTTTGAAGACATTTGGGTGTCAAAAGAACACTTACCAAAGTTTGTGACATATTTTACTGTATCAATTGTCGTCGAGGTGTAGAAAATTGGTGCAAAGAAATTGCAATTTATGTAACGGTAGAATAATTGGAAAAAAGGAGGGGTAGAAAAGGAGAAAAGCTAAAAAAGGAGAGGAAACAAGTACTTAGTGGTTGCAATGGATTATTTTTCAAAATGGCCCGAAATGCACTCCCTAATCAAGAAGCGACTACTGATCCAGAACGAAATTTTTAATAAGAATTATGGCAAACATTAATGAAAACTTTGGGTATTGAGATAACTCGCACTACGCTTCTTTAGACTATTCCGCTTGATAAATAATCAGACGGATTGGTCGAAAGACGTAAACTGTTTGTCAATACTTTTCAATATTCGTCGCTGATAATAAAAAAATTGGTATACTTTAATTCCTCTATTTATGCTAGCCTACAGAAGTTATGCATATAAAGCGACCAGTTATTCTTCATCGATGAAGAACACCGAAATACTCATGAAGCTTTCTCAAGATCTTGTTTTTAAAAAATTGCCTTTTTTAGACGAAGAATATTTATTTCTAACGGACATCGAAAATTTGAAAGAAACATTGCAAAACGTCTACAAATTTGCACGTAAAAATTTGAAGCTTTAAAATATAGTGTATAAAGTATAGTGTCGATAGGCTCTCGACATGCATGCTACCAGGACAACTTTCGGAAGAGGTCTTGCAGATCATAAACAATCTAATTGTATCCAGTTTTAAGCCAGAAGTAAACCCAAGCTAGTTCATAACGAGAGATTAGCTCCATGCCATGTAACTGATCCATCCTGTTGGCTTCAGTCGGTATTTGATACACTATAAAGAATAGAATAGAATAACTATAATGAAAGGAAGAGTTTTACGATAGTTCCGCAAGATTTATTCCGTATAGAAAAAGTCCCTTGACGAAAAAGAAGAACTATTAAAAATCTAGAATGTTCTAGATGTCATTGAAATATCCAGAAATGTCTCGTAAGGTTTGAAAGGGCAAATATGTATACAGGATGAGTCATGATGAACTGAACCTTCTCCTACCTCCTATGAAGGCTCCTATGGGGAGCAACAAATGACAATTAAAAAGTGTCTGCTCCCATTGTTTAATAATATACAGGGTGAGTTGTTAATTTTGACAGAAATTTCTATGCATTCTAACTTTTGAACTGTAAGTTCGATGTGTCTCATATTTTGGTTAAATGGTACACTACTACCTCCTAATCATCTGACGTATTCAATTTAGAAAAAAATCCGGTAGGGTTTTAAAAAATTAGGTCGTTTTTTTATATCGAAAAATTTCAACCTATATACGATTTATGAAAACTGAAATAAGAACTTTATAAATTATTATTTCCTCACACAATTACTTAATTTTTAATTAAAAAAATTAAATTTGACTATGAATTCAAAGTTTAGCGAAGTGAACAATCGATATAAAAAAATGTAACTTTTCTTACAATATTAAATTTTTTTTTAACCAAAATTGAATTTAACATTTAACAAAGAAATTTAATCAAATAAAAGGCAAATATCGAGCACAGTTTAATTAATTTAATCTTGTCCAAGTACTTTCGCTCCCTAGAGCATCTTTAGGGGCATTTCGTCAGTTGCGGCCTATCCTACAAGAATAAAATGTTATAAACATAAAATGGTACATCACACTACACACACAAGGGCAAACACATTAAAATTATTAAAAATAGGCGTTATAAATATAGCTACATTGTGTAAGGACGCCAGAGAGAGAAATGTTATTCAAAAATTCATTCTGTCTCCGGCTTCCGTACACAATGTAGCTTCGCCTATTTTTAAAAATTTTTAATGTGTTTGTCCTTGTGTAGTGTAGTGTGATGTACCATTTTATGTTTATAACATTTTATTCTTGTAGGATAGGCCGCAACTGACGAAATGCCCCTAAAGATGCTCTAGGGAGCGAAAGTACTTGGACAAGATTAAATTAACTAAACTGTCCTCGATATTTGCCTTTAACATAATAGTGTTACTCGTATGGGTTTCAGGTCATCGAGGAATATATTATGGCAATCGAAGAGCTGATGCACTTGCCAGAAGAGCATCAGCTACAAAATACATACATTGGTCCAGAGCCGACACTATTGGCCTGATTACTGTTTTGTAAAGTCTGCTTTTCATTTCTTTTTCGATATTTTTATTTCTCCATATTGTTTCATTCAGGCAACCTACGGCTCTTTTTGCTCTATTTACTTGATCTTCCACTTCCGTTTCGAGTTTTCTGTAGCTAGATAATGTAATGCCTAGATATTTAAACTCTATCACTTGTTCAATTATCTGATATTTCAGCTCCAATTTACATCTTAGTAAATTTGTCACATATAATCATATGAGCATTTTGTCATTTTTGGTGAAATTGGTTAGGAAATGTTAAATTTTCTGGTGGTTGTAATAAAATGGTGCAGCATACGTTGTAAAACATCTTCACTTTGAGAGAGTAGTATTGCATCGTCTGCATAGCAGATTATTTTAAGTTGTTTGGTATCCTTTTTTAGTTCTTATTCTACTTTTACTTTTACTGTGTGGTTTTGGTAGATATTTTCGATTATTTTGATTATTCCTAGATGTATATAACTTGCATATAATAAGTGGATAACGTCATTTAGTTTGATCCGATCACGTTGTGATTTGCTGAACCTCAGGGAGTGGTTTGCTTGCACTTCCATACAGTTGTTCCGAGCGGCAGCCTCCAGGGTCAAAATTGCCATGATGATAGCCAACCTTCGTAGCGGAGATGGCACGTGAAGAAGAAGAAGAAGAAGATCACGTTGTAGGTCCCATTTCTTAAACCATATTAAATCTTTTTAATACAGGGCTTTTATATTCTAATAATTATAGATCTATTTCTTGGCACTACAGTTTTTTAAAGTATCTTACTAGGATATTTTCTTCTCATTTCTAAGGTTTCTAACATTATTTTTTTCTACAAACAGGGAAAACACAACAAAATAGTTTATTTAATTTTTAGAAAATTGTTTTTTAAACCGGTTCCAATCTGGCCAGAGAAATAATTTGTTTTGCAATTCTTGTTCATACTCAAGAATCTTATTTTTACCATAGTACTTAATCACGTCATGATTATTTCACTAAAAGAATTTTAGTCAATTTATTTTGTTTGTTGTTTTGTTTGAATTGCTAATAAAATTCTAGATACATTTAATTTTGATTCTGTGATTTATCGAAAAAAAAAAGTCAAAACAGATACAAAATGTAAAAAACATTTATAGAAATTATTGTTTTATATACATTTAGCGATAAAAGTATTGTCTTTCTAAAAATTTGTTTCACTTTTTGTTTAAACAAATATACCAATTTAATAATGCCATAACTGTATACATGCTAATCATTAATATTACTTCCAATTTAAATATTATGCTTAGGTGCGATTAAGCCACAATTATTTGTAATGAAAACTACATTTTATAATTATTGTTTGACGTTTTAATATCTATTCCGGAAATCTTTTCAAAAATACTTTGATTATTTTAGAAATAGTGAGGTGTTTTATATCCCAAAAGTTGTTTAGCAATTATATTATTTCAAACTACCGATGTGTTTTTACCCTCAGGATGGTATCAAATTCTGATTATTTTTTGTGTTTTTGGTATATTTTTGTGGCTGACTTCTTTTGTTTATTGTATTGGCAACCAGAGCCTACTACATTCTGCTGATGGATTTGCTACACATATCTCATCATTAAGTAAGATGAGAGGTACTTCAAATGGAGAGCATCTCTCCATTGTACTCTATAATACTCTGTGTACTTTGGTAATCGTAGTTATTTTAGCAACTTGTGCGCGAAGCACAGGGTGAAATGTAAATGTGTAGTACGGGTGATTTTTGTTATATCTTATACCCTTTGGTTGTTTCGCTGAATTCTCTGTATCTTTTTTACTTTTTCTAAGTACTGTAATATAATATTAGCACCAAAGTTCATTATCAATAAATCGAAGGAAAAAAGCGTCTTAAGTGTTTTATTGCTTCAGTGGTCCTAAAATATTTTGAAGCAATTAGGTATTTAACTACATCTCTATAAAATGTGGAAGTTTGGTAATATTCATTTATCCTCTCCAATCAACATTTAGCCATACGGCTGACACTCCATCTAAGGGGAAAATTGACTCATCCCAAATACTTACGGTAATAAAAGGATTAAGCTCTGGTCGGACTCTTTCCGTGTTATCGAGCCCTAAGTGACTTGGTATGCTGGAGTATCTACCAACAATTTTCGTACACATCTGGATGTTAAGAGTAGTACAGCTTTCTGCATGGTCTTGTAGAGATGTTCATTCGGACCTAGCTTTTTTATGTTTTCAAGAAGGTTCTTCGGAATGACTCCAGTAGTTAAGAGAATAATAGGTATTGTCTGGGTACTTTCCATTCTCCACTGTCTTCGTATTTGAATTTCCAGATCCCTGTACTTGGTGATTTTTTCGTTGTGTTTAAAATGAAGATTATTGTTGTTGGGTGTCGCCACATCAATTAATGTCGTTTGTCTCTTCAGTTTATTAACTAGTATAAGATCTGGTCTACTATGTGCCACTGATTAGTCTGTGAGCATAGAGCTGTCCCAGTATAGTTTTTATTCTAAAGTATACTCTCAAGAATGTACTAATAATATGGAAAATAGTTTGCTTGAAGAAGTCCCAATTTGATAGCTATTACTTGATGAATGATCTTTTTTACTGCGTCGTGCCGTTCCTTATATTCAGTTGCAGCAAATATCTGACAGCCCCCAGTAAGATGTTGGATGGTTTCCTGAGCTTGACATGACAATGGCCAGTAGTGAACCATATGTTTTCAGGGAACATCTTTCCTGATGTCAGCCACTAGTTTGAAGCTATATTGTCGACATGGTCTTGACTGACCTTATTGGAATGTCGCCCGTGCATTTATTCGCATTTTTTGTTCCCTTAGTTTGATCGGTGAACATCTACTGTATAAATCGCGCGGTGTAGAGTAGATGTCTCCGCCTGCCTGAAAATAAATTTTTAAATTAGTAATCTGTTTTTTAGTTGCTCACTTATATTCATAAGCCCTCGTGCTCCTAAATACCGCGGTAATGTCATTCTTTCTGCACTTAGAGGATGGTGATTTTGTTCTTTTTTGAGGTGTATTCGTACTTTTCGCTGAAGATTTTCTATATTCGTTTTTGTCCACTTAACAATACCACATGAGTAGCTAAGCGCCGAACATGCGTAGGTGTTTAATGCCTTAAACAATTTTTAACGGTTAAGGAGTAAACGAAGCAGCAGTTTTACCCTTCGTATAAACTCAGTAATCTCAGTTTTCGTTTGCTTATGGTCAATCCTCCGCGCTTGCTTTATTCCGATGTATTTATGCATATCATATTCACCATGGCCTCGATATTCTGGCCATTTTGTATATCGAATCTGCCGGGCTGAACATTTCCATTAATTATTTAAGACACGGTACTTGTCAAAACCGAAGTACATACCAATATCATTAGAGAAATTTTCTACTGTTTTTAGCATTGGATCCAGGTAGCTTTCAGTGGAAGCCAATAGTTTTAAATCATCAATCTACAATAGATGATTAAGCTTTGCAACAACAGTAGTATTATTTTTATTGATATTGTTTTCACCAGGTACTTGGAGGTGAATTTTTGTTTTCCAATTTAACATTATATGTTTTCAAAGGTCACTATGTTATCATCGACTAAATATATTGTTTATATATCTATAAGCCATTCATGCGGCACTGAATCAAATGCTTTCTTATAGTTCATGAAAGCAGTAAAGAGATTCAGTTTTTTGCTATATGCTTGGTTAGAAATAACAGAGTCGATGATAAGTTGTTCTTTGCAGTCCATGAAACCCTTAACGCATCCTTTCCTTTGAGGCTCCTCTCCAATTATTAATATTATTATTATTATTGCAAATTAAAATAATTTTTACCAAAGACCTAAATTGAACTTCAATTAAAGTTTAAATCTGTTAACATCTTGTATGGTAATATAAATATTACTTTTAGAGTCGTATGAAAAATTAGGAATTAAATAGTAGTTTGAGTGAAGTCGTAGATGTCATGTCGTTATGCTTTATTCATTCTTGAATATTTCCTCGATTATAAACTTAGTAGCAGTTTGAGTAAAGTCGTAGAAAAACAAATGCGTTTAAAAATGCGAAACAAAGGTTTCTATTTGTATATCAAAATGTTATCGAAAAATTAAAACACTGGTATTAGGAACAACAATAAGAGACCATCCTTGAACATCCTTGAAGAAGTTTATGGTACATTATTTTTAGAGGTACCACAGTGCTCGGTTTTAGGTTTTATCTTATTTTTATACTGCAATAAACGTGAGACTTGCAGATAATACACTCTACCTCTTCTCATCATGTCTATCTTTACTTTTACTACTGATCCTAATAGTATATACCATTTCCATAGATTTTACAATTAGGAACCACGTACTTTTTCTTGCCCACTTTTTATTGAACCCACAATATATGTAGGTTAGGTCTAAAACACCTCATCTCGACAGCTGATTCATAGTTACCACATTCTATGCCTCCATTCCATAGAGCAGGACTGTGAATAAGTAGTATTTCGGTAGACAGTATTTTGTTGTTAATTATGTATCGGTTCAGGAAAATGAGTTTTATCCTAACGAAGGCAGTTTTTTGCTCTTATCATTCGTTGTTTCATTTTGGATGAATGATTCCGTTGGCTATATAGGTTGGTATCAAGATTTCGACTACTTAAATCTTCTGTAGGTTAATTATTAGCTGAGGAAAGATCCTCGGAGTAAAAATACTTATAACGGTAATAGCCCTCCTGAAGTTAACTCGTGGTTTAACTGTAGCCAATTAAAATTAAATGAAGGTAAAAACCAAAAGATTTTATTAATTTCAGATAAATATGACCTAACATAACCTAACCTAACCTTCAGAACGATTTGGACTGTTAGGAATTACACTAGCTACTAGATAGAAGGTTGAACTGTTTAATTTAGCAAATGCATAAATGAAAAAACTTAGCAAATGCATAAATGAAAACGGTTTCATTTTGGTTGAATGATTCCATTTACTATATAGGTTGGTATCTAGATTTCGACTACTTAAATCTTCTGTAGGTTAATTATTAGCTGAGGAAAGATCCTCGGAGTAAAAATACTTATAACGGTAATAGCCCTCCTGAAGTTAACTCGTAGTTTCACTGTAGCCACTTAAAATTAAATGAAGGTAAAAACCAAAAGATTTTATTAATTTCAGATAAATATGACCTAACATAACCTAACCTAACCTTCAGAACGATTTGAACTGTTAGGAATTACACTAACTACTAGATAGAAGGTTGAACTGTTTAATTTAGCAAATGCATAAATGAAAAGAACTTAGCAAATGCATAAATGAAAACGCAGTTAAAATAGTCTGTTTGACTATCTGAGTTTGTCTGTCTGAAATATTTTCACTGTTATGTTTGGCCGTGAGAGTAATGATAGGTAAGATTTTTAGACAACTTAATATTTACAAAGTGATTCCATTAAATAATAGCTACTTTAATTATTAAAAATTAAAAAATTATTACTAAACAATCTTAATAGCCACGTTTTTCAGTTTAAAAACTGAACTTAAATTGTTTCTAAAACGCCATCTATACTCTCGATCGAAGTTGTTCGGACGAAGTGTCTAACTGACGTTAATCGAGAAGAGGTAACTATATACATACTCGTTGACTTGCCGAAAAAACTCAGTTGGTATTGGTAGGCAGGCTTTATTGCTCTAGCAATGATATTGAGTACAGTGAAGTCGAGTAATGTAGTGTGACACTTTGTATTCGAGCTTTGGTCTCTTTGACTCGAACGCAAAAAACCGACACAGAACGGAAATAGAACTAGGCGAAACGAAGTCGCATGAAATACCTATACTCTCGTACTCGCTGAACTTCGATCAACTCTTCCTTCTAGTATGTAGGCTTTAAAGCCTGTTTCTTCTTCAATATTAGCCTCCTAAATTGTTTAAATTGTCGCACCATCTTTTTCTTGGTCTGCCAATACTTCTTCGTCCATTTGGTGACTTATCCATGCTATTCGAATTATTCTATCCTCTGCCATTCTACTGATATGTTCGTTCCACTCCTGTTTTCGTTTTGTCTCTCATCCATTTATGTGTTCTATATTACATGCTCTTCTTATGTTTTCGCTTCTCTCCCTATCCAACAGACTTTTTCCTGATATTCGTCGAAGTATTTTCATCTCTGTTGTTTCTAGCAGTAGTCTCGTTTTAGATGTGTCAGGTCTTGTCTCCAACGTGTATGTTAATATAGGTCTAACTGCTGCTTTATAGATTCTTGTTTTTGTGTCTTGTCTTGGTGTTTGTTCTTCCAGATTGTGTCATTAAGAGAACCCGTCGCTTTACTTGCTTTTAAGCTTTGTTGTCGTACTTCTATTAGGTTTCCGAGGGCAGACGGGTCACTATATTTCCTTCTATTACACACTCTAGGAAGGCAACGGGAAACCACCTAGAGCCTAATTTTCCCAAGAAACAATCATGGAAATGGCTGATAAATACAACGGCCCCGAGTACGGGCGCTCCTTAAATGGAGCAGGGGTGCTAAGAATCTCCCGGTCAGCTAGAAACATGAACACATTTTCTAAAGAAAGAAAAATAGGTACATGGAATGTAAGAAGCATGTACGAACCAGGAAAAATTCACAACACCATTAAAGAAATGAAGCGTCTAAATATAAGTATCCTTGGAATAAGTGAAATGAGATGGCCGGGGTCTGGAAAAGTAACTGTAGATGACCACATTGTATACTATTCAGGAGAAGACAGCTCAAAACACAAAAATGGTGTAGCAATAATTGTGTCGAAGGAAACAGATGAAGCTGTAAAAAACGTCGTCCTATTCTCAGACAGGATACTGATGATACAAATACAATCAACAACAATCAATGTGAACATATTACAAGTATATGCACCCACACAAGACTATGAACAAGAAGAAATTGAAAAATTCTATTATGATTTAGGAAAAGTATTAGCACCTACAAAGAAACACGATCTCAATATTATCATGGGAGATTTTAATGCAAAGATTGGTGAAAGTGAACAGGAAGATGTCATAGGGAAATATGGTCTTTGAATACGAAATGAAAGAGGAGATATGTTGGCATCTTTTTGCGTAGAAAAGCAATTAGTAATAATGAACACAATTTTCAAACTTCCAAAACGTCGTCTTTACACCTGGAAATCACCAGCAGATACACCTGAACGAGTTTTTCGTAACCAACTAGACTTCATATGTATAAATAAGAGATACAGAAATTCAGTATTATCAGTAAAAACATATCCAGGGGCAGATGTACCAACAGATCACAATATTTTAGTAGGAAAAATAAGACTGAGATTAAAAAGAGTTGCAAGGACGAATAAGCAAACAGTTACTATTGATAGAGAAACGATGCTAAATGATACTGTAAAACAAGAAATAACTAGTATATTAGAACAAAAGATGAAGTTAACATCAAGCAAAGAAGAAAGTACTGAGGAAAACTGGACGAGAATTAAAGACATCTTAAAGACTGTTCAAGAAATAAAATTGAGTGCGCTAAAACCAAGAAAAAAACAAGGGTGGATGACAGAAGAAATACTGAGACTTATGGATCAAAGAAGAGAAGTCAGAAATAAAGATAAAAACGAATACAAGAGGATCCACGCAATAATCAGGCAGAAGATAAGACACGCGAAAACACAATTTCATAGTAAAGAATGTAATGAAATTGAACAATATGAAAAGAAACACGATACATTTCATCTGCACAAGAAATTGAAAGAGGTCGCTGGAAACAAATGGAAACAAGTATCCCAAAGTTTAGAAGACAGAAACGGACACAGAATATTAGACATCAATGAAAAGTTAAAAGAATGGGAAAACTACATTTCTGAATTATTTGAAGATGAGAGAGTAGAACACTATACACCGATTGCTATATCAGGTCCATCTATAACAGAAAGTGAGGTAAGACGTTCAATACAAACGGCAAAAAATGGAAAAGCACTTGGCCCCGATGAAGTAAGTGCTGAAATACTAAAGTTTTTGGGAGAAAATGGAATTAAAGCTCTGTGTAATCTCTTTAACAGAATTTATGACACTGGGATATTACCAACTGATTGGTTAAAGTCGACATTTGTCACAATACCTAAGAAACATCGTCCAAAGACATGCGGTGATTATCGGACAATAAGTCTGATGAGTCACGTTTTGAAAATCTTTCTGCGAGTAATACACAGCAGAATTTATACGCTGTTAGAGGACAGAATTAGCAATACTCAATTTGGGTTTAGGAGTGGCTTGGGCACAAGAGAAGCCTTGTTTAGTATACAGGTGCTAGTACAGAGATGCAGAGATATAAATCAAAATGTGTATATTTGTGCAATCGATTTTGAAAAAGCTTTTGACAAAGTCCGACATAACAAAATGCTAGAAATATTGGAAACAGCTGGATTGGACGATAAAGATCTACGAATAATTACAAATCTATACTGGCATCAAGTGGCAAGAATAAAGGTTGAACAAGAACTGTCGGATGAAATAAATATAAAAAGAGGAGTGAGACAAGGCTGTATATTGTCGCCTTTACTTTTTAACTTATATTCGGAGGAAATATTTAAGGAAGCCTTAATGGAGACAACCGAAGGTATTATTATGAATGGAGTAACCGTCAACAATATTAGATATGCCGACGATACCTTAGTCCTTGCCAATTGCGGAGAAGACCTTCAAAATCTAATGAACAAAATAAAACAGACTTGTGATCAGTATGGATTAAAACTCAACGTTAAGAAAACTAAATATATGATAGTTAGCAAACAAAATTATATACATGATGACGGTATAAAAGTCGGAGATGCCACACTGGACAGAGTAGAGAAACTCGTGTATCTCGGCAGTAATATCAATGAGAACTGGGATCCAACCGCAGAAATTAAAAGCCGAATAGAACAAGCCCGAGCTGCCTTTGTAAAAATGAGAAACGTACTTTGCAGTCATGATCTTAGCATTGACCTTAGAGTTCGTATGATATCTTGCTACATCTTTCCTGTCCTGCTGTATGGAGTAGAAGCGTGGACCCTAACTGAGGCTATGCTTAAACGCTTGACAGCCTTTGAGATGTGGGTATACAGACGACTACTGAAAATAAGCTGGGTCGACAGAGTTAGAAATGAGGAGGTCCTTAGACGGCTGAACCAAACAACACAACTGGTCAATATAATAAAGAAATGCAAGCTGGAATACTTCGGTCATATTATGAGACAACCTGAAAAATATGATCTTTTACATCTGATCATTCAGGGAAAGATCCAAGGTAATCGTGGTCCTGGTAGAAGAAGAACATCATGGCTGAAATCTAAGGCAATGGTATGGAAAATCAACTACATCGTTATTTAGAGCTGCTGTCAATAAAGTCACGATAGCGAATATGGTAGCCAACATGATATCCAACGATCGATAGCGGTCATGGAACTAGAAGAAGAAGTCGTACTTCTTCTTCAACATCTCCGTAACTAGTTACATTTATTCCCAGATATCTAAACCTTGCTTCCTTCTTTATTATTTTCCCATCAATTTCGATTTTACACCGTAGTGGGTATTTAGATGTTGTCATAAATTTGTTTTTTTTCTGCTGATATTATCATATTGTATTTCTTAGCTGTTAAATTGAAGCTATGGGTTAATCTTTGGAGCTCGTCTTCTGTCTCGGCGATTAATGCGGCGTCGTCTGCATAACATAATATTTGGATTTCTTTGTTCTCCATTATGTAGCCATGACCTTTACGTACTGCTTGTATTGTTTCGTCCAATATTATATTAAATAGAAGTGGGCTTAACGAGTCTCCTTGTCTGACTCCGCTTTGTACTGGTATACACTGTGTTAGTTTTCCATTTATCTTTGCGTGCATTCGATTTTGGAGGTAGAAGTTTTCGATAGCTTGTATAATATTGATTGGTATGTTTCTTTTATACAGTAGGTGTAAGAAGAATTTCCTTATTATGGAGTTGTCAACCAAATAATAATGGAATGTTGGTATATATTATTTTCTTTATTATTTTTTATGTTGGTGTTCAAATTAGTTTGTTATGATTATCTTGGGAACTGCTTAATACCAAAATTGTGTAACGGGTAGCTCTTTCAGGACGACAGACTCAGTAAAACACAGGTTAAAATAAAAACATGTCTATTGATCTAATATATGTACGATATAAATGAAAATAAAATAAATTCTGTGCCGTATAAAAATAAACGTAGAAATTAACTCTGCGCTCCGTCTGGATCCCGCGATGAATGAATCCCCGGCGGACGTCTATAAAAGAAAGAAAGAAAATAATTATTAATAACAAATAAAATAGGTGTATTCAATCGCACTCAGACGTATATTCGCTTCCGCTTCAAACCAGCGGGAGCTGCGAACACACTCGTCAACTACAAAATCGCTTATGCAGGTCCGCGATAAAGTTCAAAACACGATATCGGTAGACTCTGCTTAATTATGGACGGAGCATGAACTTCAAAGCAGAACTACCTCCGTCCGGGTGGGCTCGCCAGTTCAGGACACTGGCGAAGAGAGGAGCCTAAGGCGCTAAGCTAAAGACTGACTAAATGCCGCTATTCATATGCCTTAAATAGTTGCTCTGAACCCCACTCACATCGTGCTAAGGAGGTGGAAGCGCCAACGCTGACACTCCTACGGTTCAAGCTGTTGAACGGTGATGACATCGTTACACCCCCTTCTCTTTGGAAAAAAAAAAGTAGCATACCTTTTTTTTTGTATATGGCGTCTACAGCCTTGTAATGCCATTTATCCCTCTTGGAATCTTTATTACGATCTTCTTCCCGTTGTTGCAGTACAATCTGTATCTTTTGGTCCCCCTCTCTATTAGGTGTTGTGGGACGATCTCTACAAGATCGGCGTGTCTCCCGGGTTCTGGTTCGCCTGGAGTGGATGCCGACTGTGCTTCAGGTCCGGTTATCGTATCGGGTACGCTTTTCTTCTTCGGTGGTGTTGGTGGCGTCCCAAACAGTTCGTGGAATCTTTTCAACATTCTCTCTGCGTCTTTTCCTGGTGTCACGGGCAGTTCGGGTTTCTCTGGCGTTCCCAGAGGGGTCATCTGTTCTGGTATCTCTAGTATGTCTTCCATGTTAGATGTGGATGAACTGAATTTTGCTTGCTAGCACCGCTCTTTAAATACCGTTTGGTTGTGGTGGGGATTCGATTTGTGTAATGACATTTTCCCCCACCCAAGGTTTTAAATCTTTTACGTGTGCCGTTATCTGCTTGCGGGTATTTCTATCGGCCAATTTCAGTTTTACTATTACCGGTGATATTACTGACGTTACTACGTATGGCCCTGAGTACTTCGGCGCTAGTTTGCTGGTGAAACCTGCACTCGCCGACGATAGATGGTGTTCCTTTTTCATGACTCGATCTCCTGGATGTGGTCGCCAGTCTCTTCGTCTTAGATCGTAATGTTTCTTTTGGTCCTCGAAAGCGTGTTCCATGTGCACTTTCGCCAGTTCTCTTAACGCTTCTAACTTGTTCAAGTTTTCTGCATACCCCTGTATATCTTGTCCACTTGTCGCCTCTGTTGTGTCTAATTCTCTTCCGAAATTAAGCAGCGCTGGTGAAAACCCTGTTGAATCGTGTCTTGACGAATTTACGGCGTAGCAGAATTCTGGTATGAATTTGTCCCAGTCTTTATGGTTATCTTCTACGTATGTGGCTATCATCGTTTTCAGTACTTTGTTCATTCGTTCCACTGGATTGCCTTGAGGTGAGTACGGCGGTGTTAGAATGTGATTTATGTTATAGGACTTTAGGAACGCCTTAAAATTGCTGCTTGTGAACTGCGCGCCGTTGTCCGAAATGATTTTCGTCGGGATGCCGAACTGCATAATTACCTTCGATCGTAAAGTGTCGATGATGGAGTTCGTAGATGCTGCTCTTATTGGCTGGGCAACGACCCATTTGGTAAACCGGTCTTGCGCGACTATTAAGAAAATGTTTCCTTTTGCAGATCTTGGGAATGGTCCCATTAAATCAACTGAGACAGTATGCCAAGGCTTTTCTACAGTGGACGGTTGCATTTTCCCGGCTGGTTGCATTTGAGACGGTTTATATTGGAGGCACTTCGTACAAGCTCTAACGTAGTCTGCGATTTGTTTAAACATCTTAGGCCAATAGTACTTTTGCGCTATTCGGCAAATTGTTTTTGCAATTCCTAAATGGCCTGCTGTGGTCGAGTCATGATTTTCCTCCAAAATATCTTTCCTTTTATATCTTGGTACGCATAACTTCCATGGGTTATTAAACTCTGGGTCGGCTAAATTACGGCTGCTCCAAATGTGTTTATATAACTTCCCGTTTGTTATTTGTAGATCCGGGAAATCGTCTGGGTTCTGGAGTACATTTCTATATAAATTATCGTACCAACTGCATGATTCCAATTCTGATGCTAATAATTCCAACTCTGGTTCTTCGCTCTGGTTTTCCTGTGGTTGTCGTGACAAAGCATCTGCTACCTTGTTGAGGACTCCCTTTCTATATATTACCTCAAAATCGTACTGTTGCAGTTCTAAACTCCACCTGGCTAATCGACCTGACGGGTTTTTAAGGTTCTTCAGCCATTTGAGGGACTGATGGTCTGATATGACCTTAAAATTGTATCCTTCTATATATGGCCTCATTTGCTTTATCCCGTATACGATGGATAGACATTCTTTTTCCGTTGTGGAATATTTTGTCTCGGCCGGTGTGAGGGTTCGACTAGCATATGCGATTACTTTATCCTGGCCGTCGTACTTCTGTGTTAGTGCGACTCCAAGTCCGCAGTTCGACGCATCTGTTTGCAGGTAAAATGTTTTTGAAAAATCGGGGCATGCTAATACTGGGGCCGATGTAAGTTTTGATTTTAGCTCTTCAAACGCGTTTTCTTGCTTATCGGTCCATTTCCATCTTATCTTCTTCTTCAGAAGCATGTTTAGCGGTCCTGCTATTGTCGAATAGTTCTCTATGAATCGGCGGGTACCATGATGTTATTCCTAGAAACCGGCGGAGTTGACGCACATTTCTCGGTGCTGTAAGTCCGGTTATAGCGTTGGTTTTCTCCGGGTCAGTTTTTATTCCTTCTGCTCCAACCACATGTCCTAAGTATCTGAGTTCTGACTGGCAAAACGTGCATTTTTCAAAGTTCAGCTGTAACTTGGCTTCTTTCAGTCTTCGGAAGACTTCCTGTAGGTGATTTAAATGCTCTTGGAGCGTTTTAGATATTACTACGATATCATCCAAGTAGGCAAACGCGAATTCCATATCAGGAGGTATTACCTTGTCCAGTAGGCGTTGGAAAGTGGCTCCTGCGGAATGCAGTCCAAATGGGGTGGTTTTGAACTGAAAATGGCCTTTTCCGGGTACGCTGAATGCTGTCACTGGGCGGCTAGTTTCTTCTAGGGGTATTTGAAAATATCCCTGTTTCAAATCGAGGGTTGATATAAAATTTGCTTCCTTAAGTCTATCCAGAATTTCCGATATTCTGGGTAACGGATATGCGTCCTTATCTGATAGTTCGTTGACTTTTCTAAAGTCAATGCAAAACCTGTACGAGTTATCTTTTTTCCTAACTAGTACAATCGGTGAACTCCAACCACTTGTGGAGGGTTCGATGGTTCCTTCTTTTAACATCTTGTCTACTTCTTGGTTGATGATCTGCAGCATTGCGGGATTGTGTCGTCTATAAGGCTGTTTGACTGGATCGCATTTTGTCTTCAATTTTATTTCGTGTTCTATTAAGTTAGTGGGTCCTGTTATGTTCTCAAACTCCCTTAGTTCTTTTCTTAGAAACCTTTCTAGCTCTGTATTTTTGGTGGAGTCTTTTAAAGTATTACATGCCTCTTCTTGATGTTGTACGAATTGTTTGTTCGTATGTTTATCGAATTTAAGTTCGATAGAATGGTTCCTAAGGAATTCCACTCCTAGTAAGGCATCTTCCGTCAACCCTGGCATTACTATGAATGTTTGTCGGGTTTGTAACCTATCGATCTCGCATTCAATCGTCAACTTCTGTTTAAGCTCCATTGACGCTCCATTTGCTAGTCTTGTTCTCCCGCTGTAGCTATCTAGAGAGTCTTTGTATGTCTTAGCTATTCTATCCCCGACGTAATTTTTAGTGGTTCCTGTGTCGATGAGCGCTCTGTATGTTCTTTGCCCTATTTTCAGCGATGCGAACAGCCGAATGTCATTGCTTGCTGGCTGTGTAACGGCGAAAACGAATGGAGTCGAATCTTGCTTTACAGACTGGGACGACTCCTTGTTTCTCCAGTCTGTAGTTCGTTTCCCTGACGCCTAAAACAGCAGTCGCTACTGTAAACCCCTTCTCTGCCGCAACGCGAACGAAACTTTTTCCACGGGTTTTTGCAGTTTTTACGGATGTGACCTGGCATCTTGCATCTAAAGCATGTCGTTTTGGCATCGTACTCTGCTTGGTCCGTGCGTCTCCAGTTTCCACGGCAACTCTGATTTGATCGGTTCTTTTCGTCTTCTAAAGCTTCGTATTCTTGAGCTAAATCTTGTAATTCGGCTAAGTTTTCAAAATCTCGGCGGCGAGCATAAAGCTTATATTCTGGTAACAGATTTTTGTATATCCTTTCGAGTTCTTGGTTTCTGGAAAACGATCCTTCTCGTCTGGTTAGTGTTTGAATCTCCGTGATATATCTATCTACCGGCTCATTTTGTCTCTGTTTTCTGTTTCGGATTTGCTCCTCTAGTTGCAGCAAATATCCTCTGGGATAGAAAGCTTTTTTAAAATCTTCGCTGAAATCTGCCCATGACTTCCAATTTTTGTTATTGTTTCTGTACCATAACAAAGCGTGGTCTCCTAATAACTCTGGTAATGCTCTTAATAGATCTTGTTTATCGATCTCGTAGGCCAAGCTTAATTCGTCTATCCTCTCTAAGAATCCTATTGCATCCGAATGTTTCTTGTCGAAGTGTGTGTTCCACCTTCGTACTTGATTTAGCAATTCTGATTGCCCCATTTGTTTCGCTATTGTTAATTCTTGTAATTGTCTTCGGATGCCCGAAATTTCCTGGGCCAGTGTGTCGGATTCTGTTCCCTTGGAAGTTTTTTCTTTTTGCATTGCTCCTGTCGCTTCCTCGCGATTTTTAAAATATATCCTGAGTCGTACTCTCAATTCGTCGACGGTTCCCTTGGAATCTAAGCCGAATTTTTCGGCCTCGCTCTGCAATTCCTCTTTGCAAAGTCGGTTTATCCAGGATGTACCTGTTACTGAGTCTGTGTCCTTATCTGTCGGCATGTTACTAAATTTTTTTTTTAGTAACTTTCCAATCCTCAATTTTTCTCGGGCGCCAATTTGTAACGGGTAGCTCTTTCAGGACGACAGACTCAGTAAAACACAGGTTAAAATAAAAATATGTCTATTGATCTAATATATGTACGATATAAATGAAAATAAAATAAATTCTGTGCCGTATAAAAATAAACGTAGAAATTAACTCTGCGCTCCGTCTGGATCCCGCGATGAATGAATCCCCGGCGGACGTCTATAAAAGAAAGAAAGAAAATAATTATTAATAACAAATAAAATAGGTGTATTCAATCGCACTCAGACGTATATTCGCTTCCGCTTCAAACCAGCGGGAGCTGCGAACACACTCGTCAACTACAAAATCGCTTATGCAGGTCCGCGATAAAGTTCAAAACACGATATCGGTAGACTCTGCTTAATTATGGACGGAGCATGAACTTCAAAGCAGAACTACCTCCGTCCGGGTGGGCTCGCCAGTTCAGGACACTGGCGAAGAGAGGAGCCTAAGGCGCTAAGCTAAAGACTGACTAAATGCCGCTATTCATATGCCTTAAATAGTTGCTCTGAACCCCACTCACATCGTGCTAAGGAGGTGGAAGCGCCAACGCTGACACTCCTACGGTTCAAGCTGTTGAACGGTGATGACATCGTTACAATTGTAGGATATCCCGAAATGGATCTATTAATTAGGTTGAGAATGCAACAATATATATTTTTTTGATATTTATAAACGCTGGCCTTGTTATTTATATTTATATTTTATTTTGTGTAAAAGATTTAGCATTTCGGAAAATGACATTAAACCTCTAAAACTCATACGAACAAATTTACTGTTGAAGAAAGTCAATTGTAGAACACCAAAAAGATGCAAAAAAGTTTACCAGTTTTATCCCCGGGCTTTTCCCTAAAATCCACCTCGTAGTGGTGGATTCCACAAATCGATTTATCAAGAATCTGGCCGCCATAGAAAAAATATGTTTCAAATAAAAAATGTAGGTACGATAATTTTAAACATTTAGAAAATGTTTAGTGACATTTTTTGTGTAGAATGAACCGTTCTGCCAGAAACAACGCTTTAAGCGATTGGCGATTTTGAATTAAGTTACGCGCGCAAATATGCGCGCGCGATTGTAAAAATTCAATATTTTTTGATCCGATTATCCTATCAACAAAAATCAAGATGCGTTTTAAAGGTAAAGAGTACAAATTTGGTATGCATGAGTGCAACTAAAGATGATTTTGTATGAAACTTTTGTATTTTGCCTCAAATAAACTCAGTTTTTATAAATGTGTTAAATAAATAACCGTCAATCAAAATCAATACAATTTATATCTTTTTTATTGACCGGCCACTCTTCTGCTTCCTTTTCTTCAGCCTTTGTTTATCCATTTTTACAGCTGTTATATCGTCTATCCATCTATTTTTGGGTCTTCCCACGCTGCTTTTAGTTTTTCGAGATCTCCAGAATGTCACTTTATGAGACCATCTGTTGGTGTCTTGTCTTGCTAACCATTACCATCTCAATGTCGCTAGTTTTCCCATGATGTCGGTTACTTTAGTTCTTCGACGTATTTCGGTGTTAGGAATTTTGTCTCTGAGGCTTATATTTAACATGGCCCTCTCCATGGCCCGTTGAGTTACTCTTAATTGTTTTGCCAAAGAAGAAGTTTTAAATTTGGCAAAAAATGTGAGGTATTTGAAATATGCTTAAAAAACGATGAATCACACTACAAACGATCTAAAACCTTTAAAACTGCTATTTTTGGATTATCCTAGTATGTTTTTTAATAGAACTTAACTTCTGCTACAAACTACACTTACAATTGTCTTCTTAAAGGCATTTCCCACGACGTGCGATCGTTTGTAATGTAAACATTTAAATTCTACTATTTTTAGTCATATTTCAAGTGCCTCATATTTTTTGCCACAACTTAAAATTTAAATTTCATGTTATAGGTTTTGAGGATTGGTATCTAAAAACTGGAATTTCTTTACGACCGGTTAATAAATGTAATAAATTTTATTGATCTCACGAGAATCGTAAAAATGGCAAAAATTGCACAACGTTTATTTATTTATAGAAACTGGCTTCATATGTAACACAGAGATTGCATATAAAAGCTGCACTCTTCACGTTTAAAGCCCATATTGATGTCGATAGGATACTCTGATTAAAAAAAAATCTAATTTTTACCGTCGAGTTGATACAAATTTTATTTAACATTGATTTTACGCGCGCAACTGTCATTCATAATCGCAGGTCGCTTCAAGCGTTGTTTCTGAGAAAACAATTTATTCTACATGACAAGTGCTAATAAACATTTGTGTTCAAAATTATCTCACCTACATTTTTTATTTAAAATATTTTTTTCTACGTCGTACAGATACTTAGTAAATCGATTTTTTTGCGATTTTACCCCCCTTACGAGGGGGTTTTGGGAGAAAGCCTATAGGTAATAGTGATAAACTTTTTGCCGTCTTTTTAGGATCCCAAAATTAATATTCTTTGGAAAATTCAGCTCGTTCGTATGATTTTTGCGTTCAAATCTCGGACGACTGGACTAAAAGTAGATTTATGGGTCTGCAATTTCTGAGGTCAGTGGCATAGTTTTTTTTATGAAGTAGGATCATTTTGAGTTATGCCACTGAGCTGGTGTTACTGCATCTAGTTTGGCAAGGACCTGCCACACTATTTTTCTAGCCACTTTCAAGACATCTGCCACTATTTCGTCGCCTCCAGGGTTGGAGGGGTGTTCTTTTAGAATAGTTCCCGTTAAATAAATTAAGTTAAAAAAGTCAACGATAATTTTAATTTTACCTTTATCAATAAGTTTGAGAAGCTCTGCTGATAGAGCTTCTTAAGATAATATCAGAATAATAAGGTAATAGTAGTTGATTATTATCGAAAATACCTTTATGTATTCTGATATGTGGAGTCGCTGTTGTTAAAAAGAGTAAACTATTTCTATCTTTATAATTGCTTACCTGTAACCGTTTGATTCAGTCATCTTTGACCTTTGTGAGAAGGTTAAATCTGTCATATTTCCGTTCGTATTTTTCAATCTCGCCACATTTCCAGCGTATAAAGTTTTCCTTGGCATACTTTATATCCCTTTTGACCTTTTGGTTAATTTCTTTGCATATAATTGGATCTTGTTATTTATTATTTTTTTCGTCTATTAAATTTAAGATTTCGTTTGTCATACAGTCTTGTTTCACTTGTTGCTCTGGAACGAGGTTGCTCTGCTTCCAGACAACGAAAAATGTTCTGAAAATGTTAGGGGTATTTTGAGTGCTATTGATTCAGAGCAGTTGATTCATCAAAACTACTTTTTGACATACGGTAGTAAAAGAGCCATCACACAAGTAGTTTCGATATCGTCCATTGGAAAACTGACGTAATTCAGCGATTTATAAAGCGCAGTGGAGGCACCCTCTAGATTTTTTACGACAGCGATTTTTTTGTCTCCGCGACTAAAAATTGCAAGTGATGGGCTAGCCTTAGCGATAATCAGATTTGATATCAGTGACCTTGACCTTAAGTGACCATTATGTTGATTTTACCCATAAGTATAGCGTATAGCTCGCCACTCACGTTCCAACGCCGCAGTACGATTTGGTCGAATGCTACAACATTGAACGTAATTTGATCGTGTATTTGCACCTTTCGACCAAATCGGCGCGATTTGACGGTAGACAAACAAGTCAGTCTGCAGCAGTACGACAGAGTTGGTTGGATCGTAAATTTGATCGTGTATATTGTGACAACGACAAAATCGTACGACTGCGAAAAAATTTTTGCTGGTAAATTTTGAAAACTGCTTATAGCTAGAAGTTCTTTGAGAGATTTCTTTGACGTTTATAAGGAACAAAGTGTATTTGGAAAATAAAATCGACATCGTATCATGATAAAATTGCTAGAAAAAAGCTGTGAATATTTTGGTTGCTAAATTTTAATAAGTAAAAGCGGATACTAATGAAGAGTTGATAATAAACGAAAATTAATAATTTTCGAACATGTGTCAAGAGGGAATTAAAATTATCTTGATATAATCGCAATTCTTCTAATAAATGTACGTGACAGTATATATAACTGTTCAGCAACCAATCTTTGCACCACCACTACGTTACTTGTATTTTTTTTATTTATACAAAGAGCAACGTTATCTGACATATATACCTTGATATATAATCAAGATTTAAGTTGACAAATTAGAAAATTTCTTTATAAAACTGAAAGAAAATCAAACTTCTGATGTTTAAATAAATCATGAGAAAACAACAGGAAGAAGATAATATATGAGCTAGTTATCCTAGAAGTATAATGAACTATTAAAATCTACCAATAAAAACGTAAAAAATTTTAAACACAGAATTTAAAAATTGCAATATTTATGCCTACTAATTTATAGCGAGTTCAAAGCGGTTATTTTTGTATTTTGGCATATACATAGTTCCTTTTTGTAGTCAACAACAATACACACAAAAAAAAAACAGCATGATATGCAGATCTTTCACTTTCCAAAAACAATAACAAACGATATATTAGGATAGAGGCGTGGATTTTGTTTATTAGCGTTCAAATTAATTATATGCCGGTAAGAATGCGAAGAATTAAATATGATAATGAAAAAGTGCAATTATTTATTTTCATTCAAATAAAAATAGATGACTAAACAGTTTAAATATTCCGATTTGAATGTTTTCCTTTTTTTATTTTACTTAAAATTTAAATTATTATAAGACGTTTGGTTTATCTATTTTCTCTATTAATTTATTCTGATCTTATCTTAATCTGATTCTTATTCTTCAATATCCTTCATAACTGCGTCCCTCCACTTTATTCGTGATCTACCTCTCTTTGTCTGCCTTTTAATAACCTTAATTTAACAATCGTCCATTCCTAAAGGTGGTCGAGATATTCTAATCTACGTTTTTTAACTACCGTTGATAAACGATTGCCTACAGTTCCTACACTTCCTCATTTATTCGTCCTATCCACTATCGTGATAACCAAATATTTTGCGAAGCATACTTCTTTTCTATGATTCTAACGTGTCTTTTTTGTTCATAGTTCATATGATTGGACGTATGTTGGTCTAATAATCGTTTTGTATGCTCTAATTTTTATGTTTTGCGATATTTGTTTTGTATTAATAATTTTGCTCATAGCTCCAGCACATATATTGGCCCTTAGTTAATCTTGGGTTAACTTCTGTTTCATCCTTACAAGTCTCGTCAATAGGTGAATCTAACTTATTATATTCGTCCACCTTTTCAAATGTTATGACTGATCCATCTTCCGTCTTTAGTTTAAGTGTGTTTCTGGTGTTAGATTTTTTTTGCTTGTGATTTTAGTGTACTTGTATTTAATGATATTCACTTTAAGGCACATCTAGGCACATTAATCACTACATTATCAGTGTACGCTAAACATAAATGTCCTTGTTTAAAAGGGTACCATACCTTTTAAGCCACTCTGTTTTATAATTTTTTTAGTACTATATTAAACAGCAACGTAGATAACGGATCTCTCTGGCTAACACTACATGACTTGCACTTCACTTTACTTGTGTTTTTTTAAGTGTCATTTTCAGCAAGCCTACTACTTCTTACTTTTGTTGACATATTCATATAAAAGAGACCTACGCCATTTTTGAATCTTGTTTCTAGTCAAATTACTTCCTTCAGACGATTTATTTTTAGAAACGAAGCTTTTTTACTGGCCTTGTTTTAATTTTTCCGTATAGTAAAATGTAGAGCGGGTGGTCAGGACACAAACTATTTTGTGTCCTGATGATCCTCCATTAAGCGAAAACGTCACTACTATTTATATTGGTGCTGTATTGATTTTTAACGTTAGTTGTTAATAAATTCCTTTTAGATTAGGCGGGATCTGTAAAAATTCAGACCATAATGGACATTTTCCATAGGAAGCTATTTTTTCCTGGAATCCCCTCAGGATTTGCCCAATATTGATAATCACGATATGCGCCAGTCGCAAACCCTGTGCTAAATTTTTTATTTAACAAAATCTGGAAACAATTGAAAATTTCTCATTTTTTTGCCCCTATTTTCGTTAATAATTCGGAAAATATTGATCTTAGAGAAAAAATTATAAGAAGTTATAAGTTTCGCTATTCAATTTTACATAATATGTCGTTAGCCAGAAATTAAAATTTTAATGTTTATTGTTGAAAAAATAGCAATAATTGAAAAAAAAAAAGTACAAAAAATTAAGTTAATCCTTTAAATGTTTTCGACTTTTTAAACTTGACTTACAAGCTTCATATTTCGCCTAGAAAAACTTTTTAATATGTTTAAAACGTGTGCTAAATTTTTTTAAGATCGGTCGGATAGGTTTTGCATAATAATTTTGCAATCCAGCGTACTGGAAAAAAAAAATCGCAAATTTTCAAATTTATAGTAGGCCCTAAATAAGGCCCTCAGATAGTTGCATTTTTTTTACATATAAAGGAAGGCTCAAGCTTCCAACCGCTTTTTGTAAAATTCAAATCGGTTCACTGGGAGAGCCTAAAAAAGTTTTAAACATTTTTTAGGCTTATAAACAAATTGAATAACTTTACGAGCTTTAAACATATCATTTTCGAATCAAAATATATTCTCAAATCAAATAATGTCATTATTATGATAAAACTGCAGAAATTAATTATTTTAAAAAGTTTGATTTTTACAAAAAAAAATCGTTCGCCTTTGTTTTAACAATTCAAATTATTACTGTTATTATATATTGTTACTTTTAGTAAACAAATATGTATTTATAAATTGTTAATAAATAATTTGAATTGTTAAAACAAATGCGAACGAAATTTTTAAGTGTAAAAGTCTAAAAAATGTTTAAAACTTTAAAAATTTTTCTAGGTTCTCCTAGTGAACCGATTTGAATTTTACAAAATGCGTTTGAAAGTTTGAGCCTTCCTTTCTACGTAAAAAAATTTGCAACTCTCTGAGGGCCTTATTTAAGGCCTACTATAAATTTGAACATTTGCGATTTCGAACCTATCCGACCGATCTTAACAAAATTTAGCACACGTTTTAAACATATTAAAAAGTTTTTCTAGGCGGAATATGGAGCTTGTAAGTCAAGTTGAGAAACTCAAAAACATTTAAAGGATTAACTTAATTTTTTTGTACTTTTTTTCCAATTATTGCTATTTTTTCGACAATAAACACTAAATTTTTAATTTATAGCTAACGAGATATTATGTAAAATTGAATTACGTAACTTTTAACTTTCCATAATTTTTTCTCTAGGATCAATATTTTCCGAATTATAAACGAAAATAGGAACAAAAACATGAGAAATTTTCAATTGTTTTCAGATTTTGTTAAATAAAAAATTTAGGACAGGGTTTTGCGACTGGCTCATATCGTGATTATCGATATTGGGCACATCCTGAAGGGATTCCAGCAAAAAAATAGCTTCCTATGGAAAATGTCCAATCAAAAACAGATCCCGTCTAGACTATTTTAAACTATGACAGACTTATGAATATAAGAGAGTTGGTAACACGACACATGGGATAATCAGGCCAAAGAAAATAATAAAACATGAGAAAGTTCACAAGAGGAACAAGGAATAAAAATTAAAAAACTAATATAAGTTATACACATCAATAAAAAAGAATGGACAACATATTATATTAGACAAATAAACCGAACAACGGAAACTGAATATGCTCTTAAAACTCCAGAAATAACATCAAATGAATTAACGCAAATGATAGAAACTTGACATAAAAGAAGTCACTACAAAAGGTATGGTGACTTCTTTTTCTTTTTCTTTCCCTGTTCTGTTAAAAACGGAAAAGGAAATAACTAAATATGGCTTATATAACAGTTAACCATAACATTTAATAAAGGGTTAAGGTTATCAAGAATACATGAAGAGTGGAAAACGAGTATTACGATTTCTCTTTTTACAACATTTGTAAAATTTGACCTAAATACTTACAAAGGAATTGTTAAGTACTATTTTGAAATAATTAATAAAAATAATATTAAATAACCTAACGAAAACGATTAGTATATCAGACAAACAGCACGTTTCCCATAGCAGAACATCATGTAACGGTGCCGTCTTTGTAGTTAGGCAAACAGCAGAGAAGTGTATATTAATACAATAAACTAGCCTACCTATGTTTTGTTGATTTAGAAAAAAGGTCCTTTAATAGAGTAAGACTATCGAATACGATACACATACTATACAACAGACAATATTATTGGATATCATAAAAATAATAGAGAATCTACATATAAGAAACAGAACCGAAGTAAAAGTTCAAATAGAATCATAAAGTCTATAAACACTACAACTATAATCAGACATGGGAGTCCAGTTGTAATATTTAATCTTTTATATTTTTAATATTGAGAGGTTTTAAGCTAGTAAATATAAAAAAAACATATCAAACGGCAAACAAGGATATAAAGATAATATGCGATGCTGATGATGCGTTTTTGATTACATAAAAAAAAGATGATCTCCAAACAATACTACACCACTTTAATACCAAACCACACGATTTAATATGAAAATTTTATCACATAATATTATGAAAAGTTTAGTATTGAAAAAAGATCCAACAAGGAGAAAACTTAAGATTAAAAACCAACTCATAAAACAAGTATTAAAATTTAAATATATGGGAATAAACTTATCGAGCAACAATAATATTGAAGTGAAAGTAAGGGGATAAGTGACACATTCAAGCGAAGAAGCAGGGTGCCTCAATGAGACAATACGGTGAAACAGACACTTAAAATAATATTAACAAGCATAAATACACAAATCTGTAATTCGGCATGTCATGACATAAATAGCAGGAACAAGGCCAGAGACAAGCACAGATATTTGGAGACAAATGAGATGAGTATACCAAGAAGAATAACTGGAAAATACTATTAGACAGAACAAGATGCATGACCATGAGAAACCTATGCAAAATAACTGGAAATAGACTATTAGACAAAGCAAAAAGCAATGACATAAGAAATTGTGCAGAATAAACAATATTAATTAATTGGTACAAGAAAGAAACAGAAAATGGATCCGTCTCATTAGCAGAATGATAAAGAACATAAGCCTTGAGCCTTGAAATGAAACTTCGCCTGATGAGATGTTACGTACTTTCTGTGCTGTTTTACGGAATGGAGTCATGGACGTTAAAAAAGATTGATACCAAAAAATTAGAGGCATTTGAACTGTGGATGTATCGCAGAATCCTGAGAATATCATGGACCGAGAGAGTCACAAATGTCGAGGTCTTGAGAAGAATGAACAAAGAAAAGGAAGTCATATTTACAATCAAAAAACGAAAACTGCAATACTTGGGCCACATTACAAGAGGCGAAAGATATGAACTGCTTCGAATAATTATGCAAGGGAAAATAGCAGGAAAAAGGTCCATAGGAAGAAGACGAAACTCCTGGCTAAAGAATCTACGGGAATGGTATAGTTGTAGCAACAACGAATTGTTTCGGTCAGCAGTTTCGAAAATACGTATAGCCCTGATGATCGCCAACCTTCGGAACGAAGATGGCACTTGAAGAAGAAAAGAACATAATAGTTAGAATAGCCCTGGAAAGAAAGAGATAAAATGAAATTATCCACACGAATGAAAAAAAGGAAGATAACATTACAGTTAATTGAGAAGATACATTGACGCAATTATATTTTTTGATATGTAAAGTGGTTAGCATAAACTTAAGTTCAAGTTTGTAGGGTCGCCACCCTTGTCCCCTGGCCGCCATCTAGGAAAAAGTAGAGCAAAGTGTTTTCGCGCTGGATCTAATAAAGTATTAACTCTAGATAAAATTATGTGCAATATTATTTGTAGCAAATTAAATTGTCTACAACTTTAGTTCTATTACTTTTAATCGTAAAATGGAAAATAAAAAAGTTCAAAAATAACAAAAATTTTTGAAGAAATTTTGTTTTGAAATGTTGAAATATAATTGTTTAGAAAATGATTATTGTAAAATGACCAAAAAAAAGGATAAATTTTTAAAAAAAATTCCAGACTCTACCTCATAGGTGGTCGATACTAAACTAATAATATCATAGAAATCACGATGACCACTATACTCTTTCCGAGGTGCGAAGATTGAAGAGAGGGAGAACATGAAATGTTAACAAAATAATAAATTATATGAATAAGAAAGTTCGATTAAATGTCATTTTATATTAAAATGACCAGCAAAAAAGTTATATGATCCAAAAGATCTGTTCAAAGTTTTTAGTTATTTGTATTTATAAAGTTAATTTGCTATAAATATTGTTTTATAATTTTTTTTTTGCCGTATTCCTAGTTTACAAGATACAGCGCAAAAACCCTTTGCACTCTTTATTCCAAGATTTGCGAGTATTTAAAAATCCAATCATCCTGAGGAACTGTAAAATCTCGAAAAATTAATGAAATTAAACAAATTTGTAGTGAAAATTACTCTATAAAAACGCTCTATAATATTGCTCTGATATCATTTTATTTATTTATTTATTTACGGAATCCATTTACAAAAGTTTTAACAAAGCTACGCCTTAAAAACAATATATTTTTAGAATCTATTTTTTTTCTTAAATTATTGTTTTATTGTTAAATCACCAGAAAAAAGTTGTAAAGCGCAATAGAAAATTTGTTCAAAATTTTTTAGTTATTGTGGTTCATAACATTTTTATTTTTTATTTTACGATAAAAAGTAATAGAAATAAATAGTTGTAGAATAGGAAATAGTCGTAGAAAACTTAATTAGGCTACAAATAATGATATATACAATTTTCTGTAGCTAAAATTTGTTAATTTACGAGATACATCGCGAAAACCCTCTTCGGCTCTTTTTCCAAGATGGCGGTCGGAGACAAGGGTTACGACTCCACAAACTTGAATTTAAGTTTATACAGACCACCCCCAAACATAATCATAATTAAATTGCGTCCTTTCAAAAATGCAACCTCAATGTAACTTTTTAATTGACTAAATAATACATTGCTTATTCTATACGAGTATATAAATAGAAATACGTGCTGTTTTATGAAAATTTTAGTTTAGAAGTAATTTCTGTGAAACAAAATATCTTCGTTTATTACTATTTAATATACACTGTAACCCAATACATTTTTCAACACATAAAAATTAACGATAACATGCAGTGCAGCTATTCAATACCCACAATTTTTGTAATATATTTGTGCAGTACGTAGAGGTTTATAGTTTCTCGTTAAAAAAATTTTTGTAGAAAATAACAATCAGCTTAAAGAAATACATAAAAAATATAACGGACTCGGTAAATTCATAAATCGCCCGAATCTGTTATGTATGGTCAAAACCTATGCAGAGTCCCCGATCTTAATGTTAGGAGGATGTATATATTATTGTGATATTTAAAGTCTTAGTGCGCCAAGCAATTAATTAGCTAATTAATTAATTAATTAATTAAAATTATTTAAATGATATGATTATGACTCTATCACACTTTTTAATTCTCTTATCTCAGGGTTAAATTCGTGCTTCAATATCTATGCTATTACATGTGAAAGGTAAGGTCCAAAGAATACTGGAATAATAAAAAAACACATATGATATAACACTATATATTGAAATAAAAATAATGAAATAATTCACACTCAAATGTTTTCGATAAACAAATCTCATATAATGATTCTCAAAATTTTGTTCTACGTACGTGAACCTTCAAAATTAATGGTACAAACAATATTAGTTGAAATCTCAAAATCCGAATATTATTCTAAATCTCCTAATCAAAATATTTATATCCTTTCTAAATTAAGTGTAAAAATTGTGTTATCAATGAAATAAAAACTGCAGAAAACAAAACTATCTCTCTCTGATGATGAGTGGTCCAAATCCTTGTTATTTGTAGACTATATTATTTACTCGTGGCCGCTCCCTAGGTAATCAGCAATCTTACAACAAATTATTGCAAGTATATCGTCCTTAATGATCTCCTTCAAATGCACGATTTGTTCAAATTATGCTAGCTTCTTCTTCTCTCAATAAACTGAATCTCTCGTTGGCCTGAGTGAAAAATGACTCTTGGAATATCTTTTCTTTACGATAAACTGAATCTCTCGTTGGCCTGAACAGTGACTCTTGGAATATAAGTAGAAAAATATGACTTACAATATTTTACTGGATCAGCTTCTGTCAGATACACTAACTACACGAAAACTCACAAACTTTCACTGCTACTGCTTCCTACCTCTGGGAAACTACCCGAGAACAACGGCCGTTCGAATTGCACCCTTGGAAACCAACTGACTATCTTTTCTCTCCCAAAAATCTAGCTAAACTTTCATTCCTACATACCTATCCCACCTTTTTTAATCTCCGCCAAATTTCTAAAATCTTCTCTTTCTAAAATCGATTCTATTGTCCTTAATCGCTGCATTAATGTATTTGGAAAACCCGGTTCAATTGTCTTTGGATTTCACTTAAAATTATGCGGGTCACATATTATAACAACAAGTATATTATAACAAAGAAGATAATTTATGCATAGCTTACATTTTGTTTAATACAGGTAATCCAAAAATTTAAAAACTTTCCTTCTTCGAAATGTTTGTTGGTTATTATCCTACTTATCTGAATTATTTTAATGTTTTTTGAACTTTGAAATATTTTAATCAAACCAATATTTTTCTCGATTTTACATATCATAACAAATCCCCGCCATTTGATCTGCCGAAAACTCTTTGTTAAATTTTAAAAATGACAAAAGTTTTCTAGGATCAAATTATTTCACTATGTTATTAAAACCTACTTATGATACTGATAAATGTCGTGAATGTTAAAATACCCAGTATATTGCCTGTCTTTATACGGGATTGGATATATTTTCGTTTTAAATTTTTCCAAGTAAAACAATGTTCATAATTTTTCGCCGCTCGGTTTACTTCATTAAGAAGATCTCCGTGATTTTTTAAATTCTTCTCTATTTTCTTTCCCATGTTTTCTCCACAAATTTTTTTTCTTTCATCCTCATTCTGTTCACATGTGTTCACTGTCCATAATATTTCTTCACAAAATTCTGGATTCTTGTTCATTATTGCCATTTCTTCTTTTGTTTTCTTTCTATCTTCTAATTCCCTTTGGTATTCCGAGCACCATGTTTCTATTCCTTTCATTTCTCTGATGATTACTTCCTTTTCTTCCTGCTTCCTTTCTGTTTTATCGTCGGTTGCCAACAATTCTTCTGAACCTTCTATTTCCTGTTTTTCTCTTGTCTCCATCTTGTTTTCCTGCTTTCTTTTCGAACTCTTCTTCTTTTTCTTCCTTCTCCTTTTCTCTTCTGTTTGATTTTTTTCTTGTACTTTTGGTTTATCCTCTACAGTCATATTGATTTCTTTACGTTTTTCCTGTGCATTGATCCTTTCAGAATTTGTTTTCCTATCTGTTTGCTTTTCTTCGTCTGTGTTGTCTGGTTCTGCTCTGATTTCCAGTTTATTTTCCGAAAAATTTATGGTGATATGTTTTTCCCTCAATTCATCAATTCCCGCTATCATATCATGATTTAAATCTTCAATCACCACACATTTCATAATATGGAATTTGTCTCCCACTCTTATCTGTACTCCCAAACCTTCGTTTACTGTCGACAAATTTTTATTGTTTGCACCCACTAAATCAACCCTAGGAATCTTATACACAAATCTGTCCAAATTTAATTCTTTTACTAGTTTTTTATTGATTAGCGATATCTCCGATCCAGAATCAATTACAATTTTAATCGCTTTATGTTTTATGAATGCATCTAAAAATATTAGATTAGAATTAGAAATTTGTCTTTCGTTTCCTATTGCTACATGATTCATCTCCCTTCTATTTTATTGTTGGAAGCTCTGGATATTTCTATCGTCCCTTTGTTCGTTAGTATTCCTATTCGGAGGATTTTGTGCATCTCTATTCCTGTTGTGATTTTCATATGTTCTATGTTGTGTGTCATTCCTGTTATCGTAATTTTGTTGTCTATTGTAATTATTGTAAGTTCTCGGCCAATATTCGTTTGTTGATATGGGATGTCGGTTTCTCTGGTCATAATTTGATGAATACCTTCTTTTCGGTCCATTATATTGGTCATGTTGTCTTCTATTTCTCATTTCTTTTCTTTTCGCTTCTTTTAATTGAAGGAATTGGCACAAACTATCAATATCTTGATAGTTTCTCAAAATCACGTGATCTTCCAACGTTTCCTCAAAATGTCTGCTGATCATTTCTACCAGCTGTTCGGTAGAATATTTGTATTCCAGGTATTTTGAGTTGTTATATATCTGCAAAGCATATCTTTCTTCAGATATTCCCATTTTTTCGTGATATTTTCCATTCTGTAGCTCTTGGTTGATTTCTCTCTGTTTATTTTTCCCCCAGAAATAGTTGAGAAATTTATTTTCAAAATCTGTCCAATTTTCAAACTCATCTTCTTTGCTTTCATACCATAACGCTGCTCCTTCTTTCAGATGGTTTCTAATTGTTTCTTTGCAATCGTCAAAATATCTAATATGTTGCAATTTGGTTTTCAAATTTTTAACAAACGGTACTGGGTGTGTTTTCCGAATATCCCCGCCAAATTGTATTTTCGCCTCGCTTGTTCCATGGATGATAACTTCTTTTCTCTCTACCCCTCTTAGTTCAATTTCTGCCATTTGTTTTTCATTTCGCTTTAATCTCCTTTCTACTTCTTTCCTGTCTTCTTGTAGCGCCATTTCAAATTTTTCTTCTAACTGTTCTAATTCCTTTTTCTGGACAGTCTTCATATCTTTTATTTGAAGTTTCATTTCTTTAATTTCTGTCTTTACTTTCTCATTTTCCTGTACAATTACTTCTATTTTCTGTACCATATCTTCCTTGATACTTTCTATCTTTTTGTTGTTTTCTTCTATTGCCTGTTTAGTTTCCTTCTGGTTTTCTTCCATTCTGCGGTTATTTTCGTCCATTATGTGTTTTGTTTCCAGTTGATTTCTATCAATTTTCTGTCTCTGTATTTGCATCATTGCTAATAATTTTTCTAACATCCCTGTTTCTTTTCTTTCCTCAACTATTGTAACATTTCCTTCATTATCCGATCCTTCTTCCACAATTGTTTCCTCTTCTCTATTATCCTCCTTCCTTTCCTGCATTTTGCTTTGACTCCTTGTGGTCGACATGTTGTTTCTTTTCGTTACTGTTTTTGTCCCCGCCAAATGTGAAATTTTACAACACTCTATATGTTGCAGAACACGACAATATTTCTCCCCAATTGTAATAAATTTTCACGACAAATATCAAATATGCAATCAGTAAAATTCAAATAATTCAAAATAAATATCAAATGTACGATTGGTAAAATAAAAATCAAATAATTCAATAGCAGTAAATATCAACTAACTACGATCAATCAATAAATCAAATTTATATCCACTGGAAAAAATTGTCAAAATACTTTCAAATTCAAATTCCCTCAATGTTATATGTTTTTATCTCTGGATCACCTGTACTTATTCCAGATCTCTTTCCCTTCCTTCAAATGTAAAGCTGCGATATTTTCAAGCCCCACGTTTTGGAAGCCAGTTATTGTGATATTTAAAGTCTTAGTGCGCCAAGCAATTAATTAGCTAATTAATTAATTAATTAATTAAAATTATTTAAATGATATGATTATGACTCTATCACACTTTTTAATTCTCTTATCTCAGGGTTAAATTCGTGCTTCAATATCTATGCTATTACATGTGAAAGGTAAGGTCCAAAGAATACCGGAATAATAAAAAAACACATATGATATAACACTATATATTGAAATAAAAATAATGAAATAATTCACACTCAAATGTTTTCGATAAACAAAATCTCATATAATGATTCTCAAAATTTTGTTCTACGTACGTGAACCTTCAAAATTAATGGTACAAACAATATTAGTTGAAATCTCAAAATCCAATATTATTCTAAATCTCCTAATCAAAATATTTATATCCTTTCTAAATTAAGTGTAAAAATTGTGTTATCAATGAAAGAAAAACTGCAGAAAACAAAACTATCTCTCTCTGATGATGAGTGGTCCAAATCCTTGTTATTTGTAGACTATATTATTTACTCGTGGCCGCTCCCTAGGTAATCAGCAATCTTACAACAAATTATTGCAAGTATATCGTCCTTAATGATCTCCTTCAAATGCACGAATCGTTCAAATTATGCTAGCTTCTTCTTCTCTCAATAAACTGAATCTCTCGTTGGCCTGAGTGAAAAATGACTCTTGGAATATCTTTTCTTTACGATAAACTGAATCTCTCGTTGGCCTGAACAGTGACTCTTGGAATATAAGTAGAAAAATATGACTTACAATATTTTACTGGATCAGCTTCTGTCAGATACACTAACTACACGAAAACTCACAAACTTTCACTGCTACTGCTTCCTACCTCTGGGAAACTACCCGAGAACAACGGCCGTTCGCCTTGCACCCTTGGAAACCAACTGACTATCTGTTCTCTCTCAAAAATCTAGCTAAACTTTCATTCCTACATACCTATCCCACCTTTTTTAATCTCCGCCAATCAAAGCTCGTCACAATTCTCCCATTTTTTCATTTCGATAACAAACAAATTTTTACCTATAATTATAAAATTTCCTAAAACTTATTTACAAATAATATTTTTCTACAATTCTTAAAAACTAACAAAAACCTCTTTCTAAAATCTATTCTATTGTCCTTAATCGCTGCATTAATGTATTTGGAAAACCCGGTTCAATTGTCTTTGGATTTCACTTAAAATTATGCGGGTCACTATATAACACAAGTATATTATAACAAAGAAGATAATTTATGCATAGCTTACATTTTGTTTAATACAGGTAATCCAAAAATTTAAAAACTTTCCTTCTTCGAAATGTTTGTTGGTTATTATCCTACTTATCTGAATTATTTTAATGTTTTTTGAACTTTGAAATATTTTAATCAAACCAATATTTTTCTCGATTTTACATATCATAACAATATATATATATATATATATATATATATATAATATATATATATATATATATATATATATATATAAATATATACATATATATATACATATATATATATATATATATAATATATATATATATATATATATATATATATATATATCATCATCATCATTATCATCATTATCAGCGTATTCTACCAATTATGGTGCAGCCTCCCTTACATAGTCGTTCTTCATGTCTGCCCACGACTGTCTAATATTCGCTTTTCTGTGCCATGTTGTACCGGCTTCTTTATATTCTATATATATATATATATATATATATATATATATATATATATATATGTAAATACTTTTTTCTTTTTGGGTGTGGTAGTCAATAAAAAATAGAGCTTTGCTAAGGCGTACTATTTATTCTGAAATCCGAGCTTTCGGTGGTTATTTGCCACCTTTATCAAGGTCTACAATGAAAATTACTGTGTTATAACATTAGGCTGATGTAATATAAAAGTTATAAAAACTTACCAGAAAGTAAGATTCATAGCATATAAAACACAACGTTAAATAACATAATGTGATCTGATAGTTTCATAGTATTAACTTCTAAGTCTAATGCCACAAATTGGTTGCATTGCTCCTTTAGTGATCATTTCCCAAGTTAATATGCTCCTTTTCTAACTTGGCTGCACCGTACTGAAGACGACCAATAGTCAGAAATACGTATATACAATTGTCTTCCATGTATATACCATTTTTGGTTTTTTGTTTTGCGAGACATGTTATTACTTTTTACTTTTATTATTCACTCGCATTATCCTTTTCCATTCTCTCTCTCTCTCTCTCTCTCTCTCTCTTTCTATATATATATATATATATATATATATATATATATATATATTTATATATATATATATATATATATAATTATATCTATATATATATAATTATATATATATATATTTACGGCATAAAGTGGACTCCGCCCATGTTAAAATTCAGGTTCAGGTGAGCTCCGTGGTCAAGTGGACACCGATATACGGAGCTCACTTGACCATTCCATAATATTGGCTCTGTCGATTCGTCAACATGTATAGTTTCATAATTTTTAAAAAAATTTTGGAGCCCATAATTATCCCTGTATCATAAATGTATATCGCTTAGTTCACGTGTATATATTATAGGGGTCGTTCAGATCTTTTTCACTGTATATTGGAACCATATGTATATCGGTTTAAGTAAGCTCTGATAGTTTGGCAACTCTGCTGTAAGATGTATAATTCTCGCGTAAAGTCTGGACGGTTTATATGGACTCCTTAGTTTTGTTATCATTCATACGCATTACAGTGTGTAACAGATATGTATACTATTAACTACCTGTTTTTGGTAGGTACGAGTTCTCTAAAAATAGCTTTATAGATACAAAAGGATTTCATTACCAAATTGGATTTTGTTTCATATGCGGAAATTTCCTAATGTATTTTGTTAACGTGAATATGTCTTCATAAGTTTTATTTAAGAATCCGATTAATAAGAACTTCTTTTATTTCATCCATTGTTTTATGATATCTTGTATACAGCTTTTTTATTATTTTATTTCTGGTTTTATCTATGTACTACATTTAAGTTTGGATAAAAGGTTATCTCAAAATAAATATTTAAGTGCCAAAAAAGATATTTTTGTGTAAAAATGGGTAGTAGTGCACAAAAAAACAAAGAATTTATCTAACAAGCATTATACCACTTCTCCAATATTACATACTTCTGAATGTTTTATTTTCTATTTAGGGGTAATATGTTATCAATATAAGTGGAGTTAGTTTCAATGATCTTTATAAGTAAAAGCTTACTGGCTATACTTAACATGTTTAGTTCAAATAAATAAACCTTGTCCCTTCAGAAAAGAGCGATTTAAATGGAAAAGTCAACTAAGAAAGCGTGATGAATCTTATACCACCCCACATTCACACAGGTTAACCGGTGTTTGCAGGCAAGAGTCCTCCAGGCAAATTTAAGGAAGATAACAACCAACAACTCTGGACAATGCGATATACTTGGATATAAAGTTTACTATGCTGGAAACAACACAAAACATCACAGAAACGGCACTGCAACAGTAGTTGCCCCACATATTAATTCGGCAGTAAAATCTTTCACTCCCCATTCAGATAGAATGATGCTTTTACAAATTCGAGCAACACCGGTGGATATTAATATATTACAGGTATACTCGCCAACGGCAGATAAAGATGAGGCAACCAGCGAAGAATTCTACGAACAACTGGGAAGCCTGATGAAAATGACAAAAAATCATGAACTAACAATAGTGATGGGAGATTTCAATGCAAAGGTTGGCAGAGGCAAGGTGAATGAGATCGTGGGAAACTTCGGCCTAGGGGAGAGAAACGACAGAGGTGATAGACTTATATGCTTCTGCCAGGAATATAACCTGCTGTTAAGTAATACACTCTTCAAGCTCCCCAAACGTCGACTTTACACATGGAAATCCCCCGCTGACTCACCTGACATAATCATTAGAAATCAGATAGATTATATAGCAGTACCAACAAGATATAAAAACATGATAAAATCATCAAAAACGTACCCAGGTGCCGATGTTCATACGGACCACAATGTGTTGGTATGCAGAATGGTCATGAGAGTAAAACGGCTCGAGAAAAGATCTAATTTAAACACAATCGATATTAAAAAACTCACTAACCCAGAAACCGAAATAAAAGTACGAGAACAACTAGGAAAGAAAATAAAGGACATTAACGAGAACACGTCGGACATAATAGAGAGATGGGATAAATCGAGGGAAGCAATCCAAACAACATGCGCGACTCTATTAAAGCGTGACCGACGAAAAAGGAAAGAATGGATGTCTGATGAGATAATGAATATGATGGATGAAAGACGTAAATTCAAGAATAAAAATGCAGAAAAATACCAGCAGATCCACAAAACCATAAGAACGAAAATTCGAGAAGCCAAAGAAAAATGGTTTTCCAACGAATGCAGGGAAATAGAACAATACGAACGAAAATACGACAGTTACAATATGCACAAAAAAATAAAATCGATGACAAACAAGAGGAAATTCAATAAGTCACCCAACAGCATAAAAGATAGCGATGGAAATCTTATCTCGGAGCCATCAACGATCTTAAAAACATGGAAATCATACATAGAAAAATTATTTGCATCTAACAGGAATGATGATCACCTATATGGAGAAGGAGAAACAGGACCTTCAATTCTTAAATCGGAGATAGAAGATGCCATTGCAGCACTAAAAAACAATAAGTCAGCAGGTCCGGACAATGTACCCTGCGAAATATTAAAGATCCTATGTAAATCAGACAAACAGTTCCTTGATAATCTAGTTGTACTTTTTAACAACATATATAATAGCGGTAAAATCCCGGAGAACTGGCTACAGTCAACATTTATTACAATCCCGAAGAAACCAAATGCCCAGATTTGTGATGACTACCGGCTTATAAGCTTGATCAATCATGTCACTAAAGCGTTCACTAAGATCATTCACAGAAGAATATATGATAAATGTGAGTCAAATATTGATAGATCGCAGTTTGGTTTTCGGAAAGCACTTGGAACTAGAGAAGCAATTTTCGCTCTCCAGGTGCTTATACAACGGTGTAGAGACGTTGATAAAGACGTGTATCTGTGCTTTGTAGATTTTAGAAAAGCATTTGACAATGTCAATCATGAACAATTGATAGGTATTCTGCGAAAGACAGGTATTGACGACAAGGACATTCGAATTGTGGCAAACCTATACTGGGGTCAAACAGCAAGAGCAAAAATTGGCAACGAACTCACTGAAAGCGTGCAGATCAAAAGAGGTGTCCGTCAGAGATGTATATTATCCCCACTCCTATTCAATATGTATTCCGAGGAAATATTTAACAAATGTATGGAAAATGCAAATGAGGGCAATAAAATAAACGGCGAGTTAACGAACAATATAAGATACGCCGACGACACGGTGATCCTTGCCAGTACCATAGACGAATTACAACAAGTAATGGAAAGACCTTATTCAGTTAGTGAGGAATACGGCCTGAGCCTCAACTTCAAGAAGACAAAGTGGATGCTGATAAGCAAAAAGCAACAACCTGCTCGACAATTACGGATAAGTAACATATTAATTGACCATGTAGAGTCTTATGTGTACCTTGGCACCAACGTAAATGCAAAATGGGAACAGACCATAGAAATTAAGGCGAGAATAGAACGAGCTAGAGCAGCATTTAGCAATATGAAAAAGCTCCTCATAAGCAAGGATTTGTCTCTTCCCCTAAAACTACGTATAGTTAAATGCTACATTTTTCCGATCTTGCTGTATGGCGTGGAGGCCTGGACGCTGACGGAGACGCTAACGAGAAAACTAGAAGCATTCGAAATGTGGGTGTACCGACGCATTCTTCGTATATCCTGGACCGAACATGTCACCAACATAGAGGTACTCCAAAGAATCGGAAAGGAGAAAGAAATCGTGAATACAATTAAACAAAGAAAGCTTGAATATCTAGGCCACATATTGAGACACGATAAGTACCGTCTGCTACAATTGATTGTCCAGGGAAAAATAGACAGTAAGCGAGGGCCAGGCAGGAGAAGACACTCGTGGCTCCAAAATCTGCGGAAGTGGTTCGGGCTCACATCGGTCGAACTATTCAGAAGCGCCGCAAACAAGATCAAAATTGCCATGTTAATAGCCAACGTTCGCAACGGACAGGGCACTTGAAGAAGAAGAACAACCATAAGGAAGTTCCTTTCGAGGGTTCAGATGGCGAGGAGCAGCTTATATTTTTTTTGTATATCTTGCAGATGTGATGATCTGATGACTGACTAATTTATAGCTAAATATACTTACGTGTTAAGTATGTGTTTTTGTCACCCATACTAGCAAGGTATATTCGGCAGCATAAGCATAGAGTTTAAGTCTACGTTTTAAGGGTGGAAGAATGTGCTTCCTATTTTGAGCTGACAAGTTTGCGGAGAATATTATTTTTCTGGTTCTAGGTTGCCATTTGGTTTTAAACAAAGTTCTGTGATAGAAACTATCTTCAAGGTATTTATAGCAAGTCCAGAGTTTAAGGATTTCATGACACTATTGGTTCAGGTATATCTTCAGATTTGTGAAAGCGTCTCTATTAGGGACATTTCCGGGGT
The DNA here is from genome assembly GCA_918026665.1 of Diabrotica balteata. Taxonomy (NCBI): domain Eukaryota; kingdom Metazoa; phylum Arthropoda; class Insecta; order Coleoptera; family Chrysomelidae; genus Diabrotica; species Diabrotica balteata. Next base: position 104,621,285 of record OU898276.1, on the reverse strand, counting down.
TTGGCTTAAAATTGATTTATAATCTATTTTTATTATTTCTTATCCTATTCCTATTACTACTTAAAACTAAACATTTGTCATCATTGTCCGGTTTATTTAGTAATTCTTCTTTCTCTACTTGTTGCTTGGCCTCTCCTTGGTTCTTTTTATGTTGCTCTGGTAGTTTTTTGAACACGCTATTTCCAACACATTTTCTTCTTTATAGCACCATCTCCATTCCTTGCCGTCCACTGTGATTTTATTGTATCCTATTTTGACCATTTTTCCATTTTCCCTCATTTCTCTTGCTTTATCTCTTAAAGCTTCCATTTTCTCTCTCTCTCTCCCCTTTTGTGAGATCCTCTGTAATCCATATATTTTCGATCTTCACATTCTTAATTTTGTATTTGTTTCTTAAGATTGTTGTTTTTTCTTCTTCGCTTTCAAGTTCAATTAAGCATGTTTTTGTTCCTATTTTTTGTGCTCTTTTAATATTGGTTTTGACTTCAAGATGATTTTCTAATATAGTAGTCATTCCCTCTTTCAATGTTTTGGGTCTTCAGAGTCTATTTTTGATCCACTGATGATTATATTCTTTTTCTTTGTCTAACCTTTCTAATGAGCGTTTTAGATCATTTAATTCTTCCGTTATCTTTTTGTTATCGGTTTTGGTTAGTTCGTTTTCTCTTTTCAGTTCTTCTTTCTCTTTTGTCCATTCTTCCTTCACCCTTTCTATTTCCAGTTTTATGCTTTTTATTTCTTCGTTATTTTGTTTTATCTCTTCTTTAACTTCATTTATATATCTTCTCATCTCCTTATTTTCTTCCTTCATTTCTGTTTTCAGCTCTTTTATTTCCATTTTAATCTCCTTATTTATTTCTTCTAGTAGTTTCTTTAGTTCTTCCATTTCGCGATTTTTTATGTTATCCTTTGGAAATGTTCTTAACGTGGCTTTGCTTCTTTTTAAGGCTTCCTCCTCGTCGAATGAGTTATCGTGTTCTGGCTTATTTCTTTTGCTGTTCATTCGATTTAGTTATTGTATTACATTTACTTTTAATTTATTATTTTAATTTAATTTAATTCTAATCCCAACTTTAATCAAATCTATTTTAAAGCCAGATCTGGATTTTTGTAATAAAATTATGTGGCTTTTATTTTGATCATTAATTTCTTGTCAGCACTAATTACTTTCTTATCTGCCAAAAAAAAAAACAAAAACAAAAAACGCGTAGGAATGCCTAAGCAGGTCGACCCTTCGAACATTCGCCAAAACCACTTTTTTAATCTTTCACTCAATTATTCATTTACTTAAGACTTGTTAAAATTATTAAAATAGTTCTATCTTACTTGTCTGATGGTATTTTCTTTATTAACTACTATCACCTGTATGCACTTAACTTTTGATACTTATTTTTGAACTCGGTTGAATTTTCTAACTTGTAATTCCCGAATAATTTTAAGTTTATTACGAAGCGAAATTAAATGAACCTACTGTTGTCACTTGCAGGACCGTTTCAAATAGTCAAAAAATTAATAAACAGCGTACTAAAATAGAAATATCGCCTATTTAAGACGTAATCCATTACCGGCCCAAGGTACAAAGCACTCCTGCTAATGATATAGATCTCATAAGAAACTCTCTCGTCCGCAAACATCTTCAATAAAGTGAAGAGAGCACGAAAAATTTTTCACTTAAAATCAACGAAATGAAAACCAGATACAAGCGAATCAACAAAAGAGACCAATTCAATAAATCTAGATAAAATATTAAAGTTAACAATCACAATTTCCAAAATATGGAACACTTTAAATATCTTATAAGATAAATTATCACGGTTAATAATAATGCCACTAAAAAATACAGAGAATAATTCAAACTTTAGACCTATTTTAATACATGGATGCGAATCATTGACAATGAGTAAAACAAGTAAGGAAGAATTACAAATATTTGAAAGAAAAATAATAAACATTTTTTAACCTCATTATCATATCGCTACAAATCGGCATAGAATAAGAACACATACTAAATAAAGAAAGCTCTTATAACGATATTGTTCCGGAAAATAAATCCCTTAAGGTAGATCGGACACATGCATAGACGCCAAGATGTCAAACTTATAAAACTGGTATGGAAGGAAGTTAGCACAGAAAATGCCATATCTAAAAAAAATAACATTTCAGTTGATTACAGATTCGTGGAAAATCGATCAACTTGGAGAAAATTTGTAGTTAGCGAAGACCCACCCAGTGTTGTAGCGCTACGTTATGATAATGATAAAGACAAAGGAGAAACAGTGACAAAAAGCAACAAACATGGACTAATGGAGTGAAGCTGCTTTAAAATCTTGATTGGAGAGGATTAAAATGAAAGTATAAGAAATACAATGTACTTTCTTAGCAGTGTACTTTTACCTCTTTCAATAAAGTATGTTTATATGGACTTCTTATTTTTGTTATCATTCATACGCATTACAGTGTGTAACAGATATGTATACTAATGACTACCTGTTTTTGGTAGGTACGTGCTTCTCTAAAAATAGCTTTATAGATACAAAAGGATTTCATTACCAAATTGGATTTTGTTTCATATGCGGAATTCTAATTTTGTTAACGTGAGTATGTCTTTATACGTTTTATTTAAGAACCCTCTTAATAAAAACTTCTTTTATTTCATCTCTTGTTTTATGATATCTTGTATACAGCTTTTTTATTATTTTATTTCTAGTTGTATCTGTGTATTACATATAATTCTGGATAGATGGTTATCTCGAAATATAGTGCTAAAATAGATATTTTTGTGTAAAAATGGGTAGTAGTGCACTAAAAAGGGAAGAATGCTTAATTTATCTAACAAGAATTATATTACTTCACGATCATTACATATTTCTGAATATTTTATCTAGTATTTAGGGGTAATATGTAATCAATATAAGTGGAGGTAGTGTCAAATTTGCAATGATCTTTACTTTATAAGTAATAGCTTACTGACTGTACTTTACATGTTTAGTTCAAATAAATTAACCTTTTCCTTTAGAAAAGACCGATTTGGATGATAAAGTCAACTAAGAAAGAGTGATGAATCTTGTACCACCCCACATTCACATAGGTTAACCGGAGTCCTTCTGGCAGATTTAAGGAAGATAACTACCATCAGGAAGTTTCTTTCGAGGGTTCAGATGTCGAGGAGCAGCTTACTTTTTTTTGTATATCCTGCAGATGTGTTGATCTGGCCAGTTTTTTCTTCGATTCTAGTCATAAAATGGGCTGGTATGCGTGGAGTTGATGTTACGAATCTAGACTTTGTTTCTTTCGTTCTCTAGCTACTTATCTTCGGATATTAGGTGGATTGATAGCTACGATATTTGTAGAGCTTATGTATGGATGTGAGTCTTAATAACTAGGTATATTCGGCAGAAGCATAGAGTTCAAGTCTACGTTTTAAGGGTGGAAGAATGTGCTCCCTATTTTTAGCTGACAAGTTTGCGGAGAATATTATTTTTTTGGTTCTCATTTCATTTTTATAGTAGTATTAGGTTTTCATTTAGTTTTAAACAAAGTTCTGTGAATAATAAAGTGTGATAGAAACTATCTTCAAGGTATTTATAGCAAGTGCAGAGTTTAAGGATTTCTTGACACTATTGGTTCAGGTATATGTTCAGATTTGTGAAAGCGTCTTTGTTAGGAACATTGAAGGAGCATACCTAACTTTTTCCGGGGTGTGGCTTAAAATTGATTCAGATTCTATATTTAGTTTGTTTAAGGTATTATTTAGATTTTTCTCTACTTTAGCAACAAAAGTTTTTGGTTATGCAACAATAGATGTATCGTCTACATAATAAAAGTCCTACTATTTACCGGTATGGGTTGTGTAAATGTTATACAGCGTAGGTGCGATTACGGTACCCCAAAGAAGACCGTTCTTCTACGTTCTCCATCTGCTATTCTTACCGTTGAGTGATACGAAAAATCTTATGTTGTGCAGGCATACACGAATAATACAAGTGAGTTTATTACCTAAGGGGATATCACATAGATTTTGAAAAAATGCCCTCTAATTTAAGGTGTCGTAAGCGGCATTGAGATTGACAAATACGACTCCTCATACCTGATATTTTTCATACCCGTCTTCGCTGTGTTGGGCAAGATTTAGTATTTGTGATGTACACGATCTTCCCTGTCATATATAGCCACTTGTTTAATTTGAGTTCTTCTTCTATTATCGGTTTATATTAAGGATCATGTACAGATTTATTTTGTATAGCTGACAAAATAAATAGATATATTGGCCGATAGCTTTTGCGGTCGTTGGAGTTTTTGCCAGGTTAAAGCATAGTGATAACTTTGTCTTTGCTTTGCTTGTCTACAGAGTTTAGATATTAGCCATTATAGTATTTTTGGTCAAAATTTTATAATTAGTTTTGTGCTCAGATCCTCAATCGGGAGCCGTAATATTGTTTATTTTATACGTGGATAGTAGATCCAAGCTCAACATAGTTAAATGGTTCCCGCAGTGACTAGTTTGAGTCCTCTCTCATTTTAAGTTTTTCTTTGCTTCTTTGCCGGCACTTATTATGTAATCTTCTGCGATCAGTTTTATACCAAATACCCTAGGTTTGGCCCCCTATGTGCTTACTGCACTAGAAATACGTCACATTTGTGTTAAGCGTTTATGTCTGATAAAGCTTAAGTAAAGTATAGCGTATGTATAATACCCAGTTAAGTGACAATCATATTATTCATGTTAATGTAAAGGTTATATACTTTTTGCTTATATAATTACTCAATATAGTATTTGCTTTATTTATTACACCTTCCATCAGGCTTATGAATTGTCTTTATCTCTAGATATAGTTTACTTTATCTCTATAGAATAGTTGGTCCTAAAAAGGACCGATTTCACAAAACTCATATTGGACGAGTGATTGAAGAATTAACCAATTAATTAATTATTCATTACCCAAGGTACGCCCGATTGCGGTGGTCTTATTAGTACTTAAATTTTCGTGAAGGCTTCTACGTTGAACTCCATAAAAAATGACAAAGTATTTACTTTATATAGACTTTTTGTAAAAAGTAAATGAATTTGTAACATCGGTCACAACTCATATATGGATAATAAGGAAACAAACAGGTTAAAATAGGTGTACACAATTTTAACTGCATATATATCGGCGCCATTGTTCAGGAGATGAGTTTATCCCAGAGATCAAAGATTACATTCTTTTACATGGATATTCTAGGTTCTATTTACTTATTTTCATTACTAAAAAGTATATTTATAATAAAGACCTTAAGCTGTCTTTAGATTCTATGAAATTTTTTTGGCATAGACTTTTAGTCATTTAGCCAGACTCAACATGGTACAAATAGTTGTTTGAGTTTATATTAATAAATATACAAAACAAAAGACAGGTAAACAGGGTCACTCTCTTCTCACCTAGGGGCCCATCAAGGCATTTTTTAAAAAGACGTACAACACTAGGCCACGGTAAGAAAGGAATTTGACAATTGGGTTAGAAACAAAGGTTACGTTATTAACTAATGCATAATTATTTAGATGGTTATTTTACTATCCTTTAAAAACATAACTAAGGAATCATACACTGCTCTCGAGTCTAGTGATATCCATGAAAATTTAAACCTATGGAAATTGGCAAATTACAAAATACATACATAATTCTGAATACGAACTTGCGACAAACAGTTTTCCCCTCCTCAACTTATTCAGTTACAATCTATAACGTGTAAACGCATACTTGTTTTATTGTTAGATATAATGAATTTCCATCAAGTAACTTTCAGCAATGTGACAACAAATTGCTATATAACAGTACGAGGCAATATCATCATATTTGCGTTACATTAATATTTATGTGGCAATCAGCTGTAAAAGTCATTGCCGTTTTTCCGATCGTATCATATTTTAGCATAGTCACATAAGAATTCTTTTTAAGCAATATACTGTGTCATATTCTTCTGATTTATTTTGTTGACAATTTATTTATGCTTATTCGTTCACCTTTTGTAAAGCAGTCTGTTTAAATATTAGGGATTTATATAATCTTTTTGTTTATATAATTTGTTTAATCGATTTTACTATTTTAGATAGAGTTTCATAGTTATAGTTTTTTTTTGATTTTTTCTATGGTAATACATATACATACCCAATTCGAAAGGGAGAAAACCAACGAGTTCTAAATTGAACATAGACATTATTCTCCATTTCTTCCTATATGTGTATATAGAGATCATCGTCATCGTATAGTCGGAACGCAACAAGATTTTATTACCATTTCTTCCTTTTTGTCTCCTCATTCCTATTGCAAACTCAGCGACATAAATGGCGTTTTAAAAATATATGTCAATATTGCCGAAGTGCCTTTCCTAGGATACTTTTTGTAAGCCTAGTTCGTTTGATTACATGTAATTGATTTGATAGTCCTCAACAGATATGTATTGATTGTAGGTAGGATAGCAGGTGTTGATTATTCCTAAATCTGCGCCCTTCATCCGTGGACATCCTAAGGGCATTTTTTCTCTCGGGGCATCCTACCAATTTAACTTGGGAATGCAGTTAATGAGAGAGCCTTTGGATAAAGCCAGCGCAACTTTGGAGTTGAGATTTAGGTTCTTGTACCTCGTTGCTATCTTTATATATGTGTTTGACCTTGGCATTAGTTTCGTTCGATATTGGTTAGTACTCGGACCTTTGTAAGTCGGGAAATACCTCTGATGGCTTTTCTAGCAATCCTGATCTAATTAATACGTTCTCGTTACATATCCACACATTAGCACTGGTTCACTGTTTTATATATCCTGATTTTAGAGATTTATATTAGGCTTCTGGATTTAAAAGTGTTAAAAGGGTTCTATATACATCAGTTAGCTACCTGAATTTTCCCTTTTATTTCTTATGTGACAACGTTATCTACGATATCTAAAACGCTGCAATCTTTCAAAATTATATAGCTTTATTGTTACGTTATGCCTTACTCTACATCCTTTCTTTTGTATGTTAAAAAACATTTATTTGATTTTCTCATTAGTGACTATTATACCGTTTTTGCTGCTAGTAGCATTATTTTATAGCATTTTAATATTTAATTTATGGATTATATTTGGATAGCAAATAAATATTCTTTTCCGCAAATCGCCAGGAAATTTTGACATTCCTGTCAAAATTTCTTGAAGAAAAAGTCAGGACTTCCTTACTGTAAGGAAATGATATTTCCGTACAGTTGTTAGTGTTCTACATAAATGATAAAAAAGTTTGACAATTCAACCTCAATAAGTTTCCATAGTAACCCAAGTAATTTTATTAGGAATTTCAAAGCACCATTTATTTGGGAATAAAATTATCGCGTTTTTTTTTAAATCAATCAATATCAGTCGAATTTTAAACGATTTGCGGAAAAATAGTATGTTTACCTCGTAGGAAAAGCCACATTCCTGGACTCTGTGTTGCTAATCTTCACAGTCGTCCAGGAATGTTAAGCTTTTCCTACCCGGTAAACAATGTACTATTACTTTCTCGGAGAAATAATATTCTAACACACAAAATCCTATTAAATTGCCAAAAACCTCCGTACATATTCTATTCACTTATGAGGGCAGTATAGTCCTGGACTGGCTAATTTTTGGATAATAGGAAACATGAGTGTAGCAGTTTTAATGTTTTCGGGACTGCTACTTGGTATCGGGGAGCAGAAATATCGTACCAAGGTATTGCATATAGGAATTGTTGCTTGAACTTTATTATTATTAAACAACACTATATTTCCTAGTAAAATCATTATGACTTTACAGTAAGACAAATTTTCGATGTTGGTTATGAAAACATCATGTACATACCACCGGGTTCCCTATGCCGATCTCCAGAAAAATCTTTGTAATAATGATACGGGAAACAAAAAACCAAGAATGAAAATATGCGCCAAGAAACTCTGTGATATAACAGTCGAATAAAATACAGATTGTCGATTCAAATAGTCAAAAAATTAATGAACAGCTTACTAAAATGGAAATATCGCCTATTTAAGATGTAATTCATTAAAGGCCCAAGGTACAAAGCACTCCTAGCATATGCTAATGACATAGATCTCATAAGAAACTCTCCCGTCCGCATACATCTTCCACAAAGTAAAGAGAGCACGAAAAATCAACGAAATGAAAACCAAATACAAGCGAATCAACAGAAAAGACCAATTTAATAAATATAGATAAAATATTAAAGTTAACAACTACAATTTCAAAAATATGGAACACTTTAAATATCTTAGATAAATAATCACTGTTAATAATAATGTCAATAACTAAATACTTTTAGCATAATTCAAATTTTAGACCTATTTTAATACATGGATGCGAATCATTGACATTGACTAAAAAAAATAAGGAAGAAGTACGAATATTTGAAATAAAAATAATTAGAAAAATGTTTTAACCTCATTATCATATCTCTACAAATCCGTATAGAATAAGAACCCGTACTGAATAAAGAAAGCTTTTATAACGATATTGTTTAGAAAAATAAATCGCTTAAGGTAGATCGGACACATGTATAGACGCCAATATATCAAACTTGTAAAACTGGTATGGAAGGAAGTTAGCACAGAAGAAAGAATGCCGCTTAGGCGCCTCAGTAAGCAATGGAGAGAAAATATCCAATTATATCTCAAAATATTAACATTTCATTTGATTACAGATTCGTGGAAAATCGATCAACTTGGAGAAAATTTGTAGTTAGCGAAGACCCACCCAGTGTTGTAGCGCCACGTAATGATGATGATAATGAAAAAGGAGAAATAGTGACAAAAAGTAATAAAAATGGACTAATGGAGCAAACCTGCTTTAAAATCTTGATTGGAGAGGATTAAAATGAAAGTATAAGAAATACAATGAATGATTGATGGATTCGAGAAACTTGAGACTTGAGAAAAGCACACTGACGTGTGTATCCATATTAAATTCCTTAGATTGTTATACTTTTTTTTAGACTTTTATACTAATAGCTTTAAAATTGAATGTTTGGTGAAAATAGCTACGCGACTTTAATGCATCAAATATTTTGTTAATTAAAAATCAACATATTGAAATTAGACAGCAAAAAATTATAATATTAAAGATTAATTTATAAATTATTATAGTCTAATTTTAACTACTTCATGAAATAAATATTACACGCCATAAACTGCAGTAATTGAAAAATTATAAAGATCTTACAGAAGAGTTTCTTAAACTGTTAGACGATTACGCTACTCGATGTTCATATTAATAGGTTCCAAAATGTACCACCTATAAAATTTAAAAATCTACTACTAATACAATTATTGGCAACATCGCAGGAGTTAAGAAGTGTACGGGAAAAGTTATATACGGATCCCAAAAAGTATGTAGTGGGAGTCTACATAAAGCGCTACTCAGATAATAATATACACGGCGTATATTCTCCTGGAGTTAGTATAATACCGTTTTAGTACGGAGCCCATATTAACCGCTAGAAGTATATATATATATATATATATATATATATATATATATATATATATAATATATATATATATATATATTTACGGCATAAAGTGGACTCCGCCCATGTTAAAATTCAGGTTCAGGTGAGCTCCGTGGTCAAGTGGACACCGATATACGGAGCTCACTTGACCATTCCATAATATTGGCTCTGTCGATTCGTCAACATGTATAGTTTCATAATTTTTAAAAAAATTTTGGAGCCCATAATTATCCCTGTATCATAAATGTATATCGCTTAGTTCACGTGTATATATTATAGGGGTCGTTCAGATCTTTTTCACTGTATATTGGAACCATATGTATATCGGTTTAAGTGAGCTCTGATAGTTTGGCAACTCTGCTATAAGATGTATAATTCTCGCGTAAAGTCTGGACGGTTTATATGGACTCCTTAGTTTTGTTATCATTCATACGCATTACAGTGTGCAACAGATATGTATACTATTAACTACCTGTTTTTGGTAGGTACGAGTTCTCTAAAAATAGCTTTATAGATACAAAAGGATTTCATTACCAAATTGGATTTTGTTTCATATGCGGAAATTTCCTAATGTATTTTGTTAACGTGAATATGTCTTCATAAGTTTTATTTAAGAATCCGATTAAAAAGAACTTCTTTTATTTCATCCATTGTTTTATGATATCTTGTATACAGCTTTTTTATTATTTTATTTCTGGTTTTAGCTATGTACTACATATAAGTTTGGATAAAAGGTTATCTCAAAATAAATATTTAAGTGCTAAAATAGATATTTTTGTGTAAAAATGGGTAGTAGTGCACAAAAAAAGAAAGAATTTATCTAACAAGAATTATACCACTTCTCCAATATTACATACTTCTGAATGTTTTATTTTCTATTTAGGGGTAATATGTTATTAATATAAGTGGAGTTAGTTTCAAATTTGCAATGATCTTTATAAGTAAAAGCTTACTGGCTATACTTAACATGTTTAGTTCAAATAAATAAACTTTGTCCCTTCAGAAAAGAGCGATTTGAAAGGAAAAGTCAACTAAGAAAGTGTGATGAATCTTATACCACCCCACATTCACACAGGTTAACCGGTGTTTGCAGGCAAGACTCCTCCAGGCAAATTTAAGGAAGATAACAATCATAAGGAAGTTTCTTTCGAGGGTTCAGAAGGCGAGGAGCAGCTTATATTTTTTTTGTATATCTTGCAGATGTGATGATCTGATGACTGACTAATTTATAGCTAAATATACTTACGTGTTAAGTATGTATTTTTGTCACCCATACTAGCAAGGTATATTCGGCAGCATAAGCATAGAGTTTAAGTTTACGTTTTCAGGGTGGAAGAATGTGCTTCCTATTTTGAGCTGACAAGTTTGCGGAGAATATTATTTTTCTGGTTCTAGGTTGCCATTTGGTTTTAAACAAAGATCTGTGATAGAAACTATCTTCAAGGTATTTATAGCAAGTCTAGAGTTTAAGGATTTCATGACACTATTGGTTCAGGTATATCTTCAGATTTGTGAAAGCGTCTCTATTAGGGACATTTCCGGGGTTTGGCTTAAAATTGATTTATAATCTATTTTTATTTTTTCTAATCCTATTCCTATTACTACTTAAAACTAAACATTTGTCATCATTGTCCGGTTTATTTAGTAATTCTTCTTTCTCTACTCGTTGCTTGGCCTCTCCTTGGTTCTTTTTATGTTGCTCTCGTAGTTTTTTGAACACGCTATTTCCAACACATTTTCTTCTTTATAGCATCTCCATTTCTTGCCGTCCACTGTGATTTTATTGTATCCTATTTTGACCATTTTCCCTCATTTCTCTTGCTTTATCTCTTCCATTTTGTCTCTCTCTCCTTTTGTGAGATCCTCTGTAATCCATATTTTTTCGATCTTCACATTCTTAAGTTTGTATTTGTTTCTTAAGATTGTTGTTTTTTCTTCTTCGCTTTCAAATTCAATTAAGCATGTTTTTGTTCCTATTTTTTGTGCTCTTTTAATATTGGTTTTGACTCTAAGACTCTAAGTACTCTTTTGACTTAAGATGATTTTCTAATATAGTAGTCATTCCCTCTTTCAATGTTTTTGGGTCTTCAGAGTCTATTTTTGATCCACTGATGATTATATTCTTTTTTCTTTGTCTAACCTTTCTAATTAGCGTTTTAGATCATTTAATTCTTCCGTTATCTTTTTGTTATCGGTTTTGGTTAGTTCGTTTTCTCTTTTCAGTTCTTCTTTCTCTTTTGTCCATTCTTCCTTCACCCTTTCTATTTCCAGTTTTGTGCTTTTTATTTCTTCGTTATTTTGTTTTATCTCTTCTTTAACTTCATTTATATATCTTCTCATCTCCTTATTTTCTTCCTTCATTTCTGTTTGCAGCTCTTTTATTTCCGTTTTAATCTCCTTATTTATTTCTTCTAGTAGTTTCTTTAGTTCTTCCATTTCGCGATTTTTTATGTTATCCTTTGGAGATGTTCTTAACGTGGCTTTGCTTCTTTTGATGGCTTCCTCCTCGTCGAATGAGTTATCGTGTTCTGGCTTATTTCTTTTGCTGTTCATTCGATTTAGTTATTGTATTACATTTACTTTTAATTTATTATTTTAATTTAATTTAATTCTAATCCCAACTTTAATCAAATCTATTTTAAGGCCAGATCTGGATTTTTGTAATAAAATTATGTGGCTTTTATTTTGATCATTAATTTCTTGTCAGCACTAATTATTTTCTTATCTGCCAAAAAAAAAACAAAAACAAAAAACGCGTAGGAATGCCTAAGCAGGTCGACCCTTCGAACATTCGCCAAAACCACTTTTTTAATCTTTCACTCAATTATTCATTTACTTAAGACTTGTTAAAATTATTAAAATAGTTCCATCTCACTTGTCTGATGGTATTTTCTTTATTAACTACTATCACCTGTATGCACTTAACTTTTGATACTTATTTTTGAACTCGGTTGAATTTTCTAACTTGTAATTCCCGAATAATTTTAAGTTTATTATGAAGCGAAATTAAATGAACCTACTGTTGTCACTTGCAGGACCGTTTCAAATAGTCAAAAAATTAATAAACAGCCTACTAAAATAGAAATATCGCCTATTTAAGACGTAATCCATTACCGGCCCAAGGTACAAAGCACTCCTGCTAATGATATAGAGCTCATAAGAAACTCTCTCGTCCGCAAACATCTTCAATAAAGTGAAGAGAGCACGAAAAATTTTTCACTTAAAATCAAAGAAATGAAAACCAGATACAAGCGAATCAACAAAAGAGACCAATTCAATAAATCTAGATAAAATATTAAAGTTAACAATCACAATTTCCAAAATATGGAACACTTTAAATATCTTATAAGATAAATTATCACGGTTAATATTAATGCCACTAAAAAATACAGAGAATAATTCAAACTTTAGACCTATTTTAATACATTGATGCGAATCATGGACAATGAGTAAAACAAGTAAGGAAGAATTGCGAATATTTGAAAGAAAAATAATAAACATTTTTTAACCTCATTATCATATCGCTACAAATCTGCATAGAATAAGAACACATACTAAATAAAGAAAACTCTTATAACGATATTGTTCCGGAAAATAAATCCCTTAAGGTAGATCGGACACATGCATAGACGCCAAGATGTCAAACTTATAAAACTGGTATGGAAGGAAGTTAGCACAGAAAATGCCATATCTAAAAAAAATAACATTTCAGTTGATTACAGATTCGTGGAAAATCGATCAACTTGGAGAAAATTTGTAGTTAGCGAAGACCCACCCAGTGTTGTAGTGATACGTTATGATAATGATAAAGACAAAGGAGAAACAGTGACAAATAGCAACAAACATGGACTAATGAAGCGAAGCTGCTTTAAAATCTTGATTGGAGAGGATTAAAATGAAAGTATAAGAAATACAATGTACTTTCTTAGCAGTGTACTTTTACCTCTTTCAATAAAGTATGTTTATATGGACTTCTTATTTTTGTTATCATTCATACGCATTACAGTGTGTAACAGATATGTATACTAATAACTACCTGTTTTTGGTAGGTACGTGCTTCTCTAAAAATAGCTTTATAGATACAAAAGGATTTCATTACCAAATTGGATTTTGTTTCATATGCGGAAATTTCCTAATGTATTTTGTTAACGTGAGTATGTCTTTATACGTTTTATTTAAGAACCCTCTTAATAAAACTTCTTTTATTTCATCTCTTGTTTTATGATATTTTGTATACAGCTTTTTTATTATTTTATTTCTTGTTGTATCTGTGTATTACATATAATTCTGGATAGACGGTTATCTCGAAATATAGTGCTAAAATAGATATTTTTGTGTAAAAATGGGTAGTAGTGCACTAAAAAGGGAAGAATGCTTAATTTATCTAACAAGAATTATACCACTTCACGATCATTACATATTTCTGAATATTTTATCTAGTATTTAGGGGTAATATGTAATCAATATAAGTGGAGGTAGTGTCAAATTTGCAATGATCTTTACTTTATAAGTAATAGCTTACTGACTGTACTTTACATGTTTAGTTCAAATAAATTAACCTTTTCCTTCAGAAAAGACCGATTTGGATGATAAAGTCGACTAAGAAAGTGTGATGAATCTTGTACCACCCCACATTCACATAGGTTAACCGGAGTCCTCCTGGCAGATTTAAGGAAGATAACTACCATCAGGAAGTTTCTTTCGAGGGTTCGGATATCGAGGAGCAGCTTACTTTTTTTTGTATATCTTGCAGATGTGTTGATCTGGCCAGTTTTTTCTTCGATTCTAGTCATAAAATGGGCTGGTATGCGTGGAGTTGATGTTACGAATCTAGACTTTGTTTCTTTCGTTCTCTAGCTACTTATCTTCGGATATTAGGTGGATTGATAGCTACGATATTGTAGAGCTTATGTATGGATGTGAGTCTTAATATAGGTACTCTGAATTTGACTGACTAATTTATAGCTAAATCTACGTATTAAGTATGTGTTGATGTCACCCATACTAGCAAGGTATATTCGACAGAAGCATATAGTTCAAGTCTACGTTTTAAGGGTGGAAGAATGTGCTCCCTATTTTTAGCTGACAAGTTTGCGGATAATATTATTTTTTTGGTTCTCATTTCATTTTTATAGTAGTATTAGGTTTTCATTTAGTTTTAAACAAAGTTCTGTGAATAATAAAGTGTGATAGAAACTATCTTTAAGGTATTTATAGCAAGTGCAGAGTTTAAGGATTTCTTGACACTATTGGTTCAGGTATATGTTCAGATTTGTGAAAGCGTCTTTGTTAGGAACATTGAAGGAGCATACCTAACTTTTTTCGGGGTGTGGCTTAAAATTGATTCAGATTCTATTTTTATTTTGTTTAAGGTATTATTTAGATATTTCTCTACTTTAGCAACAAAAGTTTTTGGTTATGCAACAATAGATGTATCGTCTACATAATAAAAGTCCTACTATTTACCGGTATGGGTTGTGTAAATAGCGTAGGTTGTGTATACAGCGTAGGTGCGATTACGGTACCCCAAAGAAGACCGTTCTTCTACGTAGATTTTGAAAAAATGCCCTCTAATTTAAGGTATGGTAAGCGGCATTGAGATTGACAAATACGACTCCTCATACCTGATGTTTTTTATACCCGTCTTCGCTGTGTTGGGCAAGATTTAGTATTTGTGATGTACACGATCTTCCCTGTCATATATAGCCACTTTTGTCTTTTAATTTGAGTTCTTCTTCTATTATCGGTTTATATTAAGGATCATGTGCAGATTTATTTTGTATAGCTGACAAAATAAATAGATATATTGGCCGATAGCTTTTGTGGTCGTTGGAGTTTTTGCCAGGTTAAAGCATAGTGATAACTTTGTCTTTGCTTTGCTTGTCTACAGACTAGATATTAGCCATTGTAGTATTTTTGGTCAAAATTTTATAATTAGTTTTGTGCTCAGATCCTCAATCGGGAGCCGTAATATTGTTTATTTTATACGTGGATAGTGGATCCAAGCTCAACATAGTTAAATGGTTCCCGCAGTGACTAGTTTGAGTCCTCTCTCATTTTAAATTTTTCTTTGCTTCTTTGCCGGCACTTATTATGTAATCTTCTGCGATCAGTTTCATACCAAATACCCTAGGTTTGGCCCTCTATGTGCTTACTGCACTAGAAATACGTCACATTTGTGTTAAGCGTTTATGTCTGATAAGCTTAATAAACTAGAGCGTATGTATAATACCCAGTTAAGTGACAATCATATTATTCATGTTAATGTAAAGTTAATATACTTTTTGCTTATATAATTACTCAATGTAGTATTTGCTTTATTTATTACACCTTCCATCAGGCTTATGAATTGTCTTTATCTCTAGATATAGTTTACTTTATCTCTATAGAATAGTTGGTCCTAAAAAGGACCGATTTGACAAAACTCATATTGGCCGAGTGATTGAAGAATTAACCAATTAATTAATTATTCATTACCCAAGGTACGCCCGATTGCGGTGGTCTTATTAGTACTTAAATTTTCGTGAAGGCTTCTACGTTGAACACCATAAAAAATGACAAAGCATTTACTTTATATAGACTCTTTGTAAAAAGTAAATGAGTTTGTAACATCGGTCACAACTCATATATGGATAATAAGGAAACAAACAGCTTAAAATAGGTGTACAAAATTTTAACTACATATATATCGGCGCCATTGTTCAGGAGATGAGTTTATCCCAGAGATCAAAGATTAAATTCTTTTACATGGATATTCTAGGTTCTATTTACTTATTTTCATTACTAAAAAGTATATTTATAATAAAGGCCTTAAGCTGTCTTTAGATTCTATGAAATTTTTTGGCATAGACTTTTAGTCATTCAGCCAGACTCAACATGGTACAAATAGTTGTTTGAGTTTATATTAATAAATATACAAAACAAAAGACAGGTAAACAGGGTCACTCTCTTCTCGCCTAGGGGCCCATCAAGGCATTTTTTAAAAAGACGTACAACACTAGGCCACGGTAAGAAAGGAATTTGACAATTGTGTTAGAAACAAAGGTTACGTTATTAACTAATGCATAATTATTTAGATGGTTATTTTACTATCCTTTAAAAACATAACTAAGGAATCATACACTGCTCTCTAGTCTAGTGATATCCATGAAAATTTAAACCTATGGAAATTGTCAAATTACAAAATACAGACATAATTCTGAATACCAACTTGGGACAAACAGTTTTCCCCTCCTCAACTTATTCAGTTACAATCTATAACGTGTAAACGCATACTTGTTTTATTGTTAGATACAATGAATTTTCATCAAGTAACTTTCAGCAATGTGACAACAAATTGCTATATAACAGAACGAGGCAATATCATCATATTTGCGTTACATTAATATTTATGTGGCAATCAGCTGTAAAAGTCATTGCCGTTTTTCCGATCGTATCATATTTTAGCATAGTCACATAAGAATTCTTTTTAAGCAATATACTGTGTCATATTCTTCTGATTTATTTTGTTGACAATTTATTTATGCTTATTCGTTCACCTTTTGTAAAGCAGTCTTTTTAAATATTAGGGATTTATATAATCTTTTTGTTTATATAATTTGTTTATCGATTTTACTATTTTAGATAGAGTTTCATAATTATAGTTTTTTTTTTAATTTTTTCTATGGTAATACATATACATACCCAATTCGAAAGGGAGAAAACCAACGAGTTCTAAATTGAACATAGACATTATTCTCCATTTCTTCCTATATGTTATATAGAGATCATCGTCATCGTATAGTCGGAACGCAACAAAATTTTATTACCATTTCTTCCTTTTTGTCTCCTCATTCCTATTGCAAACTCAGCCACATAAATGGCGTTTTAAAAATATATGTCAATATTGCCGAAGTGCCTTTCCTAGGATACTTTTTTTAAGCCTAGTTCGTTTGATTACATGTAATTGATTTGATAGTTCTCAACAGATATGTATTGATTGTAGGTAAGATAGCAGGTGTTGATAAATATGATGAGTCGGTAAGTAGTCTCATTATTCCTAAATCTGCGCCCTTCATCCGTGGACATCCTAAGGGCATTTTTTCTCTCGGGGCATCCTACCAATTGAACTTGGGAATGCAGTTAATGAGAGAGCCTTTGGATAAAGCCAGCGCAACTTTGGAGTTGAGATTTAGGTTCTTGTACCTCGTTGCTATCTTTATATATGTGTTTGACCTTGGCATTAGTTTCGTTCGGTATTGGTTAGTACTCGGACCTTTGTAAGTCGGGAAATACCTCTGATGGCTTTTCTAGCAATCCTGATCTAATTAATACGTTCTCGTTACATATCCACATATTAGCACTGGTTCACTGTTTTATATATCCTGATTTTAGAGATTTATATTAGCCTTCTGGATTTAAAAGTGTTATAAGGGTTCTATATACATCAGTTAGCTACCTGAATTTTCCCTTTTATTTCTTATGTGACAACAATATCTACGATATCTAAAACGCTGCAATCTTTCAAAATTATATAGCTTTATTGTTACGTTATGCCTTACTCTACATCCTTTCTTTTGTATGTTAAAAAACATTTATTTGATTTTCTCATTAGTGAATATTATACCGTTTTTGCTGCTAGTAGCAATATTTTATAGCATTCTTATATTTAATTTATGGATTATATTCGTATAGCAAATAAATATTCTTTACTTTTTTGGAGAAATAATATTCTAACACACAAAATCCTATTAAATTGCCAAAAACCTCCGTACATATTCTATTCACTTATAAGGGCAGTATAGTCCTGGACTGACTAATTTTTGGATAATAGGAAACATGAGTGTAGCAGTTTTAATGTTTTCGGGACTGCTACTTGGTATCGGGGAGCAGAAATATCATACCAAGATATTGCATATAGGAATTGTTGCTTGAACTTTATTATTATTAAACAACACTATATTTCCTAGTAAAATCATTATGACTTTACAGTAAGACAAATTTTCGATGTTGGTTATGAAAACATCATGTACATACCACCGGGTTCCCTATGTCGATCTCCAGAAAAATCTTTGTAATAATGATACGGGAAACAAAAAACCAAGAATGAAAATATGCGCCAAGAAACTCTGTGATATAACAGTCGAATAAAATACAGATTGTCGATTCAAATAGTCAAAAAAATAATGAACAGCTTACTAAAATGGAAATATCGCCTATTTAAGATGTAATTCATTAAAGGCCCAAGGTACAAAGCACTCCTAGCATATGCTAATGACATAGATCTCATAAGAAACTCTCCCGTCCGCAAACATCTTCAATAAAGTAAAGAAAGCACGAAAAATCAACGAAATGAAAACCAAATACAAGCGAATCAACAGAAAAGACCAATTTAATAAATCTAGATAAAATATTAAAGTTAACAACTACAATTTCAAAAATATGGAACACTTTAAATATCTTAGATAAATAATCACTGTTAATAATAATGTCAATAACTAAATACTTTTAGCATAATTCAAATCTTAGACCTATTTTAATACATGGATGCGAATAATTGACATTGACTAAACAAAATAAGGAAGAAGTACGAATATTTGAAATAAAAATAATTAGAAAAATGTTTTAACTTCATTATCATATCGCTACAAATCCGAATAGAATAAGAACCCATACTGAATAAAGAAAGCTTTTATAACGATATTGTTCAGAAAAATAAATCGCTTAAGGTAGATCGGACACATGCATAGACGCCAATATATCAAACTTGTAAAACTGGTATGGAAGGAAGTTAGCACAGAAGAAAGAATGCCGCTTAGGCGTCTCAGTAAGCAATGGAGAGAAAACATCCAATACAATTATATCTCAAAATATTAACATTTCATTTGATTACAGATTCGTGAAAAATCGATCGACTTGGAGAAAATTTGTAGTTAGCGAAGACCCACCCAGTGTTGTAGCGCCACGCAATGATGATGATAATGAAAAAGGAGAAATAGTGACAAAAAGTAATAAAAATGGACTAATGGAGCAAACCTGCTTTAAAATCTTGATTGGAGAGGATTAAAATGAAAGTATAAGAAATACAATGAATGATTGATGGATTCGAGAAACTTGAGACTTGAGAAAAGCACACTGACGTGTGTATCCATATTAAATTCCTTAGATTTTTATACTTTTTTTTAGACTTTTATACTAATAGCTTTAAAATTAAATGTTTGGTGAACATAGCTACGCGACTTTAATGCATCAAATATTTTGTTAATTAAAAATCAACATATTGAAATTAGACAGCAAAGAATTATAATATTAAAGATTAATTTATAAATTATTATAGTCTAATTTTAACTACTTCATGAAATAAATATTACACGCCATAAACTGCAGTAATTGAAAAATTATAAAGATCTTACAGAAGAGTTTCTTAAACTGTTAGACGATTACGATACTCGATGTTCATATTAATAGGTTCCAAAATGTACCACCTATAAAATTTAAAAATCTACTACTAATACAATTATTGGCAACATCGCAGGAGTTAAGAAGTGTACGGGAAAAGTTATATACGGATCCCAAAAATGTTTGATCCTATTACGGAGTCCACTTGATCCGACGTATTGGTCGGAGTCTACATAAAGCGCTACTCAGATAATAATATACACGGCGTATATTCTCCTGGAGTTAGTATAATACCGTTTTAGTACGGAGCCCATATTAACCGCTAGAAGTATATATATATATATATATATACATCCTCCTAACATTAAGATCGGGGACTCTGCATAGGTTTTGACCATACATAATAGATTCGGGCGATTTATGAATTTACCGAGTCCGTTATATTTTTTATGTATTTCTTTGAGCTGATTGTTATTTTCTACAAAAATTTCTTTAACTAGAAACTAGAGACCTCTACATACTGCACAAATATATTTCAAAAATTGTGGGTATATAATAGCTGCACTGCATGTTATCGTTAATTTTTATGTGTTGAAAAATGTATTGGGTTACAGTGTATATTAAATAGTAATAAACGAAGATATTTTGTTTCACAGAAATTACTTCCAAACTAAAATTTTCATAAAACAGGACGTATTTCTATTTATATACTCGTATAGAATAAGCAATGTATTATTTAGTCAAATAAAAAGTTACATTGAGGTTGCATTTTTGAAACGACGCAATTTAATTATTTTGATGTTTGGGGGTGGTCAGTATAAACTTAAATTCAAGTTTGTGGAGTCGTAACCCTTGTCCCCGACCGCCATCTTGGAAAAAGAGCCGAAGAGGGTTTTCGCGATGTATCTCGTAATAATTTAAGCAAAAAAATAGATTCTAAAAATGTATTGTTTTTCAGGCGTAGCTTTGTTAAAACTTTTGTAAATGGATTCCGTAAATAAATAAATAAATAAAATGATATCAGAGCAATATTATAGAGCGTTTTTATAGAGTAATTTTCACTACAAATTTGTTTAATTTCATTAATTTTTCGAGATTTTACAGTTCCTCAGGATGATTGGATTTTTAAATACTCGCAAATCTTGGAATAAGGAGTGCAAAGGGTTTTTGCGCTGTATCTTGTAAACTAGGAATACGGCAAAAAAAAATTATAAAACAATATTTATAGCAAATTAATTTTATAAATACAAATAACTAAAAACTTTGAACAGATCTTTTGGATCATATAAATTTTTGTCTGGTCATTTTAATATAAAATGACATTTAATCGAACTTTCTTATTCATATAATTTATTATTTTGTTAACATTTCATGTTCTCCCTCTCTTCAATTTTCGCACCTCGGAAAGAGTATAGTGGTCATCGTGATTTCTATGATATTATTAGTTTAGTATCGACCACCTATGAGGTAGAGTCTGGAATTTTTTTTAAAAATTTATCCTTTTTTTTTGGTCATTTTACAATAATCATTTTCTAAACAATTATATTTCAACATTTCAAAACAAAATTTCTTCAAAAATTTTTGTTATTTTTGAACTTTTTTATTTTCCATTTTACGATTAAAAGTAATAGAACTAAAGTTGTAGACAATTTATTTCGCTACAAATAATATTGCACATAATTTTATCTAGAATTGATACTTTATAAGATCCAGCGCGAAAACCCTTTGCTCTACCTTTTCCTAGATGGCGGCCAGGGGACAAGGGTGGCGACCCTACAAACTTTAACTTAAGTTTATGCTAACCACTTTACATATCAAAAAATATAATTGCGTCAATGTATCTTCTCAATTAACTGTAATGTTATCTTCCTTTTTTTCATTCGTGTGGATAATTTCATTTTATCTCTTTCTTTCCAGGGCTATTCTAACTATTATGTTCTTTATCATCCTTCTAATGAGACAGATCCATTTTCTGTTTCTTTCTTGTACCAATTAATTAATATTGTTTATTTTGCACAATTTCTTATGTCATTTCTTTTTGCTTTGTCTAATAATCTATTTCCGGTTATTCTGCATAGGTTTCTCATGGTCGTGCATCTTGTTGTGTCTAATAGTATTTTCCAGTTATTCTTCTTGATATACTCATCTCATTTGTCTCCAAATATCTGTGCTTGTCTCTGGTCTTGTTCCTGCTATATATGTCATGACAGGCCGAATTACAGATTTTTGTATTTATGCTTGTTTATCTTATTTTAAGTGTCTGTTTCACCGTATTGTGTCATTGAGGCACCCTGCTTCTCCGCTTGAATGTGTCACTTATCCCCTTACTTTCACTTCAATATTATTGTTGCTCGATAAGTTTATTCCCATATATTTAAATTTTAATACTTGTTTTATGAGTTGGTTTTTAATCTTAAGTTTTATCCTTGTTATATCTTTTGTCAATACTAAACTTTTCATAATATTATGTGATAAAATTTTCATATTAAATCGTTTGGTTTTGGTATTAAACTGGTGTAGTATTGTTTGGAGATCATCTTTGTTTTGTGTCATCAAAACCGCATCATCAGCATCGCATATTATCTTTATCTCCTTGTTTGCCGTTTGGTATGTTTTTTTTATATTTAGGGGAGAGTGTCAATGAAACGGACAGTTCACTTTAATGACCCAGTACATTATTATGTTGATTTGAAATACCACAAACAATTTATTAAACACAAATTTAATACTTGTGCTTCATTTGTATAATACGCATACCTCAATAGAAGAATTTTTTTTTGAATACTTTGATGTAAAGAATAAAATGAATTTTGTCCGTTTCGGCCCGCCGATGCCTTGAAAAGGACATGCGGTGCTTTGAACCGGACAGGGAAGCTAATATGCGTCTAATTTGCTTTCGAATATTGTACATGCTTTGGGAATACCACAAAATAATTAAAGACACGTTTTAAGTAACTTTTTATTTACTATGTTGCAAGTATAGGTGAAACGAAATGCTCCTAAATAAAAAAAACAGACTTGCACAAATCGAAAAAATTTGTGTGATCAAAATAACAAAAATTTGCCTTTTTTTTAATTCAATAAAATTTTAACTTGGTAACTACTTAACACGGGATAGAGTCATGAATAATATGGGATAGTCATGAATATTCAGTTACAATTATTGCAAAAGAAATTAAGAACTCCTTTAAGACCACAAGTTTCATGAGCCCAATAGTGACAAATGAAACACTGCAGCCAATCGATTTTGCTTGAGGCATAATCACCTTTACAAACCGTACACAGTTCTTGTTTATTGGCATTATTTGTCATATTCTTCTTAGTATACAGAGATAAAGAAGCTTCATCATCACTTGAATCGTGTAACGATATGTTTGTATCCGATTCTTCTGTTGTGAATTCATGGTCTTTAGCACTGTTTAACTTTCTTTTTCTTTCATTTGATACTTTCCTTTTTTTATATGAGCTTGACTCCCCAGACGTAGACTCCTTGCATATAATACTGTTCACTCTTTTCTTTGTTTCAAGTGATACCTTTCCTTTTTTCGCAAGGCTGCCTCCTTTTCCTCCAGCAATTTGTCCTTTTCTGGTGTATCAGTAATTATTGCTGTTTTCCCTTTACGAGGTCGTTGACTATCTGTTTTTCTAGGTGGAGCTTTTGGGTAGGGTCTGATTTGTTCCGGAGTCAAAGATGATCCACATGATGTCTCTGGATCTTGAACTGGTAGATCAGCTGTAGTGTAGAGTTAGATGAATATGGTTCGATATTACTTGAACTATTGGTAATCCTATTGGTAAAAACTCATTAAAACACCGAAAGCAACATATCTATATTGCTAGTTTCAATGCCAGAACCCTCAAATCACCCGAACGAATGGAAGAACTGGAAGAAGAACTAACTAAGATCAAGTGGGATGTCCTTGGTCTAAGCGAAACGAGACTGCCAGGAGAACAATGTACAATACTCCATTCTGGACACATGTTCTACCAATTCCATAATGAGTACAATACACATGTCGGCGGTGTAGCACTATTGATCCACAAAAGACTCAAACATCTGGTCACAAAATCTGCTGCAATCTCGGAGAGGGTCATTTACATCGTTCTTAAACTATCAGAAAGGTACAGCATCCAAATAATTCAAGTATACGCTCCCACTAGTCAATCCACAGATGAAGAAATAGAGAAATTCTATGAAGATATTTCTAAAGCAATGACAGAAAGAGCTCATTTTAAAATAATCATGGGAGACTTTAACGCCAAAGTAGGGAAGCACAACACCGGCAACATACCAAATAGAGGAATATATGGGCTAGGAACTACAAATGAAAGAGGAGAACGGTTACTAACATACACACAGGAACAAAATCTATTTTGTATGAATACATTTTTTAGTAAACCAGATAATAGACGGTGGACCTGGATAAGCCCAGACGGGAAAACCAAAAATGAAATCGATTACATATTAGTCAACCAGAAACAGATAATAAAAGATGTAGCGGTGCTCAACAGATTCAGTCTGGGAAGTGATCATAGATTAGTAAGAGCAAAAATAATAATCGATAACAAATTAGAAAGAAACAAACTAATCTTGCAAAAACGAACCCTAACTACTAAAGAGCTTGGGCAAAACAGTACCAACTACCAGAAATATCTTGAGTCTAGTCTAGAGCCAATGGAACAGCTAAAAGAAAAAGACATAAATAATTTGGAAGAAACGATAAGAACGAGTATAATCTCTGCGATCAAAAAAACCCATACGATGCCGAAACCGAAAGATAATAAATTGAAGACAGAAACACAACAGATGATTAGGGACAGAAGCCGCATGGATCGAAATTCACCAGAATATAAGGAACTTAATAAGGCAATAAGAACAAGAATTAGACAAGACATCAGGGACAACAACACCGAAAAAATCGAAAACATTATAGAGAAAAACAAGAATATGAAAGTGTTAAAAACGCTAAATAGCAAAGGCCGACAACAAATACACCAAATAAAGGATAAAAATGGAATCATTAGAAACGACAAAAATCAGATAATAAACATTGTCGAAGATTATTATACAGAATTATACTCGTCCAGCGTAGCAAAACCTGAAACCCATGATACGGAACGAAGAATACTAAATGTAGGATCTGAAACACTACCAGAAATTACTACCGAGGAAGTTGTAAATGCCTTAAAGCAAATGAAAAATGGAAAATCTCCTGGAGACGACGGAATAACAAAAGAGATGATTACAGCTGGAGGTCAAACTACTATGGAGGCAGTTAAAATCTTACTGAACAAGTGCCTATTCGGGGGTGCTATTCCAACCTCTTGGCAAAACGCGCAGGTACTTTTACTACACAAGAAAGGAGACAAACACAAACTCGAAAATTACAGACCAATAAGCCTGTTACCACATCCATACAAACTGCTTACCAAAATAATTACCAACAGACTATCAAACAAATTTGATAGTTACCAGCCTGTTGAACAAGCGGGTTTCCGCAAAGGTTATAGTACAATAGAACACCTACAGACAATAAGGACACTTATTGAAAAATGTAACGAATACAATGAACCTCTTCATTTGGCATTTGTGGATTACAATAAGGCATTCGATTCCATAGAATTCTGGGCGGTATTAGACGGAATGAACAACGCAAGGATAGATTCCAGATATAGAATGCTCCTAAAATACATATACGACAATGCAACTATGCAAATAAATGTAGCAGAAGGCCTAACAACAAACAAAATAAGATCAGAAAGAGGTGTTCGACAGGGAGACACCATATCTCCAAAATTATTTACTCTTGCATTAGAAGATGTGTTCAAGAAGTTAAATTGGGAACAACTAGGAATTAAAATTGATGGCAGGTTTTTAAGCCACCTAAGATTTGCCGATGACATAGTACTCATAAGCAACAATACAGAGGAACTAATCTACATGCTGAAGGAGCTTAAACAAGAATCTGAAAAAATCGGTTTAAAAATGAATTTAAATAAAACAAAAGTAATGACAAATCAAAATATCACAATCGACTTAGATGGAAGTGAGATCGAAAGTGTCGAAGAGTATATATACCTAGGTCACACCATCAAACTAGGCAAACAGAATCAAACAGCAGAGATAACTAGAAGAATCCGAATGACTTGGGCAGCAGTAGGCAGACTCAGTGATGTGTTGAAGAACAAAAAGATACCAATAAATCTAAAGAAAAGGGTATTCAACAGTTGTATTCTACCGGTTATGACTTATGGAATGGAGACCATGACACTTACAGAGTTGTCAGCCAACAGATTAAGAACAACACAGAGGGCCATCGAACGAGCTATGTTGGGAGTATCACTGAGAGAACATATACGAAACGAGGACATACGAAGCAGGACGAAGGTGGAAGATGTAATTGGAAGAATTGCACAAATGAAATGGAACTGGGTAGGGCACGTGGCACGGCAAAACAACGACAGATGGACGAAAAACATTGTACATTGGAGACCACGCGAACACAGTCGGAGTAGAGGAAGACCACAAAAACGATGGCTAGACGACATCAAAGCAAAAATGGGGAGAAACTGGCACCAAATAGCACAAAACAGGGAAGAGTGGAGAACTCATGGGGAGGCCTTTGTCCAGGAGTGGATGCAAACAGGCTGAAGAAGAAGAAGATTGGTAATCCGTGGAATAGAATCATACGGACGGTCTGTCACAGAGCATGACAAGAAGTCATCGACAGAAAATATATTACGGTTGAATGGATATATTCCAGTTTTTGAAAATCCTTTTAATATATTTTGCATCGAAAATCCATGAACGAAAGCTTCATTGGCGAATTGAGCTACTTCATAAATAGTAACAGTTTTGCCTGGGTGGGTTAACATCCATGCATTCATTGCGGATCGATATCGTGTCTTAAAAGGACCAAAAACAGACACATCAGCTGGTTGCAATCGGTGACTACAGTGTGGAGGAAATGTGAGCATCACGATACTATTTTGTCTTGCAAGAATCACTGTATCCAACGTAATATGAGTTTTGTGATTATCCATTAATATTAAACAAGGAATGTCTTTCGAAGGTTTAACAAATTTAATAAAATGTTTAATGGCATTTAAAAAGGCATCTTCCGTGATCCATCCACTGGGGTTTGCTAAGCCAAGAGCACCTTGTGGTCCATCTTTCAACATTATGTCCTTGTAATGGACACGTGGGAAAACAAATACCGGGGGTATCGTGCCACCTGACGCATTAAGAAAACCGAGCATTGTTACTAAATTCCCTCTTTCGGCGGACGTCACTTGTCCTACTTGCTTTGAGCCCTTAACAGCTATTACCTTTGGAGGATTTGTCACCGTACTACAACCAGTTTCATCTAGGTTCCAAATCATATGTGGCAGAAAGTTGTATTTTTTTAAAACAAGCTCTAAATTGTCAAAAAATTTATTGACATTCTCGGGATTAAACGAAGTGGCTCTCGATAACGATGTATTTTCTGGTTTTCGGACAGAAAGTGTGACATTTCTTTGTAAAAAACCACGAAGCCACTCCTTTGTTGCTTTTTCCTGTTTTGTCCATGCATTTTTCTGCAAGCTGCAAGCATTTTTTCTTGTTCACAGGTGAAAATGCGCCTATTCCCAATGTTGGGTAGATGGTCGTACGGTGTATCTTGAGCTTTGGCTGATTTACATAAATCAGCTAAATAAGATTTGGAAATGCCGTAAGCCTTAGCTACTGATCTAACTGATTGACCTTTATTCAACACTTCTTTAACAGCTAAATTGATTTGAGAGCTTGTAGGGCGAACCCGCTTTAATGTCCAATGTTTCAATTTTGTTAATGTCCATACTCTAAAAGAGAATAAGTAGATGTTATTTTCCTAACTTATTTGAGATTTCAATGAATACCTATTAATTTGTATGTTTTGTGACTGTTGGCTTGTGGCATGTTTACATTAGAAGTTGTGTTTATGGGAATAAGCCACAATAATTGTAATCAAAATTCCATTTTTTACAATGACGTTTCGACTTCCAAACCGAAAATAGAGCGTTTCATTTTCCGCTAAACTAGGCTAAATAGATGCTTTTTTCTATTTTTTTTTTGTTTTTTAGGTAAATTCTAACATTTTGAGAACAATTTCCGGTTTGGAAGTCGAAACGTCAATGTAAAAAATGTAATTTTAATTACAATTATTGTGGCTTATTCCCATAAACACAAGTTCTAACCTATTAATTTGATAATATACTATTTGATGTTATGAAAAGGACACATCGATGCATTGAAACGGACGTCCATTTCAATAAATTATTGTCTGTCCGTTTCAAGACAATTGTCGTGTTTGTTTATTAACCTCAAAAAACCAAATAATTCTAATAGATTTTTCAAATATCTCTATACCTTTACGTACTTAATGCATACACAAACCATATTGTCTAATTATGATAAAGACATTAAACATAGTTTACCTGTGAAAGAGTTCACTTTTGACACAAAATATTTACTTTTTTATCTACAGAAACGATATTGAAGGTCACGCACTTGTTTACGGCGGGATCAAGATGTTGGCTTTGTGGCGCAAGGAAGTGGAAGTATTTGTAACCATAATGCGTTCGGTTTAGTCAGAGTGGCGGGGAGTTCCGAAACATAGCGATTGTCCGTTTCATAACCTGTCCGTTTCATTGACACTCTCCCCTACTAGCTTAAAACCTCTCAATATTATATTAAATATAAAAGATTAAATATTACAACTGGACTCCCATGTCTGATTATAGTTGTAGTGTTTATCGATTCTATTGATTCTCTTTGAACTTTTACTTCGGTTTTGTTTCTTATATGTAGGTTGTCTATTATTTTTATGATATCCAGTAATATTGTCTGTTGTATAGTATGTGTATCGTATTCGATAGTCTTACTCTATTAAAGGACCTTTTTTCTAAATCAACAAAACATAGGTAGGCTAGTTTATTGTATTAATATACACTTCTCTGCTGTTTGCCTAACTACAAAGACGGCACCGTTACATGATGTTCTGCTATGGGAAACGTGCTGTTTGTCTGATATACTAATCGTTTTAGTTAGGTTATTTGATATTATTTTTATTATAATTTTAAAATAGTACTTAACAATTCCTTTGTAAGTATTTGGGTCGAATTTTACACCTGTTGTAAAAAGAGAAATCGTAAAACTCAATTTCGACTCTTCATGTATTCTTGATAACCTTAACCCTTTATGACTTCTTTTATCTCAAGTTTCTATCATTTGCGTTAATTCATTTGATGTTATTTCTGGAATTTTAAGAGCATATTTAGTTTCCGTTGTTCGGTTTATTTGTCTAATATAATATGTTGTCCATTCTTTTTTATTGATGTGTGTAACTTATATTAGTTTTTTAATTTTTATTCTTTGTCCCTCTTATGAACTTTCTCATATTTTATTATTTTCTTTGGTCTGATTATCCTATGTGTCTTGTTACCAACTCTCTTATATTCATAAGTCTGTCATAGTTTCACTTAGTAGGAAGTTCGTAATAACAAAAGAAGTATTCTAAGTTAATCTGAAATAGTAATCCAAAGACCGTCTGTAGCTCTTTCTAGTAATAAAGAAAAAGATTCTAAAAAATATTTAACACCAAGTAATCCAGTTAAAAAAAAAACAGCACATCAGTATTGTAATCCTATCAATATTTTTTAGCGATTCTTCTCCTCTTCATGTGCCTCATCCTTTATGGACGTTGGAGATCATAATGGTCTACATCATTCTGTCTACAGCAGTTCTGACGAGTTCTATTATTGT
The DNA here is from genome assembly GCA_918026665.1 of Diabrotica balteata. Taxonomy (NCBI): domain Eukaryota; kingdom Metazoa; phylum Arthropoda; class Insecta; order Coleoptera; family Chrysomelidae; genus Diabrotica; species Diabrotica balteata. Next base: position 104,591,631 of record OU898276.1, on the reverse strand, counting down.
TTTTCCACTCCACTGCTTTAAGTTGTTCAAACAGGACGTACGTCCTTTCTCCGGTCATCTTTTTCCTTTTACTTTCTCTTGCATACTTAATCACATCAACTCATATTTTTCATTTTATAGTATGTACTTAATTTTCTTTCCTTCATAGTGTTAGGTACTTATTTTTTTTATCTTTTTAATGTTTCCGTGTTTCTTACGTGTTATGTCCATGATTTTTTCACATTCTTTGATAAAGACCACATCTCAAAGCTGGTGTCCGTAATTGTCCAAGCTGTAACTCTATATAAAAGGGTAGAGAATACCTAGCATCTCAATACTCTAGTTCTAATTTATATTTTCAGTTATCCATTGCGTAATACTGCTTTCATCTAATTAAAGGTGAAGGTGAAGGTCTTTTATTGATAAACAGATCATAAAATATTCTGATATTTTTAGTTAATGTGATTTATATGTTTCTGTAGCTTTGTTTATTTTTTACATTCAATCTCTATAAACTGCCGAAAAATTACAACCTTATAATCATAATAAAAGTACATTACTTCATTCTATAATTTCGTTTTTACTTACAATGTTATATCGATGTTTACATTGAATATGCACATCTTTGAGTCCGTGATTTTATGAGAAAATGTTGGAGTTTTATTGCTATTAAAAACTTTAAATCATATAACAATTACCTAAATCTAAATACAATGATCTATTTTAAAGGTGACAATAAAAAATTTATTTTTAATTAAATTTAAAGTTATATTCGTAACTAATAAACTAGAATAGTCAAAACATGTCTGGGATATACGAAGAAAAAGGTAACAGTTAATAATGCCAGACTTTACTCCAAATACTGCTTGATATTTATAACCCTGAACTACTATCGTGTATTTTCACCCATATAACTACTATCGTGCGGTCATATATGACCCGAATTTTAAAAACCCCTAAACAAGATATAAAAATATATTTATTATTTTTTTTGTATTTTTAATAAATGTGTGTATATTTAAAAGAGAGATTTTTTGTAAAGTTAAATTTTATTTCAAGAAAATTAAGATGTTATAATAAAAATTATAGAACTTTTAAAAGAAATTTTGATCAAAAACATAACTTATTTATAACAAAAAAAAAAAAATATCTTGAATTTAAATTAACAGTTCATTTTCTCAAAAGTAGTTTATGATAGTAACAACTTAACCTAATACAAAAGAAAAATCATAATAGGGTAACCATATAAAAAATAGCAGTTATGTTTTTTCGTAATTTTAGAATATTGCGACCAAAATATTTAAACAACTTGTGTTTATCTATTGTTTGCACATAGTACAGGAAACTCTCTGAAGTGAATGTGTTTTGCAGATGATTCGATGACATTCTGAGCAAAATGTGGAATGCTTGTTATTCTTACCTCTGGGACACTAGTTGCATCTACATCTTACAACTGGCCTTTCTGATCTAGTCTGATCTTGATGAGTAATTTTATTTTCTAATACTTTAGAAATCATCGAGCGTAATTCTCTAGACAAGTTTAGCATTGTAAATCTTACTTCTTATAAGACTAATTTTAAGCTCTTGAATAAAATCCGATAGATTTTTTATAACCCCAAGATTAGCTGCGTGAAAAATAATGTGACTGTTTACTATAGCAATATCCATTATGGAATACCACATTATCCAATTACCCAATTACCATTCAAGTTGGCATTTTTGATCTGAACCATAAACTGCACATTTGACGAAGATTTTCGTTGACGAAGGATTGTCCATTCTTCTATAAAATGCATCTTATAGTGAATTTGACCTTCGGGTGAATATCGAATAGCACAAACATCGGTAACTTTTGCATTGCCCTTTACTTTGCCTGGTTGTATACTTTTGAAGAACTGAACTACGTCGAGTTTTAAAGAAGTCAAAAACTATTAAGACTATCTTTTATCTTTTGTTTTATCACTTAATGGACAGAATCCACTTCAATTTGTGTATGGCCAGGCTCAAGAAATTTCTGTTCTACTGTTACATTATGATTTATTGCTAAATTCAGTAGGGCATTGGCCATAACACAATTGCGATTTTGATAGCTACTGCCATCAGTAAAAATAGTAATGGTCTCCTCATTCTTATTCTCTTGCTTAGCAATTTAAAGAAGAATGTGTGTTTCCAAAAATGATAGCCAAATACTCGCAAATTCTTTGGCATTTAGACCATCTTTGGCTTCATTCCAAAGATATCAAATTACGTTACTATTTGTTCGATTGGAGAAGCACAGGTTGTGCACTTGTAGTTTTGTTCAATAATAAAGTGTACTAACGTTTGATTTTGGAGCCATCAACACTGCCTGTAAATCGGCGGTAAACACATACTTTTCCATCTTTTTGTCCTTTTCCTTTTCTTCACTGGCTTCTTTGAATGTATGATTTACATTTATCTTCCGAAATACTTCCATTCTTGAAACATATGCATTTTTCATACTCATCTTTTTTCGGGTAGAACAAGGCAAAATTCTCGTTTCCAAAGGCATTGGAAAAAGTGGCTGTTGATATCGGTTCACTTTTTTTTTAATTGCATCACTCGTTAACATAGAACTCGTAGAGAGATTGTTTTTATTTCCATTCTGCTAATAGGTATTTCTTTTGCAATGAGTTTAAAAATTCAGTTAAGCATTTACGACGCATATCAAATGGTTTTTCTGGCCATAAAGAGAAATTTTTTAAAATGCTTTAGAGAAATGCTTTAAAAGCACAAAATGCTTCAAATATCTGACGTCTGTATTGATCTGTCAAGGACAAACATTTTATAGCGCCTGTCCCTTTTTTTATCTCGGTTTCATAGCACGAGGTTCCCTTGGTTCTTCATAGATCAATTTTCCTTCTTTTATTCTCTTGTCTAAATATTCTTTTCCTGTTTCCCGTAATCGTTTATTTTTTTGTACAAACCAAGTTGATTCCTCCACTTGAAAACGTTTTTTTTCTTTTTTTACTCTTTTCTGTGTATTTAATGATGTTACTTGAATCTGTATCTCTTGAATGTACTCTCGACCAAAATTTGCAACCGTGCTATAGCTAGTCTAGACATGAAATGGCGTGACGCCGAGGACTTAGCAGTATTTACCTTTGCGAATCCAGATTCTTATAGTTAGCAGGTTTTCGTATCAGGTAATAGATGGTATTTCTGGCATAATTAGGAGTTGGGTGATTAACAGCTCATGGAAAAAAGGACAATAGCTTTCCAACCATGCAAAAAGATTGTTTTACATTAAAAGCGGACTTAGCAGGTTAGTTCTTTAGGGTGACGATATGGAGCTTTTTTAATTTTTAGTTCATTTTTGTCAAGTTAAATCGCGAGATTTCAGTCGATTGATTTTGTTAAAATTTCATAAGCGAAAATTGCCAAAAGGCAACAAACTTGAGTAAAACCAGAAGAAAATTCTGCCGGTAAATAATTTTCTCTCGAATTATATTCGACAAGACTATTTCACGAGACAATTAATGCACCATATCAACGAAACATAATCTTTATTTATTTGTTAAAAATATTTAATGTACAATTATTATAAGCTACAGTAGTTTGCCCATTCTTTTCTACCATAGCATGATTTTGTGTATTATTGACCTGTAGCATTTGGAAACTCGAAAGTCCAGCTTCATTTGTTGTTCTGAGATTTTCGATTAACTTCTGGTGGTGACTGGAATCCAGCTACAGATATGGTTTCAGAAAGCTTGCATTTGAGTGACTCGTTAATTTAATTAACTATTGTTTAGAAATACCTTGCTTGAACAAGGCTGACACAGCTGAACATATATGAGAATGTTTTGTGATTTTATGTTTTTTTTATGTCTATCCCAGTTTTTTTAGCTGACAGTTTTGTCCACTGAGATACGGTGTTGATTTCAAGTGGACAGTTTTTGAAGTTCAAAAATAATCTAACTGGGCATAAATTTTATATGTAGTACATAAAATAAATGTAGTACATCTTTCAAGCGTAAAATTTCTCACACATAGGAACTCCAAAAATTGGGTCCAAATAGACCTTCTGGACCTCTGCGTACTTAATGAAACATTTTCCAAAATCAATGATTTTTTTTTCTTCACCTAACGGGCATCCAAATCTTAATTTTTCGTCTGGTTTGATTATATCTGCCCAAAATTGGTTATGCCTCAATGACGTTTGTCAAACTGACAACAATATAATTACCAGACACCTTCGTGAAGGATCTGCCATATTTTTGTCGATGAGAAATCACGAAATCAGGAAGGAGTAGTGTCAGTAGAAAACGTGGCGTTATTATGACCTTTTATCAGTTAAAAATAGTCTAGTGAAATAGTCGGTACATTAAGTTGTACTTTATTAATAACAATCGGGCAAAATTCACTCGACTGCTCCATGTTAAAATCTTACAGAACTATTATAATTGCACGAAAATTTAGGTATTTTTTGGTAAAAATTACTACACTATCCTGAATTTTTAAAATGATTTCATTTTAGTATGTAAAATGTTTCAGTACATTGGACAAAGAGATTATAGTCATTTTTGGAAGTTTTTTTTATGAAATGCGATATATTTCGTAGGTGATTAAGGTTTTAACTTTTTCTAAGCAACTTTTAGTTTAATATAAGATACCTAGTTCAATTATAGGGAAACTAGTGAGAAAATTTACCTGAAGAAAACATATCCACATATCCGCAGGAACAAACAATTCGACATTTAAGTCGAAATGCAAGAAAATTGTATGGTAACTTCTAAAGGAGGATGATATTCTGCTTTTTTCTTTTTGAATGGGAATATATTTGGTCTGGAAGCAGACCAGCTTGCACCAACGCACTGTGGGAAATGTTTCGTCCGTGGTAGCGTCGGCACGTCCGTCACATCAAAGGTGCGGTACATGTCCGTGCGACGCGATCTGAGCGCGTCCTTGTTTTAACACACAAGTGCAAGTTAGAAGTTGTTCATTGGCTGACACGAGTAGAGTAGTTGTCTGTAGTGTTGTCAAAGTTGTTTTGCATTTTTTTTCTAAAAAATTGAATGGACAAAGTTATTTTTGATTTTTTAAATTTATATTACAATGAAACAAGTTTATGGAATTCTCGATATTAGTTCTTATGCCAGAGCATAAGAACCGGAACGATATATACGATGCATGGAACCAAATAAAAAAACAATTGAAGAATATTACTATTTCGATTAAAGACTTAAAAAAGAAGAGATAATATTTAATGTCGACATAGAGAAGGCAAAAAACAAAAGTAGAGACCTACACAGACTGTCACGACCGTAAGAAGAGCTCTGTCTGCGGTACGTTGCCGTCGATGCTCCTAGTCTGTGCGTGATGATCTGTAGAATCGCCGATCGTGACAAGCCGCTATTAGACTTTAATACTTTCTATTTAGAAACATTAATTCTATATCTAATACACACCCACATACATCAAATAACATTCTACTCTGCAATAATAAAATTAAAAAAAAAAACTAACCTACTACACATATCTGCTTTCCATATTCCAAGTACCAAATGTCAAAAAAACATATAGGGCCTTTTATAAAAATCTTTAGTTCTTTACCATTGAATTTAAATATCTGTATAGTTGATTGCCTACCTACATTCATAACTTTTATCAACCTTCAATCCACCTACTTTTCAACTTTTCCAACAAACTTTCAGGGTAAATCATACTCTAAATTCCAACATTTTGATGGTTGCTACTATTATAATCAATCAAATTTTAACATATTTAATTATACATATTACAGGATACTGATCCATTTAGACACATACCTCCGATTTGGTACATTAACTGCTTTGTTTAGACTTCCGAACTAATATGTAATTTTAATCAGTTGCTATCAACAAGTCCTCACAGACACTTCGTCTAAAGACTGGAAACTCCCGTTGATTCCTACGTTGCCATCTAATTAATTCCTTTTGTAACTTAAACATCATAATTTTTATAAATATCAAAGATGTAATGCAAAGTTAATCAAACTGAATTTAAATGGTTTTTACCCACATATTTAGTGGTTTCAAACATGTATATCCAGTAAGACTCAACCACACTTTTGTAATAACCTTTGCTTTAATTAAGGTGGATGCACTTATTTTAGAATAGCACTGATGATGGAATACTTATTTCTAAAACATTTTGTGATGTATTACGATAGGGTTTTTTATGAATATACCTTTTATAAAGAAAATTTTTTATATACATTTGTTTTGTGCTTTATTTTTAATTCATTGTTAATATTACCTCTTTATATTTGCGTTAGTTACAATCCTTATTTTATTATTTTTTTTTTTTGTATTTCTTCTGCAGTTTTTTATGTAGCTTCGTAAACTCATATATCATTCTTCTAGACTTCTCCAAGTTCTCGATGATTTGTGTTTTTTTTTTGTGTCTTTAATGTTCCAGGCTTATCTTTAAGGTGACTCTTCCTTCGCTTCCAGTTAAATAACAATATAATAGTGTAACGTCATAATAGATATATTTCTATCTTTACTAAAGAAATCAATCTTTTTTTCTTTTTTGCAATCTGGACTCTTCTTATCGATCTTCTGTATATTTGTTTATAATAAAAGCTATTTGTTTGATGTAGGTTATGTTCAAACAAAAGTTTTTTCTCTCATTTTTACAGGGACTACTAAAATGTTCTAGTACCGCTTCTGGCAGATTTTCTATCAATCCAATTTGCGACTGCATTGCAAAATTTTGCTTTCTTTTTGTGATCTAATTCAGTGCTGTATTCTAACGACTTTGATAAAATACATTATTTCCTGTTATTTCGTAAAATTATTAAACTGGCTATCTCATTTATTATGTTTTAAGTACGGAGAATTTGACTTATTTTGTTATTTTGTGTCGGCAATACACACAAGTGTAAAGTTTCGTATTACCGTGACAATTAACTTAAATTATCGCTATTCAAAATCGCAATACAATAGAGTGATTTATTGGTATACCCTCTTGCTACAAACCGTTCCAAGCGTGGCCGTAGGGTGGTTTATGACCTGGCGATCTTAAGACACATACACTTCATCCCAAGGAAGCGAACGAAACGGACCCAGTTTTAACAGTTCTCGTGCTATGGAGCCTCAGCGTCGTGACGCATCATGACCAACTCTACAGCCTGTTACGAATACATCAATATAACCAAAGGTTAAGTCTATATTCTTTGTACAGATAAAAATAATGAGTAAGACTAGTTAATTTTGTAATTTATTCACAGTTTTATTTGCTATTTTCCGCTAATTTATTTACAAACAAAAATATTCCATCCTTCATTATTATTTATCTAATATCATTTAACCAGCGACCTCTAAGTTTTATACAAAACAATCATGTTAACTTAATAGATGACTGAAGTCACCCCTCAAGCTTGAATAAACATAATCCTAAAGAATTTGCCGTTATAAAAACACACTCTTTATTTTTTTAAATATTTTTTTTTTTGAAAACGATTTCCGGAGTTGAAATCGTGAAAACGTGAATCAGCAATTAAAACATAATTTTCATTTACATTCAATTTTTTCTTAATCTCATATAGACGTGCCACAGGAAAACAGTTTAAGAACATAAGTATATAAGTCTCTTTAATGGCTACATTCTTGTGTTTTTGTCACATACCTACCCGTACTTGACTGATTATTTGGGTCATTACCTACATATATAATATCTTAATTCAATTTGTTAATAGTTAAAAAAACTACTCAATAAAATATTGGCAATTTAATTTTATTAGTTTTTTTATGCTAAGTTGCATTATTTAGTAATTAAGAAAAGGCACGTTATTATATATGTTTATTAAGATACATGATTTGCGTTTTACATGTTTATTACAAGTAATTACATATTTGTGAAATATATATCAGTACGAGGTACCCAAGATACTTTACAAATATTAATTATTTAAAATAATTTAAATAATACAAATGATCCGTATAAATACTGCGTTCAATCAATTTTATTGTTTGATATGGTCAATATTAATCTATAAAAATAATTAACTCGAGAAGAGCTATCAAATGGAGCTACGCATTTGTAGTAAATATTTTATACAAGAGTTTTTGTAGAGAGTTACATTTCCTATAGAAATGACAAACCATGTTAAATAGGCTGGTCGGAAGAAGAAGAAGGGGAGACCTAATCAGATATCTGGACAATGTGTAGCAAAAAACGGAGATTTCTGAAGCTATTTTCATGTACCATCTTAATGCAACTTACAATTTTTGTTGTGAATAAGTCACATTTTTACGTTAAAATTAAGGTTATGTGACATTTTGATTCCCACTACAAAATATTTATAAATTACACAAATTTTAGTTTTGTTGCCTGGTGAAAAATTCTTTCAATTTAATTTTATCTGATTCATTCTTGACAATTAACGTAAAACCTTCAAAAAACAGCTAATTTTAAACGTTTAGGTCTAACGATTGGGTTTAGGACGTTTATGTCAATTTTTAACGAATCAACGTTTATGAATCACCAGTTTAAGGGAAATTGCATAAGCCTTCTTTTGTGTTAGGCAATTTCTATACCCAAGTACGCTCAGAAAAAAAGGTTACGGTTAACAGTTATTAAAAAAAACTGTTTTTTAACTCTGCTAATTTTTTTTAAACAATATTTTTTGTTTTATTTTGCAATTACTCAGTTTTGCATTTCTTTCATCCTCGTCTGTCAGATGTCAAATTAGTTACCCGATCTCCAAGGGAGTTGCTCAGATTCACCGGTGTGAGCAAGAACACACTTCTTAGAAATAAGGCAGGAGAAACTAGATGTGCTTACTGGAAACAATAGCTTATGATGTACATCACTATAACTTTGAATATTTGTTTAACGTGCAAAATAATTAAACAACTTGATTTATCTGATTTTAGAGTAGAAACTTCATAGTGAAGCTTACCCTAATAGCACATGTACGTCCAGTGGACGTCCATAGTACGTCCCTCGCGGACTTTAGGGACGTCCCTCGAACGTCCGCTTTGGTCCTATTTACGTCCGTTTTACGTCCTATATTGGTCCGAATGTCGCTGCGCCAAACGTCCTATGGACGTCCATTTTACGTCCCGAGCGGACGTAAAATGGACGTACCGGGACGTTAATTGGACCTTAATCGGACGTCCATAATACGTCCAGAGAACTTACTTGACGGACTTTTGTGATATTTTCGGACATCTATTTTAGCGCTCAGGATGTAAATTAGACGTCAACGCCATTGCATAAAGTACTAAAAGTGGTGTCATCCTGTGCATATTAAGAATGTATTTTGGGAAATAAAACTTAAATGTTTAAAGAAACTTACATTTATTATTACATTTATTTATATTTATTTATTATTAACAAACGGGACAAATTCACTGTCAAAATTATGCAAAAATGCAACATTATAGAAATATAAAATAATTTTGTGTAATAAAACATAAATGTTTAAAGGAACTAACATTTATTATTACATATATTTATTTATTATTAACAAATGGAACAAATTCACCGTCAAAATTATACAAAAATGCAACATTATAGAAATATAGACAAAATTACAGATAAAATAAAATATACATGAATAAAATAAATAAGTACACATTTTATAATAAGTTTCATTTAGCATTTAAGTGCTTCAAATAGTACCTAAAGCTATTGATATGAAAGTTTTAGACCATCTCTATGTGTGAAACATAATTAGTTCTGTGGTAAGGAACATGGAAATATAAATTCTGACACAGTGAATGGGAAGGAATATGAAAACAAACTAGTTGAAGCAATTCAGTAGATTGGTTATTTTATAAACAAGTTGAAAAATAAAGATTAAAAGGTAACACTTTTGATAAGAGAATCCAGATTCAAGAAATTGATCATATCAGAATATGAATATGGTCTACACAATTTACAATCAACATACAAATGGTTTTTAATGCAATTATAACATAATCAGTATAAATTAGTTGAAGTTGAACGACTAGACAGTAAGTAAACCACACTGACCAGTATGAAGCTGATTCTTCAAATTTACTGTCAAAAAATCAGTCAGTAAAGCCTCGACAATTTTAGGAATAGCAGAAAGAATTATAATGAAACGATAATTAGGAATCAATGAGTTAAGGATAAAATCAATAAATAAATTGTGATGAAAAGTGACCCTCAGTCAGAGATTTATAAAAAATAAGCCATAGATGCCTACATAAAAAGAATGCACAATTCCCTAAAAATAAGTTAAGATATTATGTCTGGACCAAGACCTTTATTATAACCTAAACCTAAACCTTAACCTAAATCAAATCCGAATAGATTACAGGTACACGACACTAATCAAAAACATCTATCAGAACGCTACATCAAGTATACGACTGCACGAAGACACAGAAAAATTCAGCTTAGGTCGAGGAGTTAGACAAGGAGACAATATTTCACCAAAATTGTTCACGGCAGCTCTAGAGTCAATATTTAAGGGTACTCAATGGCAAGATATGGGCATCAATATAGATGGAGAGAGATTAAATCACCTAAAGTTTGCAGATGATGTTGTATTAATCGCAGATAACTTACAAGATACAGTTTCTATGATGCATTCGCTTAAAAGTCTGTCTAAAAGAGCAGGATTAAAGATAAACTTTGAGAAAACTAAAATTATAACAAATCTCGTAATGAGTGGAAATATAACTATTGACAATAATACCATACAACAAACAAACACTTACAAATATCTAGGACACGAAATCAAAATAAGCAGAGACAATCAAACACATGAAATACAGGGCGAATAGGTCTAACATGGGCAGCATTTGGCAAATTAAGCCATATTCTAAAAAGTTCAATTCCCATGTGTCTCAAGCGAAAGGTTTATAACCAATGTGTTTTACCTGTACAAACTTATGGAACAGAGACTTTAACACTCACAAAAATCTGCGAATAAACTTAGAGTTACACAACGAGCCATGGAACGTGCAATGCTGAACGTGAGCCTTCGAGACCACATAACAAACCAACAAATCAGGCGAAGATCAGGAGTTCAAGACGTCATCAAAAGAACCACGACGCTTAAGTGGAACTGGGCAGGGCACTTAGTCAGAACACAAGATGGACGGTGGACAAGACGTATTATGGAATGGAGGCCCAGAAATTATAAAAGAAGCCGAGGACAACCACTGACTAGATGGACCAATGACATTAAACGTGTAGCGGGAAACTGGATACAAGCGGCCCAGTGTAGAGAACACTGGAAAGAACTGAGGGAGGCCTATGTCCAGCAGTGGACGCGATTGGCTGATTGATGATGATGAAGACCTTTATTGATATTAAGACACTGTAAGCATGCGTCACAAATTTTAACAGTTAAAAGAGTGAATATGGCTGTTACTGATATGGGATCTTTGACTACACTTGTCTACACAAGAGAAAGAAGGATTGTGAATACTGCTAAAGAAATTGACAAAATTGTTGAAATTGTGGTTCTTAAAAACAGAACCATTCAACTTCCCTTATCCCTTCCCATTCTGATTTCCCTTACAATTGTGTGGTCAGCAATTAAAAGCAGACAAGTCAATTGTTGAGTTTTAAATTTGAAATCATAAGTATGAAAAAGATCAATACCTAATATGGAACTTTGTCTGTTTTCTTTCAACAGTAGATTAATTTTTAGGTATTTATTTTTAATATATAAAACAGTCTCAAAAATTGGACTGTTCCTTTGTGTCCATGAACTACACAATTTAATCATTACAAAATTAATCATATTTGCTAATGCAACATGCAAGTTAAATTTTATCTGCCCTCTCTTTAAATATTTCCTCAGATATTTCATTATCAAGTTTCAACTTCCTTCCCCATGGCAACGCTAGTTTTGGAGTTTTTCCAAGCAACATCTGAAAACAAAATTAATGTACATTCATAAATTTAATAAACTAATTTCAGATTTAGTTCATTATACTTTGCTTCTTGTGAATAAATCATAATTCAAAGTAAAATTAAACACACGAATTTCAAGTGCTGTAGTTTTAATGAATCTCACCTGAATTAGAAGAATACCAACCCAACCATTGGTATTTATTTCTAATGACCAAATGAGCAGTAATTACACTTTTATACGTAAAAAATAAAAATAACTGTATAAATAAAATATATGGCCAACAACAAACCTTTATCTCATAAGCTAGCTGTAGTTCTTAAAGCAATCTCATAGCCAGACCTGAACATTTATGAATTGGTAAAATTTGCCATCTAAATTACATATAAGACACAGTTAACAATATGCTTAATCAGCTGTATGTGGCCACTTAAGTGATAGTGTAAATTCTTAAATGCACCTTAAATTGATTTATGTTTATAAGTTACAAACCTTTTAAAATCAGAGCTATATGTGTGTCCTCAAAAACTTTATATTGCTTTTTCCCTAGCCAACTATCTTTTCCTTGAATTTTATTCCAGATCATCTTCTTATGGCTTCTCCTAACAAATTCATTTATGGTCTCCTCACCAATTTTGGAAAGCTCATTATCCTAAAATATAAATCAACATGTAATAGTAATCTAACTACCCCACAAACTTGATCATCCATGCTTAATTATTTTAGCTTAAACCATCTAATAAAAAAACAGCATCTGTTACAAAATCAATCAAACATTCATTTGCAAATTTTGGATATGACTGACTACTAAAACTCTTTTTTTGGTGGGATTCCATCAAAATGTAGATGAAGATGAAGATAAAAATACCATTGAAATTTGCATCATATGGATCAGAGTATTTGTTCTCTGGGTGAAGCGAAGCAAGAAGGGTTCTAGCATTTGAACTCAAATGAGAAAAGTCAGGAACTTCTTTATGAATTTTTAATAAATCACCTACATAAGGGATAGGACAAACCACGATTCCACATGCACTTTTTAGAGCCACACAAGATCGAGAGGAGTATGCCATAATTGTTGTTAACATCCACTAATTAGATAGGGCACCATAAGAAGAAGAATAAATCACCTAGTATTAAAGGACAAAGTCCAGTTGAATAACTTATTAGAAAAATTAAAAACATCTCGATAAGGTTCTCCAGAATTCTCGTTACAACCATGTTTAGACATTTCTTCAGTTTCATTGAAAGAAGAGCTTTGTAAAGGATCATCGGAATGGTCGTCCACGTGGTAATTTGCATTATTTTAGGTACTTAACATGTTAATAAAAAGTTTAAATCGGAAGTATTGTAACCTGAACTATTTGAACTGAATGATCAGTCAGGGATTCCGAATAAAAGTTTGAAGGAGATGGAATATCGAGGTTATTAATATTTTCAACAATATTCTCTACGTTTTTCGTAACCTTCCTCTGTTGATGACGCTTAGAAACAAATCGTTTTCTTTTAAACATAATTAATAAGTAAAAATTACACTTACCTTTAAAATAAAACCAATTTCTGAAGTATAACCTAACACGTGGTACCAAACCTTTAAACAATATACAATAACCACAACACAATGCCAAGCATCAAAAAACCAATGCACTGTATACTGCTTAAATAGAATTCTTTTATTTCATTTATTAAAGCATTAATAATATAAATATAATTAAACTGTGCCATTTGTTTAAATAGGTATGATATGGCAGACAATGACATTATCATCATTATTTTGTTCAGCCAGAGTCGCCAGAGTATATACTACCACTTGTTCATCTTTGAAAAATGATTTCAAGATTCATCTTGTTGATAAAAATCATATTTTTACTTATTAGAATTAGCAAACATATATCATCGTGATAACTAGAATAATAAAACAATTGTAATGAATTATCTAGAAATAAAATATTTTTACACTTTACCTTAAACAAAAACATGTTTTGGATATATTAAACTATACAATTTTTAATTAATCGTGATTTAACCTTTTCGCTTTTAATTATTTTATTAACGCAAATAATTTTTTATTTTATTAAAATATTTGCTATTTGATCCCATAATTGGTAAATGTCAGATGTCCAGAAAACGTCCAAGTTCGGACGTCCAGGGGACGTCCGAGTATGGACGTCCATGGAACGTCCGGGAACGGACGTCCAGAGAACGTCCATATTTAGTCCACCCAAAGTACGTCCCACTTCGTACGTCCATAGTACGTCCATTTTACGTCCATAGTACGTCCATTTTACGTCCAGGGACGTCCGGACCAAAACTGGACGTATATTGGACGTCCATAGGACGTCGTGTGTTACTAGGGTAGATGTCATTGTAGAAAAACAACTTTAGGGTGAATTAAGCACGAGGACGAAGACGAGGAATAGGTTTATTTTTGATACTGTCTGTTTCTGTAAATATTTTATTAGTAAAACGCGTTATCGAGCGTAAATATAAAAGAGAATACAAACCCATTTTCGCTCATATTAAATTTGATTTGGACTTACCTTCAAAGAGACTACTTATAACTGACCACCAATCTCTCGCAAATCTTAATACTTGGCCTCGATGCTATTCTAACGATAACCATTTACAGTTTTTGCAATGTATTGTTTTTAGTTTTCTACCAAAACTAATGAATCATTTTCTACAGACATTACTGTCAATCACAAAAATCTTAAAAATTATAGAATTAACAATATTTTATCTTTTGTTCTTAGTTAAACTGAGTTCCATAAACATATACATTTAGAAAATATATTGGTACACATTTTATTTGTAAAAGTAGTAAATAAAACCAGAGACGGATTACTGAAACATTTTTTAATTTAGAAATTTTCTTTACAGATATTGTTGCTGGCTCGGGTTGGAGATATCAGGATGAAGGTAAAGATAGATAACATTCGGTAGATCAGGTTTTACAACTTTAATCACCAATTTTTTTGTTGAATAGAACAATTATTTTTAAATCTCCCAAGTAGAAATGCAAAGATTTCTTGGTTGACGAAACCAAAATTCGGATTTTTGCTTTAATCTGTGTCTTCTATAAATTGCAAGGTAAAATAGAAGTTAAAAAAGTAAGAAAGGCCTCGAGCATCTAAAGAGTAAACCGAAATAAAAAAAGACAGACAAAAAGAAAAAGATTTTATTTTACGTGTAGTGCCTCTGTATATTCGCTTATACGTATTTTATCCTACGAGGACTTATCAGAGCGACTAATACAGAAGCTCTAAAAGTGAAGTCAAATCTTTTCCGTCAAAAGAAGCAACAATAAAATGGCTTTTCAATATGGACTTTATTTTCGCTTTCAATATTTTCAATTTAAATATTTTTAATCCTAAAACTAATGATTAACTGTTCTACATTTTAAAAACATTTTAAGAAAAATTGTCCACCATTTCTCGGTTTATTAATTGTTTAAAATATCATAAAGAATTATTTAAACAGGTTTTAATAAAACTAATATAATCTACCCAAAAGTGTAAAATTGTCAGAAAATTTAAATTTGTTTAAAAGTAATTTGTTGAAACATATGTACCGTTTAGTTTGCCGTTTAAGTTCGTACTTTTATTTTAATAAATACCTGTATGTAAATTTTTACCTTTTAAACATAACAAATTGGTAAAATATTGTATTTAGATGAATTTGCTTCCATTGATAGTGATATACCTACAAAGACACTTAACTTTTTAGCATTAGGGACATTGTTGAAGAACTGCGAGATAATGGTGAAAAAGACAATTCTGACAACAGTGATCCAAAATCCATTTTATGAACTATGAGCGAAGTGTGTGTAAAATTGAGGGACACATACAATAATTTATTATGCAAAAATAATGGTGAAATTTTTAAGGATGTGTTTCGAATTTTACTTAAATGTGAAGCTGAGGTTCTTAAACCAATTACTATTTAAATGGAAATAAGCCACAATTAAAGGTTAAAGTACGTTTTTGACGTTTCCATTTCCATTACAAACATTAGTAAATTAAATAAATTTTGTTGTTTTGTTACTTGGTGAAAAAATTCTTCTAATAATTTAATTTTATCTGATTCGTTTATATTGATAATTTAGACATACATTATACATTTTAAAGTAGACGACTTTAAAATGATATCGCCAATATTGTTGAGTTGCGTTCCTGGGACGACTTTACTTGTAAGACAGTTCATTCGATTATATGATATCAACTTTAACTTGAGATTATGCGTCAGAAAAAATCATAGCATGTAATTCGTCTTTCAAAAGACAAACCCATGCTATGGTGGAAGTAAAACTCTCCTGTTAGTGATTCCGTAGTAAATTATGAGAGAAAAACCAGGAAAAATCCTCGTAATACTATCCCGATATGATAAGTATTTGGACGTGGATTTAGTTTTCTTTCAATAAACACTAAATTTTGATTTTATATGTTTGTTATTTAAAAAACATAAATGATGTATCTATCTTCTATACGTTACTGACTTACTAATACTGATATTCTCGTTTTAATAACTTCCTCTTTTAATACGGGTTACCAGATTTGCGACACAATTGGTATTATTTAGCATAATTAGAGCCGCTTCTTTGATTTTTCTCTTTTTACCATCCGTTTCTCTTAGGACTATATTTGAATCATTCCATTGGACCCTATGTTCATTATCCCATGTGTGTTTACATATTTGAGATCTATCAACTTCTCAATTTTATATATATATATATAAATATATATATATATATATATATATATATATATATATATATATATATATATATATATATATATATATCATCATCATCATGGCTTATCCACTCCTGGCGGAGTGTTTGCCGCCCTTTTGGGCTCTCTGATTCATTTATTGCGGAGAATCAGTCCGCTGTTGTTCTTTTTATTATCATAGCAGCGTGTGTGACTTGGCCCTGTCTACAATTTTCCTCCATTCTTTCCGATACTTACAGCGCTCCTTCCAATTGTAGATTCTCAGCTTCTTTAGGTCTCCTAAGACTTGGTCTCTCCATCTTGTTTTGGGTCTCCCCTTTGGTCTCTTTGTTGTTGGTCTCCATCCAGTTATTCGCTTTAGCGTAGAGTCTAGGTTAGCTCTTTCTGTGTGCCCCAGCCACCTGAGCCTTTGCGTCTTAACGAACTTGATTATGTCTTCACCCTCGATGACTTCTTTAATTTCTTCATTGGTTAATCTTCTAAATTCGCCTACACTTATCCTCACTGGCCCCATTATTCGTCGAATTATCTTTCTCTCTAAGATTTCTAACCTCATTTCATCTTTTTGTGTTAGGCACATCGTCTCTGCACCATAGGTGATCACTGGCCTGATTGTAGTCTTGTAAATTTTTAATTTGGTTTTCTTACTAATTTGTTTTTCTTTCAGGAATTTTTGGTAGTTCCAGTAGGTTTTATTACCCAGTAGGATGCGTTCATTTATTTCATCCGTTCTATCATTTCTGTCATTCACCATCACTCCCAGGTATTTAAAACGGTGTACTCTTTCAAATGTATATGCACCAAGCTTAATTTCTTTCTCTATGTTCGTATTCTCTCTTGAACACTTGAGGTATTTTGTTTTGCTTTGGTTTATTACTAGCCCTCTCTTCTTTGCTTCTTTATCTAGTATTAATATTATGTTCTGCATGGTTTTTAAATCTCTAGTAACCAGTGCAATATCATCTGCATACGAAATCAGTTGGGCTGAAGATTCGATAATCGTTCCCATAATTTTGGCTGCTCTTACTGCGCCCTTTATGGCAATATTAAATAATGTTGTTGACAGGGAGTCTCCCTGTCTGACACCTACCTCCATTTGTACTTCATCTGACGGGCCTTCCTTTGTTAAGATTCGTGCCTTGGATTCCTTCATCGTCATTTTCGTGAGACTTATTAATTTTTCTTGGATGCCTAATTGATTCATATCCTTAATTAGCTCCTCCCTTATTACACTGTTAAAAGCTTGCTTGTAGTCAATAAACAGTATATGTAGATCTATTCCGTGATCGTAACTTTTTTCGACTATTTGCGTTACAATTTGTATTGCATCTATTGTTGACTTACCTTCTCTGAATCCATGTTGGTATTCACCTATTTTTGTTTTAGTTTCTTTTTCTATTCTTTGTCTGATCAAATTAGTTAATATTTTGTACATTGTATTTAATAACGTGATTCCCCTGTAGTTAGTGCATTTCGTCTTGTCACCTTTTTTAGGGATTGGTGTTATCAGACCACAATTCCAGTCGTTCGGCATGCTTTCTTCTTCCCAAATTCGTTCTATTAGGTTGTGGATTCTGTGGGCTAGTTCCTCTCCCCCATTCTTAAAGAACTCATTTATAATATCGTCTGGTCCTGCTGCTTTCCTTGTCTTTAATCTGTTTATAGTCGCCAATAGTTCGCTGTATGAGGGAGGCTCTGATTGTTCTCCATTCCTATTTTCTGTTTGTTCTTCGCCACTCTATCTATTTTGAAGACGTTTCGCTTTCGTATCCTGAAAGCATCATCAGTTCATTCTAAAAAGTATAATATAAGAACCACACAATCATGGAAAAGATGTTACAGGTGTTACCTTAAAAAGACATGTAGCAGTCAAAGATGTTAACAAGCTTATGAATTAAACTTGAATAAATGGACATTATAAAGTAGAAATGTATAAACATTTAATTTACTAACAACATTTAGTGACTTATTAAAAAATTAGCACAGTAAGTGACCATGTGGTCCGAAGTATAAAAAATATATTAAATTATAACTTAAATGATGCAAAGAACTTTAACAGAAGAGTTTAATGTCATCATAACATGTGTTTGTGTTTTTAAAGACGAATTACATGCTGTGATTTTTTATTACGGGTAATCTCAAGTTAAAGTTGATTTCCTGTAATCGAATAAACTAACTATTGTTGACAATATTGGTAATATCATTTTAAAATCGTCTACTTTCGTCTATTTTAAAGTCGTCATTAAGTTCCAAATATATTTTATGTATTTGTGTACTGAAAAACGTGATAATATCATTCACCTTTATGTAAAGGCCAACAGTTCTTTTATTCTTTATGGCCGGTATTGACAGGTTTTACTGCATATATATTTTTTCTATATTACTGTCAATTATTACATTCCGTATCGTTCCAGGTCATTGGGCTGAATTGTGCCAGACTGGATTAAAGCAGAGTCCCATAGCCCTCTCAAAATCGATAGCAGAAGGAGCTGATTTTTCTCCATTTAGTTTATTTGGTTACGGAAGAGAAGCAGCCATTTTAGTAAAAAATAACGGCCATTCAGGTAAGGATGACAATATTTATTTCGCGCGTGTAACATTTTGTAACATTTCATAATACAAAATTAACATTTACTTTTTGAGAGACAAATTGAAACGGATTCTTCATTTATTTGTGCTTGATATTTCCCTATTTAATATCACTACATCGTTTTTTTTTTTAATTTTTTTTACTGTTTGCATTAGTGGGATTACACATTAGCATGCTCTATATTATTTACGCGACTAATAATTTTTTTTTCAAACTTCACAAAAGTATTGATTTTTGTGACGTGATTGGCAATATAAAAATGTTACTTTTACGCCTTGACATAAAAGTGAAGGGCTTTTACCCCTAGGCACAAAAGTGTAAAAGTAAAAAGCTCAAAAGCTTCCGCAGTGGACTTGCTAGCAACAATTTTTCGGTTACAGTCTTTACAGTACACAAAATATCTGGAACAATACGCGATGCCGGGACATTTTCGGAATCAGACATATTAACGATAATTTTTTTTTGTCATTTATTATAAAAATTATGAAAATTATCGAATAGTACCATAGAACATTATATCGTCGAGAGGCTCACATTCCAGAGGTGGAAATCCCAGCCATACAAAGTCAAGGATCAGAAGAATTTCCAGATATAACCGAAGAGGAAATTGAATCAGTGTTGAAAGGTATGAAGAACAGCAAATCACCTGGAGAAGATGGCATTGTAAGCGAAATGCTAAAATTAGGAGGCGAATGTGTCATCAAATCTTTAAAAACCCTTTATAATGCCTGCATCTTTGAAGGAGTTACACCAGAAAAATGGACTAGTGCCATTATGATACTATTGCACAAAAAAGAATATATGTAACAGAAGTTGAAAACATACCTATCAGCTTATTATCTCATTTATATAAGCTCGTTATCAGAATAATTACTAACAGACTGGAACCTAAGCTGGATTTCCACCAACCATTAGAGCAGGCCGGCTTTAGGAGTGGTTTTGGAATGAATGACCATCTACAAGTAATAAAATCCTTAATAGAGAAAGTAACAGAATACAACAAGCCATTGATATTAATATTTGTAGACTTTGAGAAAGCGTTTGACTCAGTTCAGCATAGCTCTATGTTAAGAGTTCTTACAGAGTGCAGTATTGATCATAGGTACACAACTCTTCTTCGGAATATATATGTTAGATCAGTAATCACGTATTTGACTTTTTAAAAAAGAACTTCATTTTTTAAAAATTAAATATTAAATAATAGTACAAAATTAATTTAAAATAACTACAATAACTGGACTGGTCAAAGTTGCAGCTAAGAGTAGCTCCGGCATCTGCAAATGGAAATTTATAGGTTTGGTATGAAGTGTTGAAACGCTGTTTCCATGAATATTGGCCAATGGTTCGTACAAAGTTCTTCTACTGCGTGCTCAGCGGTTTCTATGGGAATGGGATGATAAAATCCGAAGTCTGTGAACTTAAGCTAGTTCAAGGCTAATATTTTCTCATATAACATATATAATAGCGCAATAGCTGTAGTTAGAATGCATTATGGCAACACAAATACATTTCCCTTCGAGAGGGGTATTAGGCAAGGAGATACCATCTCTCCTAAGCTATTCACCGCTTTGTAGCAGAGTGCTATGAGAAACAATAATTGGGAGAATATTGAAGTCAACCTGAATGGAGAGTTTCTGAACAACCTGAGACTTGCAGACGATATAGTTTTTATTGCAGACCGGATAGATCATGCCTGCCAGCTTCTTCAAGATCTTCAGAGCTCGTGTACACGAGTTGGATTTTCCAAAACACAATATATGACCAATCTTGTACTGGGGAAAAATATCTCAACTAACGGCACGCAAATTGAACAGGTGTATAGCTATAAATACCTGGGCCACGAGATTAAATTAGGAAGAGATAATCAAACAACAGAGCAAAACAATAGAATAGGACTGGCATGGGCGGCTTACGGAAAACTGAGAGAAGCCTTTAGATCAGATACTACCATGTGCTTGAAAAGGAAAGTCTTTTATCAATGTGTACTCCTAGTTCTAACGTATGGAACAGAAACATTGACCCTTACCAAAAAAGTAATCAATAAAATACAAGTGGCACATAGGGCGATGGAGAGGTCCATGCTGAATATATCCCTCAGAGACAGAGTATCAAATACAATAGTTAGGAGAAAAACTGATGTTACTGACGCAGTTCAAAGGATTACAACATTGAAATGGAACTGGGCGGGGCATGTTGCCAGATTAAAAGATGGACCAAGAAAATTCTGGAATGAAGACCTAGACACGATGCTTATCGTAGTCGAGGACGTCCTCCAATAAGGTCGTCAGATGACATCAAGCGCGTTCACCACTGGATTCAGGGTGCTCAAGATAGAATGCATTGGAATTATTTACGGGAGGCCTATGTCCAGCGGTGCACTCAAAACGGCTGATAATGATGATGATGACTAGTAGAAGTAACCATAGTAAGATAAAAATTATTTGCGACGTTTGAACAAAAAAAACAGTATGTTCTATTCGGAGTAAAAATGACTTTTAATCATTAATCATTTTAATCATTTGTACTCCCAATAAAAGAATATACTTTTATTTATGCAGGGTGAGTTCTGGAAAACTTTACATTTTTCTACCTCGTATGGAGCTCCTTAAAAAATTTCACTTTGTATATGGTTTAAAAAAAATTTAATACGGCTTTTACAAATAATACAAATAGATAACAAAAATGGCGTATTTATTTTTATTTCCACGATTATTAAGTTTTTAATAAAAAAATTCAAGTATAAATTAAAATTTTTAGCAAATTGAACCACATATTTCAAAAATATATTTTTTCTTGTACAAGTAATAATTAACTAATAATTAACTTACTTATTGGTCTGATAAATAACCCTTTCTAAAATGAAGACAATGTTTATCCAGAAAATTCTTTTATATTACTCAAGGCAGTCTCCTATTTCCTTCTTTATCCCGTTCGAACAATGTAAATCTAGAAGCTCTGTAAAATACTTATTTGTTTCGTCAATTAGCTCTATATTCGAGGTGAATTAGTCATTTACGAGCAATCTCTTCAAATCTGGGAGCACACAATAATCAGGGGGCCGCATCATGAGACAAAATGCTAATCGATGCCCAACTTATGAATTTTTGCAGTTCTCATAAGGCTCTTGTGAGCCAGTGCATTTTTTGAAGGAACACCATTTTTTCTTCTGTATATGAGGCCGTTTTTCGCGGAGCTCCTAGAGTCTATACAAATAAAAACATAATGAAATAAATGATAAAAAAGATGTCAAAAATGTAAACAAGATATATTTTAATTTAATTTAAAAGCATACAAAAAGATAATCTCAGAACGCCTATGATGCTAAAATAACTGATTGTTTAAATGATAATCCAAAATCAATAAACAAAATATTAAGTTTTAAAATACATTTTACATGTAGTGACTTAGTGGGTCTGTCTTATGCTTTTATTGTTATTTTAATTGTGACGTTTAATGTATACTTATTAGCAGCGAACTTTTACATGCTTCATCATCATCATCTTTCTCGACAATCCTCTGTGGATCTTGGCCTACTCTAAGATTCGTCGCCATTCTGTTCGGTTTTTGGCAATATGTTGCCATCTTCTGATTTTTAATATTCGTAAGTCGGTTTCCACTCCATCTAACCACCTAATTCGCGGTCGGCCTTTGCTTCTTTTTCCTACAGGTATTCCTGTGGTTAGCTTTTTAGCAATCGTATTTTCTGGCATTTGTATTATGTGTCCAAGACTATGTTTTACATGCTTGGTAAGTCTAAAGTTTTTCTTTTAAACCTTATAATGTCTTTGATAAAATGTTTTTTAGTCAATATTATTTCTTGAAAAAGGCATGGATTTCCTGCCGAAGCATTGAAAAAAGTAAATAAAAATGTCTTAATAGCATGACTATTTTTTATGAATCTAAGCCCATGAAAGTCTACTAAATATATATATATATATATTATATATATATATATATATATATATATATATATAAAGGGTCAAGAACTAAACTCAAACTATTTCTGTTTTATAGTCGTGTCCAACTTTCACAGCCATACAGCAAAACAGAGAAAACGTAACATCTGATCATTCGAATTTTGAGCTCTAGACTAAGGTTTAATCTTATAAAAAATGTTTTCATGTTCATGAGTGTTTTTTTCGCTTGTTCGATTCTTTATAGGATTTATTTTTTTATGTTATATTGGTTGTTGATATTTGCTCCCAAATATTTTATGGAAGTTACCTATTCTATTATTTGTCGCGTGCTGTACAAATGTACGTTTGTTGGTATGTTTAAAAATACTGTAATTGTAGTTTTGGAAACATTTAGATGTAAACCGAACAGTTCACTATAATTAACTACCGCGTTTATTATATTTTGTAATTCTTGTGCGTCGCTTGCTATTAGGTATCATCAGCGTACCTGAGGTTGTTTATGCTGGTTCCGTTAATCTTGATTCCACCTTGGACCTCGTCTAATGCTTTTCTGAATAGATATTCGAAATATAGATTGAATAATAGTGGTGATGAGACGTAACAGTGTCGCACTCCTCGTTAAATTCGTGTATTTTCGGGTGTTGTGTGCTCTATTTAAATTGTTGCCGTTTGGTGCCAATATAGTTCTGAGATAATTCTTAAGTCGTGTTCGTCAGTTCTAGTTATTCTCAGAATTTCGATCTTCTTTTGATAGTTAACGCAGTCAAATGCTTTTCGATAATCAATAAAACATTCACATTCATCTACATTCAGGTCTATGCGTCGCTGAGTCCAACCCAAAGGCATTGGACTTTTTTTTGGAATATTACCAATGTTGATTTTAGCCAGTCTGATAGTAGGTGAAGTTGAACGGGTTCTTAATTACTCGTAAGAATGCGATAAAAAAGAACCATTAGACTTAGTTTTCTATTATATATTTTTTATTCATATCATTTTGAACGAATTTATCATTTTCTTAATATTATTTCTATTTTATTATTAATTTATTATCGACCTTTCCGCCACCACAAAACTTATTACTATTAATTATCTTTCTTGGTAATTCTTGGTAAGATAAATTTGTTGGAATTTTATCTTATCAAGAAACTAATTTTTAATTTAGACACTTGGTATCTTGGAAACTAATAATTTTCATATGAGTTTTCCAGCCTCGAAATCGAAAGTGTGTATTTTCGCTTTTTTGAGATTTTAAATTGTATATAACTTGAAAACTATCTGCTTGAAAACTAGAGAAAAATGACAACAGACTTTTTTTTGTTTTAAAATAGCCCAAGCAATCTAAAAAAATGTTTCTCAGTGCAATAACTGGTTATTTTTTAAATTTACAAGGAAGATTCCTGTAGTTGGCTGTATACCATATTCGCTCCGTGCGTGACTGACGCGACACCTACCGCCTTCATCTGACAGTTTTGGACCTCCCAATTTTCAGGTGAAACATATGACATATGTTTAACATTACTAAATACATGCGAAATTGACAATTATTAATAATTGGTTTTTTAATTATATGTTTTCAGTTTATGTACAAAATAAATGTAGTATTGAAAACTGGGTTTCTCAAAATTCATCATAATATATTTTGAACCCCAAACGGAAAAGAAAGGGAAAGATCTAGTACTGGTAAATCAAGTTTTTCACGTAAAAGAGCATATAATTAAAAACAATAATAGTAAAAGTTATGATATAAAAGCTAAAGTCATCAGGCACTCTGCAGTTAGCTTGAAGCCTTAAGAAATATCATTTAAGGTAAATTATTTAAATTTTTCTTATTTCAATTGCATAAAAACGAAATTATGTGATATTTACTTATTCATATTAATAGCACGAATCCATTTTTTTCTTTTCTCTAATTTACTTCTATGTATACCTATATAAACTACACTCACTATTTTTGCTAATAGTGGCACAATTAAATACGCAACATAAATTTGCACACACAAAATTTTTATAAAGTTTCATAAAATACAGTTTCATAAAATTTATGCGTAAAAAGATAGGTCCAATTTTGTCATATTTCGCCGCTACGCACGCTGGCATCGTTTCAAGGTACCCCTACCATGATCAGGCACGAAGCGAATACCTATCACAAAAATTTTATTTAAAAATTTCTTTATAAAAGCTAAAATAAAGGTATAATACAAAATTAATATACCTTTTATAAAGAAATGTTAATTTTTGAAGTTTGTTTAAAAAAATTGTTTAAACAATTTCTGCCAAAAATTTTGTCCCGTAAGCTTCTAATTTGTTTAAAAGGGACATTTTTAATTAGGAATCCGTAAAGAAACCGAATCAGGAACATTTTTTCTACGCGATGGTCCTCACAACCTGGACTATAATACTTTTAAAGCCATTTAGAACCCTTTTTTTCATACGACATTTTGTTTTTGTTGATAATTAATGTCAATATTAACAAAATATATCAACGCCGTACAGAAATTTTTGATCCCATTTATCAGAGGGAAAGCAATTTTACACTCATAAGCACATGTACCGGAAAAATGTACAGCATATCCAAAAATGTTATTATTTCATGCAACTACATTTAAATCAGTGAGTTTTATATTGGCTTAAATGACCTTATTTGGACTACTTAAAAATCAAGGGTTGCGCCCTAGATTTCCCACCCCTGTATCACGCGATATGTACGGCACTCCATAAAAAGTAATCTAAATAACGATCCGAAACTATGTGTATGAATGCTGTACTGTATCAAATTACAGAAAATGGTAAAATATTGTCTACTGGTTTGGCTACTGGTACCAATATTTTTGTACGGCATTACGACATGTTTGACCAAAATACCCCCCACCCCTCTGAGTGGTAAGTCTAGGTACCTTACCTGTGTAGCCACCTCTACCTATAAAAATTGACCATATAGTTTCTAAAGTTATTATTGCATATTGTATTAAAACATAATGATGGTATTAGATTTTTATTTCGATACAGGGCACCCGCAAGCCGCTTAAATGTATTTTAACCTCTTTAGGTCTTATCAGAACGACATATGCAGAATTTTTACCGTGATGAACGGCATGTGTGAATGCATATTGTTGATTCTATTGTCGACTAATTCATTAATCTGTCTGCTTTGCAAGTTTTAGAAAGCACAGTGGTAAAAAATCTTAGGATTCCTAGTTTTTTGGTTTAAATATGATTCATGCTGAGTCAAACGGTCCCTTAAAAATGCTTTATGGGCTTGTAGACTATTATATTAGGATTTTTTTATTGGCTCTTGTTTTCTTCAACTTTCACTTTGAATGTATCTTTCAAAAAGAAAATTTCACTTTATTCTTTTTTTTTGTCAGAAAAGTGAAAGTTGAAAAAATAGGCGTTTTTAAATACAATGTGGAGACATTTATACTCTATTTTTTGCAACTATTTTAATAAACATCTTATTATCTCATTTTAAACATTTATTGACTTATTGATTTATTTCTGAGGCATCCATATGTCACAAAGTACTTGTATGTCTAATTAAGTTTTGGAAAAGAATTATTTATTTTATTTTATTAATTAACCTTATTTTTCTATTATTCCTAAAATAAAAGAAAAAAAATAATATGAAATTTATTTTATATTTCAGCGGAAGTTCGGCTGAAAGTACGTGATCCAATACCAGAAATAAGTGGAGGGGGGCTGCCAGATGTTTTTCAATTGGACCATCTTCACTTTCATTGGAAATCGGAACATACTATCGATCGCTACAGGTGATATATAATAATACCTATATATATATATATATATATATATATATATATATATATATATATAAGAGTAAGAAAAAAGAAGTACTTGTGACTCGTTTGGAAAAAATATAACACTGTTTTTGATGGGTTGGAGTCAATAAAAGGGGCTATTTGTTGACTATTTTTTACTCGAGCTTTCAATTGTGATTACAATTTTTATCAAGAGCTTCTAAAAAATACAAAATGTCTTACAAAGTTGAACTAGAAATAAAAAATTTTTTGTTAACTCACCAAATAAAATTAGTTTTTTATATAAAACTACTGCTTACATAATAAATACAAAAAATATTAATAAAAAAATGTCTTATTCTAAAAAATGTTTCTCTGAAAAATTTAGATGAAGTTTCTTAAGAAAAAAAAAATTGAAATTATAAACAAATATAGAATAGCTACAACCAGCCTAAAACGTCATAAATACTAACTTAAAAATTTTTATTTTTGACATATTGTCAAAAATAAAATTTTGTTTAAAAAATTCTTCTTTGTTTAGTAACAAAAAAGAAGAAGATTTATTCACCATTGATAGATGCCCGGAAAAATGTAACAAATACATGGAAAATTCAAAATGTGATATTTTACTGACTGCATAAATTAAATAGAAATTATATAATTATAAATTTTGCTTAAATTTTGAATTTCTGACCTTTTGTTTAAATTATTATCACTTTTGCTAATACAAACCATTTCCAAAAAAGTTCTTTTAAATTTATTACTTTCATTACATAAAATTTTAATATTATCAAAATATTATTATAGACCATATTATGGATTTTGATAATATTAAAATTTTATGTAATGAAAGTAATAAATTTAAAAGAACTTTTTTGGAAATGGTTTGTATTAGCAAAAGTGATAATAATTTAAACAAAAGGTCAGAAATTCAAAATTTAAGCAAAATTTATAATTATATAATTTCTATTTAATTTATGCAGTCAGTAAAATATCACATTTTGAATTTTCCATGTATTTGTTACATTTTTCCGGGCATCTATCAATGGTGAATAAATCTTCTTCTTTTTTGTTACTAAACAAAGAAGAATTTTTTAAACAAAATTTTATTTTTGACAATATGTCAAAAATAAAAATTTTTAAGTTAGTATTTATGACGTTTTAGGCTGGTTGTAGCTATTCTATATTTGTTTATAATTTCAATTTTTTTTTTCTTAAGAAACTTCATCTAAATTTTTCAGAGAAACATTTTTTAGAATAAGACATTTTTTTATTAATATTTTTTGTATTTATTATGTAAGCAGTAGTTTTATATAAAAAACTAATTTTATTTGGTGAGTTAACAAAAAATTTTTTATTTCTAGTTCAACTTTGTAAGACATTTTGTATTTTTTAGAAGCTCTTGATAAAAATTGTAATCACAATTGAAAGCTCGAGTAAAAAATAGTCAACAAATAGCCCCTTTTATTGACTCCAACCCATCAAAAACAGTGTTATATATATATATAATATATATATATATATATATATATATATATATATATATATATATATATATATATATATATATATATATATATATACAAACAAGATAGTTTATTAGGGTTGCAGTCAGAATATTGGCCAGGATGTTAAAAAAACACTCTTTTGACTTTTTGTCGAGCTTTCGGAATGGTTTTATTCCTTTTTCAAGACATAGTCGTTGAGATTATTTTTGTAAGCATTGAACACTCAACATTTATAACACACATTAAAATATACAATTATGGACATAATACATCATAAAATTTTTAAAATTTGTTGTAAAAATAGTAAAACTTGATAGATGGCATGTTTTACTGGTGTATATTAACTCATACAGAGAATGGAAAGAAAAAACAGTGTAATTAATATGTAATTAGGTGTAATTGATGTTATCTTTCTTTAGGTACAAGAAATACTAGAGGCCCTTTTTAGGTGACTATACTTTTTAAACCTGTAAAAAAGGGCCTCTAGTATTTCTTGTACCTAAAGAAAGATAACATCAATTACACCTAATTACATATTAATTACACTGTTTTTTCTTTCCATTCTCTGTATGAGTTAATATACACCAGTAAAAACATGCCATCTATCAAGTTTTACTATTTTTACAACAAATTTTAAAAATTTTATGATGTATTATGTCCATAATTGTATATTTTAATGTGTGGTATAAATGTTGAGTGTCAATGCTTACAAAAATAATCTCAACGACTGGTAAGTTACACTGAAGAATTGTGATATTTTTAAATATTTACATAATTGTCTTTTACAGTGTCTTGAAAAAGGAATAAAACCATTCCGAAAG
The DNA here is from genome assembly GCA_918026665.1 of Diabrotica balteata. Lineage (NCBI taxonomy): Eukaryota > Metazoa > Arthropoda > Insecta > Coleoptera > Chrysomelidae > Diabrotica > Diabrotica balteata. The sequence goes on along the minus strand of OU898276.1, from coordinate 104,562,492 downwards.
CTCGACAAAAAGTCAAAAGAGTGTTTTTTTTTTAACATCCCGGCCAATATTCTGACTGCAACCCTAATAAACTATCTTGTTTGTTTATATCGACAGTCACTAATATCCAGTATTTCTTTATATATATAATATATATATATATATATATATATATATGTATATATATATATATATATATATATATATATATATATATATATATGTATATATAAATATATATATATATATATATATATATATATATATAAGTATATATATATATATATATATATATATATATATAATATATATATATATATATATATATATGTATACAAGAAATACTGGATATTAGTGACTGTCGATATAAACAAACAACACAGTTTATTTGGGTTGCAGTCAGTTTATTAAAATAAACATTATAGAAGTCTTCAGGGACTTTCAGCTCTAGGTAATAATATATTGTTTCATTCTGCGTTTAAGTTTTTTAAAAATATTTATTAGTTTTCTCAGGATTCGAAAAAAATTAATGCATTTAAAAAGTATTGGCCCGAAATTTTGCGCCTACGCTCTTAACAATGAAAACGTCAACGAGTTACAACTTCCCACCTCTACTACTCGTTACCCTACTTTGATTCGGTGCTTTGACCAGACAGACGTTGCCAAATAATAATTGTGTATGAAGATTTTTTAATGTAACGTTATTGTATGCAATTGTATGCATTATTTCATATTGGGAATAAAGCACAATGTGACTTTAAAATAAGCTTATTTTGATATTTAGATTTTTAATTCGGAAATCGTACTTAAAAACGAAACATTAATCAATTTTATTAAACTGTTGTAACTCGTTGACGTTTTTATCGTTAAGAGCGTAGGCGCAAAATTTCGGGCAAATGCTTTTGAATGCTTTCATTTTTTTCGAATCCTAAGAAAACTAATGAATATTTCGGAAAAATTTAAAAGCACAATGAAACAATACATTATTGTGGAGAGCCTAAAGTCCCTAATACTTCTATAATGTTTATTTTAATAAGTTACAGGGGTGAAAAAAAAAAACAGAAAATTTAGTGTGATTTTTAATTTCAATTATCTCTTTCAAAAAACTTTTTGTTTATTCTAAAGGACTTTCGGCCCTCGGTAATAATGTAATCTTTCATTTTGCATTTAAATTATTAACAAAATATTTGTTAGTTTTTTTCAGTATTCCAAAAAAGAATGAATGCATTTAAAAAGCATTGGCCTGAAATTTTCCGTCTACGCTCTTAATGCAACTAAAGCAATTTTCGTAAACAAGTAACTATGATTGTTTAAAAGTAGTTTTAAAAGAGAGTACCTACATAAACAAATATAATGGCTATTATCGTTTATGTGTATATTTATTGAAGTGAAAGAAACTAATGATATATTTATTATAACTTGAAAAATAAAAAAAAACAATACAAATAGTAAATCGTACTTACATTTACATTACAAGTTATTATTTAATCGCGAATCTTGTAAATTGATATTTAAAAACATACGTTTTTCTACTTTACTTCTTGTTAACCGTTTCCTTTTTTATTTAAAATTAAACCAGATTTTGAACATGTGTTCACATTTACAATACTTTATGAATATAGTGGTTAAATTAGGATATACATGGCGATAGTTTTTCCACTGTTGTAATGGACTCTCGATATAGGTGTACGTTTAGATGAGTCATCTCCAATTAATTGATCAAAAATACACCATGGACTTAAGTCATCTTTATCAGTTTCTTTTTCTTGTACTGGTTGATTTTCAATAGTACAATCTTCTTGTTCTTTAAATATAGAAGTAACCAGCTTCTTAACTCTCTCATTTGTTTTTTTAGCTTCATTTTTATCAGATAAACCCTTCACTTTAAATCGTGAATCCATAAATGTACATAATGACAATGTGCTACTCTGTTCTATTCCTCTAAATCTTTTTGCTAAACCCGATATCAGTAATTGTACCACGTCGGATACTATGGATGCAAGGTTACCGTTTGCTAAAATTTTATTGCAATATTCTTGCAGACAGCGTACCATAACAATCACTGAACTACCCTTCAAGTATTTTTTGGCCACTCATTGTACTTGTTATTTCTTTAAACGGCCGTAAAATTTGGGAAAGTTGAGAACAAATAATCCAGTGTTCTTTATTTAGATTTGGTCTAAGTCTGTATTAACTAATACCAATGATAAACGGATTGCCTCTTCTAACTCGGTCATTCTTTTTAACATGTAATAGTTGAAGTTCTATCTAGTTTTCACGTCTCGGATTGGCCGTTTGGGAACTTTGTCATGTTGTAATTGATACTTTAAAAGCCTTTCTGAAGATAAGGTACTTTTTTTGAAATGTGTTTTTTTGCCGAATTGTCGAAAAAAGGACTTTTTATTTTATCTATTTGTACACGACATCATTTAAGTGCGTCCTTTACCAATAAATTTAACGTATGAGCAAAACAATTAAATGTTTTCATTCCAAAACATTTTTAATAGCTTTGACCATATTTGAGGCATTATCAGTTACTACAAATCTACTTTTCCTTTTAGACCCCACTGATTTCACTAATTTCAGAAGCGATGTTTTCTGAATTATGGTTTCCAGAAAATGGCAGCAGTCTAATAAAACCGTTTTAAATTCTAAATTTTCTATTAAATATTGTCGTGTTAATGCGATGTAACTCTCAGTTACTCCATATGTCCAGAGGTCAGTAGTAATACAGATATTTTCTACTTCTTTAACAACTTCTGATCTAATAATTTGCTCAGTTTTGATATAACATTCCTGAAGTAATGAACCTAACAAAATTTTTCTTGTTGGCGGTTTACATCCGGGAATCCACCCTGCAAACTTTTTAAAAGCTCGTTCTTCAACCATGGAAAACGGATGAAATGAGTATTTGCATAAAGTAAATCTTGAAAATCAACCAGTACAAGAAAAAAAAAACTAATAAAGATGACTTAAGTCCATGGTGTATTTTTGATGAATTAATTGGACATAACTCATCTAAACATACACCTGTATTGAGAGATATAAAAGTAGTCGACGATGTATTTGTCTGATGATATATTACCCACAAAAAATTTCGAACCTAGATTGGAACTGTCCATTACCGTGGTGAAAAATCATCGCCATGTATATGCTAACTTAACCACTATATTCATAAAATATTGTAGTATTGTAAAAAAATTTTCCTTGTGAACACATGTCAATTTAGACGATTCGCGATTTAATAATGTGTAATGTAAATGTAAGTACTATTTACTATTTCTATTATTTAATTTATTTTTCAAGTTATAATAAATATATCCTTCGTTAGTTGCTTTCACTTCAATACTTATACACATAAACGATAATAGTCAATATGTTTGTGTACTCACTAATTTGAATACAGATAAATAATCAACTAAAACTTAGTTGCTGTTTACGAAAAACGGTTCCGATAAAAATTAAAAAAAACTAGAGGACCCACCATTAGTTTCTTAGCTATATTAGGATCGAAACCAGAGAATATGTAAAATATCTCTGATCGGAACTAATCGTCTCACTAATGGGCAATGGGCGTCAATAAGATTTATGGAGGGGAGATCAAGGGGAAATATAGTTATCTTTGTCTATTCGCTGAAAATATGATTTTATATCTGTGTTAGATATCCTGTTAAATTTTACCATACCGACAATAAACTTTTACCTACACTATATATATATATATATATACATATATATATATATATATATATATATATATATATATATATATATATATATATATATATCTATACAGACCTCATAATATATTGTTTCACTTTCTTTTTTTTTATTTTAGATTTCCTTTGGAATTGCATCTTGTTCACTATGCTAAAAGGTGGGGTAATTTTCAAGAAGGAGAAAAGCATCCTGGTGGGATAGCTGTGTTTGCTGTTTTATTTGATGTAAGTTATTTGGGGTAGCCGTCTTTTCATTCCCTGTTTTTTGAAATAATTATAAAATTGTAGTTGTATTTATTAGGAGGCATTAATTATTGAGAATTAATCTTTATTAGAAAATTGTTTTTATAATAAGTCAATATTTTAGAATGAAAACTTGTCATGTTGTACTTCTTTATATCATATGTAATAAAAAAAGATCTTAATATTAAACCATGTAAAAGGCAATACTAAACAGAACAAAAAATTGAACATTCATATTAGTACAATGGCGATCACAAGAATTGTTAAAATAGCAAGGTACAAATGACCAAGTGGTAGAAGTGTCGGCCGACCGGGCAAGAGATGATGTGATAATTTTCCATGAAGGCAACCACCCGTCGATTAACAAGCACAATTACTTACAAAAAAAAAAAAGAAAAATAATATAAAATATTAAATCTTAAAGACAAATAGATTAGAAGAAAAAATAACAGAAAACAGAACAACGGATATTGACAATGGAAGTCACAGGAAGACACAGGAATGAAAAAAATAAAGTGTGTATATTAACAGCATTAGCACAAGAACTTTGAACACAAAAGATTAAAATATAGAAAAAAACACCAGTATACATACAGTTTACATATACCTACAAGATATATCGAAGTACACATGATGTAAGGAGCATAGTGAATTCATCGACACAACAGAAGAACACCGAGGAAGATTTACAAAGAATATTAAACACAAATTCTTGTCATACAGTCAGAAAGGAATGTGATAACTATTACGTTCAATTAACCCTTTGGTTCCTAAAACCTTTTAAAATCAAAGATTAAGATAAAAGAAAAGAATAAGATAAAGAAAGAAAGATATTGAGTCAGCAGCACAAGATGAAATAGGAACAGAAACTTGTACACGAAAAAATTACTGGTTTGACGATGAATGCAAAGACGCAACACAGAAAAAAAATAAAGCTTATGCAAAAATGCTTACCCGCCGGACTAGAACAAGTGTAGAGAATTACCAGACAAAGAGAAGAGAAGAAAAGAAAATACACAGAATGAAGAAACGAAACCACTTAAAAAAGGAACTTCAATATATAGAAAACCTCAACAGAGAGAAAGAATTCAGAACATTCTATAAGAAAGTTAACATCACCAGAAGAGAATTCAAGGCAAACACAAATCAATGTAGAAGTTTGAATGGCGATCTATTAACAACAAGAACAGACGTACTAAATCGGTGGACGGAATATTTTAACCAAATACTTAATATAGAGGAAGAAGAAAACCCAGAAGACGAAAGCTGTGAGGTAAGCGGAGCAGACGAGAGGGAGGAGAACCCACCAACGATCCTGGAAGTTAAAGACGCTGTCAATAAACTAGCCAGAAACAAATCACCCGGAATAGATAATCTTCCAGCGGAATTATATAAAGAAGGTGGCCACGATATCACAATAGCGCTACAGCAGCTTATAAAAGAAATATGGATACAGAAGTCCCTCTCCTGTGATTGGAATATTGGAATACTTTGCACCATACACAAAAAGGGAGATATCTTTGAATGCTCTAACTATCGAGGAATTACGCTCCTAAATGCAGCGTATAAAATATTCTCCAATATACTATGCCATCGTATGGCACCGTATGCAGAGCAAATAATAGGACAATACCAGGCTGGTTTCAGAGGTGGTAAATCAACAATTCATCAGATTTTAACCCTGAGACAAATTCTAGAGAAAACACTGGAATATGGTGTAGACACGCACCACATATTTATAGACTACAAGGCAGCCTACGACTCTGTAAATAGAAGAGAATTGTTTAGAGCAATGATGGACCTGGGAGTACCAAATCAGTTAAGTTTAACCAAACTAACCCTTGAAAAAGTTGAATGTAGAGTACGAATCCAGGGGGAACTCTCTGAACCTTTTAATACAAATAACGGGCTACGTCAGGGAGACTCACTCTCCTGTATACTATTCAATATAGCTCTGGAAAAAGTAATACGTACGTCACAAATCACAACTACCGGTTCAATATATAACAAATCTGTGCAAATCCTAGCATATGCTGATGATATCAATATTGTTGGGAGAACGGAAAACGCAGCACGAGAGGCGTATGCAGCACTAAAGGAAGCGGCTACAAAAATGGGTTTAATAATAAACATTAATAAAACGAAATACATGAAAGTAGGTTCGCAACCACAAATACGACGACCACTTGTTATAGAAAACGACGTCATCGAAGCAGTTAACGAATTTGTATACCTGGGAACGCTCGTCAATACTGAAAATGACATTACCGCAGAGATAAACCGCAGAATTTGCACGGCTAATAGATGCTATTTTGGGCTTAATCTCCTTTTTAAATCTACAGCTATATCAAGAAATACAAAAGTAAAACTCTACAAAACAATAATACGCCCAGTCCTAACATATGGTTCAGAAACCTGGACTTTAACAAAAAGCAATGAAAACATGTTAGGATATTTCGAAAGAAAAATACTGAGGCGAATCTATGGAGCGGTAAATGAAAATGGTGTCTGAAAAAGACGAGACAACTTCGAACTCTATAGAATATACCAGGAACCAGATATCGTAAAACACATTAAGATAGGACGTCTGAGGTGGGTAGGCCATGTAATGCGGATGGAGAAAACCGACCCAGCTAGAGAAACGCTCCTTGATAGACCTATTGGTCAAAGAAAAAGAGGAAGACCCAGAACAAGATTCCTAGATAACATAGACCAAGATATGAGAAATATGGAAATACGTGCTTGGCGAGGAAGGCGATGGATAGGACGACTGGAGAGAATCTTGGGAGCTAGGACCCACACAGGGTTGTAAAGCCAAAATGATGATGATGATGATTGAGATAAAAATGAAATAATCTTACCTATTGGGTTCCTTAAAGACAAAAAAGTGAAAAATATTAATTTTTTTACGTATTTTTATAATGGGCTATGGTTTCGACATGATACCACTGGAAAACTAGAGATTTTTTTAAGCAAATAAAAATCTGATAACTAAAAATAATACTATAAAACGTAGGTTACATTTTATGATACAATGAAAAACACTTCATCTCACACTCCCACCTGGTTCTGTGAGGATCCTTACTAGTGCCACAAAAAGCACGTCAGTGTCGTCACATAGACATTCAATGCATATTGTATATTTACAATACATATATCTATAAAATGCCACAAAATTCGGTGCACCAGTTCTTTAATTGAGGTCCATTTCATACAAAATTTTAGCATATCTGTTTTGTCAACATAGCCTATATGTTGGTTATATTCTTTGAGCATCGTTGAACAGGCCACGACTTGTGAATTTATGCTCTTGCTTGCGAGCTTGCGAGAAACAGTTGCTTCTTCTAAAGGGTTTTGATGATTTCCCAAAAAAATGTACTATTTTCCGATCTCTTAACTTTACAAAAACCAGTTCATCTTTGCTGACCCTCCAGTCCGATTGTCCTTGGATGTATAATTTTTTGTCAGATGCTAAGTCTTTTGGGACACCTTTTTGGTTAGTTCTAACAGTACCGCACAAATAATTACATTTTGTTTGAAGCGTTTTTTGTAAGGGTAAGCATGTTCATTCTCGTCAGGTTAAACCCAAACTTTATAACCCCTCTTGATGGGTTTGAGAGGCATAAATTGCTTTACACAACTGCGACCATTGAAATGAATCCTCGATTTGTCTATGAATTAATGTTTTTTGAAGGGCTAGATGAAGAACGGCGAGTCAAGACCAAGCATCACCAAATTATCTGTTAAATGCACGTTTCCTAGATGCCAAGCAAACCGATCTCTAGACACAGCTGAAATTATGTAGTGATCTCGTAATTCCACTCTAGATGAACCATTGGGGCACCATTTGTCTGTAGAAGTAATTTTGGAAGATGAAATAAGTGTTGGACATAGAATGTTTAATGAGAGATAAGTGGTGTTGCTGGATACAGTATTTAGTTTTCAGAATGTTTAGAGTTTCGTCTATAGGAATGTTTATAAAGAGTAAAGCGATACCTAAACTTGCTAGAACGTCTGACTGTGAGATAGGGTATTGTTTGCAAAGTTCGATAAAATGAAAAGAATTTTTTCCGAAAGATGAAGCATTTTCGGTGAGAGGTTGTAGGGTTTTGGCCAAATACTTGGCCAATGGTTGTGTAGGGGGCAGTTGTATGCACTAATAATGGGACGTAGAGGAATATCGAGTTTGTGAATTTTAGGTAGGCCATATATTGTTGGTGTTCTGGAAGACTTTTCACAAGGAATTAGAGATTGTTTAATGCCAACAGGAAGCAAGGTTTTATTGATAATGGCTTTTGTTGTTTTTATTAGATAGGTTGTTGGATTATTAGGAATTTGTCTGTAGTCTGAATTATTAATATGATTTGGGAGTTTGAACAATTGAAGAATAACTAGTTTTGAATTTGACTGAAGTTCTTTCAGGGCCTTTTTTCGGATTAGCTAATGATCGGAGTAGGGGGCTTTGAGTTCTAAGAACTCTAGCGATGTATTTTCTAGTTATTTCAGCATCTTGAGAAGGTAAACTGAAGATGGCTTCTTAAGTTTGATAGATGATTGTCTCAATTGGATGTGACTTGGGGCAACAAAGCAATTAAAACCTTTTGCAAAAGCTTGGCTGGTGATGGTCGAAATAGGGGAATAAAAAAGGTGCACCTTCTTTTCAGTGTAGTGAGTTTCACAAAAGTGTCCCATAATATAGGATGTTAAGCATTAAAGATTACGATATAGTGTTCGTAAAGCATTTGGAAGATAGAAGAAGAAGAAAAAGTATGGGTTATTGGAGTTTTAAAAATTTGAGAATAAATTTATGGTTTCGGTAGGCATTAATGAATATTAAATCACAAAGAAGACGATTTTTATGTAGCAGTAGATTGCTATATAATTTAGTGAGTAAAATTCCCTTAATAAAATATTAACGCCAACTTCCGCGCCAATCCTCGCGCCAATATCTACGTCAACCTCCACGTCAACCTCCACCCAAACCATGTCATCATCGACGGTATAAATGAACTCAGCTGTTACCAGTAGCAGTAATGCATTAAATAATGATCTCGGCGCTGTGATGGTGTCTACGAGATACCTTGTTCCAGTTGCCCACGTACATACATCGGACAGACAAACCGACGAATCCATAACGAACATTCTATATCAGTCAAAAATTCCGATACTACTTCAGCCCTAGCCCAACATCACATTCAAACAGGCCACAAAATAGACTTCGAAAAAGCAAAAACCATCGCCCCCTCCGCTCCTTTAAATCAAGAATCATTCGTGAAGCCATCGAAATCGAAAAACGGCCTAACAGCTTAAATACGCGCGAAGACGCAAAACGATTGCCGCCAACATGGCGACCCCTACTTCAGCGACCTCCCGCCCACACCGTTCAGGCCTCGTCAGTTCTGACCACGTCAGCCCATACCGTTCCCACGCGTACAGCGAGTATAAAAGCAGCGTCACAGTGTATATATATACATATATATATATATATATATATATATATATATATATATATATATATATATATATATATATATATATATATATATATATATATATATATATATATGTATATATATATACATATATATATATATATAATATATATATATATATATATATATATTATATATATATATATATGTATATATATATACATATATATATATATATATATATATATATATATATATATATATATATATATAAATATATATAAATAAAAGAAAGACAAAGTAGTCCAAAATTTTTTATGACTAGTTTGGAAAAAAAATACTTTTTTCTCTCTCTGAATAAAAGATCTGAGATCCAGAATCTTAGCAAAATTTACAATTTTATTTTGACTTTTGACTAGGGTCTTCTGCATCTCAGAGTGTTTCCTGTCTTGTTCCTTAAATTCCTTTATTAATTGCTATAATTATCATGATTAACTTCAGTTATTATTCAGATGGTTCATTTTGTTTTGGTTGTTTGTTTTTTCTAAACCTACTTACTAAATACTATTTTCTTTTTATTGTTTGACATAATGAACTTTTTTAAATTTCCCTCTCAATTTAAAGTTGGGAATATGGTTGGTAGTACTTAAAATCACAAACGGTATTTTGTTAGACATCAGTTTGAAAGTTTGTTTTTTGTAGTTACATCGAACTATTTAAACAACAATAGTTCCTCCTACTACCTCTTTCTGTTCGTGAGATGTGACTGAATTCAAACCTGCGAAGACGACTGTTTTTTGTCAAACATGTCGTCTTATTTTTTACATTTTAAAACTTTGTAACATCTTTAATTTTTAAGTTATTTTAAAATTTTTAACAGTTTTAATACCTTCAGTAATTCAGATCACATTATGTTATTTAACGTTGTGTTTTATATATAAAGTTTTTATAGGCCAATCAAGTTAGGTTTTTACTCATCACAAGTGTATAGACGGGTTTGACAGTTGAAATAAGTAGTATGAGATATTACAAAAAGACTCTCATCTAGGGATTCATGAATTTTTTAGTGGAAATATTTTTAAATAAACAATTAAAATGTCAATATCATTATTTTGCTCATAACTTATAAACTTGTCTATTTAGAGATTTGACGTCTACAGACAAGTTGTTGAGAAAAAAAAATACACAAAATGAGATATACTAAATTAAAATCGGTTAATAAACAAAAAAGTTATTGCATAATAACCAAGCAAAACCACTGTTTTTGATTATTGTTAATTACTCTTTTATTAATCAATAAAATTTATTTAAATGTATCTGAACTTAAAGACCTTATCGTGTTCGAAGTGTGTGCGAAAGATAGGCTAGATCCGTCGAATAGTTTTTGCACAATTTAATTTGTTTATAAGATTTTTTGAAAAATGCACAAATTTCTAAGGCCGGTCCAGATAATTTGACTGAATGGATCTTAAAAATCCGGGGCTTATTTTCTTTGTTGAGACATATATTAATATCCTATGGAAAAAAAAGTTAAAAAAAATTACGTTTATGTACACAAAATGATTTAACAATAAATAGCACTTTTTAAGCTTATAAACATTTACAATAACTCCGTACTATTTAGTTTAAATTAAATGGCAATAAAATATTCGGAAAGCTGGTTAAAAAACACAACTTAAAAAAAAAGAAAAAGGTCCTGCGACCATTAGGAGCCGAGTTAGTCCTTTTTTTTTTAAATCACTGTTACGTCAATTAACAACATTAAGGGCTGAAATTAACCAATCTTTTAGAAGAAAAGTCAAAGTTTTTAACAAAATATTTAGCAAACAAAATAATTGAAAATTGATTAAACAGGAGTGTTGTAAACCAAGAGTACTTTGCGTTCCGACTCAAATGGAAGCAGTGGGGATTGCCGATTGCACTCAAGCCGCGCTCTAAAAAAAGTCGAGCGTCGAGCGCACGTCGAAAGCGGTACAACTCATTTTCCTGCGACTATACAACCGGTTTGTTGTATTGAAATATTTAGTGTTTTGTTTTATTTAATAATTGTTACAAATAATTAATGGTACGTAAAATTCATCTGAATATTAAAAAAAACTACGTGTTCTGATATATATTAATATAAACACATGGTTGTACCACGTTGTCTGAATAATATACGGTTAACTTTGAATATAATATTATTTTACTATTATAATGTACTAATATTTATGAAATTATTAATGAAGAAGAAAACGATACAACAGATGAACAAGAGATAATTGATGAAATGTATTTAACTGGGTTTGATGAGAATAGCGACAATGAAAATGAAATGATTTATGAAAGTTATAATACAAGTGAAATTGAAGATGAAAGTGAAGATGAATGTTTACATAGTAGTAGCAGTGACGATATAGAAATTAAGCGTAGAAAATTACAGTAAATTAAATTATTTTAAAAAATCACTACACAAAATTTCAACTTCTGTAATAACATAAAATTAATTTATTATTTCATTAATAAATTTTTAGTAAACATTATTCAAAATGTTCATTTACTTATAACAGTTATTTAATATAATCATATTTGAAATAAATAAATAGAAAAATAACAATAAAAAGACGACTCAAGAAAAAGTTTGTACATTCCGTAGTCATTAGCTGCTTTGTTTTGAATAATTTTGCAATGAAAGTACGTTAAATGTTATTATTTTAACGTTGTACCCCAGTTTAAAAAAAAAGAACAAATTTGGTCCACTAGAACCCGAGATATGTCATTTTTTTCCAAGCAATCTATTTTGAAACCGTGCGCTCGACTTTTTTGGAGAGCGCGGCTTGTGTGCAATCGGCAATCCCCACTCCTTCCATTCTAGTCGGAACGCAAAGTACTCTTCGTTTACAACACTCCTGTTTAAACAATTTTCAATTATTTTTTTTGCTAAACATTTTGAGAATAACTTTGACTTTTCTTCTAAAAGATTGGTTAATTTCAGCCCTTAATGTTGTTAATTGACGTAACAGTGATTTAAAAAAAAAAGGACTAACTCGGCTCCTAATGGTCGCAGGACCTTTTTTTTTTTAAAGTTGTTGTTTTTTAAACCCGCCTTCCGAATATTTTATTGCCATTTAATTTAAACTAAATAGTACGGAGTTATTGTAAATGTTTATAAACTTAAAATGTGCTATTTATTAATAAATCATTTTGTGTACATAAACGTATTTTTTTTTAAATTTTTTTTCCACAGGATAATAATATATGTCTCATCGAAGAAAATAAGCCCCGGATTATTAAGATCCATTCAGTCAAATTATCTGGACCGGCCTTAGAAATTTGTGCATTTTTCAAAAAATCTTATAAACAAATTAAATTGTGCAAAAACTATTTGACGGATCTAGCCTATTTTTCGCACACACTTCGAACACGATGAGATCTTTAAGTTCAGATACATTTAAATAAATTTTATTGATTACTAAAAGAGTTATTAACAATAATCAAAAACAGCCGTTTTACTTGGTTATTATGCAATAACTTTTTTGTTTATTAACCGATTTTAATTTAGTATATCTCATTTTGTGTATTTTTTCTTTCTCAACAACTCGTCTGTGGACGTCAAATCTCTAAATAGACAAGTTTATAAGTTATGAGCAAAATAATGATATTGACGTATTAATTGTTTATTTAAAAATAGTTCCACTAAAAAATTCATGAATCCCTAGATGAGAGTCTTTTTGTAATATCTCATACTATCCATTTCAACTGTCAAACCCGTCTATACAGTTGTGACGAAAAAACGCTTATTTTCTACTAACTTGACTCGTCTATTATAACTTTTATATTGCATCAGCCAAAGTTTATAACACAGTAATTTTCATTGTAGACCTTGATAAAGGTGGCAAACAACCACCGAAAGCTCGGATTTCAGAATAAATAGTACGCCTTAGCAAAGCTCTATTTTTTATTGACTACCACACCCAAAAAGAAAAAAGTATTTACATATATATAATATATATATATATATATATATATATATATATATATATATATAATATATATATATATATATATATATATAATGTAATCCGTTATCGTCGTATTAATTATAAAGTTAGTTATTCAAATTATGTAATAAAAGTTTTATTAATAATATTTTATACCATTTTACAAAAGGAACCTTTTACTTCATTGTAAATTTTTTTATTACATTAAATATTTTGATGATTTTGGGCTGAAACTAATAAGTATTGTAAAGAACGTAAATCGAGCTTTGACATGAGGTGAGCCTTGACATATGATTCTATTTAATAAAATTTAACAAAATGGCATCTGTCTGATATTTTTAATAATTACGTCACTGATATGTCATAAACTATAGAAAAGTGTCTCAATTTAGTAAATAGAAATAGTTTTGCATGATATTTACAGCTTATCGTTCAAAAAATTTGCCAGGGAGAAATTTGGATCACGTAGTGTATAAAAATCTACGTATGAAATGATTATTATATGTTCATATTTAAAATAATATTGAATATCTATTATTTATTATTTTTAGTTATCACCAGACAGTGTGGAAGATTTCGATCCTCTTCTAAATAAAATAACAACATTGGAGACTAAGTTAAACGTACCCGATGAAATCGATGGATTTGTGATTAAGAACTATCTACCCAGAGACTTGGCAGGTTATTACAGATATGATGGTTCTCTGACAACTCCAAATTGCACTGAAGGCATTATCTGGACTGTGTTTACCAATACCATTCCAATTTCAAAGGAACAGGTGAGCATTAGATAGTTTGTATAACATTGTTTTCTTCCCTTAACTCTTTTTTATCCAGCTTCTACATATTTCTTTTTAATTGCCGTATTGCAAGATTCCAGTAAGAGCTTAATAAGGTATCCATTAAATTCCGACAGGCAACGATGGGGGAAATCTTTTTTGGGTATCTAAAGTCACGAAGCAAGATCATAATGGCATCTTTAGGCCGAGTAGAATACTAAGGCAGAAACCCCCAGGGTAGTGCTGAATTAACCATATTTCGGCTACAAACCTTAACCACCGTTCCAGAGAGGTGGTTTTGCCACTCAATGAACAACTAAAATAAAAAACTAAAAACTTATAAATAACCATACCTATTACCGTAAATCAGAAAATATTTCAGCCGTTGGGCCATAAACTAATAAATAATAACCATAAATTTTAGATCCCTGGTTTAATTTTCTTCTCTGTCCTCCTGCTCCTTTTTCTTCAGCATCCCAGATATCAGACAGTGTACTTCTCTCCATTCTTTCTCTACTCTCAACATTATTTTTACCATGTTCCATGTCATCATCCAGCCCAAAATCCATTCGCCTCTCGAAATCTCCCCTCTCATTTACCCATTTCTGGCAGTTAAAAATGAGGGCGGGAGCGTCCGGTACCCCACAAATAGTATAGTCTGCCGATCAAGATTTGCCTATTCTATTTGTGAAGGTGCCAAAAACTCGTTCGGTCAAAAACTGCGTCAGAAAGTAGTTTAGTTTCCTGAACTTACATTTCCACCACGGTCTCAGATCGGGAATAAGCTCTTTCGTCCACCTTGCCATTCCGCTATCATTCGATCATTCTCTCTGCTACTCTACTATCGTTCTTTCTCTCTCATTTTCATCAATATTTTCATTCATCCTCCTCGCATACACCCCCGCTCACTCTTTGCACAACAAAACGATCGGTATCAGCGCTCCAATGACATATAGAACTTCATTTAAAACTGTTCTATATGCACTAGATACCCTGAGGAGTATTCGCCTTTGTGACGTCTCCATCAGCTTAACGTATTTTGCAGTGTTCAGTACGCTACACCACACGGGGGCAGCGTAGGTTACCACCGACTGGAAAACTCCATTTAGCACCCTTCTTTTTGTGTTATATTAGAGGCTACATTAGATATAGAAGGACAGCAAATATAATATTTCTTATTCTTTATTTATTCCTATGAGAGTAGCTTTCCCAATTACATTCCTCCACGTGTTGCTAGAGGGCCTTTGATAAAGCATTTTCTATCTTTAAATTTAAATAAATAAAGTGTGTGTGTGTGTGTTTGTGAGATTTATCGAATTTTTTATTCGTTTAGGTATCTAGAAGCAAATATGTTGCTTCCTTGGGTGGCGCAAATTCGAAATATCCAATTTTTCATTACTGTGGCATATAAATTAAAACGAATTTGACAGAGACACAGGTTATGTTGGCTTTAAGTGACGCTGTGATTTGTAATTTATTCCTGTAGACCTAGATTTACAAAAAAAAAACACATAAGAAAGAGTTTATTGGGATTCGCGCGATCTCAGTGGTCAGTTGACATTATCTTTATATGATATAACCATACCCTCAAGTTGCTCGCACAGAATAATAGTTTCTAATAATCGTGATGGCCTAGTCAACGTCGTTCTCAAAGAAATATTCATTGGGCGCTCTTGGATTTTATTTAGATTGGTATTGTCTCATATTCGACCATTCTGTTTGTTATCTCGAACACCCCGTTGACCGAAGAAAACCATAATTTAGATAAAACAATTTTATAATTCGCCTTTATTATTGACGCTATATCCATACATGGTGACTAGTCAAGACAGAGTAAATAAATAACAGCTAATACTAACTGTAAACGTTGAGAAGTCAATACTGGAAAGCTGTATAATGGGCCATACTAGAGATTTATATGTTGAATGTTCCATTCATGTATAGTTTTGCGTATTTTGCCAGTTTCTTCTTTGAATTTCTAATATTTTTTTTTGACCTCTTGATCCGAGTTATTATTCTATTTGTTTTGTACCATGTATTTTTTCTTTTACATCTACCCAGGGATGCGGTGTATACGCTGTATTCGACAAAAAAATCTTTACAAAGTGAACAAAACGCATAAATCATAAGAATTTCTATTTTAATTTTATATATCAATACTTTCAATAAATAATTTTTCAACATTATCCGTTTTATTCACTTTGTAAAGATTGTTTTTTTTGATATCGTATACATGTGTTGCTAATCACCATATTCTTTTCTCAGAAGGGTTTGCAAACAATAATGAAAGGCACCATTGTAGACTAACTGTTTATTGCTAAGTACAATAAACATTTATACTACTATTATTTAGGAATATAAAATAAACTACGCAAATTTATTTTCTTTACTAATATGCAAATAACACCCTAATATTTTCCCAGGGTATGCACAGATATGAACCCCTCTTTTCAAATAACATGGCAAGGTAGATTTACTTTCATTTTATTTTACATTGATTTTGCTCCAAAATAAATGTAAAATAGTTGTTACTTGTGAATAATTAATTTTTCCACGAGATTTTTCTTGCATATCATTATTTTGTACATCAGGTAGATCGCACCCTCGAGGTAGACCACATACTAGAGTAACACCGAAATTTAGTACAATACATACATAATAATTCCAAGAGATTTGACTTACCCTCTATTTCCGATTCCGTTTCGTGATCGCTGTCAATAGCAACATTTCCATCACAAATTGATTCAACTTCGCTTATGTCGTCATCTACGTCATCAAGCCATTTCAAAAGCGTTTTCCCATAGTTTTTATCCCCATATTTGACCTTTTTTGACGTACTGGGTCCCTCATCCATTTTTAGATAAATAGCAATAGTAAATACGAACACTAACAACCCGTCTATCAGACGGAAATCACACTTTGAATCTAAATATCTTTAGAATAACAACCTGCAGCAAACTGCCGATCTCAATACTAATACATAACAACCCAACTTGAAAAGTCAGGAACAGGCGACCTTCAAAATTTTTTAGGTAGGGAGATATCCCACTTTCGACAAGCGATGCCGTCTGAGAGACGGGACGTTAGTACTTAAGGGTTAACTATTGTCTGATAAGTAAATAGTATTTTCTCTGAAACGGCCTTAATAAATTCCGATAAGGTTAACTGCATTCTATTGTAAAATTTAGTTTGGACTTGAGTTTCGTTGCAAGAGTTTGTTTTTGACAACTGAAAACCATGGCTTCTACAGGCAGGCGTTGTTGTATAAATAACCCGGACGTTTTTTGCTACATATGTGGCGAGTACATTGTAAAGGAAAGTAGAAAACCAGTTTGTGATTTTATAAAAAGGGCATATCAAGCCTATTTTGGTGTTTATTTAGGAGACCAAAAGAAATCCTGGGCTCCACATGTAGTGTGCAAAACGTGTCTGGAAAACTTGTTACAGTGGACGAAAGGACAACGAAAATGTTTAAATTTTGGTGTACCAATAGTGTGGAGGACACCAAAAAATCATTATGACGATTTCTATTTCTGTCTTGTGAATATAAAGGACATTAATCGTAACAATCGACATACGTGGACATATCCTAATCTGGATTCAGCAGTAAGACCAATGCCACATCAGCTTGAACAGATACCCATTCCAATATTTAGCTGTCTACCTACGTTACCAGAGGATAATAGCGAAACGTTATGTAACGAACTACAGACTAATAGATTTGAGGAAGACGATAGTGATTTTGAAGAGGAGTCAACACGTCCTGAGCTCTTTACTCAGAAAGAGCTAAGTGATCTTATCAGAGATATGAACCTTCCGATTCTTCCGAGTTACTTGCCTCCAAACTAAAGCAAAAGAATCTTCTTCACCCAGACACCAAAATTACATACTACCGTAATAGAGAAAAAGATGTGTTGCCTTTTTTTCAACAAAAGACATAGTTTTTTGTAATAATATTAAAGGACTATTAGACAAAATGGGTGTATCGGAATATACACCAGACCACTGGCGTCTTTTTATCGACAATTCCAAACGAAGTTTAAAGTGTGTATTTTTACATAATGGCAACAAATATGGAATTATACCAATTGGACATTCTACAAAAATGAAAGAAGAATATAAAACAATTTCGCTGGTGCTAAAAAACATTAAGTATGAAACATCAGTGGGCGATTTGTGTTGATTTTAAAAAGATGAACTTTCTCCTGGGACAACAAGGTGGCTATACAAAATATTCTTGTTTCCTGTTTCTTTGGGATAACAGGGCCAACACTGAAGTAGAAGAAAATAGCATCCCAGAGATGCTTTAGTTCAAGGAGAAGCTAATGTAGTTAACGAAGCATTGGTCGACTGAGAGAAAATAATATTATCTCCGTTACATATTAAACTAGGGCTGATGAAACAATTTGTAAAGACCCTAGACTAGAATCGTCCTTGTTTTGAATACTTGTCCAGCAAATTCCCTGCACTTAGTAAAGAAAAATTGGAAGCCGGAATATTTGATGGGCCTCAGATACGACAACTTATAAAAGATTCGCATTTTAGAGAATCGATGACTGAAATTGAGTGTAACGCGTGGTGCTCCTTTGTGAAAGTTGTGCAAAATTTTCTTGGAAACAATAAATCGGAAAATTACCGGGATATAGTGGAAAAAATGCTCAACAATTTTAACAAACACGGTTGTCATATGACTATTAAAATTCATTATCCCCATAGCCACTTAGACCGTTTCCCAGAAAATCTTGGAGACCTTAGTGAGGAACAAGGGGAATGCTTCGACCAAGATATCAAAACGATGGAAGAGAGGTATCAGAAGAGATGGGTCACTCACATGATATCGGATTACAGCTGGAATCTTCAAAGTGACCATACTTATAAAGCCTTTGCAAGAAATCATATAAAATGAAGTTTTTAGGGGACGCTGAATAGCAGATTTGTGCTGCGATGCTGATTAGGTTAGATGAAAATTAAGTTTTTTTGGCCGATATGTGTGATGATTTTTGTAAGTACATTATTGTACAATAAATATCTTACTTTTTATTAGTGTTTTGTTTATTTAATTGGTAGCAGCACTACATATATGTAGCTAGTGCTGCGTTAAATTACCCCACATGTTAGAAATGTGATCTGTTGTATTTCCTGAAAACGATCTGATGGAGCAAATCAGGTAGCATTTTTGGATTCAGCAGACCCAAATTACCTAGAAACAGTAAAAATATCTCCGGCAGCAAACTGTGTGATTACCAGTGTTATATATTTTACACGTACGTAGTTGTGCGTCGCAGGCCATTGATGTGACTTTGAGGTGATAGCATACTACTACAACAGAAGTGTTACAAAAATGTAATTGTCAACTTCTTACACATCCGTAATACAAATGAAATGTAATCGTATCTGTTGTTTTCTGCTGTGTTTTCGCTGTATTACATGCAGTACACCCACAATTTTAAATGTTTTGTATTTAAGTGTATGTATACACCTCGTATTCAATACCTCAAATAACAATGGATCGTAAAATATTAAAAATTTAACAAATTAATTGATTAAAAACAGATTACAATAAATTATTGACTGAAAATATAATGTTTAACATAACCTGTTTAACATTAAAATATCGGGGATAACTATATTTACGTTAATCACCTGTCAAATTTACGTCGGAAATTGTTGCTAACATGGACGGATAAACACAGATGGACTCAGTTATTTACATAAAATTGTGAAGACAAAATTATTTGAATAGGTCACATTCTCAGCACCTTCAACTGTTGTCACGTTTTGTTTTAAAATGTCTTATTCGCGAGTCGCTGAAAATATTACTCCCTATTTTATCTTCTACAGGTGATATCAAACCAAAATAATAATTTATTGGTTAGATTAATATATTTAAATGTAATTAAAATATAAAGTGTGCACATAGTGTGCATTATCATTTAATAATAGCGTATAATAGATACCAATCAATTATTTTATATGTAGAAGCACTGAAAACTATTTATAAATGGCAACGGTTGTTTGCATTTCTCTGTCTTATGGATCTACGTCAAACTAATGCTGTTCGATGTTTGTTTACTTTTTACAGTAGATGAGGGAAAAGTTGTTTTTCGATATTTTGGCTGTATTTTCAGTGATATTTGTAAAAAGTGAAATAAAATAAACGAAATATTTAAATCCCGATCTCTCATTTCATTTGTAAGTATATACAATTTACATTATTTAAGATGAGGAAATGAGGAAGCGTGTTTGTTTACATTTTAATAGGCGTACCATTGGGTTTATTCATGTTCATCAATGTATTGAATAAGATATAAGTTCATGAAATTAGTAGACATTTTTAAATTGTAAGTAGACATCGTCTGATTAAAAAAGATCTGTTTAGTACCTTTTTAATTTTATATTTTTCATGGATGCAAATAAATTAGTGAAATGAATAAAACTCATTTATTTTTCTATGTAGGTTTCCAAAAAATATTGACGATCGAACTATTTTGGTAGCAAATTTAGTAGAAAACATAAAGATTTTTTATTGTAGCATTATTATGATACCTATTAAAAATTAACTTGAATTCAACTATATTTTATTGTATTAGTTTTAGAGTAAATAAAATTGTATTTTAATTTTTCTATAAAGTCGTGATTTGTTAATAGTTAAACTCTTGTTTTTTTAAATTCTTTGAACGTGTTTTTATACATTATTACTACTTCAATTTTAAAGTCTGAATAATTATCCCGCGAGTAAAAATTCAAGCACGCTTATGCTCATTGCGGAAGCATCACATTCTATCGAAGCTTCAAAACATTGTGTGTTAAAGGTATCTTATTGCTGTGTCCATCTGTGTTTATACGTCCATGGTTGCTAATAATGGGATGTCAGTCAGAAGGAAAACAAAAAAATATTGCTAAGAATACATGCAAAAATTAATATAACCTAAACTAACCTAACAGTTTTGAGCTTTAATCTTTCTATTCCAAAAATATTGACTTAGAGGATAACATTTTAATGCATTTTTTCTTTAAAATAGATGATCAATTTCTCAGTATTTCTTTAATATATTTTACAATGTACTTTTTTAGGTGGAAGTATTTGAAAAAATGCATACCGATGACGATTCAGTTCTCAAAGAAACCTTTCGATCTCTACAAGCGTTAAATGATAGGACAGTACTGCACAAAGTAAGTCCAGTGAGAAATATGCCGGACAGTGCAGTAACTACAAGCATATCAGCAGTGACATTATTATTGGTTTCTTTAATTATATGTTTAAACCTTTAAAATTTATGTTATTCATATTGAATACAAGTTAAAGACATATGAAATTTACGGCTCTCCATATGTAGGACCTAAATTTTTATAGTAATTACTATTTAAATGGAAATAAGCCACAATTAAAGGTTAAAGTAAGTTTATTGACGTTTCAGTTTCCACTTCGGAAATCGTTCAAAAGATGTCAATTTTAAAATAAACGCTCGTTTTAATTTTTGAAGTGGAAATTTAAACGTCAATAAACTTACTTTAACCTTTAATTGTGGCTTATTCCCATTTAAATAGTAATTACTTTAAAATGACACAAGAAATTAGCTTCAGAACAATACTAAATTTTTATCTTTGGATATTTAACTGTACCCTACTTGGTTTCTACTCTGTTTTTTCTATGTTGAACAATTTTAATACATCTTGTTCAGCATTAAAGCCAGACGAATATTTAAATTGTAGCTTTGTGTTTCTTATTTTTTCGTGTTTGTTATTTTTAGTTTTCTTTATTGTACAATCATTTTGTCTCAGGGTATGATCAATTAATTTCGATTTGATTTGTCTCTATATTTGAGTTAATACCAACATATCGAGAAAAATCATAATTGGAGTATGTAATACAATTTAAATGATAAACTGGTTGATAATTTAGCCATTTTAAAGACCAAAGATATCAGTACCTAATATTTCCGATTTGTCGTTAGTAATATAAAGGTAATTTTTTAAAATATTATTTTGTTAACATTGATTGAAAAAATTGTAGACAACAATTTAGGATATGTATGTGTTTTGTATAGTTGTTTAAAATACCAAAACACTTCATTTTTATTGCATCAAGTACTCTTAGGGTATTAGGTTTGATTTCCATGGCTCTATAGATTTCTTTCAGCTAAAAAGTTATATTTGATATTATGTTGTTTTAAGTACGTTCTTTTTTATTATTTAACGAATGTGATGTAACACTTAGTCCTTTTTCTTTGTGTTTTTGCTATTATGTCGGTTTTTACCCTATATATTGTCGTTTTAACATAATTTTTATGTTGCAACTCCAATTCCTATTTTTTTTTAATACTTGTATATATTTATTTTGATATCTGTATATAATTTTTATGTAACATAAACTAGATACTTTACTGTTTAGTTTTGTATTGAATTTCTTGTTCTTTTGTACATAATAAATATAAATATAAACTGAATTACCTCAATTTTTAGACGTTTTTATTTCAATATTATTTCCTTATTTCATCAATTTTGGTTTAATTTAACTATATAAACGTAAAAGTGCTGGGAACAGTATACTGGCAGATAAATCAATTTCTAACCATTAGTTGCATTTGAAATGTTAAGTGAAAGAACAATATAAACGCCAAAAACGAGAATTTAAACTGAGATATCCAAATAGTTCATATTTAACGCATCAGTGCAAGGAACAGTAACCAGGGTCAATGTATGAATAATCATTTTTAGCGTATATGTACTATGTGAAAAAAACCTGAAACAGGTCGATTTTTATACTTAAATTGACAATTTACAGTATAAAAATATTATCCCCTGCAGCACTGCCTTAAAATTATAAGAACCCCGTCGAAAATTTTTAATAACAAAGGGGGTCGTGTGACATCTTGTTAAAAAGGGATTTTAGTCCTCTGTTCAGCATTAAAAAGTTTTTTAAGTTTGATGCAATGAACTGAGAAAAGTAATTTTTAAGATGTAACATTTTGATAATGTCTCTATCACAAAATCTTGGTTCGAATGACGATAATAATTACACATGATATTAAAAATGTATTTTTCAATGTACTTTACAATTAAATTAAATGTTCAAAATGACCACCATTCACTTCTTGACAATAAACGAGGCGATTTTGGAATTCCCGTACAAGATTTGTATGACCTCGGGGGTTATTTTGTTATTTTTTTCAATTATCCTAACTTTTAAATCAGCAATATTGCCTGGTCTATTAAAATATACTTTAGAAATAATCAGGTATTTTCGTATCTGTTCTGCTAAACAGTATTGAAGGTAATAAAATATTAGTCAAAAAGCCAAATACACAATTGATATGAATCTAGTAGGCTGCTGTCATTTAGGTATTTAAAGTTACTAAAAGACGTCAGTATAATATTTGTGTGAGTATTAAATTTAATTGTGGCTCAGTTGTTCGAGACTCAAAGAACAGAGATTAATTGATTGGTTGTGGTAATAAAACAAGAACTCAAAAGGAGATTTGTGGAAAGTTTAATAATAAAATACCCTTGTCAACAAGTGTCGCAGTCTACAGTTAGCAAAATTAAAAAGAAGTTTTGTTATACTGGACCTGTGAAAAATACTGAAAAACCATGTAGAAATGTTAAATTTACTAATCAAAAAAAGTTGGATGTACTTCTAGAGATCGAGAAAAATCCGCCATAAAGCTACTCGAGATTGTCGCCTTCAATAATGTAAGTAAATAATCTATTTTGAGAGTTTTGCATAAAGAAAAATACCACCTTTACAAAGTTTAGTGAGCTCAGAAGTTAAATGAAGATGACCCTGACAGAAAGCAAGACTTCTATGAAATGATGATGGACAAAATAAACGCAGATTTGCGGTTCATAAACAAATAGTTTTTTTTTCTGATGAAGCGACGTTTCATTTGAACGGAACGGTTAACAAATAGAACTGTAGATATTGGAGCAGACAAAATACTCACTGGGTGTGTGAGACTCACACGCAATATCCTAAAAAAGTTAACGTTTGTGCTGGTATCATTAACAATAAAATTATTATTCTTTTTTTGAGGGCACAGTTGATTGTGAGGTTTATCTAGATTTTTTGATTAACTTTTAGTGCATACATTACGAAGATTTTTTCCTGATGGTAATCATTCAAATAAGATAAATCGATCTATTTACTACTAACAAGACGGGGCTCCACCGCATTTTACACTTTTATTTAGAAATTATTTAAACGAGGTTTTTCCCAATAGGTGGATTGGAAGACAGAAAGGTGGTAGAACGATCAAATGGCCAGCTAGATCTCCGATTTGACTCCTCTACCTCTTATGAGGTTATTAAAAATTTGAAGTATATTTTAATAGACCAAATAGTATTGCTGATTTAAAAGTTAAGTTAACGGAAGAAATTAACAAAATCACCCCCGAGGTCATAAAACTGTGAGATCTGATCGGTATGCAAGAATGAGGGTCATTACACTTATTAATGACTGAAAATTTATGTTTGTGACATTATTATCGTCATTCAATCTAAAG
Organism: Diabrotica balteata; assembly: GCA_918026665.1. NCBI lineage: Eukaryota > Metazoa > Arthropoda > Insecta > Coleoptera > Chrysomelidae > Diabrotica > Diabrotica balteata. Next base: position 104,537,858 of record OU898276.1, on the reverse strand, counting down.
CTTTGTGATATAAACATTCTCAAAATTTTACATCCTAGAAAATCACTTTTCTCAGTTATCAGCACCAAACCTAAAAAACTTTATATTGCTGAACAGAGGACTAAGTCCCTTTCTATCAAGGTGTCACACGACCCACTTTGTTATTTAACATTTTCGAGGAAGTGCTTATAATTCAAAGGGTGCTAGAGGGGAATAATATTTTTATACTGAAAATTGTCAATATAACAATAAAAATTGACCTATTAAAAAAAATGAATTTATTCCATACATATGGACCGCATGGTATAAGCATCTTTTTGTGATTCATTATCGACAGAACAAGGACAAGCGTTGCACCGTGTAGGCTTTTTTAATATTCACTAATGAAATAAGATTTTTGTGGCACAAAAAAAAAACACAAAAAACAACTTCAATTACCAAAAAAAATTATAAAAATAATAACAAAATCCAGCGGAAGCCTCCGAAAAAAATTAACAAAACCAGAAATCCGTGCACGTAAGGCCGAATCCTTTTAGCACCAAGTCTCCAAATTGGGCGCAGCTAATTTTTGTTTCTAGAAGCCAGAAGCTCTTTCAACAGTCTTAGGAAGATTCTCTGCAACTTATCTTTAGGTATCAATATACGCATAAGAATTCATTAGATGTTACGTCTTTAGTGTCCTCCTCTATGGAGTAGAAATCTGGAGCCTTACAGAAGATGCCATAAAACGATTGGAGGCATTTGAAATGTGCTGCTACCTACGTATGTTCAGGGTCTCATATATACACCACACAAGTAACCCTAGTAACACACGACGTCCTATGGACGTCCAATATACGTCCAGTTTTGGTCCGGACGTCCCTGGACGTAAAATGGACGTACTATGGACGTACGCAGTGGGACGTACTTTGGGTGGACCAAATATGGACGTTCTCTGGACGTCCGTACTCGGACGTTCCCTGGACGTCCATACTCGGACGTTCCCTGGACGTCCGAACTCGGACGTTTTCTGGACATCCGACATTTACCAATTATGGGATCAAATAGCAAATATTTCAATAAAATAAAAAATTATTTACGTTAATAAAATAATTAAAAGCGAAAAGGTTAAATCACAATTAATTAAAAATTGTATAGTTTAATATATCCAAAACATGTTTTTGTTTTTAGGTAAAGTGTAAAAATCTTTTATTTCTAGATAATTCGTTACAATTGTTTTATTATTCTAGTTATTAAGATAATAATATATATGTTTGCTAATTCTAATAAGTAAAAATATGATTTTTATCGACAAGATGAATCTTGATAATCTTTTCCACAGAATAATTGTCTCTTTTGTCTTTTCAAAGACAAAATAATGAAAAATAATGATGTGATATGACATGTGATGATTGATGAAATTAATTGTCAATATTGTCATTGTCATGTCATACCTATTTAATTTAAACAAATGGCACAGTTTAATCATAATATTATATTATTATTATTATTGCTTTAATAAAAGAAATAAAATAACTCTATTTAAGCTGTGTACAGTGCATTGGTCTTTTTTAAAATAGTGCATGGTTAAAAGTTTGGTACCATTTTTGTTAGGTTATTTCCGAATTTGGTTTTTATTTTATTACAAAAAGGTAAGTAATTTTTTTTAAAATTGTTTATGTTTAAAAGTAAACGATTTGTTTCTAAGCGTCATCAACAGAGGAAGGTTACGAAAAACGTAGAGAATATTGTTGAAAATATTAATAACCCCCATATTCCGTCTTCTTCAAACCTCTTCGGAATCACTAACTGATAATTTTGACGAGAGTTTCAGTTCAAATATGTAGTTCTGGTTACAATACTTCCGATTTAAACTTTTTATTAACATGTTAAGTGCCTAAAATAATCCACATTATCACGTGGCCGACCATTCCAATGATACTTTACAAAGCTTTTTTTTTCAATGAAACTGAAGAAGGGTTTAAATATGGTTGTAACGAGAATTCTGGAAAACCTTATCGAGATGTTTTTAATTTTTCTAATAATTTATTCAACTGGACTTTGTCCTTTAATACTAGGTGATTTATTAAAAAATCATAAAGAAGTTCCCGATCTTTCTCATTTAAGTTCAGATGCTAGAACCCTTCTTGCTTCACCCAGAGAACAATTACTCTGATCCATATGATTCAAATTTCAAACATATTTTTATCTTCACAATAAAACAATGTTATAGAAATGTGTGTAAATTTTGATGGAATCTCATTAAAATAGAGTTTTAGTAGTCAGTTTATTCGTAGTTAGTATAATTTGTTGATATATCCTAAAATTGTAAATTTAATAGACATTTACCATGGTTATGAGAAACCAAAATTTGCAAATGAATGTTTGTTTGATTTTTTAACAGAGCCTGTTTTTTTATTAGATAGTTTAAACTAAAGTAATTAAGCATGGATGATCAAGTTTGTGGGGTAGTTAGATTACTGTTACATGTTGATTTATATTTTAGGATAATGAGCTTTCCAAAATTGGTGAGGAAACCATAAACGAATTTGTTAGGAGAAGCCATAAGAAGCTGGTCTGCAATAAAATTCAAGGAAAATATAGTTGGCTAGGGAAAAAGCAATATAAAACTTTTGAAGACACACATATAGCTCTGATTTTAAAAGGTTTGTAACTGTTAAACATAAATCAATCTAAGGAACATTTAAAAACTTACACTATCACTTAAGTGACCATATACAGCCGATGAAGCATATCATTAACTGTGTCTTATATGTAATTTAGATGGCAAATTTTACCATTTCACAAATGTTCAGGTCTGGCTATGAGATTGCTTTAAGAACTACACTTAGCTATATGAGATGAAGGTTTGTTTTTGGCTGTATATATTTTATTTATACACTGTTATTTTTGTTTTTTAAGTATCAAAGTGTAATTACTGCTCATTTGGTCATTAGAAATAAATACCAATGGTTTTGTTGGTATTCTTCTAGTTCAGGTGAGATCCATTAAAACTGCAGCACTTGAAATTCAGTTGTTTAATCATACACCTTTGAATGATGATTTATTTACAATAAGCAAAGTATAATGAACTAAATCTGAAATTAATTTGTTCAATTTATTACATTACATTATAGTACATTAATTTTGTTTTCAGATGCTGCCTGAAAAAACTCCAAGACCAGTGTTGCCATGGAGAAGGAAATTGAAACTTGATAATGAAATATCTGAGATGTAAAGAGGAGGCAAATAAAATTTAATTTGCATGTTGCATTAGCAAATATGATTAATTTTGTAATGATTAAATTGTGTGGTTGGTGCACAGAAAGGAACAGTCAATTTTTGAGACTGTTTTATTTATTAAAAATAGGTACCTAAAACAGTATCTACTGCTGAAATAAAACAAAGTTCCATATTAAGTATTGATCTTTTTCATACTTATGATTTCAACTTTAAAACTCAACAATTAACTTGTCTGCTTTCAATTGCCGACCACACACTTGTAAGGTAAATCAGAATGGGAATGGATAAGGGAAGTTGAATGGTTCTGTTTTTAGTGAGCCACAGTTTCAACTATTTTGCCAATTTTTTTAGCAGTATTCACAATCCTTCTTTCTCCTGTGTAGACAAGTGTAGTCAAAGATCCCATATCAGTCACAGCCATATTTACTCTTTAACTATTAAAATTTGTGACATTCTAGCATGCTTACAGTGTCTTCATACCAATAAAGGTCTTGGTCCAGATGGAATATCGTAACTTATTTTTAAGGAATTGTGCATTCTTTTTATGTAGGCCTCTATGGCTTATTTTTTATAAATCTCTGAGGGTCACTTTTCATCACAATTTATTTATTGATTTTATCCATTGATTCAGCCATTAACTTATTGATTCCTAATTCACAAGGAATCTACGTTCCTGTAGTTGGCTGTATACCATGTATTAAAAATTTAATTAAAAATCCTTTGTAATAGGTATATATTTAAGGCCCAAACGGGCTAAGTTAACAAGACAAAACGTTTTCGGAAACCATGTTCCATCATCAGTGTCTAGTCTGTCTGTGATGATGTCTGTCATCAGTAGACACTGATGATGGAACATGGTTTCCGAAAACGTTTTGTCTTTTTAACTTAGCCCGTTTGGGCCTTAAATATATACCTATTACAAAGGATTTTTAATTAGATTCCTAATTATCGTTCCATTATAATTCTTTCTACTATTCCTAAAATTTTCGAGGCTTTACTGACTGATTTTTTGACAATAAATCTGAAGAATCAGCTTCATATTGGTCAGCATGGTTTACTTACTGTCTAGTTGTTCAACTTCTACTAATTTACACTTATTATGTTATAATTGCATTAAAAAACATTTTTTATGTCGATTAGATTTATACTGACTTGTCGCATCTACTGTTCTTGCAAATTGTGTAGACCATATTCTTATTCGGGTATGATCAATTTCTTGAATCTGGATTCTCTTATCAAAAGTGTTACCTTTTAATCTTTATTTTTAAACTTGTTCATAAAATAACCAATCTCCTGAATTGCTTCAGCTAGTTTGTTTTAATATTCCTCCCATTCACTGTGTCAGTATTTATATTTCCATGTTCCTTACTGCAGAACTAATTATGATTCACACATAGATATGGTCTGAAACTTTTGTATCAATAGGTTTAGGTACTATTTGAAGCACTAAAATGCTAAATGAAACTTTTTATAAATGTGTACCTATTTATTCATGTATGTTTTATTTTTATCTGTAATTTTGTGTATATTTCTATAATGTTCCATTTTTGTATAATTTTGACAGTGAATTTGTTCCATTTGTTATGAATAAATAAATATATGTAATAATAAATGTTAGTTCCTTTAAACATTTATGTTTTATTACTAAAAATTATTTTATATTTCTATAATGTTGCATTTTTGTATAATTTGGACAGGGGATTTGTCCCATTTGTTAATAATAAATAAATGTAACAATAAATGTAAGTTCCTTTAAACATTTACGTTTTATTTCCCAAAATACATTCTTAATATGCACAGGATGACACCACTTTTAGTATTTTATACAATGGCGTTGACGTCTAATTTATATCCTCAGCACTAAAATAGACGTCCGAGAACATCACAAAAGTCCGTCAAGTAAGTCCTCCGGACGTATTATGGATGTCCGATTAAGGTCCAATTAACTTCCCGGTACGTCCAACTAACGTCCGCTCGGGACGTAAAATGGACGTCCATAGGACGTTCGGCGCAGCGACATTCGGACCAATATAGGACGTTAAACGGACGTAAATAGGACCAAAGCAAGTCCGTGAGGGACGTACTATGGACGTCCATTGGACGTACGTGTGCTATTAGGGAACATAACTATTCTCCAGAGGCTAAGAAAAGACAAAGAAGTTATTAACACTACAAAAAACAAAAAATTGGCTTACTTCGGCCACATCATCCGTAATGATAAATACCGACTTCTACAGTTGATTCTATAGGGCATTATTGAGGGTAAGAGAGCCTGGACGTAGACGTACATCCTGGCTTGCCAATCTTATGAAATGGACTGGTCTAACGTCAACTGATCTATTTCGAGCTGCTGTGAATAGAATAAGATGGGTCAATGTAATCGCCAACATCTCTAGAAGATTTTGACAAAAATATATATAAAAAATGAAGCAAAAAAAAAAACAGAAACACACGCAATTTTTCTTTTATGCCCCATAACTTTTTTCCACTTGTTTGCATTTTTTCTGAAGTCTTAAAATCGATATTCTCAGCAAAATACGGCTTGTTCATATGATTTTTAAAGATTCATTGGCATTTTTTCGTCTTTGATGATTGCAACTGGAGTATACTTCCCTTGTACATTTAGGTGTGTAAAAATCGTTGCAAGTACTATCACAATTTGATGAACCATATATTGGTTACCGTTGATCCTAGAACATTTTAAAGAACAGAAATAACGTTTCTGTTTTATTTAGTTATAGTAATGCATATACCTAAGTTAACTAGAAAAAAAAAATTATGAGAAATTTAAAAAATAGCCGTAAAACTTAAACAACCGTATTTTGCTTAAAATTAGTTCTAGAACCTTAGGTAAGGGTGAAGTAATTAAGTTTTTTCAATTAAAAGTGGAAAGCGTTACTCATAACTAGAGACTTGATTATATGCTCTAAAAAAAATGGTTAAAATATGCATGCAACATGCACTTAAAAAGTAATCAAATATGCCTTTATTATATGTAATATGCATTTATATATGCACTTTAAAAAAATATTTCTTAATTTTTAGGGCTTGAGATTTGGTGAGAAATAAAATTATAGTATAACCTAAAGAGTGTTTATTTATTACTACATTTAATAAAAAAATATTAATGAAAATTCACAAGAAAATGTCCTCATTCTTGCTGTTACAGTATATAATCATAAAATGTTCAATATTTTGGAGAGTAATGTTATTCCTTCTATCAGTAAATATGTGTTTATATGAGGCAAACGATCTTTCAACAACACACGATGTAATTGATGCAAATCTAAAATTTGACACTAGCGAGAGATCCATATTAATAACTTCGTTAAAGCTTCCATTTATTATGTTTATTGATCGCAATAAAGAAAAGCTTTCATTCCGGTTTAAAACTTCACTAAATGTATCTTTAATTTTTGTTCCAGTTGTTCCTGAAAGGTTTACTATTCTTTTTGGCAGAATCAACAGTGCAAATACTATTATTTAAAGATAATTTTTGACTATCTTGTTTTGTAATAGAGTTTACAATTATGTCAAAATTTGCTATATAGGACAGTTCATTCTAAATAGAATTCTCACTAAAAATATTCTGAACAGCAATACAACAAGAAGGATCAAAATTTGATATAACATTTTTGATATCAATATAATTATTTGCAAGAAATATGACACTATTCAACCACGTCCCCCATATTGTCAACACTGGTTCCGGTGGCAAAGGGATATCGGGAAGCATCTTCCTATATACTTCTACTTGCAATGGTGCTTTTAAAAATACTTTTAATTAAATTGGTTAATTGGTTAATTAAAGTGTTTACATTTGAAAACTCGAGTCTAACTTTCTCTGCCACCCTATTTAAACCATGCGCTAAACATGTACAATGAATCAAATTCGGAAAAAATCTAAGGACTACTAACAGCTTTAACCATGTAGGAAGCGGCATCGCTAACTAGTAGCAAAATTTTTTCAGAAGGTACTTGATTCGGTAAAAATAAATTTGTCAAAGATTCATTAACAAATCGAGCAATTGTTGCATAGTTTTTTTTCTAAACATTTTACGCTGATTAAATATGACTTGTTGGAGTCATCAGCAGAACTGTTTAAAACTCCAATAATTAAATTCGTGATTTGCCGACCCTTGGCGACAGTAGTCTCATCGACAAATATCCACAGTAATAACGTCTGTGTAAGATGCTCTCACATACTTCTTGCGAAGAGTTGACGAACTTGGTACCAGTACTGACCTATTTTCAACTTTACAATATGTTTTGACACACCTTCCTATCCAATTTATACAGTGGGATATTGCAAATTACAGAAAAATTGCATGCATATTTTGCAAACATTTCTTGCCCCGTCGATGTGTGACGATTTTGAATAATGTTGTTCTGCGGAAGTTGCTGGCGTTGTTTCTTGAAGTCCTTAAATAGTTGATATTGGTGGAGAGCCATTTTCAGGTGTTGGGAAATTTGGAATTTTTTTCACATGGAATCTGTTATGAAACGATTTAATAAATAGGAGTCTAATTCAATGAGATAGACTATCAATATAAATGTTCCATATGCAAAAAGTTTGTCGTCTAATAATCTTTTTAGAAATGGAAAGGATGAGAAAAAATATCAAAATACAAGTAATATTTCTGCTTTTTTGAGGTTTTGACAAAGTTAAAACAACTCTTTCACTTAAAGCTCACTGCTTCAGATTTTCGTATTTTTTTTATTTAAATTAATGTGTCTCGGCTGCAATGGCCATTGGCACAAACAATATTGTGTACAATAATAACAATAAGCACATATTACTAATTGCTACAGTTAATCTATAAGCTTAGCACCTATGACTAAATTATACAATAGTTTTATCACTAAGTTATATATAAGTTAAAGGTAAAGTACATGGAAAACAATGGGTCATATTCTGTTGAACAACTGAATGTCTTTCAAGAAACCAATTAGATTAAAGACATGATCGGGCGAGTTTAAAACGTCTTTGATATTTGGCTTAAGTTTATGTTGCACTCTGTGTTTTGCGTACCGGGGACACTCGATCAGGTTATGTTTCACAGTTAATACACTTGAGCAGATTTGGCAATTGGGCTTCAGCTCAGATTTCATTAAATATTCATGTGTAAATCGGGTATGTCCTATTCTTAATCTTCGGATGACAGCTTGTTCGTTTCTAGACATTTTTGGAAGTTCAAATTTTTCAACAATCTACCGGATCTCATGTAATGCACTCTTGATAAATGCCAAGACATGCGAAGACTACAGAACAATTAGCCTAATGAGCCACTTACTTAAAACGTTCTTGAAAGTGATGCATGGCAGAATATATAAAAAATGCGAAGAACAAGTATCATGGACGCAGTTTAGATTCCGCGATTCCTTAGGCATCCGAGAGACTTTATTCGCTGTCCAAGTGCTTATGCAAAGGTGCAGGGATGTTAACTGGGATATGTATATTTGTTTTATCGACTACAAAAAGGCATTTGATAGAGTAAAGCATGATAAACTTATAAACATCTTGAAAGAATTGGGGTTAGATTATATGGACTTGAGAATCATGTATAATTTATATTACAACCAAACAGCCAATATTAAAGTGGATGACCAACTGACAGAGGCAGTCTCCATAGATAGAGGAGTGAGGCAAGCATGCATTCTGTTCCCGGTGTTATTTATTATATACTGTGAATATATCTTCGAGCAAGCACTGGAAGAACTACAAAAAAGCATATTAGTCAACGGAATGCTTCTAAACAACATTAGATATGCCGACGACGCAGTAGTTTTTGCAGATAGTCTGGACGGTTTGCAAAGAATAATGTCGCGTATATCAGACATAAGTAGAGAATACGGACTTGATCTTAATTTAAAGAAAACAAAGTACATGGTAGTCAGTAATCGCGAAATATTAAATACACAGCTTTTGGTTAACCAACATTCAATTGACAGAGTGGACAGCTACACATACCTTGGTACCAACATTAACATCCAATGGGATCACTCCAGTGAAATAAAACAGCGCATAGGAAAAGCGAGATCAGCGTTCATAATGATGAAGTCTCATTTCAGAAGTCACGATTTACCACTTGCTACCAAAATCTCTCTCATTAGATGCTTTGTATTTTCTACGTTATTATATGGAGTAGAGGCCTGGACAATTTCCGAATCTTCTTTAAGAAAACTCAAGGCATTCGAGATGTGGTGTTACAGACGTATTTTAAAAATTTCATGGGTGGATCGTGTGACTAATGTTGAGGTCCTACGTAGAATAGGCAAGGATTGCGAGATTATTAATACCATCAAAGGGCACAAACTAGATTATCTTGGCCATGTTATAAGAAATGAACAGAGATACGGCTTGTTGCAACTCATTCTTCAGGGCAAGGTATTTGGAAAGAGAGGACAAGGGAGAAGAAAGAAGAGAATATCTTGGCTTCAAAACCTGAGAAAGTGGTTTAATACATCGACAACCGGACTATTTAGAATAGCAGCAAGCAAAGTTAGGATAGCCATGTTGATCGCCAACATCCGGAACGAATAGGCACCGTAAGAAGAAGAAGATTGTGTTCCAGTGGGTTTGCCAGGTATGATACTGTTGTTGCTTGAAAATTTGCTTTAAGTCATTACGGATTCGAATATGTATAGCTTTTGAGAATTGACTGTTTACACAAGAAGCTTGCTTGGCTGCTTGGTCTGCTTTTTCATTACCGGAGATGCCGACATGGGATGGTAGCCAGATGATCGTGACATGTACACCTTGAAAAGCGAGTGCACTGTGTGTCCTATGGATTTATTAAACTAAGAGATGCTGAGGTTATAGACTTTTAATCGATTGTAGTGACGACAGGAAGTCTGTGCATGTTGCTTGGTTTTTATGATCTGTTTTTAGTTTTTTAAAAGCCTTTAGTTTCGCATAAAGTTCTCCAGTGTATACGCTGCATAAATTCGATAAAAGAGATTATTTTATTACTTCATCATGTGTGGTAACGGCACATCCAACGCCTGCTTCGCTTTTGGAGGCATCTGTATACAGAATTGTTTGGAATTGGTTCTTGCTTATGATTTCTTTGAAGTGTTGCCTTATGAGAAGGCTTGAGGTTTCATGTTTACTGTATTCTAATAGGGACGTAATTGAATGTGGGATTGGTCTATTCCAAGGCGGAGTATCTGGGATTGGGAAGGGATGTGTTTTAGTAAGGTCGATGGTGTTTCTTAAAGTTAATTTCTGGATGTCTATTATTGATTGGATCCTTTGCGGGGTCTCCGGAGGCGATGTTGAAGTAATTAAATAGTAGACTTAATTGGATGGGTTTGCGGATACGGAAGCAAAGTAGGATTGAAGAAGATACTCTCGTCGAATCCAGAGTGGGGGTTCATTAGCCTCGCAGGTTTTCTTGAGTTTTTCTTTTTCGATATCTATTGAGGGCTATTTTGCATTGACGTACAGTTAGTTCACAATCTGAAGTTCACCATGTTACTGCTTTTTAGAGGGGCATATTGTTATTTTTTTACATGATTTTCTGTAGAGATAATAATGCAGTTATTAAAGAAAGTTATTGTCTCGTCTATATCTTCAGATTGTTGAAGTAATAAAATATAGTCTTCGGCGCTAGTTTGAAAATTATTCCAGTCCGCTTTAACGATATTCCATTTAGTAATGGTGCAAAAAATTTTATTGCTATTTGTTATGACTCTCGGAAAGTGGTTACTATCATATAAGATATCTAAAGTATACCATGAGAGTGAATCGGCAGACTTGGGATCACATATGCTTAGATTGATAGAAGAGTAAGTTCCTGAGGCGATGTTAAAATATGTACTGGCTCACCTATTCATCAGACAAGTATTATTGCAACTTAATACGGTCTCTATGGTTTTTCCTCTACCAAATGTTTTCTTTGAGCCCCACATGGTATTATGGGCGTTAAAGTCTCCAAATAGTATAAAAGGACTGGGAAGTTGGCGAATTAAGTTATCTAACTCGGTTTCTGTTAAGTTATAATTAGGTGGAATATATGTACTGCATATGGTTATTTGGTCGGAACACCAGACAGTTATTGCTATGGCCTCCAGATTGGTGGTTAGGATATATTGTAAAGAAAATAAATCATTAGACACGAAGATAGATGTTCCCCCACTTGCTCTTGTAAACGTAGACCGAAAGAAATAGTAACTTTAAAAATTTTTAAGTTCACGTCTATGTGTTTCCTTGAAATTGGTTTCTTGAAGGCAGATAATATCGGCTTGTGTATTATTTATTAATTGTTGTAAGCGTTCTAAGCGAGGGTGGAACCCATCGCAGTTCCACTGCACTAACGTGAAAGTAAAATATTTTTAACATTGAGAACGTTGAGTGGTCAGAGAAGAGTCGGTTAGATAATCTTGATCAATATGTGTATATTGCGATGTTGTGCTTCCAATTTCTGAATTGTCGAAATTAAGTTGCTCTTTAATTTTCTTAAAAATCCTTGTAAATCTATTCTTAATTATACTATCTTCCAGTGAAGGCTATATTCTAAACATGTCATCGAGTAATGATCGAACATTTTGAGTGAACAGCTGTGCTTCTTGTAGAGGGTTATTACTGCCGAATGAGTTTTATAGACAGGCAAGAAAATTTTCAACCGGTAAGCAGAATAAGTTTGGATTTTCTTGATAAAGATTATTAATTGAAAGAACAGAGGAGGCGGTTAATTTAGACTGATCGGGTGCAACTTTCTTGGACTTTTTAGTTTTATGCTTTTTAGGCACGTTTGCATCGGGTGAAGGCATTCTTATGTCTTTGATGGGTAAGTTATTAGATATGTATGTTTCTTATAGGGAGGAAGAATCTGTCGGTTTTTATTTGTTGACTGGAAGCCGAATTTTGTGTTGTGTTTGGTGGTGCCATATTGCTTAATATTGAGATAGCAGGGATGGGTTCAGCTGGGGACGTTTGTTCATTTGGAAGAGGATTGCTAGGGGGATTTTGACAGTTATTTGCTATATGTTCATATTTTTTGCATAGAAAACATGCCATTTTGTCAGTAGAGAGAAATATTCTGTATGCATTATTGTCGAATGGAATTATTAATGATGTTTCGATTTCGAGGCTATCTGTAGTTAGAGTAACGTATACCTGTCTTCTGAAGCCCATAATATGCGTAAATTCATCACAGGGTATTACAGCTTTGATATGTGACCCTGGTGAAGCAAGTTGAAGACCTAGATCCCAAAGTTGTTTTTCTATAATTTCATGAGGTATTGATGGACATATGTTAGAGATTATTAGTCTCTTGGCTGGGGTACCAGTCTTCCTACGGGTAGTTCTACAGAGTTGATTGTAATGGTAGGATTTTCTAATAAAATATGTTCGACGAGTTCAAAATTTGTTATGTAAATGCATATCCGATTATTGGAAATTCTTGAGGCGAAGCATATGTTTTTGGGGCTAACAATGTTACCTATGGCTTTAACGTAGTCGAGTAGGAATAAGTTTGGTTCAGCATGCATTAATATTGCTTGATCTTTTTTGGGATATTTCGGTTTGGGTTTTGACATAGTAGCAGTTGCAAATGAGTTTGGATCATTACTGATGATCTTATTTCCAGACATGGTGTTGCTAATTGTAGGAGAACATTGATTTAAGTTTTTACTCATGTAGTCAAAAGTCACTATTTTTGATTTTATTGTATTAAAGTTTCAAGTGCTATCACTTTGCAGCAATTGTAACGCATATCTGTATTACTGGTTGCCTGTCTAAAATTTCGAGGATTCAGTCCTTGATAGGACTGACTTGTGTCGAATATGGCAAAAAATGTTAACACAGCTGAACGTTTTGGTTAGAAAAGTATTAATAAACAATTCCTTACTGAATAATATTACAGCTCTTGACGTTAAAAACTCTACACAACAATTACTAATTCCTTTTTGATGGTAAAACATTTTTAAAAGCTGATATTTACTGTGATAAACGGTAAACTTTTACACTGATTAACAGAGCGGTATGTACTCGTTCGAATCAATTTGACAACTCCGATTTTCGTATTTGCTTTGATATACTTGAAAGTTTACCATATAGGCAGTATCGCGGTAAGCAATTGCTTAAATTTTGAAGTCCTGTTTGATCATCATTAACGGCATAAGTATTTAAATAATTTAGGCTCTATTCCAGCGTTTTTTCCCAAGTTTTTAGATTTAATACAAAAAGTTTAACTCAAACGACAAATTATGATCAGATTTGATAATTTTTTCATTAAAATAATTAAAAATGGTTAAAGATATTGATATTGTAGGCTTATTTTTATTTAAATCATGTACAGATTCACCACGTTTTTTTCCAGCACTATCATTACTAATGTATTTTTATTTTTCACAGGTAATAAATATTGTTCATTCGACATTTTTAAAACTCAAGAAATTAATACTATAGTGTCACCTCGATATACGATTGCCCTTATATACGAGTGCTTTGAGAAAAGAGCGAGCACTGCTTTGCTTTGAGATGAAAAAAAAATTTGAGATACGAGGAATCGCTTCTGCACACGAGTTCAAGATGCGCCCTGCATGTTGGGGTCGAGTGCAGCATGTAATAGTTTCTCCTACCTCAGACTAGACCTTAATCTGTATGCTTGTCTCCTAGGTTTTCTAAGCATTTTGATAAGTTAAATAGTGAATAGGACTTACATTACGACACAGAAGAAGAAGATGTCAGATCACAAACCCATAAAGAATAGATTGACTCTTTGCAAAGAAATCTTTGATTAAACCCCATCACTTGATCTATTATCTGAACTTCCATTATTATATTCCATATCCAAATTATTATTGTCTTTATTTCTCTTGATTTAAGATTTTTGCCGATTTTGTCAGTAACACCTTTCATTTAAGGAAGAAAAGCTTTCGTATGATGAGGGTCTGACTTTTTTGGTTGAGATTGATGTCTGTGGATGCTTTTGTTAATGTGATTTTCGCGGTAACCGTTTTGAATAAGGTTTTGTTTTAAATTGGCGAGCTCAGCGGTCTACTTGCATCATCGTAAAGGCGTATGGATCTGGAGATAAGGGTATTAATGACTAAATTAATTTGTGAAGGTGGGTGATAAGAGTTGGCATGCAAGAAAAGATTGGTATGGGTGTGATTTCGATAAACAAAGTGATGAAAACCTTGGGATTTGTTTTTTTACGGTAGAGATGAATTAGTTTCCAACTTCATCGTAAACTGGATACTAGGATGTATACCATTCAGATGGATTTAAAAAGACACCAAATCATGTCTGCCGTGACACCAAATAACGAATATATCGCCTATATACTCCATTGAGCAGTATTTAATTATCTATAGAATTGATTTTGAAAGATGAAATAAGTTTTGGACATACAATAATTAACGAGACTCATTAAACGGCCCCTTCACCTTCCAATTAAAATCCTAGTGTAAATAATGTTGGCGCCAACTCCTGCGCCAATCCCTGCGTAATTACCCGAGCCAATTACCTCTCCAATCCATGCGGTAATTCCCACGCTAACTCCACGTTAACCCAACAAGTAGTGTTCTGATGCTTGAATTTAATATTAATTCTTAATATATGTATATATATATATATATATATATATATATTATTAAAATATATATATATATATTTATATATATATATATATATATATATATCTATATATATATATATATATATATATATATATATATATATATATTATATATATATATAATAAGTTGATTTCATATAATCGAATTAACTATTTTACAATAAAGTCGTCCCAGGAACGCAACTCAGCAATATTGGCAATGTCATTTTAAAGTCGTCTACTTAAAAAAATGTATATGCGTGAATTGTAAATATAAATGAGTCAGATAACAAACAAAAAACAAAATTTGTTTATTTTAATAATGTTTGTATTTTCAGATCGATTTCCAAAGTGGAAATTAAAAGGTCAATAAACTTATTTAAAACTTCAATCGTGGCTTATTCCCATTAAAAAAGTAGTATATATATATATATATATATATATAAATAATATATATCGCACTAATAATACAATAGTGTCGCAACTCAAAATTCGTCTAAATTGACATAACATTATATTCACGCGTAAAATTTGATTCCCTATAAGTCAATAAAACTGTCGTTTTAATAGTGCAATAAATGAATAAGATATGGCGCCATAAGACGATATTCATGACTGACCGACTGCCGTCACCCCCTTCACAATATCGCGTGATCTTTAGTTGCAACCAACGGTGATCGGGAACGCACGTATTGCTTTGCTCATCATTTCGAGTTTCAACGTTATTACTGAATCAGGTATGTAATTTTCATAGCTATATTTCAAGTTATTACATTCTTGTTGATTTGAACCTAACCATAATATTGTTGTTTTTCTAGTTATTACACTATTACTGATTTACACCAGCACTTTTTAAATTATTATTTTTACTAACGACACTATTCTTGGTTCAGTTTATTATTTTTGACATGCTACATTATTGTTGAATAATCACTTTAAACCATTTTTGTTGTTGTTTGTAAAACATTTATTAATCAATATCTATTTGCCGATCACCGAATAGTAATAACTCATTTAAGAAGTGTAGCATTGTTATTAAGAAAGCTTATCAACTACTTTATTTTATAAATTTAGAGTTAATACACTCTTTGTGACATTCTTCCGTCAAGTACCTCTATACTTAATCTAATAATATTAATTGATTCATTTGTAGGTTTAATACCTATGAGTCGTGGGCGATTACTTGTTGCTATGGCAACAAATGCTGAGGACTGCGAGCAGGAAATCTCTTCACCGTCATTATTGTCACTGGAGAGTAGAAATAATGAACCTGATGTCCAAATAGAAAACAGTGACGTTGCGAAAGTACGATCACCTTCTATACCTTCACCATTTACGAGTGATCAAGTACTTCAAGAAATTGACGTAAACAGTTTCTTTAGTAAGGTTAGTAATGTTAAACCTATTATAGAATCCAACCACGGGCAATATTACATTTCACCGATCCACTCAGACCAGGGCGACTTTGATTCCGATGATTCCGACCGAGATCCGCATTTCATTCCTGGTGTGCAAAGTAAAACCTATAGTTTGCTTCAAGGCCTAACAATAACTTCATTAAGTAGCTCTTCTTCAAGAAGCTCTTCATCGAGTAGCTCTTCTACCAGTAGCTGTTCATCAAGTAGCTCGGATGATAGAGTTGTTCATAATTTAAGTCCTTTTGCTGGAACTAGTGGGTTAACTAATGAATTAAAATTTTCCTTGGAAGACCAAAACAATAATACTAAGGGCAAAAAGAGGATACGTAATATTAAAACCTGGAAACACAGTGTAGCCAAACGACTTCGCAATACTGGCAAAGCGTATGAATCAGTGAACAAAAAACAAGTGCCTGCAAGGAAAATGGGTCCGACTTGTGGCAAAAAATGCAGGTTAAACTGTCGTTCACGAATAAACGAGACATCAAGACAAGATATTTTTAATAAGTATTGGAATTTGGGAGATTTACAAAAACAAAGAGAATTCATTATTAAACATACTATAGAAATTAAACCAAAATACAGATATTCTTCAACAAAAAATGTTCGCAAACTAAATACTGGATTTAATTTTACATTAAACAACGATCTCATTAGAGTTTGCAAAACAATGTTTAAAAATACTCTTGCTATAAACGATCGACCCATTGCTACAGCACTATCCAAAAAAACAGAGTGTGGTTTAATACAAGATGAATTACGTGGAAAACATGGCAAACAACGTACTGTGGAACCGGAGATCTGTGAAGGTGTCAAACATTTTATAAATGCTATACCACGCGTCGAATCACATTACCTTAGAGCCCAGACGTCACGGGAATATATCCAGTGTGACAAGTCTTTAGCTGATTTATATCGAGACTACAAAGATAAATGTACAGAAGGAAGCTTATCATTTGCGTCAGCATCTACCTTTAACCGCATTTTTAATAAAGACTTTAACATTTCCTTCCACACACCAAAAAAAGATCAGTGTGATCTTTGCGAAAATTTCAAAAATTCTGATGAAGATGGAAAAAAGAATATTATTGTGGCGTACGAAAACCATTTGAAAGAAAAAGAACTGTCCAGAAAAGAGAAAGAAAAAGACAAAAATGCTAACATAGATTCAACAATAGTCGCTGTATATGACTTACAAGCTGTGATGCCAGTACCAAAAGGCCAAGTTTCATTATTTTTTTACAAAAGTAGAATTAACTGTTTTAATTTTACTGTGAGTGACTTGTTCGCTAAAAATGTCGAATGCTATTTTTGGGACGAAACGGAGGGAAAACGTGGTGCGAATGAGATTGGGAGTGTACTGAAATATATAGAAAAAATTTTACAGGCTAATTCTGGTAAAGAACTGGATTTTATATTTTATTCTAATAATTGTTGCGGACAACAAAAAAATAAATACATCCTTACAGCATATGCGTACGCAGTACAAAAAATGAATGTCAAAAGCATAACCCATAAATTTCTGATTCGCGGTCACTCTCAAAACGAGGGTGACAATGTGCATAGCGTCATAGAAAAGCAAGTAAACGTTTCGTAAAATCTTGTCCAGTGTATGTCCCACAACAATATATGACATTGATTCAGTCGGCTAAAAAGACAGGCAAACCCTATAGCGTGACTGAAATGACCAATGAAAAATTTTACAATCTGAAATTACTTCAAGAAGAGTGGGGTAACAATTTTAATGTTAATGAAGAAAAAGACAAAATCAAATGGCATGACATTAATGTATTTCGTGTTGAAAACGAACATCCATCTACTTTCTTTTATAAGAACTCTTGCGAAGATGAAGATTACCAAAAAGTTTTCGTAGGTAGCTTACGACGAACTGAAAACCAGACTTCGTTATTTGCTAATGGTTTGACACGCGAGTACACAAACAAGATACCTTTAACTGAAAATCAAAAAAGGGACTTAAAGGAATTGCTTGACAAAAATGTAATACCCAGAAGTTACCGTGAAACTTACTATAAGGATTTGATCGATTTAAAATTAAAATTGTATTTAATTGTAATCAGTAATAATTGATTTTGAGACTGATTGAAACTCTGAGTTTTGAGACTGAGTTTAAATAATTTGTTTTTCTTTTAAATAGGTCCTTTTAATTAATCACGAATTACTTAAATATGACTATATTTTGTGTTCTTTTTTCAGAAGGTTTATTTTGTTAAATATATAGATTAAGTACAAAATGTTCAAGAATACTGTATTTTGTTATCTGTATCTGAGTTTGTTTGATTATAATATAAACGTAATTAAAAACAGTCTTGATTTATTTATTAATACCAAAATTGACAATTCTCGGTAATTGTTAACGTGTAATACAATCTCTTTAGATCCGAAGTTAACAAATACCAAGAATCAAGTTCCCAAAATTGTTGTAAGTCCAAAAACTAACGTAAACCATAGAAAAAATAGTAAATCAAATTGTAGTAACACAAAATATTTCATAAATAATGTCATAACTAAAAATAATATTTAATTTTGAACATTTTGCTTAGAGCAATACAGTGTTAACTCAAATTTTTTTAATAACTTCACTGTCAGTATTTTTATTTAACAAAGAGTACAAAGAAACTTCATTTAATATTAATTAGAAACATATTATGCATTAATTTTATTTTTACCTGTAATAGGAAATGAGTAATCAGTTTTTCGTTGATTCTGAAAAATCATCTTTTTTGAGTTACGACACTATTGTATTATTAGTGCGATATATATATATATATATATATATATATATATATATATATATATATATATATATAATATGTATGTTCATATAACAACAATTAATTCTAACTAAAAAAATTATCAGTTAAGATATGAATCTGTATTCATTTTAAATATATTTCATCATCATTTCATTTATACTAATAATTTAGAGATAGCTGAGAAGGTATATCAATCCCCTGTATCGAAAAATTACTTTAAATAGCGTACCCACCAGAGAAAACTTATATTATACGCTAGTTATTTCAAAAAATGTATAGAGAACTGTTTTATATTTGTTTAGCTCTTTTCGGAGTAGTGAATGGTAAGTATTTAACAATCTAAAAGAATATTGTCAAAGTCATTTTTTGGAATCACTCCTCTTCAGTTTAGGATTTCATCATCCTATTTTTATTTCAATGTGATTTTACGTTGTGATTTATATATTTTTAGAAATAACTTTTTTATCTCTACAAATTATTTTTCTCTTGGTAATAAGTCCCAAAACAAAAAACAAACCAACAGCAATTAAGGTGTTTCTTTAAATGTACGAGATTTATGTATGGTATTGAGATGATATAATAGAATCTTATAGGAGGTAGTCTGAAATTATTTCTTTTGGTATTTCTTCTACTTCGGCTGCTTACTAAACAAATTTAACTTAGTAAATACTATACAGTATAAATACTATACATACTTAAAAACAAGGTTTTCAGTGTTTCATTGTTACATAAATACTACACATTAAATTAAAATTAAATTTAAAAATCCAAAAGGATTAAGTTCAAAACGTTTACGGACTAATCGCTCCATCTTCAGTGAATTTTGCAGTACTTGCAAAATAACCTCAAATCCAAACAGGGGTTGGGTTTACACGGATTAAACCATACTTGGAAATATTAAATTATATATTGATAAAATATTGATTGCTAATAGGGAACGTAAGTCGCTACCCGAAAAAGTTTTTACGCTGGCATTGGCCTCTAGAGCTCAAAAGTTGATTTTTTTGTATAATATTAACAGTACAAAACCTTTTAATTTTAATAAGTTGTGCAAATTAATTAATAAAGTTGTTACTGTGTATTCAAAAAACATTTAGCCTAATTTAAATTAAAATAATTTTAAGGTTTTTTGTCTGCTGCTATCTTTGATTTTTCTTTGTCATTGTATTCTATTAGATAGTGTCTAAAGCACTTTTGGCATACTGCTATGTTTGATTATTCTTTGTCATCATATTCTATTTGCTAAATCCTGTCATGTAGCATATCGCGTGGTCCTGTAAGTCCAGTAGTCTATGCACTATAAGCTTAAGGTCTTTTTGACAATTCACCCTTTAACTCTAACCCTTTTTTACTTCTTGACCTATCCTCGTTTTTGTTTTTTGAACTAGTTAACCGGTCCTTTTACGCAAATGACGTATTTTTGCCTGAAGTCTCCAAATTCATCCCAATGTCGAAACGATCGAAAGCTCGACATTCATGCATTTTCTTATCTGTGAATGTGAAGCTTTAGCTGAATGATTGTATATCAATGCCTAAAGTTTTTGAGTTTGTATGTTGATGAATGTCCCAATTGGAAAAGGCAATGTGATAATATTATTTTCAAAATAAACTGGAACGAAACTAAAGATATACTAAGTAAGTGAAAAACAGCTAATTATGCTATATTATGTTCAGGTGGAGTCTCATTTGCGGTATGGCATAGTATTTTGGGGTACGTCTTGTAAATTCAGTGAAGTCTTTCTATCTCAAAAGAGAATAGTCCGTTGTATTGCTGGTATTTTTCGAATAACTACCTTTAAGAGGTATTTTATTAGATCTAAACTTTTACCTATGCCGTGCTAATATATTTTTTAAGTTTGTGTTTTTATTCATTCAAATCTTGAGAAATTTTAAACTAATAGTCAAATCCACAATATAAATACAAGTCAGAATCAAAAATTGCATGTGCCTTTTTCTAAAGGAAATATGCATTTTTACTCAGCTGCAATAATAGGTCAAAGAATATATAATAAGTTACCCGAGCCAATAAAAAAATGTAAGAATATGACAATATTTAAATTAACTTTAAAAGATTTTTTATTGCAAAATACGTTGTATTTTCTTGATGAGTATAGTAATTTTACATTTTCTATTTTGTTTCGTGTTTGTCTTGTATTCTTGTTTTCTAATTTCCAACTAATTTTGTTTTCTAAACTGTGAGTGATCCTAAACAAATTGTGTTTGTCAAAAAGGAAATAGAATATTATCCAGATTTAGCCATACGGCTCACACTCCCTCTAAGGGGAAAATTCACTGATCCCAGATACCTACGGTATCAAAAGAATTAAGCTCTGGTGGGACTCTTTCCGTGTTATCGAGCCCTAGGTGACTTAGTATGTTGGAGTATCTCCCAAAAATTTTCTTACACATCTGGAGCTCGCGAGGAGTACAGCTTTCTGCATGGCCTTATAAAGATGTTCATTTAGACCCAGCTGTTTTATGTTCGCTAGGAGGTTTTTGGGAATAACACCAGTAGTAGAGAGAACAATCTTGATTTGTATTTCTAGATCTCTGTACTTGGCGATCTTTTCGTTGTATTTAACGTCTGCATTCACTCTTTCTCTGTAGCATCTTTGCTTCACCGCTGCTGTTAAAGGCTGTAAAAAAAAGCTTAAGAATACTACATAATATTTTTTTCTTGGTTAGTCTTTAACCCTGTCATTTATGTTACCTAGTGTCAAATATGTTACCATGGATGTGGTAATATATTTGACGGTAACATATTTGACATTTTACAATATATATTTTAAAATTGCCGCCAAATTCATTCAGATGCTGACGGTTGCTTAACTAAAAGAAACATGAATAATATTTTACGGCAATGTAATAAATTTGATTTAAAATAAGTTAAACTATTAGTAATAACATATTTGACATAATATAATAAGCGTACGTACCTGACTAATATCAATAGTTTGTTGCCAAAAAACTGTAAAATTTTACTAAAAAACTGACACTGAATTTTAGTGTTGCCCAGTCTTACAAAAATCCTATAATGTCAGTGGTAACATATTTGACCATGTTTGGGGTGACACTAAGAATTCTCAGAATAATTTCTTTATTTATGATATATTAGACAAACTGGTAACTGTTAAAAAAAGCATTACAAACAGAACTTATTGCTATCGAAAAAAAGTATTAATAGTTATCCACAAATTATAAAGCGTTATCTTTTCGATGACAGCCCTTCAAGTGACAGGTAACATATTTGACATTTAGCTTATAAATAATCATTTTTTTGTAAACTATAAAAACGGGGGCAATTTTTGTTTATGAATATATAAGGCAACTTTAAATAGAAAAATAGTATGGTAATAAATGGCTAAAAATTGGCAGTTTTGAACCTATACCTAATCGTTAATTTTACATAAACTATTGTATCAAATTTAATATAACATACAGTTCGTCTAATTTACATACCGATGCACGTCATTATTTACGTCAGAGATCGAAGTTGACATAGCTGCCAAAGTATAAAAAAATCCTGACTCCATTTTAAATCAAATCGATCACATAATTATTGCAAAAGTATTACCATCTCTTTACAACGACTATTCAAATTCTTACGTGACATTTTTGAAATAAAATACACTAATTTTCTTCTAAAAAGAACAGATTTTATTAAATAGGTCAAAAAATACCTCTCTTACATATCTCTGAAAAATACAAAGTACAAAAAGTGTCAACACCACAACTGTCAGATAACTGTTACCAATTTATGCCAAAATTTCACCTTCGTTCAATTACAGTTACAGTCTGCTCCGAACAAATGTTCTTCATAAAAACGCTTTATAATGCATTTATACAAATTAAATGGGTAATTTCTTTAAGTCAACATTAATAGAAATTTTTAAATATTATTTCTACGCGTATATAATAAAATATGTCTAGTGGCTGTAATGCCAGTGTGCTCGGCAAAGTGATTCTAAAAAAGAACACACCTATTGCCTAAATCATGTGACGTCACGGGCTATAACGCCGATGACGTGCATCGGTAACTAAATTAGATGAAGTGTAGTTTAAGTTAAAGCGTTTTATAGTGTACCTTCATAGTCGAGCACCTAGAATTTTCCTGTGGGGGGTTTTGGTCGGGCACCAAAATTGCTCTGTACCGGTTTCCAATAAAAATGTTTTTTTCTCTACATCTTGGACTACATTTCTTTCTGCTGCTTTCCACTATTGTCTCAAAAATTTAGTGTTTACTTTTGCTTTTAATATCGTGGCTCCATACAATCGAGTGTAATTGTCGTGTTATTGTCTTTCCTTCCTTTATGTTATTTATTATATCCGTTTCATCTGATCCTGTATTTGTTAAAGTTATTCTCAATTATTCGCAAGTTCTTCTGTGTTTACAATGACGATATGTTGCGTTTTATCATAATTAATTTTCAAACCCCAGCTTCAAAATTTTTCTTTCAGCTTTTTTATAATTTTTTTATCATGTAGTCTCCCACTTCTTTCACGTTTATAAACAATTATCTTTTTTCTGTAGGTATTATTAATTTTTATATGGAATATTTGCGTTTCACTGATCTTTGCGCCTTTGTTTTTTTTTAAATATTTTATTTGTAGGTGTACAGACTTAGAGATTAAGTAAGAAAGAGTAGAATTATAAAGAGTAGAGTATAAAGAAGAAAGTAAATTAATTAAAATCCGCGTTATAAAATAATTGGCATTATTTTATATTTATTTATATTATTTTATATTTTAGCTGTAATTTGTCGAATGCTATCGTACCAAGCAGATTCGGATTTTTATTTTTGTTATCTGCTTTTTGTTCTGACTTGGCCTTTGTAATTTAGCCAGTTACAGCGTAAAATGCAAAGAAGGCGAAAATATACCAATAAGGAAAAAACAAAGATACTCGCCTTTTATCTCGAGGGTCATCACGACATATTTGTGACAAAAAAAATTTTGTTAGGTAACGTAACAATTAATTTTAAAATAAAAGATACTACGGCACAGATCAATTTCATTTGGGGCGCACTCTACGCTCACAGACTTATTAAATTGTTCGAAATGTCGTAATTTATCAAGTTCAATAAATTTTGATCGTGTTACTGGTAATTTTAAACACTCAAGATTTAGCATTGCACATAAGTTTTATTTTATAAATAAATACGAGGGAGATTTTATAAGGATATCATGTTATGGCTTCTATTTGTAAAGTATAGTAAACAGTAAAAATAATCATTGCGATTCGATATTCGCGCAGATTAGTACTATGTATATTATGTCCAAATCTGACTGATATTTGAATTATATGATATACCTACCATTTTTTTATTTCTAATTTGATTCATTTTGTTAACCACATTTTAATCACGTTTATTTTTTACGAAAGGCAAACTTAATTATTATTGTGGTTAATTTAATTACAAAATCCACAAACACACTCAAGCCAAAAAAAAAACACATTCAAGTAATAAAAAACTGACAGTTGCAGAGTTGCATCACGGAGGCTAATACTTGCTAGCAGGATAACAGAAATACAATAAGATCTTTGGTTAGTTATTTCTGTTCGAACTTAGAATCATAGAATTACCTTACAATTTTCTACTTAGTGCGAGTGCGGTCGGCTGGTCTGACACTTTTCCTATAGATGGCGTATATTCTTAAAATTTTCATCTAGAACGTAAAAAGTTAATATAATTAAAATAAATAATATTTTAAGATAATTACCTGAAAAAAGTAATGGTAAAACATAACGATAACAAAAACCAAGATACGAGGAGATAAGTAATGCTAATATGACTAAAATTTTATTAGTGAGCAGACGCAATTATGGAAAATGTGAGGCTTAAGAACAAATATATTACATTTATTGGATTTATGACATCGTCGTATCATGAGCAATGACATATAGATCAGTATTATGGTGGCCCAGAGATATAGCAAAAAAGAGCCATTCACTCAAATTATTCAAGGTTCAAACACTTCTTGATAGTGCCTATCTTGAAATGACGGGGGCTCTAAGGAACAGAAACTATGGAAGCCTTACTGATTCTCTCTTCCCTCCTACTGACTACTGACATATATATACATATATATATATACATATATATATATATATATATATATATATATATATATATATATATATATATATATATATAATAAAGTTTTATTTTGAGAATGCAGTCATTTAAGTAGGGCAGGATAAGTTAAACTCTTTTTTCTTAAATCAAGCTTTCGCAAAATTTATTTGCTTCATCAGGATATGCTAAAATATGTTATGGTAAATACAATGAAATTAGAATTAAAAAAACATTGTATAAAACTAATATAAAAACTTACAACATGAGGTTAAACCATTAAATTATTAAATTCACAAAACATTATTAATTTTTTTTTTAAATTATATTTTTATGTAAGTACAATATTTTAATTTTGAATATATTATGACATCGATTAATAATGATGTTTGATTTATGTCAGAAAGACACTCGTGTCTGTTTTTGTTTTTGATAACTAGCTCTAGATTGTTATCATGCTTAAGTAAAAAGTGGCGCCAAATATGAATATTTAAATTTTTGAAAATATAGTATTTATAGTCAGAAAATCATATATTAGAAAATTAAAGTATTAATTTTCGTAAGATAGAATGTAAGTATTGCTTAGTTTGTTAATATCAGTTTTTTTATTAACGCATTGATATTTGTTTATGCATACCATTTCTAAAAATTCTATGCATATGTATTAATCTTAAGCTCTAGGTTATATATATATATATATATTATATATATATATATATATATATATATATATATATATATATATGTATATATATATATATATATATATATATATATATATATATATATATGTATATATATATATATATATATATATATATTATATATATATATATATATTATATATATATATATATATATATATATATATATATATATATATATATATATATATATAACCTAGAGCTTAAGATTAATACTACTATAAAAATTAATATTAAACTCACCAGTTTTCCGGGTTGAACCGCGTCGATGTCCATTGGGCCGAGCTTTTGACATCCTTTCTGATGCCTTCAACTGAGACTCACCAGTCACTTTACTTTGATTACTTAGTGTGAAAAGAGAGTAGTGAAAGTAAAGTGACTAGTGAGTGTAGTAGTGTCTGGGGGCTTGGGAGACTAAGACCTCGAAAGCCCTGAGGAAGACATCAGAGAGGATGTCGAAAGCTCGGCCCAATGGATATCGACGCGGTTCAACCCGGAAGACTGGTGAGTTTATTATTAATATTTGTAATAGTATTAATCTTAACTTTAGGTTTAATTGTTCTAACCGCGGAAATCTTTCCGAACAAAGAAAAAAATAAATAAAAAGATCCATCGGAATAAAATTTTAAGATATCATTATAAACAAAATGTATATAGCAATTTAAGATAAGATTTAGTGTAGATAAAAATAGAAATTTGTTTGGCAAACGACTTTGTCCGTGTCCAACAAAATTATCGAAAAACCCATTTTGTGTAGAATTAGAAGACATTTTACCTGTAAGCTATTCTTGTCATTGTTTGTGTATTAAATGACCATATTCTAATCTTTGGAAACAGGTATAGATTGTGTATTAACCGACTGAGGACAAAAAAAAATCAATTTTATTTATTCTTTCTCTGAAACAGTAATTTGGTTTTAATGATACACAGAATTTTTAGAATAAACATTAACAGTAGTAAACAAGATTTGAGCTTTTTGATTGGATAGTCGGTTTTGAATGGTAATGGGGTTAGCCTGATTAGGAGACCGGGAGAGGGGCAGTTGTAATTTGCCGATCGAAGGAAACAGTAGTTTGTTTAAAGATGGGGTGTGGTTCGTGAGTTTGGATACCGGCATTGTGAAAAGAAGTGAATAGTTTTGCAGAAGGAGATAACAAGTAGATTAGAAGAGGTCCGTGTATCTACCGTGAGCATTTTGTGAAGTATATGTAAATGTAGTTTTACGGCATCAAGTTGACAAAAGAGGTCCTTGTGTCATAGATAAGTAGCTGAGTTTCTTGGAGAAGTGAATCAGGTTTTATTGGGTAGTCTGCAGGAGGTTTGCAGAGATGTTAGGAAGGAGCCGAGGTGCTAAAGAGGAGAGATCACATTGTTGAGGAGACTGGACTTTTCTGGGTATTTTTCAACATACAATTCAATAAGAAAAAAAGCTGTTAGTGTTTTGTACAATTCAAATTGGTATCTGTGAAGGATCTGTGTTGACATCATGATCATTACCATTTAAATTTAAAGAACTGAGTTTTGTTAGACTAATCAAAAGTTTAAAGTTTTGTTGTTTTTTTGTTTCAAGAAAAGGAAAGTTTAGGTCAAATTGGTTTTCAATTAATATAAATGTATGTAGATTTAAAATCTTATTATAAAAATTTAATTTAATTTCTTGTATTATTATTATTATATTTCATTTTTCAAAACAAGTAATACTAATTTAAAAAAAAAATTAACGTAGGTAATATTCGAATCTATGAGAACCACACTCAGTCTGCCCTATGACGTAATGTGCCTACCTTTGACGTTGATATATACAGGCTGGCAAGCTCGGTAAATAGGTATACCCGCGTAATTTTTGTGACAACTCTATTTTAGTGGCGCCCTTAATTGCTGGTTCTTGTGTGCACCGGACACATTACACACGTGGACGGCGCGGCCCTAGATCTAATCTACTGACTAAACCAACGATTGATATTGTATTTTAGGAATGTATGATAATGGTATCATTGCCAATCCCGGACAATATCCATTTACAGTTTCTATACAAACGAGAGCGTTGGGTGAAGAATTGCATGTATGTACTGGAGCTATTATCAACGAACAGTGGGTTATCACTACAGCACAATGTTTATATAACTACCCCAAAACAATCGTCGCTGGACTGATTAACGTAGATGATGAAACCGATTTAAATAAGCAAATAGTAAATATAGAAAAAACTATTATATATCCCAAGTTTGACAGTGATGGGTAAGTTATTATATTCATTTCGTACAAGGTTTGAATCTAATCTAACTAAATATTATTAAGTATTTTCTCACAACAATTTATTTTTTTTTGTATTTTTTAACCCACATCGTTTTAAGTTTATTAATAGGTTTTTACTGTGATAGAATAATTTATGTTCAATCTAGAATATTTCCAGTAAAAAAGTTAAATTTTCTTTAGATCCCTACTTAAATAAAAGCAGATATCGAGAATCATTCTATCTCCCGCTGTTGTCCATAATGTAGCTTCTAAATAATTTTAAACTGTTTTTCTTAGTCTAATTTAAGTTTTGTGTAAATGTATTTATTGTACATAACATTCACTGACGTGCTGGATAGCCAACTTTTTTGACGAAATATCCATGAAAATGCTCTGAGAGCGAAAGGACAAGAATTTATTAAAAACCTGTGGTCAATATCTGCCTTTTATTTGAGTAAAGTTTATATTATTATGTTTGAGCATTCAACCATATATTATATTATTTAGATATTATCCAAAAATAGCTTAATTAGAATACTTTAGTCAGATCAAATAGAATATATCTCATTATTATCATAATTAACGAAAAATATTGCTAATATAAAAACACTGTTACAGTATTAACCGAGTGCTTTAAAAATTGGAGGAACAAATAGATATAGCAATGGCAGTTAAAATATGGAAACTACAGTATCTGAAATATTTTACACGTGGAAATAAATACCAACAATTAGAATGGATTATGCAGCGAAATATTTAGGTAACCTCTCCATAGGGAAGAAAGCAATGTTAGTCGAGAAATCTAAGAAATTGTTTTCCTACTAGTTCTTTCCAAGTATTTCAAGCAGCAGCCTCGAGAGATAAAATTGCTTTGATAATAAGCAAACTTCAAAACACGAATGACGGAAAAAGAACATTGTTAATAAAAATATTTAATACTATAAGTAAAAATAGTAAAATATCCGAAATATTTAGGATCCTTAAACTGGTTGGGACACACGAGCGGAATCCAATTTAACCTATGTCATATTTTTAAGCCATTTTTCACTAATTTATTACCACCCTAATAATTTTTCACTCCTAAACCAACCCTAACAGCAGCGATTCTTCTGACTTGGGGTTCAAGCTTAATAATTAAAAAAAAACTTTTTGCCCATGGAACATTGTTTCACCAAATTTTTACTAATTTATTTCCAACCCAATAATTTTTGTCCCTTACTCCTACACCTAATAGGAGCGATTCCGCTCACTTAATATTCAAGCTAACAGAATTTCAAATTAAATTATTTATTATGTATAACAGTATTCTCCTAGGTATTTACGAATTTATCATCACCCTAGTGATTTTTCACCCCTCAACCCCTAACAAAATTATTGGAAAGTCAATAATTCGGTTAAAATTTAACGTGACAAAAATGTTTTGTTACAATTTCACGGCACTTTTTCTTTTAATTTCCGCGTATCCATAACCTGACGTACCGATGTTCAGTTCCGATTTGGTTAGTCTGGTACAGCCTCCTGCTTTCGCCGCTATTCCTTGAGGCGCCATGATCACGTCGTTGTACGTACCCGTACCTCTCCTAACAAACGTAGGCAACATCCCTTTCTCTTGCCGCCTACTCCATACTTCTCGTCGATGTCTCAACTCCCAGTGCTGCCGGCGTGTGGATTCCCACGTTTTCTCTTCCCAGCTCCTTCATCTTCTGTACCAGTTTCCTGCGCGTTTTTAAAAACTTTACCAGCACAGGTTCTCCCTTTTTGTTTGTGTGAAGTTTGAATCCATACTTCTCATTGTGGATCCACGTTACATCTTGAAGCTGCGGAAACATAGCTTTGGCCTTTTTCATTGCTTTGTTGACTTCGTTGTTCTTGGTGACAAAGACTGCTTGCCACTTGACAAAGACTCCTGTTATTACCGAAATGTCTCCTTTTACTACGATCCTCGTGAAGACCTTCTGCTGCCAGTCTCCATTTATAAACTGTATTGTATACTTCTTATCCTTGCATGTTGCCATCTTGTCCGAGATAGCGTATACCCTTTTTTTAATAGCTTCTGGGTTCTCTACGTTCACTTGAACTCCCATTGTCGCATCTTCTTAACTTTCGAGGGTTTAATGTTAATCTGCACGCCTCTGGACTTCATGCACACATAGTTCCTTGGTGCCTCTTCTTACTTATTTTCCTCCACTTCCTTTATATAATCGAGCATTAGATTTCTTAGGGTGTTGACCTCCCTCTTTATGGATATCTTTGTATTTGACACCTTCCTCATGAGTTTCTGGAGTTCAGCTACGCTGTAATGAAGATGATCCATCTTTGATCTAGCTTTGTAGTTCAGTGGCTATTCCTCTTCCTCCGATTTAGTCGTTTCTGTCCTGTTGCTTGTTTTTTTTCTTGGTCTCTGCTTTTACCATTCATCGTACAATCGTCATGCATCGTACATTTATCGAATTTTCTCTCTCATTTTATTTTTTCCGGCCTTCTGCCTGTTTTCTCCTTCCTCTTTCTCTTTTTCCCCTTCCTTTCTTTCTTCCTCCCACTTGGTTTGCTCTTTCTCTCTTCCTCCCCTATCCTTCCCGCTACTTCTGCTTGCGCCTTTTCTAGCTCCAATTTCTTCTACTTTTCTCCTCCAGCTTTTCTTCCTTCCTTTTATTTTTCTTTTTCTTTTCACCGTTCTTCCCACGAGTTAGTTCGTGCTGATCGGTCCAGTGGCTTACTCCGCCAAGGCTGTTTTCCCCCAAGGTTCGTTATCTTCCTTGGGCATCGTTTGTAGTCCACTATATTATCCCTGGGCCATGGACCCCTTTGGCACGATGGTGTTACACCTTGAGGTTGGGAAGTCGGTATATTAAGATTATGCATAGCCGCCTGTGCTATGCTTATCTGTTTGTATTCAGTGGGTTCCTCCACTAGTTTTTATATTGTTGAAGGTTTTCTCCTCGGGTATAGGTTTGGCTATCAGGATCAGGATGTATATGACGGGTAGGGGTGGATGTCCTATGATAATTGGAGGTATTTATTATCACAGAGGAATAAGATGGGGCTTGGGTAATGGTCAGCGGACAACTGCTCCAATTTGTTGCCTTTTACGACGAGCAGAAGAAACTGTGAAAGTATTCTACTAGAGCTGCTCGCCTTCACTCGGGGAGCTCTGATGAGATCTAAAAAGGTTGTAATACGTATAAGCGGCTTGCAGATGCCCTGCATCGAAATAAAATCTAATACCGTCTTTATATTTACAAATAAATGTAAGCGCAACAAACAATTGCAGAATTATTACAATTAACTTCGGGATATACCGAACAGCGGAAATTTAATTTTGATCTATGTAGTGCAATGGTGGACTAAAAAATCCTACTAAATAAATTACAAATTAAAAGTTTATAACATTTTTGGAAAAGTACTGACAAATACATGTGCCGGATAAAAGTACAATATGAAAAATTATGTTAATTGCGTTTACAATACATAAAAGAATAAAAAACATAAACACTAGTGGAAAACAAATAAATCTCGTTTTCTGTGAAGGAGACTACAGATATCTGTGAAAGGTATTTTGCTAATTTAATTATAGACATACTTTACTAAGTAATATTGACGAGGGATTATTTAGTGTGCTTAATACAACTGGAAGCGACATATAACAATACAGTTTTAAGATTGGTAAATGAAAATGAAACCATTTTTATCTTCTAAAGGAAGTGTCCATCAATAAAATAGTATTAATGCTCGCAATTATCGCGTTGCTAAGACTAAACGGCTGCAATTTCTACTTGTTAGTGAGTTGATAAAACTTTTCCACTTGTAAGTGAGGAAAACAAATTTTATTAAAGCTCCTCTAAGGGCGCAAATTTTTAGAGAAAGATTCCCTAACTTTCCATTACCACTGGAACCAGTGCTAACTCGGTACATGATTAGATGCAGCTTTATACTAAATTTATCGAAAATTTTAAAAGCTTCGTATTGGAACTTAAAGATACTGCTAGCAAATCGATAAAATGCTGTCTGGATGTTTTTGGTTTAACATAATTACAAAAAATCTGCATCATCATAATCATCCAGCCCACTCCTCCATGCTTTGCGGCTTTGTGCTTTTTGTTGCAAATTTTTGGTGATGTCAGCCGTGTTGACCATGATGTCGTTAGACCAACGTGTAAGTGATCTTCCTCTACTACGTTTGTCT
The DNA here is from genome assembly GCA_918026665.1 of Diabrotica balteata. Lineage (NCBI taxonomy): Eukaryota > Metazoa > Arthropoda > Insecta > Coleoptera > Chrysomelidae > Diabrotica > Diabrotica balteata. The sequence goes on along the minus strand of OU898276.1, from coordinate 104,505,702 downwards.
GCTCCTGGCCTCGTATTTGTAATCTTACTTGTTCATCATGAGTCATGCATTCTAGCTACATGACCTGACTAGTTCCATTTTAGTTTTGCTATGCGTTCCACATCAGCAATACTGGTCCTTCTTCTTAGATCTTCGTTTCTTATTCGGTCTTGCAACGTCACTTCCAGCATAGACCGTTCCATTCGTCTCTGTGTTAATCTCAATTTCGAAGCTGTAGTCTTCCAAGTATTTTCTTTAAAAAAATACTTTTCTTTTACGACTAATTGGTATGTTGGCCCTAAGTGTGTTTCGCAGTTTGCCAAAGGCTGCCCTCGCTAAAGTAATTTGTATTTGTATTTCGCATATTTGGTTATCCTTGCTGATTCTTATTTCATGACCTAAATACGTATATGTCTCCACCAGTTCTACCACTTTGTCTTGAATATTTAAATGGTTATTGGTTATTGGTCAAGTTCATTTTGGTGCCTATCTTCAAATATGCAAAGTCTAATTCATTTAACATATCTGTGGCTTCTTCTAAATTATCTGTGATAAGGACAATGTCATTAACGAAACGGAGATGGTTAAGCTTTTTGCCACCTCTTGTTACTCCTCTGTGGTCCCAATTGACCATCTTAAAGGCATACCGTTATTAATAATTTCCGTAACAATCTATCTCCTTGCCTCATCTTAAGATTTATTTTTATTGGTCGGGTTTTATCGTGAATCTTAACAGTCATAGTAGCATTTTTGTAAATATTGTAAATAAGTTCACTATACCTATGGCCAATTTTGCTGTCATTCATTGCTTCTATATGGCTGTCTATTTCGATCGCGTAAAACGGTTTATGAAAATCTATAAAAGTGAGGACAAAAGGTTTGTTGTATTCTTTAGATTTTTCAATGAGTGTCTTTACTGTATGGAGGTGATCATTGCTACCATAATTTGATTGGAATCATGCCTACATTCGGTTGGTAAAAATCAAATTTTTTGTTCAATCTTGATGTCACCAACCTAGTGAAGAGCTTGTATATTTGGTTCAACAGGCTAATAAGTATCGCTTTTATCAAAAGTAATTTTGTTATGTAAGGGAAACAATGAAATATCTGGAGAAACAGCAAATGTAGTTAGTTGAGTCGATCCAAAAAATCGTATCCCTGTAAAAATTGGTCAGATAGTAGTAATAAAAGTCAAAAAATTAAATCCTTATACGATAGAGCCAAAATTACTTGCTCTAACGAAAATTCGTTCTTGGAGGAGAAACATTTGTTAACATCTGTTTTATTAAAAAATGATTATCCTTTATCGTTTATAAATAAGGAATTTTCAACAATCGATCGAATAGAACAGAACAACTTAGAACGAGATCCTACAGCATACACAAGGAATAATATGAGGAAAATAACAATACCGTACATAAAAGGATTATCAGAAAAACTTAAAAGGATAGGAAATAAATTCAACATTTCAACAACATTCAAAACAACAAACACGTTGAGATCTATTTTGTCCAAAACCAAACCTAACAATGAACAAGAAAGAACAAAGAATTGCATTTATAAAATACCTTGTGAATGCGATCAGTTTTATTTAGGTGAATCATCAAGGCCATTAAATGTTAGAATAAGTGAACATCAATCTTATATTAAAAACAGAGAATTTGATAGATCTCAAATATGTAAACACGCATGGGATAATGAACATAGGGTTCAATGGAATAATTCAAATATAGTCCTAAAAGAAACGGATGGTAAAAAAAGAAAAATCAAAGAAGCGGCTCTAATTATGCTAAATGAGGCCAATTGTGTCGCAAATTCCTCGGCAGAATGTAGTAGGATCTGGTTACCAATATTGAAAGAGGAAGTTATGAATAAGAAAATACCAGTATTAGTAAGTCAGTAACATATAGAGGATACATCATTTATGTTTTTTAAATAACGTAACATATAAAATCAGAATTTTGATGTTTGTTGAAGGTAAACTAAATTCACGAACAAATACTTACAATGTCGGGATAGTATTATGAGGTTTTTTTCCTGGTTTTTCCCTCATAATTTACTATCGAATCACTAACAGGAGAATTTTACTGTCATCATGTCATGTGTTTGTCTTTTTAAAGACGAATTACATGCCATGATTTTTTCTGACGGATATTCTCAAGTTAAAGTTGATTTCATGTAATCGAATGAACTATCTTATAGTAAAGTCGTCCCAGGAGCGCAACTCAACAATATTGGCAATATCATTTTAAAGTCATCTACTTTAAAATGCATAATGTATGTCTGAATTGTCAATATAAATGACTCAGATAAAATTAAATTATTAGAAGAATTTTTTCACTATGTAACAAAAAACAAAATTTGTTTAATTTACTGTTTGTATTTTGAGAACGATTTCCGAATTGGAAATTGAAACGTCAATAAACGTATTTTTTATCTTTAATTGTGGCTTATTCCCAGTTACAAATAGTAATTAATTTACAATGCCACAAAAAAATAGCTTCAGAACAATAGTAATAGTCTTGTTACACAAAAAAGGCGATATTACTAAATTAGAAAATTATAGACCCATCAGCCTCTTGAAACATATGTACAAACTCTTTATGAAAATCTTAACAAAGAGGCTAACACTCAAACTTGATTTCTATCAGCCCAAAGAACAGGCAGGCTTCAGGGCAGGATATGGCACAAATGACCATTTGCATACCATAAAGATCTTAATAGAAAAGTGCATCGAGTACAACATACCACTGGTTCTTGCATTTGTCGATTACGGGAAGGCTTTTGATTCTGTAGAGTTTGAAACAATACTGGAAGCCCTAAATCAAAGCCGAATAGATTACAGGTACACTACACTAATCAAAAACATCTATCAGAACGCTACATCAAGTATACGACTGCACGAAGACACAGAAAAATTCAGCTTAGGTCTAGGAGTTAGACAAGGAGACAATATTTCACCAAAATTGTTCACGGCAGCTCTAGAGTCAATATTTAAGGGTACTCAATGGCAAGATATGGGCATCAATATAGATGGAGAAAGATTAAATCACCTAAGGTTTGCAGATGATGTTGTATTAATCGCAGATAACTTACATGATACAGTTTCTATGATACATTCGCTTAAAAGTCTGTCTGAAAGAGCAGGATTAAAGATAAACTTTGAGAAAACTAAAATTATAACAAATCTCGTAATGAGTGGAAATATAACTATTGACAATAATACCATACAACAAACAGACACTTACAAATATCTGGGACACGAAATCAAAATAAGCAGAGACAATCAAACACATGAAATACAGAGGCGAATAGGTCTAACATGGGCAGCATTTGGCAAATTAAGCCATATTCTAAAAAGTTCAATTCCCATGTGTCTCAAGCGAAAGGTTTATAACCAATGTGTTTTACCTGTACAAACTTATGGAGCAGAGACTTTAACACTCACGCAAAAATCTGCGAATAAACTTAGAGTTACACAACGAGCCATGGAACGTGCAATGCTGAACGTGAGCCTTCGAGACCACATAACAAACCAACAAATCAGGCGAAGATCAGGAGTTCAAGACGTCATCGAAAGAACCACGACGCTTAAGTGGAACTGGGCAGGGCACTTAGCCAGAACACAAGATGGACGGTGGACAAGACGTATTATGGAATGGAGGCCTAGAAATTATAAAAGAAGCCGAGGACGACCACCGACTAGATGGACCGATGACATTAAACGGGTAGCGGGAAACTGGCTACAAGCGGCCCAGTGTAGAGAACACTGGAAAGAACTGAATGAGGCCTATGTCCAGCAGTGGACGCGATTGGCTGATTGATGATGATGACAGTTATTTCATGCTTTAAACAAAAGTTATATATTTTCCTTTATCTAAGGTGTTTCGATAAAAATAAGGTTAAACCATTTTTGTTTTAGTTAACTATTTTTTTATTCTATTCTCTTCTTTATTCTATTCTATCTTATTAATAAAATTTATAATAGGGACTTACTAGTTCGTAAACTAAGCTTAGCAATTATTATGTAATATGTATTAGGCTAATTTTCGTAAAGAAAAATGGTTTATCAAAATGTATATGCTTATTTTTTATAAATAAAATTGTTATGCTTTTAGCGCTTTTTTTGAGTTTACTTATGCTTTTAAATCTGAAATCTAGTGATGCCAAATACCCTTTTTAGAAGAAGGGAAAGGTGAACATTAGAGAAAATACTTACATATTTCATTAAGCTTTGTTTTGTATACTGATCAAATAGATGTAGGCAACCCTGTCTCTACTTTCTATTTTAATTTTCTTATTTGAAAACCAAAGTTTTATAACTTTAGAAGAAAGACGTAGATTTTTAGATTATTTTTGTTCCATATATACTTTTCGATACATTTGTTTTAGTAATGCTCATTACGATATTGCCCTAATAAAAGTAATAGAGGCTTTCCAATTTAATGACGCTGTTCAGCCAGCTAAACTTCCTGAGGCTGGAGCACAAAGAAGTGGTAATGCCGACATCGTTGGATATTCTTATAGTCTTTATCATAATTACCATCAACTTGTATACAGACCAGCGTTACCAATTATAGATATTGAAAGTAAGTATTATAAAATTAGAGATACTCTTTTTTTAGTACTAATTAATAGGTATGTGATAACAGACCATCAGAGCCCGTTATTTACAAAAAAGTTACTCTAAGTTACCCTGAGTAGTTGACTTAAATAACAATATAGTTAAGTGGCTAAGTACAATTCCAAAAATTAAAATAGCTTAATATAACAGCATATCCAATTACAGCTTATTGTCAAAGTCATCTGATTTACCAAAACCGTTGGCCCTACTGACTCAGAAGCATTCACTTTATCACTTCTAGTGATAAAAAGGATACTGCTGTCGTAATAGATAAAGACGAATATTTTTGGCAGTGCCAATCTCTATTAGATGATGATGTTATTAGCCTCTTTTCTCCAAATCTTGTTGTAAATTTTCAGTAAAATTAATAAATACTGTGCTTAATTAAAAAGTAATAATATACTTGATAAACTCTTAACCAAATCTATACATAATTATGGCGGTTATGCACCGAGATTTTATTGTCTACCTAAAATGCCCAAGCCTACATTAAGCATGAGATCTATTGTGTCCTCAACGCTCCCAACACCAATGTTACTAAGTTTTTCACAGATATTTTGTTTAAGTCTTATGATTATAATATTGACTTTAATATAGTTGATTCATTTTAATCTGGTAAATCCATTACTAATTTTCAGTTACAACAAGGGTACATTTTAGAAAGTTTTGATGTATTTTCACTTTTTACAAACTCATCTTTAGCCATGGTCCTGTCTTTCTTAGATAACCATTGGAGCTTTATCCAACCCAACCCATCTGTCTCTTAAGGTATGTTTGCGGAATTATTGCAATTAGTTTTTGATACCAATTTTTTAGTGTTTTATTATAAATATTATCTACAAATATTTGGAACACCTATGGGTTCCTCAATTTCTACCATCCTAGTTAATTTTAAGGTTATTGGATTTTTAAATACCTTATGAAGAGCTCTTAATTCTTATGGGTGATTTTAGTGCACGAATCGGAAATGAAATAGTTCCAGGAGTAAATCAAAGATTTAATGAAAACCATGCCAATGCAAATGGAGAACTCATAGCTAATCTCTGAGCTTTTAACGAACTTAGAATCAATAATACATTTTCAACCATAAGCTCGACTCTAAATATACATTTAAAAACTCCAGGGGGCATAAATCTATGATTGATTTTATAGTCAATAATAGAAAAATCCACCCAAAACAAATTTTAGATATTCCAACTTTAAACTCAGCGGACGCAGAGAGTGAACAAAAACTAGTACTAGGAAAGACAAGAATGAAAATAACACCAAAACATTTTCTACAGGAAAACACCGAGGAAAAATTACTGACTCTACAAGAGAAATGTACCAAAGGAGGCTCGCACAGAAGATACAGCTAAAACAAATAGACGACATGGAAGATATAAACGCTAGCTGGGAGAAAATTAAAATAACATTGAAGAAGTAGCAACAAAAGCCCTAGGAAAACGCAAAGTCATACTGAACAAAAGAAATAACAACAATACATCATGGTTCAGAAAAGAAATAAAAGAGAAATCTAAAGAGAAACGAGAGGCCTAAACGAAGTACAAAACATCAAATACCCCAAAATCCTGAGATATCTATAGAAGAATACGAAATAAAACAAAGCAGTTGGTAAGAAGAACAAAAAATAAACACTGGGAACAGTTTACAAAAACGATGGAAAGCGACTTCTACGGTACACAAAAACAAATATGGAGATTCATAAGAAACCAATGGAAAGCAATGACAGAATTGAAGGAATACAATAACATACCGACAAACGAATGGGAAAGATACCTGACGAAACTGTTTAAAGCAAAGGGAAATAATAATCAACACAACAACGTACCTGAATTAAGACACGAAATAGAAATCAGTTTTCAGGAAGTAGAAATAGCCATAAATTCACTTAAAAATATAAAGTCACCAGGACCAGACAGAATAACCAATGGGCTTTTAAAACACGGAGGAGAAAGTATAACCCTAGATATGACAAAACTTATACAAAAACTAATATTGCACTGCAAGATACCAGACGCATAGAGAAACAGCATAATAATACCAATGTTCAAGAAAGGAGATAACGAAGATCCCAACAATTATAAAGGTATAAATCTACTGAGCACTGCACGTAAGCTTACCACAAAAGTCCTAACCAAGAAAATCAATAAACTAACAACTTTATCAGATGAACAACAAGGATTCTGATCCGGAAGATCCTTCGTAGATGCCGTATTTGTAAAAGACAAATCACAGAAAAGGCGATTGAGTACCATAAATAAGCATATCTGTGTTTTATATATCTGACAAAGGCTTTCGATCGCATCCAAATTGAAGACGTCTTACACGTACTGTATAAAAGAAACATACCAATCAATATTCTACAAACCATCGAAAACATCTACTTCCATAACTGAATACAGGCAAAGATAAGTAAAAAACTAACACAGTGTATACCAGTCCAAAGCGGAGGCAGACAGGGTGACTCGTTGACTCGGCGACCATGACAAAGGTCATGGTTACAGAATGAAAATCCAAATGTTATGTTATGCAGACGACACATCTTCATTGCAACAGCCAAGAAATACAATACGATAATATTAGCAGAAAAAACCAAATGCATGACAACATCTAAATACCCACTATGATGTAAAATTGAAATTGATTGGAAAATAATAAAGCAGAAAGCAAGACTTATATATCTGAGAATAGATATAACTAGTTACGGAGATGTTGAAGAAGAAGTACGACAACAAAGCTTAAAAGCAAGTAGAGCGGCGGGATCTCTTAATGACACAATCTGGAAGAACAATTGGACCTATATTAACATACACGGTGGAGACAAAACCTGACACATCTAAAACAAGACGACTACTAGAAATAACAGAGATGAAAATACTCCGACGAATATCAGGGAAAAGTATGTTGGATAGGGAGAGAAACAAAAACATAAGAAGAGCATGCAATATAGAAGACATAAATGGATGGGTTGCAAAATGGAAACAGGAGTGGAGAAAACACATAAGTAGTATAGCAGATGATAGGATAGTACGAATAGCACAAGATAAGTCACCAAATGGACGAAGAATTATTGACAGAACAGGAAAGATATGGTGCAACAATTTAAACAATTTAGGAGGCAAATATTAAAGAAGAAACAGACTTTAAAGCCTGCACACAAGAAAGAAGAAGAAAAAAGAAGAAAGATTTTTAAATCTCTTGTATTAAGAGCTATGTAGATGACCTAATCTTAGCATTACCACTGGATAGGACATGAGTCACCCTGTTAGTGTTCAACGAGTTTGATAATTATTTAAAATTCACATGTGACTTAGTAGAATTAGTAGAAGATTCCACAACTATAAGCATACCTTTTCTGGATATGCGTGTTTTTCGAGGACCAGGTAGTTGAGGTTTCTCAACTACCATTCGTTTCATCCATTTAAATACAAAAACAAACTTATCCAGGCCCTCAGTTTTAGATTAGATTACAATGATTTACCCAATTGACCAATTAAGGTCAATTTCAAATAACACTGTTAATAATACAGTTCTGAATAATATTCTTCTATACCATACCTCTCTTAAGTTACAGACAAATTTATTAAACTATTTAGAAGTATACAAGTTAAATAAGCAATAAAAAATGTTAAACTTTTGTACACTCTTAAACAAATTAATATTGATTACCACACTCCCTGTACCTAATGTAATTCTTGTTACATAGGTCAGACCAGGCAGTCACTTAGGAATAGATTAACCTTCCACCGCAGTGATATTAACTTGTCTAAGCACACTTGCGCTCTGGCATAACATGTTATCACTTCTAAACATAAGGTCAATTATTAAGGGGTTAAAATTCTTGGCAATAAAAGAAATTTCACCAAAAGACAGTTTCTGAAAATGTGTTACATACTTCCATCATCCGAATGCTCTTAACAAGTGAACTGACATTAGTAACGTGAGTTATATTTATCACTCCTTAATCTTGCAGAATTAATCCTAGTTTTGATCAGCGAACTTATTAATAATTATTAAACAAGTATACACCTTGTTGATTCTTTAAATAGTTAATTAAATAAATTAATGAATATGATAGATAAATAAATAATTAAACATTATATATAAATATATACTATTTAAATTTTATTTACATAGTTTTAGTTTGATGAGTGTAGTGAACCATACATATATTAACTACTGTGATTTACTGCTTTAAATTGGAAGTGCTCTTTTTAAACACTACATGTGTGCTAACAGGTTAAGTTAAGTCGAAATCCACATTATTAATAAAGGTATTTTGGGGCACTAAGAACTCAATTTTGTCCTAGACCTTTTTTGGTTTCAAACAGTTCTGGTTTAATGTTGTGTCTTATTAAGTAGTTACCGTTATTTTCGTATACACTTTTAACTGATCCTATTAAATATGGCTGATTTTTTCTTTACAATTTTTGCTAAATGTTAGCTCTAGGAACTGAATCAAAACTCTTTTCTAGATCGTACTTTAATTGCTTTGACAGTATATAACATAATAATCCTCTATTATATTTTAGTTTACTTGTAGTATGTCATCTAGTTCACTTCGCATTGGCAAAAGTGTCATAAAATAACACAAAATAATACAAAGACATACGTTATTATAACCACAAACATAAATTCCACTTATTTAAAAAATAAACAGCTTCATTCTTAGCCAACATGAAATTATCATGGTTGCTTTGGTAAGAGCTGAATTGGCACTCGGCATGCCTACAACGCATATGTTGTACTTTATATCTTTCAGCACGACAATTGCACAATTGGAGGATGGTAGCTTAACTCACTTATTTAAGAAACCTGTACATTTCCCATAATTTATGCCAACTCTGTTGAAACATGACCATGTTTCTCTTGATAGTGCAAAACTTAGTAGTTTTTGTGTAATACGTGGTAGATTCCTGACTTGCGAAGATGATTTATGCGACTATTGCGTCTACAAGGAAATAAAAACATTAAAATTTTTCACGAAAAGTTATTTAGCCATTACTATGAGTAAATGTTTGGACCTCAATCTTTGCCACTCAAGACCTCTTAGTTCTTTATGATCCACAAGTTGGAGACTGCGGTGCATAAAGAAGGTAATAATAAGGCGTTGGTAGCCACCAGAAACTCTTTCCCTGTTATAATACTTATTAGATTTCTTTAAACCTCTCTAAACCTTTAGTGTTGGCTTGCTATTGACCAGTCATCTGCGTACTCGATCTTCGTAGATTGCGTGCCGGTTATATCTTCAATGTACAGGCTAAATAAAATTGGCGGCAAGACAAAATCCTGGCGGAACTTTTCACTTAATTTTCTCACTTTGCTTGTAGAATTCCCAAAATTACTTGGAACCTTCTCTTCGAGAGCATATCTATAAGAAAGTAGGTTTTTATTTAGCATGGGACATCACGCAAAAGCTTAGAGATAAGTTCTTGGTTCCAGACCGTATCTTAAATTCTCAATAAATATTCAAAGACGACAGCAATATTTTGGTTTTATGGAAACCTAGCTCTCATGGAAACCTTCTATGTTAAAGTGCTAAAACTTGGTCGACACAGCTGCGATAAGAACTAAACCCTGCCTGTTCCATGAGTATTCCTTCGAATAGGTGTAAAAGGTGATGAAAGATTCTGTTGTATAAAAGTCTCACAAGATACAAAATACTTAATAGGACAATTTGCTCATAGTTTTTAAATGGTTTATTAGTTTTCTTGGTTTAAGTATTAATAGTCTTTTCATTTTTCTATCTCTGTTTAGAAAATATAAAGAAAAATAACGCTACCCAGGTTTGTGCATGTATGTATTCCAAATGTATCGTCAACACCGTATTTTTAAGTTTGGGATCTCCGATCGTGATGGTTACCACCTCTTCCTGTGAATGGAAAGAAATATTCCGTCACTTGGTGCTGAAGTTTTTAAGATACTTATGTTTTTTCTTTAGCTTGGTCCTGTGTTCGCAGTATCTTTGTTGCATCGATGGTGCCAAAATGGGTGCGGCTACTGAGTTTGAGGTGGTAGTGGTCGTTTGGTGTTCAGTTTTATTGGTGCCTCCTAGTTTACAGAGAAGGGTCCACGCTGTTGGACAGTCATATCATTTTTCACAACGCGCATTGTAAATTGAGTAAATTAACGTGATATCTCTATCTTTACGAAAACTATATAAGTGTATATGACTAATAGAATGATTTTACAGGATGCAACGAGATAATTAAAACTTTTGAAGATTTTATGTATGACCAGCTCTATGCTGACAAAGACAGCAATATCTGTGTTCTCGACCGGTTCGGCAATAATTGCAATGAAGATTTAGGAGAACCATTATATCAAAATGGAACTCTTCTTGGACTTGCCAGCTTTTGGGTTATGCCTTGTTTCGAGCAAGGATCTCCAGATATCTTCACCAATATCGCTTATTTTGTTGAATGGATCAACGAAGTGATCAAGGACAATTCAATATAAATTCTATGTAATTAGATATTATTAAATTAAAAAATATAAGATTTAAATAAAGATAATGCTTTTATACCTTTGTGTGTCGTTACCCATATAAAATATATAAAGTTAATTAGACTTAAAGTTAAAGTTTTATTATCGAAATATTCATACTTTTTTTAGTGCAGTATCATTTTTAAATAATTTAATATCTTTGATATCCTTGTACCTTTTATAATAGGTATATATAATTAATAAATACATAGTAACAGCAAAGACAAGAATGGAGAAGGAAGACCTGAACATCATCGGAGTATACGGCCCAGAAAATAATAAGCCTCAAACAACAAGAGAAGCGTTTTACGACCAATTACAACAATTAGTAGATCTAGTCAGAGGAAATATGATAATATTGGGGGATTTTAACGCTCGAATAGGCAACCAAGTAATACCCGTCATCAAACAAAAACATAACGAGAATGTTAAAAACTAAAATGGAGAACTAATGATTAACTTCTGCACAAATAATGAACTAAGAATAAATATCACATCTTTTGACCACAAAAACCAACACAAATATACATTTAAGAGCGTAGCCGCAAAATTCGGGCCAATGCTTTTTAAATCCGTTCATTATTTTCGAATCCTGAGAAAACTAATACATGTTTTGAAAAATTTAAACGCAGAATAAAAGCATACATTATTACAGAGGGCTGCAAGACCCTGAAAACTTCAATAATGTTTATTTTAACAAGTTACAGGGGTAAAAAAAAGATAAAATTTAGTGTGATTTTTAATTCCAAATATCTCATTCAAAAATACGTTTTGTGTATTCTAAGGGACTTTCGGCCCTTTGTGATAATGTAATCTTTAATTCTGCGTTTAAATTTTTCAAAAATATTTGTTAGTTCTCTCAAGATTCGAAAAAAATTAATGTATTTAAAAAGTATTGGCCCGAAATTTTGCGCCTACGCTCTTATAACACCCGTGGACAAAGATCTATGATATATTATATTATAACCAACAGAGATAAACACCTATCAAAAATAATCGACGTAAGGTGCCTCAACTCAGCAGATTTGGTAGCGACCATAGCCTAGTATTATGTAAAAAAAAAAGAATAATCCTGAAATACTTTCCACCCAAGAGAGCGGCGCCAACACAAACAAAAATCGAAGTCCAAGGACTAAATACGGAATCGACGGAATACTTATACAGGAAAAGAATATTAGAGAAGATCGCTGAGAATGAAATATTAGAAAACGATAACATCGAGGAAAACTTGGAAAAACTCAAAAATAATATAAACAACGCAGCAACAGAATCACTTGGAGAGAGGAAAGTAACGAACACTAACATATCAAAAAGAAAACACCATGGTTTAGAGAGGAAGTGAAGACAAAATGTAAAGAAAAGAAGAAAGCCTTTTTATAATACAGAACACAACAAACACAACAGGCATACAACCATTATAAACGAATCAGAAATAAAACGACAAATTACTTTAGTTAGACAAATAAAAAAAAACATTGGAAGACTTTCTCAAAACAGATGGACCACGATTTCTATGGAACATAAAAAAAAATATGTAGAATGATCAGAGGAAAAAGAAAAGAGATGAACGAACTAATAAAAACGAAACACAGTCAGAAGAAAACATGGGTAGACTACTTTCGATCTCTGTTTGCTAAATGTGACGATGATGAACTACCAACACCAGAGGTGACGACAAGCGAAGAAATAAATATTGAGGAGGAAGGGGTAAAGGAAGCATTAAGGAAATTAAAAAATAGAAAATCACCACGAGAGGACAGAATACCGAACGAACTCCTAAAGTACGAAGGACCAGATCTGACCAAACAACTATTAAAACTAATTTAAAAAATAATGGAACAAAATAGAATTCCCCAAGAATGGAGACCAAGCATCCTAATACCTCTCTTCAAAAAGGGAGACAAATCGGACCCTGAAAATTACAGAGGAATCAATTTATTAAACACAACACTAAAATTAACAACCAAAGTGATAACAAATAAATTGAATGAAATTATAACACTATCAGAAGAACAACAAAGTTTTAGGTCTGGAAGATCATGCAGCGACTCTATATTTATAATGAAGCAAGTGCAAGAGAAATCATTAGAATACAAAAAATCGGCATATCTATGTTTGGTGGACCTTACAAAGGCATTTGACCGGGTCAATTTAAAAGACGTTATCCACTTGCTGTATGAAAGAGAGATTCTCCTAGGAATAATAAAAACGATCGAAAATATCTACCAAAACAACACAATAAAAGTAAACGTAGAAAAAGAACTGACCGACCCTATTGAAGCTGGAAATGGGATAAGACAGGGAGATTCCCTGAGTCCTCTATTGTTCAGTCTGATTATGGATAAAATATTAAAAAAGTAAGCACAAAAAAATGATACCAAATGGGAGAAAAATAACTTAAAATAATCTGCTATGCAGACGACGCAAATTTACTAAGATGTAAATTGGAGCTGGAAGGTCAGATAATAAAACAAGTGATCGAGTTTAAATACCTAGGCATCACATTATCTAGCTACGAAAAGCTCGAAACCGAAGTGGAAGATCAAGTGAATAGAGCAAACAGAGCCTCAGGCTGCCTAAATGAAACAATATGGAGAAATAAAAATATCGGGAAAGAAACGAAAGGCAGAATTTACAAAACAGTCATCAGACCAATAATGACATACGCTGCAGAAACAAGACCTGGCACAGAGAGGAAAAAAAGGATATTAAAAACAGCAGAGATGAAAACGCTTAGAAAAATTGATGGTAAGACACTATGGGATAGAGCTAGAAGTACAGATATACGACATAGATGCAAGGTGGAGAACATCAAAAAGTGGTAAAGAAATAGAAGAGTAGAATGGAACGATCATATAAGCCGAATGACAACAAATGGAGTAGTAAAAACGATAACAATAGGAAGACGATCAGTAGGAAGACCACAAAAACGATGAAATGACAAGTTACTGGAGGCACATTAAAAAATAACAGAACAAGACTCATTTTCTTACAACATAATATTTACTTTTCCGGTTTCCAATATTCATAAATACGTTGTTAACTATGTTAATGTTCAAAATATTGCCTATTCTGGTTAAGGCACAGTCGTATAAATTTGATAAGGGACTGTCGAACGTCTTGTGACATTTTAGGTACAACGCTGGTAAAGAAATTTTATGTACGAATTTTTATACAAGCCCGTGTTGTGGCTGCGTTGGTGTATACTATATTCTTAATGTATCAAAAAATAGTCCAGTGGAGTTGGTCCTGGATATTGGAGGGCCATTTCGCAGTATCAGCGTATCCGATCTAATTGTTGCTGTAGTTATTATTTAGCACATGCCCAACATTTTTTTTATGATGTGGTGTTGCTTCGTCATGTTGAAACTATACTGTTCGTCTAATTTCCAAGGGAACACCCTCTAACCAGTTAGGCAACCTGTATGTTAAAAACCTCAGATACTTATTACCAGTAACCGTTCGGTTAAAGTAGTAAGGTCCAATACCATATGATCCAATAGTGCCTCCCTAAACATTCAACGATCATCTGTTCTGGGAGGTAAATTGAAATAGGTGAAGTATTTTATCGAAGTAATAATGATAATTATGTATGGTAATGAACTTGCGATTAAATGTCTATTACTCATAAAATGAAATATTTTTCAAAACTTTGACATTTTGACTTAACATTTCTTCCGCCCACATACACAAATTATTCACAATCAATGATATTTTATTTTAAGGTATTTTAAAATATTAGTTTTTCTATCTCTTTAAGTTATTTCTAGAAGTTTTCTTTCTATAGCTCTCTGGTCTATATGTAATTTAGTGTTGGCCTTCTTGTCCAACACTTATGTTTTAGTGACTTGTAGAATACATTTATTGTAGATCATCGTTTTTTAACAAAAAATGCGATAACTATAGAACCATCTCTTTGATCTCATATGCTGACTGTTAGTGAACAGACTGCATAATAATAATCCACACATAACCACGATTGACCGGTTTAAGGTTGTGAGATCATATTTATATCTGGAATATAAATATAATACGGAAGTGAATCTTGGGCCCTGCGACAAGTGGGAAAAAAAGAAAGATAGACGTCACTAAAATGTTCTGTTGGAGTAGAATATTACAAATTCCGTATATCGACCACAGGACTAATATTGCAATTCTAAATCAGAATATCAGCAAACGGTTATCTTGTAAAGTCTATTTTCAATAAGTAACATATTTTCAACATGCTATGAGAGCAGACATGGAAAACATGGAAAGACTTTTTATCCAAGGAAAGGTAGAAGGCCAAATATCACCAGGAAGATCTCCAAGAAGATGGATCGATCAAACTACAAGAAAAGAAAAGAAAAAAAACGAGTGTGACAGTCCGGTGGGACTGCCAGTAGAAGTTATACTTCTATACACGCGTTCGCCGTTACAAATTTATATGGGAGTCAATCTGCACAATCATTACATACGTAATACTATAGTAACAGAGAGCAGAAAGATAAACATAATTAGGTATATAGGTATATGGTACATTGTTTGCTGTATATAAACAACATTTGACCTGTAATAGGAGTATAGTAAATGAAGGATTGAATCAATATTTTGATGAACATGTATATTTTTATTTTCATATATGTATGATAGGAGTTGAATGCAAAAATTTTTTTTACACATACTCTGCAGTAAAATTCATTGTTTTTTTTATTAATAGTACAAAAATATAATACACTGCAACATAATTCAATATAATAATACAATAGAAATTAAAATGCAATATTCATAAGTATTTAAAAATGACAATATACATTACTTACTTACGCATATGTTTAATTTACCATGATATTAATATTAATAAAAAATATTAATATTAATAAATATTAAATATATTTATAAAAGGAACATTTTTATTGTCGAGAGAAAAAGAGAGAGAAAATATATCTTCTGTCTCTCTCTTACCTATATCTTACATATGTAATGATTTCGCCGATTCACTCCCGTTCAAATTTCCAACGTCGAACACGCGTATAGAAGTATAACTTCAAAAATTCAAAGAGTTAATGCAAAGGACATATATACTACTTAAAAGAATTGACTAGAGACAGAGATTTTTGAAGACGGACAATACAGTCGTTCGGTAATCTTTGTCGTATTTCACTTTATATGTTGTTTTAATGGTGTTGGTGAATTGAGGTCCTGTTTCAGTCAGAAGTTGTGAGAATGTTCGATCCAAGATCTTTCTTCTATTAAACCTATTCTACTCACTTCTTTTGATCTTGTTAAACCTATATATTTGTTCAGCTCTTAGCATTTACTTTTCCAGGAACACAAATTTTTTGCTTTACTTACTAGATTTTTACTTATTTTTTTGATCTTGCGTATGTTCGTCTATCATCTGAGTGATTCGTTTGATTCGAGCGATTCACTTCTGATATGCTTGTTTCTTGTGTGAAGTTTAGGGCATATTACATCCTTATGTTTTACTCTTCTTTGTATTTTAACTTCTTTTGTTAGTTTATATAGCAGTTCTTAAAGTTAATTTACTATGAAGTTTTTTAAATTATATTGATATATCGCTGATCTATACTGGCATTTCGCATGGCAGAAATTATTTATGTTCCACTAATATCAAGCGTCTTCTTGTAATTTACAAAAGTCAACCATAAAGGTATATTACACTCATTTGCTTTTTTTGTATTATCTATTTGACTTTGTTGTACCGTAATGATTACAGAATCCTGTATGCTCATTTGGTTGGTATAGCTCAAATTTCCTCTCCAGTCCATTTGTCATTATTCTCATAAAAATATTTTATGTTTAAGACAAGAGACATTTTAGTTGCTAATTTTCTAGATCTTCTAAATCATCTTTATTGTATATCAGTATGATCAATGCTCTTCCCTATGCGTCTTTGATATCTTCTTGTGTTAGGCATCTGCTAAATAGATTTACCAGTTTGTGAGTTAGTTCCGTAATACTTTCCTTTGACATCTCAGTTAAAACCTTATCATCACCTGCAGCTTTATTGTTTTGTATTTGTTGAAATGCATCATCGATTTCTTCTATTTGGATGTCGGGTTTTTCTTCAGAATTGACATGTATTCTTTATTTTCTATTTACTACTTAGGTGTTTTGATTTACGTTGTTTATTTTTAGCTCTCTTTTAAAAAAAATTTGAACTCGGATGTGTTGTGTCCCTTTAACAATAAATTTAAATTATAATACATTCTCTTTAAACATGGTTCATTGGTTAACTGCATATCAAGTTAGCAGAAAAATGTCTTTAACATTTATCATCAATATTCTTTTTAATTGCAATATGTTTAAGCTGATACTATTATTTTGTAAGATATCAATTTTTGATTAAATGTAGATTACAGATGATCAAAAGATTTCTTTGAATAACGCTAGACCTATACCGACTTTTTAATATTGTTCTAAAGCTATTTTCTTGTGATATTTTAAAGCAATGACCATTGGGAATAAGCCACAATTTAAGTTTAAAATAAGTTTATTTTTGACAATTTATTATTGTTTTGTATTTTGTATTTCCAAATAAAAATCTAAACGCCACAAATAAACTTATTTTAAACTTAAATTGTGACTTATTCCCAACTAAAATACTAATTGCATTAAAATGTCACAACAAAATAGCTTCAGAAAAATTTCTTTTCTCTAAACAATTTAACAAAGAAATACAAAGTACAAAATAGTTGTTATCTATTTATTATTTTCAATAGTTTGATTAATCCAATCGACAAAATTTGCTACATTAGTAAAAACATCTGGAGCACCTGAGAGATAACACGGTTGTATACTCCAACTAACAAGACCAATTAGAGTGGATTTCTGAATCAAAGCTCCACCATAGTCTTGATAACAGTCGTTTGCATTTCTGTTTGGGTTTCCTACACAAATGTTACTTTTTTCGTCCAAAACATTAATACCCATATTGTTGACAGCTGTATTACAATCTAAAAAAACCATTACAGAAAATTATATCAATTTAAATTAAAAAAATCTTTTTTATCGTATATAATACATGTTAAAAACATTATATATTTCTACTAAAAATGGATACTTGAGAAAGACAATCAGCCGAAACAGCTGTAGTAATAGGATTTTATAATACATTTTGTGGAAATTTTTTTTCAGTGTTTTTTTGTTACATAAAACGAATTTCCATCAAGTAACGGTCGAATCCATCAATTAAAAATGGATACGGTTACAATAGATTTATTAGAACTAGCGAGTTATATGTCAATAAGTCTCCTGTCCAATATTTACAAATGCTTTACCAAAATCATCACGAAAGGAAAATGAGTTTTTTATCATACTTACGAGCAAGATATAGAACAAATGACCACTTAAAATCACTGAAAATACCGATTTAAACGTGTTTTGAGTATAATAAACAAAAACAATGTAACATCATCTGTTAATCTCCATCATTTTATAAATAAATATAGGATTGAGTCAATAATTAGAAAGGGCGACATTATCTCCTCTCAACTATTCACGCCAGCACTGGAATATGCATTTTACGAACTAGATTGGCCTAAAAAGGGAATAAGTATTGATGGTAAATACTAATCCTCTTGTGTTTTGCAGATGTTATTGTTATTACAGCCGAGAATTTAAATGAACCTTACAAAATGATGGAAGAGCTACAACAGGCAATAGAACAAGTAGACCCAAACATAAACTTTCAAAAAAAATTATACATAACCAATTTAGTTCCAAGTGATGTTATAAGTACAGTTGGTAACGAAGTACATCAGATATTTAGCTATATTTACTTAAAATATAAAATTATAATAGGAAAGACAATAAAACCTGTGCGATTCAGTGCCGTATATGTATGAAATGGGCAGTATTTGGTAAGATGCGACATAATCTAAAAGGAATGCTACCGATTTGCTTAAAAAAAAACAATTTACAATACATGTACAATTCCAGTAACAATATATTATGGTTCCAAATCATGAACATTGACTAAACAATCTGACAGTAAATTAAGAGTAACCCAAAGAGCAATGAAAAGAGCAATGCTGCGAATAACAAGAAGGGTAAGAGGGGACTAAAACAACAAATATCATAGAAAAGATTGCATAAGTCAAATTGAGATGAGCTGGCAATATAGCACGTTTAAATGACAATAGGTGGATCTAAAGACATAGAATAGAAACCCAGAATAAACAACAGATACCAAGGTAGACCACCAACAAGTTTGATGACATACGAAAAACAACAAGAAGTTGGATGCAGAGAGCACAGGATAGAGAACAGTAAAAGCGGATAGAGGAGATCTATGTCAAACAGTGGGTGCATAGGGTTAACAGATGATAATGATTATGGTGATAATTTTGATGATATTTATGATGATGATACTGACACTAATAATGTGAATGAGACGTTAGATAATAATATATATGTTTGTTTACAACAGACAGTAAGTATTTTTTCACATATGGTAGACACTGATGCTAGACTAAAAGTATATATATTGTATCAAGTCAGGCAGCAATGACGCATAAATAAGGAACTACCAGCCGATTGTCTAATTGTCATGGCAGGTTCTTAAGATGAATCTAAGACTATTATCAATACAGTTAATATTAGGGTGAAATAAATAATTCATTTAACATTTAAAGATCAATTTTTTACGAGTTATAATTAAGTTACCTGCAAAATCTAAAATGGGCAAGTCCAGTATATATTCCAAATAGAAATTTGAATCTACAGTTTCATTACAAGCATAACCAATAAGATCAGCGGTACCTTCGACGACAGCTCCTTGTTTTGGCAATTGAATAGGTTTCACAACATCATTGAATACAAAAGATTGGTTTAATCTTACAAGGGTGATATCGTTTGGTCCAGGACTAAAAAGCAAAAGTACTTTTTTTATAAATATGTAATGAATCTTCTACTTCTAAAGACGGTACAACTCAAATCGAACCTTGGTCTCCTATAGTTTCTGCCCCCAGTGTAAGCTGACGGGCGGAGCTACCCTCAAATTTCTGAAATTCAGTAAGTTGTGCACATACGCTGCCACTTCGCTTTCTTATCTTTTACCATGGCCTTTCTCTTGGTCTTATACTCTGAATTTTAGTTCTTACGTCATGTACTTCATATTCTATATATGATCTGTATATAGTAAGCACACTTGTATTTGCTAGTATTTATGGAATAACTCGGAAATATTTTGTCACTTTTAGTATGCGGACTTTGTTCGATATAACAGAAAGACGGTTTTAGATTTAATTTCAAAGCAGGGCATCTGTCATCTGCTTATACGTTTTTCACAACCTTATTAGGTATCATCAGAGCACCATATGAAGAGGCTCTAAATCGAAATTAAATCTGTACTGTTATAGAACAATAATAAAAATGGTTATTTACAGACGTTACAACGCCATCTAATAACAACATTAGACATCCTAAGACTTCCTACTTTGGGAAACTAAATTTAAATTTTTACCACTGCGCTTTCTACAAATTGCAAAACAGACATATTGATGAACAAGTCGACAAGGAAATCTACAATTTGCATTTCACGTGTCGTTCATCGCTGCAAACTACGATACAAACTACTTTCGACAGATCCCCTTTATGATTTAAAGGAAGAACTCTTTTTTATTAAATGGGGTATATTGGGTATATCAGAAACTGGAATAGGCAAAGAAACAACTATGATACTAAAATCAGGACACCTTCTATATCAAAATAATTAAAAAACAAGATCACATCTAGGTGGGGTAGCTATCTTAATAAAAGAAAAATCAAACATGATCTAAAAGAAACTCAAGCCGATTTAGGCATTTAAAGACACAGTTTATATATAATTCAAGTCTACGCTCCCACTAGCAGTTCTAACAACTATATATCAATAGAAGAACTATATGAGGACATAAGCAAAGCAAAGACTAAATAAGTACAAAGTGACCATCTATTTTGTATGAAATATTTCTTTAAAAAAAATTAATATAGAATTATAATTAAGTTTAATATAGAAGGTGGACATGGATAAGTCAAATGGCTAAACAAAAAACAAAATAGACGACGTAATCTATAATATAAAAATTAATCGCACAATGTGTTGGTAAGCGCAACAACGCATGAACCAATCTTAACAATTCTTAATGTTCCTTAAAGTCTAAGGATGATTTTTACGGTGAGAAAAATTCAAATCATTTCCGAGAAAACCATAAAACAGCCCTTTTTTCTCATAGAAATATTTTCTAATTAAATGTAGAGTCCATTTAAACTTTATTGCTGTTCAATAAAGTTTATATTAAATTACAAGCACTCACTGTTTTCTAAACAATGTAGGTGTGTTCCTAACTTTAAAGAGTCAATTTGCTTGAAGGTAGTCGATCAGCCCATTTAGCACTAAAATTGCCATTAAACATGCAAAGCAACGAATCTTCAACCTGAAACTCTTCGAAGAACTCTGCAAGGGCAAAGGTTTTTTCAGCAATGTGAATTAATTGTATGGAATGAATAAACGATGGCACATAAAAAAACTTTGGTGGCTTCAAACAGAACCTTACAAGATCTACGGAGCAATCATAACCCATTTGGTGGTGCAATGTTTTTATTAGCAGGAGATTTTCGTCAAAGATTGCCAGTTACTCCACGATCAAAGGCAGCTGATGAACTCGATGCATGTTTAAAGTCCTCCAATTTTTGGAAATATGTCAAGGTATTATCAGCAAGAATATGCGTATCGAGTTGCAAAATGACCAATCTGGAGACATATTCTCTAAACAACTCATTGACATTGGTAATGGCAAATTTCCTATAGACACCTTAATTTTCCTCAAAGTTTTTGTCAGTTAACTTGATCAAAAGATTAACTTATTCAAAAAGTGTTTCCAGATGTTGCTCAAAATTACAGAAACCATGATTAGTAAAGCGAACGAGCTATATTGGCTGCAAAAAACAGAGATGTAAATGAATTAAATTTCAAAATTTAATAACAAATTACAGGCGAAGACCAAGATGATGTCGTCAACTATCCGCCTGAATTTTTAATCTCGCTGGATTTACCAGGATTGCCACCTTACAATATTCAATTAAAGGTTGGATCGGTAGTTGTAATGTTTAGAAATATCAACCAACCGCGTCTTTGTAACGGCACATGGTTAGCGATAAAACAATTATTGTACGATAGAAGCAACTATACTGAAAGGAAAGTATGTAGGAGAAGACGTTTTGTTACCACGTTTCCAGTGGTGCAGCTTGCTTTTGCTATGACCATAAATAAGTCCCAGGGGCAATCATTAGGTGTTTGTGGTATTAATCTAGAATACCTATGTTTCTCACATGGTCAATTGTATGTTGCCTTTTCCCGTTTTGGAAAACCATCAGATTTGTTTGTTTATTCACCACGTAATCAAACAAAAAACATTGTATATCATAAAGCACTACAATAAAAGTAAAACAGATTTTTGTTAATAATTATGATTCACTTGATTTACACTAAAGCGATTACTGAAAATACTTATATACGTTTTATTTTATCATTCTTTGTTACATCGGTTATTAACCTTATGTTAATAATAATCATAATAAATAATGAATTATCTCTAGGTTTCAACCTTAAATTCCCCTCTTAGTTTGAAGCCCTCTGGCAAACATCCCAGTCGGGGTTTTTAGTGGGTCCAAAAGGGTGGCCAAAGTTCGTGGAGGCGAAGTTACTTAGGTCACCCGAGCTGACCCTCACACACCGCCCTATCATCACGGTGACGGTTCTGTTCAGGAGAATTAAAGAAATAATCTGCCACATTATAAATCTATTTGACAGAACGAAGTCTGTCGGGTTTGCTAGTATCGAATAAAAAACATATCATCAAGGGTGCGTCAGTTATCAACAAATTCAGTATGAGAAGTGACCACCATTTAATCATAGCCAAATTAAGTATAAATACCAAAATAGAAATGGGTAGACTAGTATATCGGAGAGGTCCTAAAATAATATAATTTAACGTTACTGGAATTAAATGAGCTTACGCAAAAATAAGCACAGAAATAAAATGAGTAATTAATGAAACTTGATCCAAAATAAAATCGAATAAAAATAAATGAAAAAAACCACCCAAAAAACTATCAAGAAACGAAATACCCAACAAAATAAACCAATGAATAAAGAGAAACAAGCAAAAAATAGAAAAAAATTTAACAACAGTCACATAATAAAATAAATACATGAAGATATTAAAAACAAGGAATTCCATGGAAACAGCAACAATACAAAAATTGAGTAATGAAAGTGGAGACATACAACAAAGATATAAGCAAATACTTAACATTGTTGAAAAATATTATAAAGAACTATACGTAAGTCAAGTACCAAAACCAGATGAAATAGAACTCTGCAATATGTCTAGCTTGGGCTCAAAAATACTTCCTGAAATAATAATAGAAGAAATAGAATTAGTCTTATTCTATATCTGCACCTCAGAATAAAAGTGCCAAAAACATTCCTTAAACATATACTATGATGCGCTTATAATAGCTTTGAAATACAAGTTGACCTATGTAAGAGATACTTAGTTAATAATATTGCTGTCTCACATCTTTAAATTTGATTTAAATTGGTTTACCTAAAATATTTCATAATATTTATATTAATCTTCGGCTGATAACTCGGTGTCTCTCGTACCGACTGATTCAAATTTTCGCGGTTTAAGCCCGGCTAGTTTTTATTTTAAATTGCATTTCACTGTACCTTTCGAAAGGACTCTTAAGCTAGCGGGGACACATGAGCGGCATTCAATTTAACCTACGTAATATTTTTTCACCCATTTTTCACTAATTTATTACCATCCTAATAATTTTTCACCACCAAACCAACCTTAAGGTTAAACACAGACAAAGCGGCATGCGCCGCGTCGGCGGCCGCAGCGGCGTTAAAAGCGGTCTCTCGTCTATGGTACTTATGTTGTGCAACACAGACGAGCCGTCGTTCGTCAGCTTGCGGCCTGTGCTGAGTATCATGCGCCGTTGGCAGTTTTATGACTTCCGGCGGCACATGAGTATTATGACAAGCGAGAGCTGGCGGGTTGCGCGTAGAACAAATTAAAAAGTGGAAGGGACTGCTCATTTCTATTGCAGTCGGCTAGGAGTTCATATCGTGTAATTATTGCTAGATTTCTGACAGTGTGTCAAGTATTTACATTTTTATTTGGAGTAGCCCTATATTATAAACTATTATTTATATTTATTAAAATGGCAAGTGTATTAAAAGGCAAACCTTTGGAATCTCAAGCACGAGAAATAATTTTCAGTGTTGTTAAGTTTACAACCGAAGAAGCTAATGCAGATAAAGTCTTAGTTGATTTAAAAAAGATACAAGAACGTGTAGCTTAATTAACTGGTAATTATAATACTCATTTTCAAAATAAATTCAGATTTAAATCATTTAATTTAAATTACAATCAATAAAATTATAATCAATCAATAAATAAAAACTTACAGAACAAAAAAATACCAGTAAATAATAAGTAAACAATGGATCAGTTAATTAGTACTTTACAGTTCACTATTATTGATAATACAACGTATATCTGTAGCGACAAGCTAATTATTTCAAAAATTAAATAACAGTTCTTCATGTTAAAATTTACATTATCGCGATTGGTTATATACATGTGAAATAAAAATGACATAAAAATTGAAATGTGTTTCTCCAATATGTTTATTTACTACAGATATGCTGGACACTTTAATTATACATTTGAATACGTTGCATTTTTCGTAAATGGGAAACGAAATATTATATTGTAAGCAATAACATCACAAAATAAAAGGCCGAAAATACTTGAGTTTACCGTCTGACTTGAAAATAAACAAAGAACGTATGTTCTTTGTTGTGTTTAGTTTAGTAATCATTAAGACACACAAGTTGCATCAGTCCGCGATACATACAAAAATACCTTCCCGTCGAGAATTAATTACGTTTTATGAAAATAAATAATATTAACAAATTTTTTCTACGTTTTATTCAATATTATTATTATCTTATTTTTTTTTTGTGGTAAATAAGTTTATCATACACGCATCCACACAACCACGGAACATATCTATTAACGTAATTTTCAGATCCCAACTAAATTTTTGATACGGCAACTACGCGTTTGTGACACCCGCAATTAAGTATTACTTCTATCTCTCTTAGAATAATTCCCTTTCTGAGTTGATGTAGAGCCGCCGACGAGTTAACATCGTGAGCGTTTCAGCATCGAATATATCGTCTAAAAACTGGTGTAGTGTGCCTGATGTGGTTTTTGTACGATAAGAACAATTAATACCTTTTTAATAAAAAGTGATTTGAAACATTATTGTATAAAAATAGTTAATACAAATAATTTGCCGGCCCTATAGGCCAGGCATTGAGAATTAAATTGTTTAGTTAATACCAACAATTGACGTGTAGCTTATGTGTACATGAGTAGCACAGGAAATAACATCAAACCAACTGTTCCTTCCACAACAATGTCTCAACAAGATTCATCAATCCGCAACAAACAAGATACATCAAACAACAACACTTCTACAATGTCGTATGTAACAGCAGCAAAAACAACACCGAAACGAACCTACCCAAAGAAAGAACAAGCAATCATACTCCATGCCGAAGACAGCCTCAAATTATTTGATTATGTAAAAGCAATTGGTGATATTATCGAACCCAGGAACATCTGTTTCGCCTCCAGAATCTCCAACAACAGGGTCTATATATATTTAACTAATAAAAACATAGTAGATGAACTTGTAAAATCTCATCCTACCATACAAATCGGCTCCCTAACTTTAAACATACGTAAACTCGTTTCTCCTACAAAGAGAATCTTAATATCCAATGTCTCACCGTGTATCCCACATGAAATTATCGAAACTGCTGTTAAAAGCCTAGGTCTAAAAATTGCTTCCCCAGTATCATTTCTTAAAGCAGGTATTCCGGGGGATGAATTCTCACATATCCTTAGCTTTAGAAGACAAGTTTATGTATTTCCGCCCTCCGAAACCTTTGAGCTCCAAACCTCCCTTGTGCTCTCTTTCGAAGATAATGAAAACCGCATCTTCCTTTCTACTGACAAAATGGAATGTTTCGTTTGTAAAAGATCAGGGCATGTCGCTTCAAATTGCACAAATCCGCCAGAAAGTACCTCTTCTGACCAAACAATCGTTTCATCTACCACAAGAGCCGAATCCACGTCTACTGAAAAAAGCCCAAAAACCAACACTGTAACTTTTACACCAACAGAGACATCTCCTCCAGTCAATAATATACCACCTACGTCGTCAAATAACAACTCCTCATTAGAACAACCAAGTCAACATATTACAGATACACAAACACACTATAAACGCACACACTCAGAACTTTCATCTCCTAGTGACAGAACTAGCATAACTGAAGAATCCACTCATAGTGAACAAACTAATATTTATGCCGGGTTTTCCAAACCACAAAGCAAGAAAAAACTTAAACGGTCAAATTGTGACTCAACCCTATCCGAAATAGCAAAAACAATTATACGCGAACTTTATAAAGAAACCCCACAAATATTCATAATCCCAGCAGATAACATAATTTCTCTTCTTGAAAATTGTCACGGTAGTAGCGATCCATACACAGAAGCATTAAAATTTACACCGGACATCAAATCACTTATTTGTACGTTATACCAAATCTATCCCAACCTTAATGAAAAATCAACCAAAAATAGGCTAACTCGTCTTATAAAAAAATTTAAGGACAAAACCGAACTCTTAATGGGTGATTCTACAAAATTACCCAATCTTGACTTCTCACATGAAACAACTGACGATGAGTACATCTCTGATACATCTCAAAACTCACAGACATCTCAAAAATCCTCATATTAACAAATTCATAATTATCCAATGGAACTGCGATGGATTCTATCCTCGCCTGGCACGCATACAACAACTTATTTCCGAAACCAATCCTGACTTTATTTGTTTACAAGAAACAAACTTTACAGAAACGCACAACCCTCATCTAAAAAACTTTGTTGGTTATCACCATATCAGAACTACACACCGACGCGCTAGCGGAGGAACAACAATTTTCGCATCAACTGAAATTTTTCACCGTAAACTTCACCTAAACACTGCATTAGAAGCTGTTGCTATAACAGCATGGTGTCCAGAACAAATCACAATATGTAGCTTATATATTCCTCCTAATTATACATTGACAAGCACTGAATTAGAAAACCTAATATCTCAAATTTCTGGCTCATTTAATATGGTTGGAGATTTTAATGCACACAACACTATGTGGGGATCCAAAAATACATATGGTAGAGGTAAAATAATCGAAAATGTCATTAACAATACTGATATTAACTTATTAAACACAGGAAATAGTACATACTTTCATGTTCAGTCAGGAAGCTTCTCATCAATAGACTTAAGCTTATGATATTAGATAGCTTATTTGATAGCAATCATTTTCCCATTATTATTACTAACAATGCAGTCAAATCGGAATATACAAAAACGAGATGGAAAATCTCAAATGCTAATTGGGAACTCTTCAAACTAACTGTAAAAGAACGCACAGATGTACTCAAATATCAAAATAACATAGACGAAGACATAAACCAACTAAACCATTGCATAGTTTCATCCGCAGAGGAGTGTATCGGCAAATACAAAATTAACCCAAAACAAAAACACGTTCCCTGGTGGAATGACTCATGCAAAACAGCAATACAAGAAAGCAAAAGAGCTTTAAACAGATATCGAAAATCTCGCACTCTAGCTGACTTAATAGATTTCAAAAGGCTCAGAGCAAAAACAAAACGAATAATAAAAAACAGTAAACAAAATTCATGGAATTATTTTACCAGCTCTATTACCAAAGATACCCCACCGACTCAAGTATGGTCAAAAATAAAGAGAATGAAAGGACATTACACATCATACAAAATTCCAGCTCTCACCATTCAGGACAAAATAATTACAGATGACCAACAAATCAGTGATATGCTTTCCCAACATTTTCTCAATAAATCAAATAATTCTACTAATCCACATAACGAAATTGATGCTACTCAAAAAACGTACAATACTAATCATCCCATTAATATACCTTTCAGTTTCCAAGAACTAAATGATGCCCTTTTTTCAACAAAAAGCTCAGCTGCAGGTCCTGACGATATTCCCTCTATCTTTTTAAAAAACCTTCACCAAAATACATACGAGAAAATACTCCAACTGTTCAACAAAATTTGGTCTTCTCAAAAATTCCCGTCACTATGGAAACAATCCCTAGTCATTCCTATCAAAAAAGGCGATCAATCCCTAGACACGCTGAACTCATACAGGCCAATCTCTCTCACCTGTACATTATGTAAACTTTTGGAAAAAATGGTTAATAAAAGATTACTTTGGTACCTCGAACAAAATAAAATCCTCGACCAATTTCAATCAGGCTTCAGACCAAATCGATGCACCTTGGACAATCTTGTACTTCTGCAATCAACAATTGCGACTGCGCTATCTAACAAAAATGAAGTCATTGCAATTTCACTTGACATCGAAAGCGCTTTTGACTCTATACCGATTTCTGTGATACTAAACAAACTAAGCCAGAACAAGCTATCCGGTAATATATATTCGTTTATAAAAAATTTTCTTACAGACCGATCCTTTAAAGTAATTACTAATGGCAAAACTTCCTCCCAGCACACAACCACAAACGGTGTCCCACAAGGGTGTGTTCTAAGCAGCACACTATTTCTCCTTAGTATTAACGATTTTAGCTCATTTATAAACGACCCTGTGCAATACGGAATATATGCCGACGACATAATATTATTTTGTCATGGAAAGGTCACTTCCAGCACAAATGCTTTACTACAAAATACGCTAAGTAAAATAAACAACTGGGCCAGTCAATCCGGCCTAAACTTTTCCTCATCTAAATCCAAAGTTATTCATTTTACTAGAAGACAAAACACGCAATCTCCAACCATTACTCTGAATGGAAATTTTCTCCAAGTAGTAGACCAAATAAAGCTTCTCGGCATTATTTTCGATAAAAAACTTTCCTGGAGACCCTTTATTCGAGAACTTAAGGGTAGCTGCCTACAAAGAATGAATCTCCTTAAATCACTAGCCCATTATAGTTGGGGAGCCGATGAGGAAACACTACTAAAAATATATCGAGCTCTTATTCGCTCCAAACTTGACTATGGTAGTGTTCTCTACATGTCATCAAGTAAATCACTACTACGTTCACTTAATGTCGTCCACAATACTTCCCTTCGACTTTGTTTAGGAGCATTCCGATCCAGTCCGGTGGAAAGTATTCATGTAGAATGTTTCGAACCTTCGCTTCATCTAAGACGACAACAACTTCTACTGCTCTATTTCGCTAGAGTTTCAGCAAATCCCACAAATCCCACAAGAAACCTCATCTGTAATAGACAATTACCAGCTACTAATAATCCTAGAATGGTACCGTCCACTATACAGATGCTACTTCCTTATTCAGATATCAATCTGTTGTCGACCAGCCCTTTCACGGTTCCTCAAACCCCTCCATGGATATGTAAACTTCCAAATTTTAATATCGAATTATCCAAATATAATAAGAATGAAATATCACCTTCCATTATCAAACAAAGATTCTATGAAATACTACATCAATGCAACTTCGATAAGATCCTTTACTCAGACGCATCTAAGACTGAAGAAGGTGTTGGTTGTGCTGTTACAACGACTACAACCACCGTCAGCTTGTTTCGACTCTCCAGCAATTGCAGTATTTATACTGCTGAACTATATGGAATACTACAGGCGGTGAAATCTCCACTCAATGATGTAAAAACTGTAGCAATCTGTACAGGCTCTCTGTCCTCCATGCAGTCCATAAGAAACGTACATTCTATCCACCCAATAGTTCAAGAAATCCAGAGCATATGTAATCGTCTTCAAACTAATGGAGTAGCAGTAACGATATTGTGGGTCCCATCACACGTTGGTATTCCAGGTAACGAAAAAGCCGATCAAGCAGCAAAACAAGCATGTTCTCTTAACGTTACAACAGACATTCAAACATCATTAGATCTAAAAAGAACAATCAAACATAAAATAATGGACCTTTGGAATGATCAATGGAAAAAAAGCAATACCAAGTTAAGCGTTCTACAACCAAACATTTTCTACCACAAGCTCTCACCAATGAAAAGAAAGGACAAATCAATCATTCGAAGATTGAGAATAGGACACACACGCCTTACACATGGACACCTAATGAATTCCAGTAATCCGATTTTGTGCCAGTATTGCAACACCACGACTTCCGTAGCACATGTACTTCTTGACTGTCAACACTACCTAGCGGCCAGAAGAAAATTTAATCTTGGTAACAACCTAAAAGACATTCTTACTTCAAACGACAGTAACTACGAAAATATATTAAACTTTTTAAAAAACACAAAGTTATACAATTTAATTTAAAACAAAATGTATTAAAAAAGTGTATTGTAACTAATTTGTACTGCATGTAAAATATTAACCATGTAAATATAAATGTAAATTGTACCTGTGTCAATGACCATTAGCTGTCGAGACACATATGTTCGAAATAAAAAAAAAAAAAAAAAAATTCCCTTTCTATTCTCGTGCAGCTCACCCACCAGCTCTCGCTTGTCGGATAATAATAGATATCTTGTGCTTTAACACAGACGTGTGACTGTTTTGCAGCGGTTTTACTTGGTTACTTTTGTGAGTGTTTGCGAAATTTTGTATATATTAGGGAAGCTGTAGACATCGATAAATTAATTACTAAAATTCACACACGGCCAGCAATTTGGGATATGTGCTCAGATAATTATTCGAATAAAATAAAGAAAAATATAAACTTGGGAAGAGGTTACCCACAGTTTTATTTTGAAAGATGCTTTTCTGGGCCATCTTTAATTTCGTTAACTATCGTGTAAAACGTTCTTTTATTTCTTCATTCATTTGCTATAGAATGTATCCAATACCTGCGTTTCTTCTGCTTCTTTGATTTAATATGAAGTAAACTTGCACTTATTAGGATAAACGAATCGTCGTCACTTTCACTAGATGATTATAGAGACATCATTATACCATTCTACGTAAAAAACTCGACTAAATTTGACAACACCGAATACGATGGCAAAACTACTACCGTTGTTAAACCGCCTCATGTGTTTTAAACCGCCCGGCAGCCGTCAAGGAGCAGACGCGACGCCCTGTCTGTGTTTAACCTAAGGGGAGCGATTCTGCTGGCTTAAGGTTCAAGCTAGCAGAATTTAAAAAAAATATTTTTGTTGATGGCATATTTTTTCACCCATTTTTCACTAATTTATTATCATCCTAATAATTTTTCACCACCAAACCACCCTTAATGGGAGCGATTCTGCTGGTTTAAGGTTCAAGCTAGCAGAATTTAAAAAAATATTTATGATATACCACAGTGTTCTGCTAGGTTTTTACGAATTTATTTCAACCCTAGTATGGTAAGTTATAAAATTTTGTTAAAAAATAGGCAATGTACAAAATAACAATATTGTAATGTTTAGCATATAGCAAAAGTTAGTGAAACTGGTGTTTGTGGAAATTCTAGCATTTAAAGATGTAAACTACTTTCCTTATTTGAATTTCTAGTATTTATGGGAATTATCTTTCACACTGACACATACGGATCTCAAGATTGGAGGGTTATTGGAAAACATATCCAATATTCAACTTAAGGTACTTACACTTTATCCATAATACAATAAGACCTAATTTTATTCATGTAGATCGGTTTTATAGAACAAGAATAGTCATAGACTTTTTAATAATAAAATGATTGCTCTACATTATCCAGTAAAAGAATTATCACTAGATGAATCGATGGTACCGTGGAAAGTTAGACTTAGTTTTAAACAATAAGGGAAAGTAGCCTAATTTCGGATACCATTTACAATTAGTGTCATATTTTTCACCTAATAACACATTTTAAACTTTTATCTACTCAAGAGTACTTGCAGAGTAATATAGAAACTAATTTTATTATCATAGACAATTCATATTTTTCACCTAATAACACATTTTAAACTTTTATCTACTCAAGAGTACTTGCAGAGTAATATAGAAACTAATTTTATTATCATAGAAAATACCAGTGTTCAAAAAGGGAGCTTTAGATGAAATTGGAAATTACCGTCCCATCTCAATCATTCCCATTTTCGGCAAAATTTTTGAGAGTATTCTAAACGTTCGTTTGGTAGAATATCTAGAAAAACACAAAATACTTCACTGTAACCAATATGGCTTTAGAAAAAAGTGTAGCACTACACTAGCTATACAGAAAATTGTGAGAGATATAGTTGATGGCTTGGAGGAAGGTCATTTTGTGTCTTTGACATTGTGTGACTTATCCAAAGCTTTTGACTGTGTTTCGCATGAATTACTGTTGGAAAAAATGCATAAGTACGGTATCAGGGGAAACACTCTTAATCTATTTAGATCATACCTAACAAATAGAAAACAGGCAGTTTTTCTTAATAACAGCTATTCTGAGTTTAACACTGTCGAATATGGTGTACCTCAAGGTTCGATATTAGGACCCACTTTGTTTCTTATTTATCTGAACGATTTATTTCACTACACTTTTCCTATAAAATGTGTTTGCTTCGCAGATGATACAACTCTCATAAATACTGATATTAATCAGAATAATTTAAAAATTAAAATAGATAGTGATACCAAGAAAGCAAAAAACTGGTTCTCACATAATGGGCTAATGCTAAATGAAGAGAAAAATCAGAATTTGATTTTTAGTTCTGATTGGAAGTATATCTTAAGAAACAGTGTTAAACTATTAGGAATCTTTATAGACGATAATTTGGATTGGAGTGCTCATATAGATTACTTAAGTTCTAGACTTGCTACAAGTATATTTTTAATGCGCAACTTAGTTTATATGATTCCTAAAAATACCCTTAGAATGTGCTACTTTGCACTATTTCATAGCCATTTACAGTACGAAATAACTGTTTGGGGTAATTCTTCTTACGCAGATCGAATTTTTAAATTACAAAAAAGAGTAGTGAGGATACTTGCAAGAGCAGAGTATAGGGATCACTGTAAACCTTTATTTCTGGATTTAGGTATTATGCCACTACCTTCACTCTATATTTATAACACGCTGATTGAAATTCATGCCAACAAAGGTAAGTTTAACGTAAACTCCAACGTCCATGATCACGATACAAGATCTAGAGATGCTATTAGAGCACAACGTTTTAGGTTGACAAAGAGCGTAAAAAATTCGACTGACGTTAGTTTGTATAACTGTTTGCCAGATGAAGTAAAAAGTCTTCACTTATTATCATTTAAGCATAAAATCAAATCACACTTTTTGAAACATTGTTTCTATTCAAAAACGGAGTACTTAAGTACAGCTTTTACACAATAGTACTAGTTTGGTCAGGGCAGTTGCCTATTATAATTATATTTCATGTTTTTTTTTATAATTCCACAAAGTGTGTTTGTCGTTTTTTTTTTTAACTGTTAATATTAAATACATACATGTTTGTAATGTTTAAATTATCCAAAAAAATTTTATATGTTTTATAAGTATTGTCACTATTCCTTTGACTTGTCAAAAACAAAACTATTTTTGTATATTTGATTAAATAAATTCTATTCTATTCTATTCTATTCAATTTATTGAAAATCTTTTTTACAAAAAATATTGTTCAATAAAATTAGTGCTTTTGTATGTCAAAAATTTTAGGGCTTATTATTTCGGATACCCTATCCGAAATTAAGACACCATTTTGTTCATCATAAGAATAGTTACACATCTTGACAAAAGTCGCAAATATAGGTTTTCTTCTTATCAGCATTGGCGCACATCTCATGACACCACTTGAAGCACTTTATACACCTTATCCACTTCTCACCGTGTGTATCTTCGGAATATAAACTGTCACAAAACATACATTCTGTGTCTCCATCTTCATCGTCTACATCCATATCAGAATCATCATCCAAAATAAGGACATCACCAGGATGTGAAGTGTCACTACTACTCGATTCAATTTTTTTCTTTTGCTTTTTTTGGCGTGGAGTTTTTTTTCTGTTGACTTGATTTAATTCGTTGCTTATTTTTGGTTTCTTTTCTTTCAAAGACTTTTTTCTTTCTTGTTCGGCTACACTTCGTTCAAGTTCATCTTTATAAGGTATACTAGTTATTATCCAACTAGAACCTTTTCGAGGATTTTTTTGTTTGTTTGTTTGTGAGGTATAACTGCAAGAAGGCAGTGGACTAATATCCTCAGCTCTTATCATAGTTGCCGTAGTTTCAGTTGCATTTCCATTGGATGATTTATTTGTTAAGTTATGTTTTGGAGGTGTTCTTTCGATAATGCTTTGTGGTTCTGGTCTTGACTGACCTCTTGTTGGTAATACTTCCCCATGATTTTGATTTATGGGTGGTGGTGTTCGTTCTCTTTGTCTCTCCATTATAAAATCGTGATCAGAAAAGTTATTTTTATTAAAAGGATATATTCCAGATTTGCGAAAACCATTCGCGAAAATTTCTGCAGTAGCACTTTTCAAATATGCCGGGCACATAAGCTTACAAATTTGATACGAGTTTATGGTGCGTCCAGGATTTTGCCTTAACCACATCTCAATTTGTTGCGAATAATATGTTTTAAATCGTGACATAAAAGACAAATCTAGAAGTTGTAGTTTGTGTGAACTGTGCGGCGGGATACACAAAATTGTAACGAAATTTGCACGTCCTGCTTCTATCACATCTATATTTCTTGTGTGGCTGTAGTGACCATCAAGAATAAGCAGCACTGGGTCTTCACGGGATGGTTTCACGTGAGCTACGAAATGCTGTAGCCATTGGGAAAAAATGTGCTGCTGAATCCAACCTGATGGATGGCAAGCTGCAATAGAGCCAGGCGGCGATCCATCTAATAATTCCACTTTCATGTTCTTTCTTGGAAACACGAATAATTGAGGGACAAACCCACCAGCAGCATTCATACAAAATACAACAGTAACTAATGCGCCTCTTTCAGTCGCGGTAACAGATCCAACCTGTTTTTTTCCTTTTAATGTTATAACACGAGTATTCTTGGACTGAACCGTTGTTATGCCGCTTTCATCAACGTTATAAACTCTTGCGGGGTTGAAGTTAACTTTTTCCATTGACGTTTCTAAAAGATCATAGAATCTGCTGACATTTTCTGGGGTAAATCCCTTAATTCGGGTTTTCGAGATTCCTTGTGGTTTTCTAAGGGACAAAACTGCGTTTCGCCTCATAAATCCCCTTAACCATTTTTTACCGGCAGATTCGGCATGGGCAAATGGATGACGAAGACCATTTCGTAAAGCTATTTGATATGCAAGTCTCTTGATATCAGCGGTCCCAATTCCGTAAAATCGCCGGTTCATTTCTAGGCAATACGAGACTAAATCTGCTTCCATTTCTGCAGAAAGTACTGGTCTTCTTCCAATTTTAACAGCAACCAACTGCTCCGGAGTTTTATTTTCTTGCTTAACATAATCTTCCAGAGTTGATTTCGGAACAGCAAATAATTTCGAGGCTTTAAGATACCCCATTTCCTTTCCCCTGACGGCACGGATAGCACGTATCATTCGGTCTGGATCCCATTGTTTATGTTTTTTACTTGTTTTTGGCATTTTCTTCTGAAAAGAAACAAAAGTTTTTATGCTAACATGATCATCAATTTAAGGTTCCTAATTTCAGATATCCGAAATTATGGGACTTGTACTATCCGAAATTAGGAATTTTTTATTTTTAAGGTTAGGGCTCTCTAATTTATATGTGATTTAAATCTGCTTTAAATTAGTAGCAAAATCAAATAAAACAGGTTTCTAGCTTACCCCTGCCAAAAGATCAAACTTCAAACAGGAATAAAAACACGAAAAAATAGGCTTTGAAATACGACCGAAAAAAAACTGCACAATAACGTTTGGTGGTTTCGGCACTGCCATCTAACGGGGAGCAGCTCTACTACCTAAACAATTTAAGATAATGTTCTCTGTGGTATTCAGCGTGACATACGTATAGGTTTCTGTTCGCAAATAAAGAAACTTTTTTAGATACACCGCTATCCGAAATTAAGACACTATCCGAAATTAGGCTACTTTCCTCTATACTAAACAAAAGAGACATACAAGACGTTATAAGTGAGAGCGCCCACCAAAGTGGCGTGGCAGTGGCAAGTAGCAAGTAGCACGCGTCTAGCATAATGTAACCAATGAAAACGAATGATTCAGTTTACACTAAAATGACAGTAACGTTCATTCTAATCATTTGTTAGGATTGGTTACATTATGCTAGACGCGTGCTACTTGCTACTTGCCACTGCCACGCCACTTTGGTGGGCGCTCTCCCTTAAGGTTAGAATTAATTCGTAAATTAATTTATGAAAAAGCAAAGAAAGACGGAATATCGCACGCGAACATTTACCTATAAATAGTTGCTAATAAATCGGACAAAAGCGAAACCAAAACGATAAGATGCAGAGTATGTCCTGTCCTAAAAATAAGAAAAAACCCAATTTATGAGTGTGTGGATTGTCCCGAGAAACCAGATCTCTCCTTGGGCGATTCTTTTAAACATTTCCATAAACAAAATAAATACCTCAATATTTTTTTGTAATACCCTTTAATTTTTACCTATAATCAACTGACAATGAATGAAAAATCGACAAAGAATTAAAATACAAATATCTTTAAATTTTTCAAATGTTGCTAATATAAATTTATTTTACTACTACGCAAATAATCTATACGAGCTCACCAACTGTTAATTTCCGTCTCATTTGAATACACCTATTTAAAATATTTATATCCTAAAATGTTTCCCAATGTAAATTCCTTATGTTATACACCTAATCTTAAAAGTATGTTTTGACCAATCGTTAATACTCTTCTTATTTTAATAATATTAAAATATTAAATACCTAAATTATTTTTCAAATTTTCATGTACCTAATGAATACAAAATACGTCCATGATTTCATAAACCTATCACAATACTGTAGTATCTCATACATATTTCCGAAAAAATTTGCTTTGTATTCAACTAGCGTAATTGTGTAGATGGTGGAATTGGTGAAGTTGGTTAAGGCTGTTTTATCGGTGCGCCAAAATTTTTTCTCTTTTATTTACCGATGAAATGTCTCGAAATTTGGACATGTTATATGAAATTATGTTGCCTTTAAACTGATGGTTTTACTTTTTTTATTTTTTTGAATTTTCTGTTCGCTCGCCTATAAGGAACGATGCTAATCCAATATTGTCCCAAAAAAATACAAGCATTTTCAGAAACTATTGAAATGAGCTCCAAAGCAATTCCAAGATTTCTATGTTAACCTAAAGCTTAGCAACATACATGAACATGATGTTAACTTAGTTTGTGAGTTATCTTTATTTGTACCTTACTTTAATTTTCATATTTTCTATTAAAGTTTTCTTTATTAATAAAAATTGATATTTTGTTTTGTGTTGTGTTCAAATAATAACCATGAATTGTTTAGAATTAACTTTGGAATTGTGTCATAACATTTACGCTTATAATGTCAAGTCCTTAAACTTGTTATTAATACAAAATTGTATTCTGTCCAAAACCCAAATAGTAATGAATTTTTGATAAATCACTATTTGAATTTCTTGCTTTAATTGCTTAAAATTCTCTAGTTGATAAGATCATAGATTGTCAAAAACTTGGTGTAACATTTGGTTCTATAGAATAGAACAATGGGCAATTTTTCACGCAGTGGATAACGCCAGAATATACTCCCGATATAAAAAGTTTTTAAAAAATATTTACAGGACGAGAAAAGCAACATTTAAAGTAAAAATAACTCAAAACTTAGAAACCAACCAAAGTTATTTATACTTGCCTTAGAGAATATTGCTCAAGCTCAATAAATCTCAAGACAGGCAAACATGAAAAATACAAGGGGTAGTCTGTGTACCGGAGTGAACCAGAATAAACTGCTAAAGAAGAAGGAGAAGGAGAAGAAGAAGGAATAATATCCTAAGAACTGCTTGAAGAACCGGTAAACAACCTTAAATATGAACGGAAATTTGTAACAAGGAAAAATATAATGTGACTATCCACTTAAATTATAACAATCCTTAATAATACATATTAGGCTACAGGGAAATAATTGTGAGGCCATCAGTTAGTCATCTGTACTCTGCGAATAAGTAAGGTAAAATTAAACAATTTTATAAGAATATTCACTATTACTGGAAAATAAAAAAAGAGGCAAGTTAAAAATATGAATTAGAAGAAGACCATACGTATTTTTTAAATAAACTATATGCCCTGTCTATTCTTTCTATATATCTAAATTGCTCTTCCTTGTTAAATAAGTCTGTGGCCTGATACATAAATTACCAGATATATATCTCTATTGTTCCGTATATTTCAATTAGTTTATTCATGACTTTTGTAAGAAAACTTTAGTATATAACTATCTACTTAGTTCTTTATTTTAAGCTCTTGTCCATTTTAATTTATTCACTGCTACTAATATTCTTCACAGTATATCCTGAAATTTTAGTTGTTTTATCTATTTAATAACTTTACTCTATCGACTATATATCTATACTTACTTTTTAAAAATATCAAAATCAGGATGTATAACGAATTCTTCAATTCCCACAATTTGCTTTGTAGGCTCGTTTTGGTCTAAATCAACGTTACCACCAACAACTACCGATGAAAGTCCCGCACAAGAAGCCGCAGTTAATGCCCATCTTTCATGAATGATGATCCCATTGCAGATGTGAATATAAGTATCCGTCACTAGATCAGTTATCACCAATTCAATGGAAGTTGCAAAAGGATATTGACCAATTTCGGCTTTAATTCCTCCTTCGTGTATCTGAAGATTTTTATGAGCAATTGAGTTCCCATGAACTGTAAAAGAAATAAATATTTATACATATATATATATATATATATATATATATATATATATAATATATATATATATATATATATAGTTTGAGTTTAGTTCTTGAACCTTAATATATATTTTTTAGTGGATTCTCTTGGGCTTAGGTTCATAAAAAAAATTTAGTTTGATACTAAGACATTTTTATATATATTTTTTCCGACGTTTCGGCAGGAAATCCATGCCTTTTTCAAGAATATATATTGACAAGCATGTAAAGATTTGGTGTTAACAATTAGACGTCACAATTAAAATAATTTTAAAACATAGGACATACCCACTAAGTCACTAAAAGTAAAATCGGTAAAATCATTTTTATATAATTGTCTTTTACAGTGTCTTGAAAAAGGAATAAAACCATTCCGAAAGCTCGACAAAAAGTCAAAAGAGTGTTTTTTTTAACATCCCGGCCAATATTCTGACTGCAACCCTAATAAACTGTGTTGTTTGTTTATATCGACAGTCACTAATATCCAGTATTTCTTGTATATATATATATATATATATAATATATATATATATATATATATATATTTATATATATATATATATATATATTTATATATATATATATATATATATATATATATATATATTTATATATATATATATATATATATATATATTTATATATATATAAATATATATATATATATATATATATATATATATATATATTTATATACATATATATATATACATATATATATATATATATATATATATATATATATATATATATATATATATATATTATATATATTATATGATGTGGCAATAATGTTAGAAGACTCTGAGGATTCCAGACCAACTACTAGTCGTTCAGACATGAAAAGTTTGCTAATTTGTGCTCCAATGCCAAAATATATGGCTTTGCTAAAGCTTCTAATTTTTGCACATTTAGACAGGCCAGAAGACAGAAAACAATTTATTTAATTATTTAGTTAGTCACCACCTAAAGTAGGGGCACCTCTGTGCTGGAACTACTTAAAGTGGAAAGATATTACAGACATTAGTTGAATTTTTTGGTTTCAAGTGGAATCAGCTTAAGTGACTGATGAAAAAGAGATCCTGAAATAACTGTGATATTGTTAAATTGATTCTAATTGAGACGTGAAAAGCTTGACTAACTTGTTTACCAATGCCAATATATGGCTTTTGTTTCATATATATACAGTGTTAGTCAAAAGTCCATTCCCTCCCTCGTATCTTTTGAACGGTTATACTTATAATAGTGAAATTTGAAGTGAGGTAATAAACAGACGTAGGTTTCTTAACTAGTCACAAGTGACGTAATAGTGACAGATGACGTTACAGCGCCACTGTGACAGATAATTTTAAATAAGACCTTAAGGCAAGTGATACTTTGAAAATACCTATTCAACCATACTAATTTAATTAGAGTTTAAGCTCATTTTGATGAATAAATTAAATAAATACTAAAATTGTAGTTTCGCATTTATTTAATAAATATTAAAACCTCCGCCTCTGGTAACTTGTCAAAAAGTTGACGTTTTTCAATTCTCTAGTTGTTTTTATGTCAACGTCAACTTTTTGACAATCAACCAGAGGCGAACGTTAGAATATTTATTAATTAAATGTGAAACTACAATAATTTTAGAACAGCTACCATTCAATAAATTAATATAAATTAGATGGTACACGTTTTTGAGAAAAGAATATTAAGTGAAAATAATACTGTATAGGAATTTGAATACCCTACAATCTTCCGAACAACACTATTTGAACTTAAAATAATACTGTGTAGGAACATAGTTTCTATTAGCACTTACATTATTTTTTAAACTTAAATGTAACAATTCGATTTACAATATTTTTTTCCGAAAGAAACGTTAAAAACACATTGGTTCAATAGTAGTTTTTTTAATTAATACGTTTTTCACAGGAAACTAGCGCACCTTTTTGTCATAAGTTGGAATGATACTGTTTGTACCGCATGACGAGCTTTGATTTTTAATTGTGACTTATGGATTCGGTCCATTTATCGAAACATTGTTAGGTAGAAATATCACTGTTTTCTGTATAAAAAGATTATAAAGGATGTGGATGAAGATTATATTAAAAATAATTTTTTTTTGAGTTAATACACTTTTGATCGAGATGTGTGAAATTCCGTGGATTCTTTTGTAGCAATGTAATACAGAAAAGCAGAGAAAAACGAAATAGGAGAAACTTAAAATCATAAAGAAATCCAGTGGTTTGCTATGTACCATAGTTTAAAATAACTTTCAGAGAAGTAAAGACTTCTAGTGAAGGTATATTGGTATAAATATTAGAATATACCACTATTCACTACAATTCAATTCTCTGCAAGTCTTTTAATTCTTATTAATTTTAATTGAAAATAAACTTACCAAATAATAGAACAAAGGAAACAGTTACCTTAAGGAATGTCATTAAAAAAAATGTATGTTTGATTAATAACAAAAAATCAGTAAGAATAATTTTATTTCAATACTTATCTTTTTAATATCTTAAAGTACATAATTGATTGTTTTTAAGTAGGTTTAATCCTATTATCCATGATACTATGACCAAGAAGATAAGATATTGCGCATAAGTCGTGACGTCATTGGAGAGTTGCACGTTCGAAATGTCAGTTTTTTGTATGTATCACTAAATAACCTTTAATAAATAGTGTGGAGGTATCCTTATGTGTAATTACGTGAATGTAATTTTTGTGATTTTTGTAATTATTAAACCTCTTAACTTATTTTCGTCTAGTAATTTCATCACAGAATGCATACAAATCCCATTTAACTTTAACAAGAATTCAAATTAGTAACCATAAAAACTCCAAAAATTATTAACATCTGCAACATTTATTTTCCACCGAATACTGATATAAGTATAAAAGAGATAACTCATATTATAGAACCAATTTCGTCGCCTAAGAATATAATAGGAGACCTAAATGGACACAACCCACTTTGGGGATCTAATAGATATAACAAAATAGGACACATAATAGAAACGGTCATTAATAACAATATTACCTTACTTAACGATGGATCTCCAACAAGATTTAATTCTTTTACTGGAAGCACTAGTTGTATTGACTTATCTCTTGTAGACCCTTCTTTAGTACAAAACATAACTTGGGAAGCTAGTACACAATTGTATGGAAGCGATCATTTTCCCATAGTGATACATTTCGAAAACGAACAAAAAATTCAACCATACACTAGATGGAATACAGAAATAGAGCATTGGTCACCGTTTACACAATTTGTGGAGAAGCAATTTAATTCTTTTTCAGATCCATCTCTGCATGACAATATAAACGACTTAATAAATAAATTTTCCTCCGTCATACTTTCCGCAGCAGATCATATCATTGGAAAAAAGAAAATAGTAAGAAATCGTATTGGAGTACCATGGTGGAATAATCACTGTCAGGATGCTATAAAGAACACTCACAGAGCATTCAATAAATACAAAAAACAAAAAACACAAGAAAATCTCCTAGAATTTAAGAAGTTAAGGGCTATTAGTAGAAAAGTGGTAAAAGAAGCAAAAAAGGAATCTTGGAAAAATTTTTATCAACAATAAACAGTTCTACCCCAGCAGCAATAGTGTGGAAACAAATTAACAAAATTTCAGGGCGCCACACAAACTCATCAATAAGATTTTTAGAATATAATAACAAAATTCATACATCTAGATCTGGAATAGCCAATGTATTAGCTTCATCCTACGAGTCATATTCAAGTAACGAAAATTTTTCTCAAGAGTTTTTACAATTTAAAACCAAAGAAGAATTACAAGAATTTAATTATGATAAAAGCGATAACCTACCAATAAATGCACCAATACTAGAGGAAGAGTTAACTGAATCTATAAATTCTATTAAAAACTCTAGTCCTGGTCCAGATGATATTCCTATTATTTTCCTTAAAAATTTGCCTAAAAATGGATTTGCCTATTTACTAAAGATATATAACAAAATAAGGCTTGAAGGAGTGTTTCCATATACTTGGAATAATGTTTATACAATACCTATCCTTAAACCTGGTAAACCACGTTCAGATCCAAACTCCTACCGTACAGTATCATTAGGATGTGCAATGAGCAAAGTGCTCGAAAAATTAATTAACCAACGTCTTATTTGGATACTCGAGCAAAGATCTGTTTTATCTAACAAACAAAGTGGATTTCGCAAAGATAGATCAACTCTAGACAACTTAGTTGATCTCGAGTCTGAAATACATGAAGCGCTAGCAAATAATCAAAGCTGCATAGCGGTATTTTTTGATATAACCAGAGCATTTGATACAGTTTGGCGCCATGGAATAATTAAAACTTTACAGAAATTAGGTATACAAGGAAATATGCTAAACTTCATCAATAACTTTTTAAAAGACCGAAGTTTCCAAGTAAAAGTAGATGATTTCATTTCTAAAACAAGAATACAGGAAAATGGAACCCCTCAAGGATCATCGATTAGTGTTACTCTTTTTCTTATTGCTATTAACAGTATTTTGGAAAACGATTCTCCACCAGTAAAAAGTAGGCTATACGCAGATGATCTCATAATTAATTGTAAAGGAAGAAACATAGAACTAATTAAACAAACCTTACAAGATACTATTTCTGCATTAGAAAAATGGTCAATGAAATCTGGAATGAAATTTTGTTTCAACAAAAGTAAATGTATCCATTTCACCAGAAAAAGTAATGTTAGTAGTCCAGAACTTACAATCTTTAATACAAAAATAGAATATGTTGATTGTATCAAATTCCTTGGAATTAATTTTGACAAACATTTAAATTTTAAGCAACATAATTATTATCTTAAAACGTCTTGTCAACAATATTTGAACATAATAAAAGTCCTATCTACTAAAAATTGGGGATGTGATCAAGA
Organism: Diabrotica balteata; assembly: GCA_918026665.1. NCBI lineage: Eukaryota > Metazoa > Arthropoda > Insecta > Coleoptera > Chrysomelidae > Diabrotica > Diabrotica balteata. The sequence goes on along the minus strand of OU898276.1, from coordinate 104,461,709 downwards.
TATCTTCTTGACAGTATATAAAAGCCTTATTAGATCTAAAGTCGATTACGGTTCAATAGTGTATGGGTCTACCAGCCAATCACTTTTGAAAGAGTTGCAAATCATCCAAAATGGTGCTGTAAGAATAGCCTTAGGAGCTTTTTGTACCACACCTACAGACAGCTTATTATGTTTAGTGGGAAAAATGCCTCTGGAATTAAGAAGACAATATCTTAGCCTAGCATATGCTGCAAACATTTCAGCAAATAGTGAAAATCCCGTCAGAAACAATGTCTTTGCTTTTCGTTTCCACACAACCTATCTTAACAAAAAAAGATCTAAACCCCCTTTTTATGAAAGACTCAATAGATACATGACCAGCAATAATATTGTCTTCCCTAAAATATATCAAACCACCCTTTCAACTCCTTCTCCTTGGATGGCCAGAAAACCTTTCCTAGACTTGAGTTTAACAAAGACTAGTAATCAACTTAATGCTTCCTCTATGGTTAAACAATTTTATAGTAAGATTGATGAGTACCAGAAATACCAATATATTTATACTGATGCCTCCAAATCAGAAAAAGGAGTGGGATGTGCCTTCATACACAACGACTACACTACTTCATACAAAATCTCAAATTTTAGCACAGTATATACAGGAGAACTATTCGCAATCTACAAAGCATTAGAATATGCACTGGACGCCAACTTAGACAGGTGCCTAATAATAACAGATTCCTTAAGTTCCATGAGTAGCTTAGGCACCATTTACCCAACTCATCCATTGTTGCGATTGATAAAGAACCATTTGTACCAACTTCAGCTAAAGAATGCGATTGTAAAATTTACGTGGATTCCATCACATATAGGTATACAAGGTAATGAAAGAGTAGATGCTGCCGCCAAATCTTCAGTTAACAACGAAGACTTGATAGAATCTACCTATAAGAAAAATTTTCATCACTGGATTAACTCGACATTGAAAGAACAGTGGCTTCAAGAATGGAATCAATCTCAACAAAAACTACGAGACATAAAAACAACTGTTACAAGATGGAAGAATATGTGTAGCAACAGAAAAGACCAAATTATAATAAACAGATTGAGATTAGGACATACACGCTTAACACACGAATACCTTATTACTGGAAGTGTTCATCCAATGTTCGGTAAGTGTTTCAACATTTTAAGTTTTCTAAAGTCAATTGGAATATACAACAAAACTTAACATCAGTGTCTGTACAAATAAATGTGTAATCTTCTATTAACCAATGTACTTCAACTCAGATTTATGTATGTAAAACTCTATCTATGTTATGTCAATGTCTATATGTAATCTATGTCTAAAAAAATGTAAAACAAAATTGTAATACCAAGCGGCGCTAATAACCACTTAGGTTGATGCGCCTTAATTGTAAATAAAAAAAAATAATAAAAAAAAAGAATTCAAATTCTACTCTCCAATGACGGCATGGCGAATACGACCGATTTTGTGCTACGGGAAGATCCTATCTTATTAGTCATAGTGTCATGCATATTATCTATAATATCATGGCAATTTTTATATATGATACATAATAGGCACAGTAGATCATGATAAGTATAGCCTGAACTATATTACTATTATCTATTCTATTATTTTTAATAACAATATTAAGTAAAACTTTATTCTTCTTCTCATGGCGCTACAACTCTTAGTGTTTTTGTCATGCTTTACAATACTTGTTCATTCTGTCTTGTCAGTTCCTTTTCTTCTCCATTTTATGATATACAATGTATACAACTTTCTCTAGTTTGTTTTCATTTTGTTTTAGTTTTACAACACGATTATACCTGGTATTGTTTCTAAATGATCCAATTTAACCATTTTAACTTCTCAAATCTGACGATATCTGCGACCTACATTAAGAAGTCAAGGCCAGGTTTTATTCTAATTCTTAACGTATGCCCATAAAATTCGTTGAGTCAAAAAATATTTTAAATATTATACGCTTAAAGATTTATAATTTATTTTCATCAGTGTTTAAGAGAGTCCAGATTTAGCTTCCATGTGTGACTACTATTATATTAATTAAATTATATATTTTAGCTCAGACTCATTAATTGGTTATTCATTAAGTCTTTGTATATATAGATATAGCATTTTTCATATAAAAAAGCTAGCACGTCATTCAAGATTTATGTCGTCAGAACCCCACAGTTGTCAAAACATCAGAATAGTAAGTGAGTAATTTTGTAAATGTCAAATATTTGTCAAACTATTATATTAACAGTAAATACACTTAGTTTTAAGACTACTGCAACACATTAAAATACATAAGTAAACATTTTAATACAAAATTATATATTCTGAATTTTAAACTTACCTCTTTTAGGGCTTTAATAGTAAAAACGTCCGCCATTATTTCTTATTATATACTATATGTATACCTAGTCTTGTCATAATCTGTCTGATATGAATGCTTATCAGCTTTCTACAAACTATTTATTTGTTTTGGCATATTACAATTACAATACACAACAATAATTAGTTTTTAAAGCTATTAATCTAAATTTAATATGTATTTATAAATACAATTTATTAATATATATATTATATTATGATCAAATTGTGTAAGAAATCAAAACATAAACAAAATTCCTACTTTAAAAAAGCGGCAACACTTTATACACTTTTGCCACACGCTTAACTGTCAATAAAATTTGAAGTATTTCCGTATCAGTTGCGCACAATTGTCTAATATATTTAATTAAAATTATTATTTTGTGGAATATTTGACTTAAAGAGGTATTTAATAAAATTTATATTATTAATAATAACAAATGTTTTTGGTTATTTAATCAATATAAGTCTAAAATTTCCAATATAATAATGATTGCATTTTTCTAATTATCACACCATGTTGATGCCTATGAAAGATCGAGCAGTTCCGTATGGGTTTTGTATTATTAGCTGTGATAGGAAAATTTAAACTCCAAGGTTGACGTTTTGGAAATTTTAAATACAAGTGACGCTTTGTATAAATCGTGACGTGCAAGTGTTTTACTTTGAAAAAGGGTATATGTATACCTAGTCTTGTCATAAATATTGATACAATACAAGCTATTTAACTAAAAAAATTTAAACTACTGAGTTGAATTAAAAATTTTTTGCATAATTTATTACTTATTTAATGAACTACAAACTACAGAAAAATTATTCAAAATGGTCGATATTTGCCTAAATACTGCGCCGCAGTCTGTGAGGTCATTTATCGATCGCTGTACGGATAACATCCATGGGATGTCCACAATTTATACCAGAGTCTGTTTTCATGACTCTTGATTGTAATGACTTTTTGTACAGACTAGTTATGTCCTCTTTAAAGAACCTTAAATAGTAGTCGAGAAGATTAAGATCTGGGTTAGCTGACGGCCAATGTCCACTACTAATAAATTCGGGAATATGATTTTCAAGCCACTGTTGAGTTGTTTTCGCCTTATGGGCAGGTGCAGACTCCTGTTGGGATATCCATGGTCTATTTTGTAACATGTGTGGTTTAGAAGCTCCGTTGCATTTGTTAAAATGCCTCTACTGATACAGTAGTGATAGCGTAGTGATCAGTGAACAGTGTAGTAGTGTCTGGGGGCTCGAGAGACTGAGACCTCGGAAGCCATCAGGAAGGCATCAGGAAGGCATCAGAGAGGATGCCGAAAGCTCGGCAAAATGGATATCGACGCTGTTCAACCCAGAAGACTGGTGAGTTTGATATTCATTTTAGTAATATTAATCTTAGCTCTAGGTTTTATTGTACTAACCGCGGAAATCTTTCCGAACATATATATATAAATATATATATATATATATATATATATATATATATATATATATATATATATATATATATATATACACCTATATGTCGACAATAGTTCAATTGCGGCTTTATGATTGGTCAAATTACAACCATAATTGCCTGAGATTGAATTTCGATTCCAACTTTACGATTGGTCGAATTGCAACCTAATTGCAGCCAATGGTATGGTCCGAAATTGAGCATTGGCTGTCATGTAAGCTCCAATGGCAGAGCGCCATGGAGCACTTGACCTACTTAATTTCGTGTAACTATAGGTTCACGGCGGCCAAAAATTCATTCTGGTCTGGACAGGGTCCGCAGAATACGCCTTCTTGGCATTAGAGGCCTTCTGGTTGATTTAGTTCCTAGAAACTCTGCTTTTTTTATTGCACCTAACCGCTATTCGTTTATTTCAGGATTTTTCTCTAACGAGATTTAGCCTAATTTATATTTAAATTGTATTTATTTCAGCTTTTTCGACTTATAATATTTCTCGTGAAATATTTATTTTCGAATTAAATGGTATTTTAAACTTTTATTTCATATTTTTTCTCTATTTCTTCAGATATTTATCGACTTTGAAATATTTTCAGACCGAAAATAACAGTATAATTTTGCTAAGATTTTATTTCTCTTTAGGGACTTTGAAATATTCTCGGTTGTAAAATAACTTAAGATATTTTTCTAATAGTTATTCTCTTTCAGGGAATTTAAAATATTTCTAATATTTTATTTCTCTTTTAGGGACTTTGAAATATTTTTAGTATTTCATTTTTTTCTTTATTGACTTCTATCACATTTTGGACGAAATCGACTTAATAGAAATTTCATCTTTTTCCGAAGTTTTTGGGACTTTTTAACTTTTTTCATTTTTACTTTTTTTGTTTAATTAGTCTTAGGTGTGATAACTAATAACTTTATCTTACAGATTCTTAGTTCTAAGACTAATTAACACTTTTATTGCAGATTCTTAGTTTTAGTTAACATTTATTTGCATTTGTTTTAAAAAGGTCTTTCCCTCTAGCTTGTGGCGTATACGGCCTATATGTCCACGGACCGTGACCCATACCTGCTCCGGTCCATTTCAGCTATGGATAGTGCGACTGAACCACCTTCCCTCTACTGTACTACATATGGGTGGTACAGGGGAAATGAAATGGCCGGCGTGGACCAAAACTAGCAAAACAGTAGCGTCTGATTTAGAGTGGGCGGCTGATTCAGAACTCACCAATCCGTCTGGCAGCGAGGTGTTTTAATGCCAAAAAACCCTCTTTAGGAAACATGTTGAATTATGAAACAAACGGAATAGGACCCCAGGTGGGTAAAGTTACTAACTAGAAATCCCACACCGGGAAACCAGTTCGATTAAAGGATTCTGGGGGAGGCAAATATTTGACAAAAATAATTGTAGGAACGTATATCATCAGATCGATGAACGAAAACACTAAAATCTACGAACTACAGAAAGAACTAACTCAAAAACAGTTGGATATTATCGGTATATCTGAAGTAAAAACAGAAGGAGAACAAAAAATACAGCTAAAATCAGGAAATTTGCTATACTATAAAGGTAATGAAGAAACACCAATAGTGGAGTAGGATTTATAATAAATAAAAAAGTAGTTAAATACATACAATCTACCAAGGGCATATCAGATAGAGTAGCATATACGACGCTTAAATTAAAAAGAACGTCTTAAAAATCCTACAGGTGTACTCTCCAACAAGTACCTATAGCAATGAAGATATTGAATATTTCTACGAAAACATAACAACAGCTATGGAAGAAAAGAAATCAAAGGACATCATGGATACAGCAAAAGAAATTAAAGAGGACACAAATTGATGAATTACTTGGAGGAGAAGCAACTATATGCAATGAATACATTCTTTAAGAGAAAACCCCAAAGAAAATGGACAGCTTGAGATATTAGACCATTGAATCGTTAAGTTGTATAAACAATCAATTAAAACTAAGTACAGTTTACAATTTACCACAGACTTAGAACAGCAAAAGAAACATGTGTGAAACATTTAAAATATTCGTGTGCCTTAAAAATAGGTCCCATTTGCCGAGTGTTTCCGAGAAACGTAAAAGCTCTTTGTGGTAACTTTCATTACATTTTTTACAATATTACTACTGCAAACTTTTGCAATCATTTTAATAATGTTACCTAATGTCAAAATTAAACTAAATTAATATTCTATTGTTGAAAGGATGATCTTGTGATCTTGTTACTTTCTCGGCGAATACAAGATATTACATAAGATTTTTACATATTTTATAACAGAAAAAGAAACCACATGTTTCTTTTGCTGTTCTAAGTCTGTGCTGAATTGTAAACGGTACTTAGTTTCAATTGATTGTTTATACAATTTAACGATTCAATGGTTTAATGTCTCAAGCTTTTTTATATTATATACCTTTGACTGCTACATGTCTTTTTGAGGTAACACTTTTATATTAACCTCTCTATGGATGTTTGGTTTTTTCATATTATTCTTTTTAGAGAAACTGATGGTGTTTTATGATTAAAAAGCGAAACGTCTTATAGCAAATATAAATAGATAAAGTAGCCACCTTTTTTGTCTTTTTCTCCACCTTTTGACCGAAAAACCCACCATCATTCGAGTGATCCTTCTTTTTATGTATATATATATATATATATATATATATCGAAAACTTTGAAGTTTATTGTTATTATCCTAGTGTCTTAAGAATTATAATATTCGTTACTCAAATTATGTAATTTAAGGGTCATCTGATCTGATCATGTAGCTAGTTCCAACTAATTTAAAGACGTTTTTCACTGATGATGATCTGATGGGATCGAAAGCGTTCTGAAAATTTATAAATACATATTGGATAATATACTATTTTACAAAAAGAAGTTTTTACTTTATAGTAAAGACTTTATTGGTAGATGCTACTTCAGCCCGTTCTATTCTCGCCTTACTTTCTGTGGTCTGTTCCCATTTTGCATTTACGTTGGTGCCAATGTATACCTAGATAAAATTCTACATCTATATTAAATAACATTAAATAATAACTTTTAATATATATATATATATATATATATATATATATATATATATATATATATATATATATATAATCGGTTTAAAACGTCCTCCGACGTCTTCCGATGCCCAATCTCCATGCATCTCTATCTTCCCAAAGATCTTCGTCTAAACCTCTCTCTCGGATCTCTCTGTCTATTCCTTCTCTCCAGCTCTTTCTGGGTCGGCCTCTTTTTCTCTTTTCATGTGGTGACCAATCTATAATCTGTTTGGGCAGACGATGTTCTGGCATTCTCTGCACATGTCCATACCACTTTAGTTGTTGTACTCTTATATCTTCGACAATCGTATGTGTGACTCCCATAACCTCTCGTATACGTTCGTTATTAATCTATCCCAGAAATAGAATAGAATAGATCCCAGATAATACTATTTAGTTGGGATATGGCCCTTCTACCCTGAGTGTTTCGTTTTTTTATAGCCTGAACTGATTTGCCGTCGTCTGTGATTTCTACTCCTAAATAGGAATATTTATTGTTGTACTTAATGTGTTGTCCGTCGTTTAAAACTAGATTTTGTTCTTTACCACCGATGTTCATGTACATTGTTTTATCTATGTTGACTTCTAATCCCCATTTTTTGTATTCTTCGATTAATTTTCGAGTCATGTATTCTAGGTCGTCATATTCGTTAGCAATCACAATTTGATCATCAGCAAAACATAGAGTGTACAGGTTGTTATTGTTTAATTGTATACCCATGCCGCTGCATTTCCGCTTCCAGAGTTTTAATGCTTGTTCCAGATATATTTTGAAAAGTGTCGGCGCTAAGCAGCATCCCTGCTTCAGTCCTTTGTCTACTACAAAACCTTTGGAAACATTCGTTCCTATTTTAACTTTGGCGTTGGCGTTCTCATATAGTTTTTCCACTGCTGTTATGAGATTTGAGTTGACGTGATTAAAATAACTTTTAATTTCAAAAATAAATATTAGCAATACTAGTACATAAATAAACAACTAGTATTACAGTGAATAAACTACTTGCTGTGTCTGTTTTAACCTAAGCTACGTTTCGTGTTTAATTCTCCTTATATCTACTTATTTGACTAGTCTAGGTTGTGTTCTTTAGAAGCGTTAAATAGGAATACGATGTGTTTACGATCTAAAAATACAAATAGGTTACTGCATTAAAATGTTTATTAAGTTTTCATATAAATTTTCTTCTATTATATAAACAAGCATGCAAAACTGAACATAGAGTTCAATGGAAAGATTTAAGTATAGTACTGAACGAAAAAAATGAAAGAAAAATTAAAAAAGCGGCACAAAATTATGTTAAATGTAAGTATAAGTAAGTCAATAACATATCGATATATCATTTATCAAACGCCAACCACTGGAGGTAAGTCAACCAGACCTTAGCTAAAACCACTCTAGTCCGGGACCACCATACAATGACCGAATACGTCAATATAGGCTTTATGGATTGGTACATCCAATGTAGATGTATTTGGCTTCGAAGGCTCTTCTGCACGCCCAAAAACTAGCGTAAACTAATAAACTGCTGCGGCCATCTTCAGCTTGGCGTCGAAATTTTTGCTTCCATTAAAGTTTAGAATCCACTGATTTGGACCATTCTTCAACAAGCCCAAGGCTCATCTGAGCGATCTCGTGCTTCGTTATTTGGCGTAGGCTTACGCATAAATACTTTGTTCGGACAGTCGCTGTCTCCTGTCGGAGCAAAACTCCTCCCTGAGGGCAACAACGAGATACCGACACCAGAATGCAACAATCGTTTCGGGACGCAACTTTCTACCTCTGAGAAAGTAGGGTCCGGATTCATCTGACCAAGCTGCAGTCTGCCCATGTTTTCCCGTAGCATCACACATGGAATCAAAACATGCAAAGGGCTGCCTCTAAATGCTACATCATGTATGAATCATTGCATCAGTCTGTATGGAGTCTCTAGAAGAAAGGATGGGAGACTGATTGTTCAGAACGATTTAGCAAAGGTAAAATCAGCTTTACTCAGTTTAGGAATAAATACGATCCTCGTTCTCCTCCAGGGTAAAGGAATATACCCTATTGCAGAACAGGCCCTAAATATTCTGACTAGTATAAAGGCAATAAGATCCAGACCCTGCTGAAGTAGAGCCAGAATATTGCCGTCCCCATCTGGTGACTTGAAGGAGCGAAACAACAACCCAGTAAACCTTCGTATATGATACTTGGCCATTTAAAAGCTCCTATTCGCGGAAGCCTAATCGTAGAGTCATGAAGGCCTTCTCCTCAGTGAAAAATAGACTTCCACTGGGAAGACGCACCTGATCTACCCCCGGAGTCGGATCTTTGGAGAGGACATAACCATACTGTTACAAATAGTAACGAGATTTTACAGAAAATTGAGTTATTGTAAAAACAACTGTATTCGATAAACAGACAGGTAACAAAAATACGTACAAGAAAATTTTAAACCAGAGGTCAAAAGGCATTCTAAATATAAGATTAGATTATATAAGCTCTGAAAAGGATGAAAAATAACAATGTACCAGGTGAGGACATAATTGTAATAGACTTAATAAACTGTACTTAATAAATGCTTGTTTGAAGGGATAATTTAACCAATCGCTTTAAGCGAACTTCGCGTAAAGGACAAGGATATTGATAAGGATAACAGAACTGTTTTAATTCTGATTTCCTAAAAAAACTTATCCGTATTGAAACAGCGATCTAAAAATAAAGAAACATCTATAAAAAAGGAAATATAATATAAACGAACGCATGTTGGGTAAGGACCCCTTCTTCAAGTGACAAACAGGTGTCACCAAATCATTTCTGTAACGAAAATTGTAGCCACTCATTAAGGAAACATCATTTCTGCAAATAAAATTGCATCTATGTAACTTTAAATAAACAACACAACTGAAAATATACAGCGAAATTACAGTTAAAATATTGAATTGTTTAAAAACTGGTCTACAGGAATCCAAGCGCCTTCTAAACGTCATGGTACATATAATTTTTTTTTTTTTTTTTTGAAAAACAAGCATCTTACTAATTTGCGAGCAATTTCCCCAACAAACAAGACAATATTGCAAAATTGACTGTAAGTTGCCATAGAACATAACAGTTCTCATTCCATCATCAGTGTCTAGGTGTACATGTTTTGAGACACTAAATATTTGGGTAAAAAGTCGTTAAAAGTTATTGGTTAAAAACGAGGACCAGGAAGGCAAAGAATTTCCTTTAAATGAAGGAAAGACCATATTGGTCGCCAACATCCGAAACGGAAAGGCACTAAAAGAAGAAGAATAGTTAGACAATCCATATTACCTACCCAGGAATTTCAATTTCATAAATATGATAGAGTGTGGCATGCGTTGAAATTAAGACTCATAGCCGCCCTAGGAGACTCATCAGACTTGACTTCGATGTAGACACTCAAACTAGGATGGCGGGTTATCTTTTTGTGGCGAAAAGTTGTGTCAAGAATTTATTTTAATTTAAGAAGATGCAATAAGTATGGAGAATATTGGTTTTTTTTATTTATTAGAAAGGTATTAGAATGTATTTTACCATAAGTAACCCGCGTTATCACAATATCAATAATTTCTACATACCGAAAAATTAGAAGTCACAGGGGAATATAAGCTTTATTCATTATATTCATATTCATATTATTATATATAATAATCATTTACTGGACATTTAATTGTTTTTAACTATTTAAACATTTAAATATTTATAAGGGCTGTAATATCCCCATAATCGCTCGATTGTCAGATATTTGTGTACACATTTAACCGAAAAGTTATTAATATATTTTTTCCCTTTTTTAAACATACAGATAGTCCTTTAACTGAACTTGCTTATATATTTAGATAGAGAGCCGAACTGCAATATTACTCTTTCTATGGTCTGTTTTTTAACCAGGAGGAGTAATTCAAATTTTCAAATTGGTCCAAGCGCAGGCACGTTTACTCCACTAAATTATGACATATTGACACTAATGACATTTGTTGTTATTTATAATTCAAAATTTATATCGACGATTTTTTGTATTTTCTGCGTTATTCCTTACATCTTTAGATCTTTCGTTTGCATTTATATAAAAAACAGTTCTTTTCAGAACTATAATATGGATTCAATGCCAAGTTCTAGTGGTAATTATTCTTCTCCACTTTAAAAACGCAGAGTAGATTTGGGTCATTTATCATCAAATGAGAAACAATGTACTATAAACATGTACAAACATGAAAATTAATAATTCTGGAATAAAAATAACAGCCACGGTAGCAAAAATAGGCAAAATAGGTAAAACAGGCAGCAGGTTAGTTTTACAGAATAGTTATTATTAAAATCAAGACTTACTAAAGTAATGTGCTAATTTTAGGTGTTGCGAATTCAACTATTTACCGAACAATTAAAGAATATAAGCAGACTCGAGCAGTAAAATATCCTAAAAATATTGAAGGTCAACCTTATATTCTTGCAACATAGGATGAAACAATTAAAACATCTGTAGGACAGATAATACACAGCTTCTTTTTCAAGAATGAAATGCTCACTTTATGTAACATTTTAAGTGAAATTAACAACCGCTTAGATCTTCCAAAATATGTGTCGTTCATTATTATATAAATTCTTTAAGCAAATCAATTTGAATTTAAATTAAGTACAAAATTTTAATATGGGTATGTAAATATGGGTTAGCTACAATTATATAGTAAAATTATCTAATAAAACATTTTATAGGTTTCATTTTTATAATCAGGTATATTATTGTTACTATTAAATAGTTTTTGTAATTAAAATTTATGAGCTACATGAGAAATGATTGTAATAGTACCCTTCTTGTTTGATCAAAATATTTTTCCTATTTATAGACATAAGTACAACAGCCATGTGCTACATGTTTTTGGAAACATACCAGTGTACAAATATTTTCATTTTAAGTATCACATACTTATATTTCAGTTCTCATTTAAAGATATTGTACTTGGTATGTTTGATGATGAGTATACTAGGTCATGATCTCATAAAGTAAGTTATTAAAAAAAATCAAGTTTAAGTTTTTATTTGTATACTCTACTGGGATGTTGTCAAGTATTTTGGTTCAACAGATATAAGAATATGGAAAGGGAAGAAAAGGAAAAAAAGGACATTTTTTACTTTACATATAAGCATTACAGCAAAATTACAATCATTGCAGCAAATATTACATAGCATAAATATAGATTGTTTATCTTACTGTTTATAGACTAATTGATTTATTGTCATTATAAGAATGGTTTATACATTAGGCTGCTGACCAAAAACAAAACTTGCTCAAATATCTGAAATAGATTCAGTTTTTGCTGAAAAATTAAATCAAGAAATTCAAAATGGTGTAGTTGTCCATGAACCTCACCAAGACATAAATGGAGAGGATATTTTGGAAGACTAATTATATTAATAACATAATATCATCCCGAATATATATTATGCACAAAATGTTATATAAATCGATTTCTGACTCTTTAAGTTGTTTTTGTAATAACTTGGACTTGTGAATAGTATTTAATGTGATATTTTTCTAGATGATATTTATAATATCTAAATATAGTATAAAGTGTTTAAAAATTTATAAATGTATGATATTTATATCTAATTATCGTAAGAAAAACGGCAAATATCTTTTAAATTGAGTGTATACTTGTTAAGAAGCATTTTCATTTTGTTTTCATCACAATAAAATAACATTAGTAATGTTGTGTTTTACTTTGATTATATTGATACAGGTGGTTTTGTTCTTCCTGTTGTAGATTATCACAAGAAAACTGCAAAACTATGCTAGAATGTAACATAATAGATTGAATTTGTTGATTATCTTACAGAAAGCCAGTATTTTTTAGTAAATTTTATTTATTTATAACAAATAATGAGACAATATAAGTTATAAAATAACAAATGAAGTAGACACTTATTTATACAAAGTATCTTTTTGCATTTTAGTGCTTCAAATAGAACCTTAAAATATTGATACATAAGTTAAACAAATCTATCTAATGAGATGAGAATGATTAACATGCATGAAAAGTAGGACAACACCTATATTTGAACCATAATTTATTCTGTGATATGAAACATGAAAAAGTGAATTCTAAAGCAGTGAACGGGAAGGAATATGTAAAACAAATTGGCTAAAGCAATTCAGGAGATTGGATTATTAAGCTTAAAAATAATGATCAAAGTTAAAGTTAGTTCTTCTGGTAGGAAAAAAACCTAGATTTAAGAAATTAATCACACCAGAATAAGAATATGGTCTACGTAGTTTAAAAGAACAGTATTTCAGAAATCTTTGAACTCTCTCTAACTTTTTGATACATGCATTTGCATAGCTTTGTTGCATATAAGATCTATTAGCAAATTAAGACACTTTTCTGTAAAAAACCATACCTAGATCTGTAAAATTATTGACTTTCTGGATCAAAATATGCTCTAAATTAAATACCATAGACTTAAGAGATCTGTAAAACTGGATCACCCGATATTTAAATATATATACATGGGACAAAATGTAAAAAGGTCCTTTTTTTATTATAATAATTGTAATATATATTGGAAGTGAATTTAAAAAAAAATTATTATTCAAACATAAAAAAACAAAGTTTAGAATTGACGCGTAAGGTTGTCCGATATTGATTAACGCAAGACCGAGATAATCAACAAAAAAAGAAGATGTATTTGGTGACTTTTCTGGTAACTTTCTTGGGTGTGAATTTGTTTTTTTGGTTTACTCCTCCTGGTTAAAAAATAGAGTATAGTAGATGAGTAAATTATGTATGTAAAGATACATAGTATGTTAGATATGTAAATTAAATGATATTTCCGTACAGTTGTTAGTGTTCTACATAAATGATAGAAAGTTTGACAATTCAACCTCAATATGTTTCCATAGTAACCCAAGTAATTTTATTAGGAATTTCAAAGCACCATTTATTTGGGAATAAAATTATCGCGTTTTTTTTAAACCAATCAATATCTGTCGAATTTTAAACGATTTGCGGAAAAATAGTATGTTTACCTCGTAGGAAAAGCCACATTCCTGTACTCTGTGTTGCTAAGTCTCGGCTTGCGCCTCGACTTAGCAATCTTTACAGTCGTCCAGGAATGTTAAGCTTTTCCTACCCGGTAAACAATGTACTATTTTTTTTTAAATAAATAGATTGTACTTTTGTTTATTATTCAATTTGGTATTAGGATATACATATTAGTTGACAAGGTTATTATTTTCTTTTCTTAATCAGTTATTCTACAAACTGTACATAATAGGTGAAGGATCATCATCATCATCATTCAGCCCATACTCGTCCACTGCTGAACATAGGCCTCCCGTAGTTCACCCCACGGTGAAGGATAGTATAGGTTCAATTAATTGTAAATTGTATATTTTCTATAACTAAGTAGGGACTAAAATAGGTTGTACATATTATCTGTTTCATTAGTATTATTTTTTTTTAGTTCGTTCTTTATTTCAGTACTCTTTTCTTGGTCACTTAGGGGAAAGTGGGGGAACCGTGCGCGGTGGGGAACGGTGCGCACCATTAAAATTCAAATTACGCGGCATACTGAGAGTCCCCTCCCGAACAGGCTTAAGCGGGAACATGCACAGAGTCTCTGAAGCCATTAACTGCCACTGCAGTTGAGTTGTGTACTTAGTGAAAGGCGAAAGTGTGCATTTGAGGTTTTTGTTACTATTTTCCACTTGCACAAATTAAGACGGTGAGTCCGTAAATCTTAACTACTTGTTTTGAAATAATTATATTCTTAAAGAATATCATCTGCTGCATATATGCACACCATTTGGTTGCATTTAGATAAGTAATTTTTGTAGGATGATGTAATTACGTTTTTAAACCATAGTGGGGTAACCGTGCGCGAAAATGCGCACGGTTACCCACTAATCAATTAAATATGAAGCAATATTGTTATCGTTTTTGGGTACTAAAATCCGTCTTTTATTTTCAGATGCCACGAAATTACGTTCGAAAGACTGAAATCCATCAATATAGTGATGAATTGCTGGAGACTGCACTGAATGCAATTAGAAACGATGGGAGGAAAATACGAGAAGTTGGGAGGTCTTTTGGTATTCCTGAATCAACACTCAGAAAAAAGCTTTCTCTAAATCAACTAAAAATCCCCCATCTCGGTAGAAAGGCGATTTTTACAGCAGAAGTGGAAGCTGAATTAACCCACTATATTCTGACACTCGCAAAATTGTTTTACGGCGTAACGCCCCGACAACTGAGGCAGTTAGCGTTTAATTATGCTCAACAGAAAAATATTCCAAATAATTTCAATAAACAAACTCAGTTAGCAGGCAAAGATTGGTTGTATGGGTTTCTCAAGCGAAATCCTGAAATATCATTGAGACAGCCTGAGGGGACTAGTCTTAATCGAATTGCTGCATTTAATGCGGACGAGTTAAAACTTTTTTATTCAAATCTCGAGAAAGTTTTACAAAAATTTAAATTTGAAGCAAACAGGATATATAATATGGACGAGACGGGTGTAACCACTGTACAGAAGAAGTGCCCGAAGGTTTATGGACGTAAGGGTGTAAAAAAAGTAGGAGCTGCTATTTCAGGTGAAAGAGGGAGGACCATTACAGCCGTATTTTGCATGAGTGCCACAGGAAATTATATCGCGCCCATGCTGATATATCCCAGAAAGAGAATGGCTCCTGCGCTGCAGAAAAATGGGCCAACTGGTGCTAACTATAAATGTTCAAAAAATGGATGGATGAATTCTGAACTTTTTCTTGATTGGTTAATGCACTTCGAAAAACAGGCAAATCCCACTTTAAATGACCCGATTCTCCTTATCCTTGACAACCATTCAAGCCATATATCCATAGAGGCATACGATTTCTGTAAGTCAAATCATATTCATATGGTGTCCCTTCCGCCACATACTTCCCATCACCTTCAACCCCTTGACCTATCCTTCTTTGGTCCTTTAAAAAATGCGCTATACAGGGAGTATGATATTTATTTAACTACAACAGGCCATGAAAAGATCACTGAATATGACGTAGCTGAGCTGTTAAATAAAGCGTTCGTAAAAGTCGCATCGATGGAGAAAGCAGTTTCGGGATTTCGTTCTGCTGGAATAAGGCCATTTGACCCTAACAAATTCAACGAAGATGATTTCGCTCCGGCCAACGAAATGAGACAGTTTGTAGTAGAAGGTTCTCCCGAACGTAGCGCTAATTTATTAACACTTGCATCTCAGCCAAATCTACAAAAAATTCCTAATCCGGCAACACCCGAACCTAGTGAAAATTCAGACGGTGAAGATAGACAGACAGCTCATATGCCAAAACAACAGCAGCAGGATCTACCTATTCAAGGTCATCTACCATGTACATCTACCGCTGAACAAGATCATCTACCATCTACATCTAAGTCTGGACACAACCATCTACCATCGACATCTACATTAAATAATTCATTCTTCCAATTTGCACCTATTCCAAGGAGAAAAGAAAAAGGAAGAGTAAAAACAGTGTCTCGTTCGAAACAACACTCTGAAATATTGACTAGCACACCCCTAAAAGAACGATTAGAACAAGCTCAAGCAAAGAAAAGGGAAAAAGACGTGAAAAAAAACATGAAATTAAAAAGTGTCAAAACATTAGGAAAGAACAATATTAAGAAAGATAATAAGAAAATGAAGAGGGCTCCAACACCTGAACTTGATGCACAAGAACGTGACGAGGAAGATGAAATCGAGAATGCTTATTTCTCGATCCCACCTCACTCCTTCTACGGAACCACTACAAGAAAAATAACGGCAAAAGAGAATGTTGCAAAAAAAGTAAAAAAACGCATATGTCAGTCTCCGGAAATTAAAAGAGGGAGAAATAAGAAACCAGCAACGCCTGAATCATCAGAGGTATCTGACATAGACGATAGTGACATTTGTGACGATGATGAAGTAGACGATATCAACCCCAACTATGTTCCATTTGATGCAGAACCTGACGTGCGGACTGAATTATGTGGCATATGTGGAGAACATGGAAAAAGCGAACTATGGTACCGGTGTGTTGCATGTGGCTTATGGAACCACGCGGCATGTACCGGTAAAGATGCCCCCGAACAATACATTTGCGACTTTTGTCAAGGTTAAACAGATACCTACTTAACATTATAGGTATATAATCACTCGTACAATAAATATTTGTTCTTGCATGTGAATTTGTTTTTATACCACTGTATTATTAGGTACTTGTATATTCCAAACTACTGCGCACTGTTCCCCACCCTGTGCGCACAGTTACCCCATGGGGTGGGGAACGGTGCGCAAATGCAATTTTTTACTTTTTCTAATTATATATGATTATGTTAAGAAATTCAATATCTATTATAGTGCATACTGAAAGTAGAATAATTAGGGTATCAGATAACGTTTTTATTTTATTTTTTATGTTTAAGAGTTGACCACCACAACGATTCTCGCTTAGGTGCGCACCATTCCCCCACCTTCCCCTATCCTTAATTCTATCAGTTTGTCATATTTATTTCCAGGTGTTTTAGAGGCATGCAAATTGGCCGAATCCTTCATAAGTTTCATTGGTCATCCTCTAGTATAGCCAGCTAGCTAAACTGCATTAAGTCTCACAATATTGTGTTGTAAGCATATCTTCTTCATTTTTATTACATTGGTCACTACATCCGCCAGCCTCCTCTTCCTGTTAAATTGGTACTTACCAGAAAAGCCCACCTATACAATTTTTGTTACATTAGCCATCCAAATGTTTGCACTCCTCGAAATATATACCTTGATACAATACTTGACAGCCACCTTTCAAACACATGACAGTCAAACCTAGAAATATATTTCAATACATTTGATTCATTGATAGTATTACATAGAAATTGACATGAAAGTGAAAATAAAAATCTGAGAACCAAATGCAAAAAATAGAATATATAAAAAATATCAATATATTATTATTAAAAATAAAAAAGTTACAGTTTATTGATGTTTGTCAATAGTTTGATTGATCCAGTCAACAAAGTTCGCAACGTTGGTAAAAATATCTGGAGTTCCTGCAATATCACAGGGATCGATGTACCAGGTAACAATACCAATAAGAACACCGTTTTGGGTGAGAGAACCTCCAACATCACCGTCACAGTTGTTTGCTCCTTTGTCGAGATCTCCTGCGCAGATATTGCTCTTTACGTCCAGGATATTATCTTCCAAGATAGCTCCAACCACTCTGTTACATTCTGTAAATAGAAAAAGTAGTTAGAGAAAAAAACAGGTCAGATTATAATAATGGTAAAGAGTAGAAAATGCCATTTAAAGCGTTAACTAGATAAGCTAACTGTTCTTTGCCCAGTATACTAGTATTACTATTAAAGTCGGTTCGCTATATTTACGCGGGTTTCGGATTAACAAAATTACGCATTAATGGTCATATTTTAAAATACATTAAAATAACATTAGGGTAGGTATAAATTTGTTACAATATTGCAGTTGAATTGATTCTTTGCCAGTGTTGACATTATATGTTTGGTTTAAATATTTAAAAATGCCTAGACGTGTGTTATATGTAGATAGTCTAATTTGTAGTGTACATAAATATTTTACGGATGAAAAAGAAAATGGCGGTCCTTTAAAATCGGTAATGTCTGTTCAACAACGCGTATGTGATGCTCTAGAAATTAGTGAAACCAAACTAAGAGGAGTATTACAATAATGAACGGCCGAAAGTAGATCACCGAAAAACTCGCCTATCATTGAAAACGAAAGATATTCCAGATGGAAAAAAATTTGAAATTCGTGATATCATTTATCGAAGGCGAGCAAACAAGGAACATGTGACCTTAAACACAATTCTCTCGGAATTAAAAAAATAAAATTTGACGAAATTGGCAGATCAAGTCTATGGCAAGTAATACATAATTTGGGTTTTAAATTTCAAAAGGAGGATAACAAAAAATCCCTTTGTGAAAGAAGTTCTGTTGTGCATAAAAGAATTAACTTTCTAAGAAAATATTCTAAATTAAAAGAAGAAAGGGCAAATTTTATATATTTAGACGAAACATGGATATTTTCTAGGGGTGCAACCAAGAGAATATGGCAAGATGATAACGTAAAGTCTATCAAACATACTGATGGAGAAGGGAAGTGACACATCATTTTACATGCAGGAGGGAAATCGGGTTTTATAGAAGATGCTGATTTAATATTTTCATCTAAATCAAAATCAAGTGACTATCACGATAATATGAATACAGAAATGTTTGTAAAATGGTTACATGAAAAACTTCTCCCAGATTTAAGTGAGCCCAGCGTAATTATTTTAGACAATGCACCTTACCATTCTGAAGTATTAAACAAAAGTCCAACGAATTCTTGGACTGTTAATAAAATTAAAGAATGGTTGACAAAGGAACATATACCATTTACACAACATATTTTAAAATCAGAATTAATACGTTTGGCAAATATCCACGCAAAACCAAAAACCTTTGTTGTGGATCAGAATATTGAAAGTTACGGTCATCAAGTTTTACGCCTGCCACCGTATCATTGCCAGTTTAATCCCATCGAATATATATGGGGAATAGCAAAACAATATTATGACAACCATATTGGGCCTAACGGTTATAGCGACGACGCAGTTCGGGAAACTTGACGAAAGGCACTTTCAATTGTAACTCCAGAAGTGTGGTGCAACTGTATATTTAAGTGCGAGAAACTAATAGAAGATTGGTGTACTCGTGAAAATAAAATAAACGAAATAAGTCCAATCATAATAACAATTAATGGTGATGACAGTGATAATGATGAGGATTATGATATTTTTGATGATAATGACTGATTTTCATTTTTGTTGTCAAGTTAATTTTTTTTATTTTTTATTAGAAATTCTCTCCATGGAACAAATATACATAGACCATATTATCTGTGTGAAGTGTAATATAAAATTATTATTATATTTATATTAGCCACATTAGACTCCATTAATGAAGTAATTCTCCTTATTATACTGTCAATTATATAAAAGATTTTCCATTATTATTTAATTAAAAAAGGTATGGATTATTTTTCATTTCATTTGACCAGTTGATATTTCCCCAAAGAGCAGGTAATTAAAACTAGGTACTTACCATGGACGTATAAATAAAGAATAAATAATCTTTATTTTATTTATACGTCCATGGTACTTACAATAAAATGTTTAATCCGAAACCCGCGTAAATATAGCGAACCGACTTTACTATTACTATTTATAGTATTCTATGTAAATATGTATTAGTTTTGTATATTCCAATTCTTTCTCAGCAAGTTTTTGTGCTATGAATAAAGCCTTTATTGTTGACAAAGACCTTATTAGCGAAGACCTTTGTTAGCATTTTAAGAGTTGTGTTGATCATTATGATTGTAGGGTAGTTAGTAGGGTCTCTATTTTTTTAATTATTATATATTTATATTGTAATGGTTGTCGTCCACTGATCTGACATCTTAGATTACTTTAATCTAAGTCTGGCATACACTTACTGTTCAAAATTCTCTGAAAAAGTACCTCTATGCTTTTAGTTATTGTTTCCTCTCGGTATTTTTATAACTAGTTTGTTTGTGTTACATCGGATCTTGTAGGTTTTATTTTTTTTTAAATTTACATATGCTATTGCTGATTTCTTTCGTTGTTACTTCTAAGTTAACTTCATCATTGTTTTTCTCCTTTTTTTTTGATCTTATAAACTGTCATCATTATAAATTTCTTTTATCTAGGCCATTCATTGATTTGTTTTTATTTTGTTTACATTTTTATATTTATTAATCGGTTGTTTCCTTCGTGTAAGGATTTTTTACCTTTTCATTGCGCTTTTTGCACCCTTTATCGCGAAAATTATTTCGTCTTATAATCAGTACTTGCAATTGTGTTATTTTGATAATCAAGCACTAGCTAAAATGTCAGCTATTCGATAGATATAATGAGTTAAGTTATCAAAAAATATATAGCTATTAAGAATCTTACATAAACAATTCTTGACGGTTGTCACATTTTTCCGATTTTCGTTACATTTGTCATTATTTTACTATATTTTATAAAATTACATTGTAGATCATTTTATTTTCTGTGGACTGTTTCCCATGAAATCATTTTGTTTAGACATCCCAATCATATATTTTGATTAACTTAATGTAATAATGTCCTTTTAAAAATCCTCACAGTAACTGAAAGATATACCGTTAGGTGAAATAAGTTCCGTCTATTTTCGACCACCACGATAAGTAACGGCCTCTATAAAAGGCATATTTATCTTTTCAATTTTATTTTATTTTTCGCTGTGCAAACTGAAATTGAAGTTCGCCTGGTATATTTTATAGACCCCTGGTAAAGGGTAACATATTTTTTCTACCTTTTTGTATTCTTTATGTTTTTATCTTCTGTTATTTCGCCTATTTGATTTTTGCCTTTGTATTTTCTATCTAATTAGGGTCCAACGTTAATCTAACGCATATATATTATAATTCTTTATTAAATATTGAATGTGAGTTACTAATTAAGTGCAAATTCCTATTAAATATGTTTAATCGGAATGGATTAACGAAACAGTAAATGTTTATATTTTTTCTTAGCGTATTTATCATTTAATTGCATATTTTGTTTAACTTGCATATACAGTGAATCCATTGCAAAGAAGACTTAGATTAGTTCTAATGTTTTCTTATAATATATGATAACATTATTGATATGTTGTATATTTGAATATCTTATTTGAGCGGGTAGCGGGTAGGAACTCTTTAAATTCTTAAAGATAGTCCTATCAGGGAAAATGAATCAGTCCCTGCCCTCCGCAGATTCCGGGGGTTTCCTGACCCGGGAAACTAGTACCTGTTTAGGGTCCCTTGTCCAGGGTTACGGATGAAGTCCACAACGGCGGCCACAGCGGAGAAGCGGAGCTTCGGTACGGTGCGGATGGCGGAAGTGGCAACCCTCGATTTTAGGGTTGATATAGAATCAAGTCACCGAATGATTGCCGGTATAAGCAGTCCATCAATTACTGGCCAACGGCTTCGGGCGGATGAACTGGTAAATGGAAGGGCACTCTTTTGTCCTGAGACTGAGAAATCGATCTCAAAGGCGGAGGAACTAAGAAATGGTCAACGGCATAAGGATGCAGAAGGCAAGGAGAAACCACTGCATTAAAGATCCTAAGGGATATCTCTAGTAAAATTATCATGGCTGTGCGAAGCGAAA
The DNA here is from genome assembly GCA_918026665.1 of Diabrotica balteata. Lineage (NCBI taxonomy): Eukaryota > Metazoa > Arthropoda > Insecta > Coleoptera > Chrysomelidae > Diabrotica > Diabrotica balteata. The sequence continues at coordinate 104,439,597 of OU898276.1, read as the reverse complement.
TGATTTCTAGTACTGATCATGGATACCGGATACCAAGATCCGGCAGGAGAGGTATACTTCATGACAACAGGGCCTCTCAGGTCGTAATTCTGCGAAATCCCTGTGTTAAAAATACAATAAATATTGGTACATGGAACGTCAGAAGCATGTACGAGCCTGGGAAAATTCACAACGTTATACAAGAGATGCAAAGATTAAACATCGATATCCTAGGCATCAGCGATACAAGATGGTCGGGTGCAGGCAACGTCTCGACAAGCAACGGTATGATCTATTTCTCAGGAAATGAATACCCACATCACAGATATAGTGTAGCAATTGTCGTTTCAAGAAGAATGACACAGTCTGTCACTAATTTTTCGCCAGTGTCAGACAGGATCCTGCTCCTACAACTGCATACAAAAACTGCAAAACTTAATATTATACAGGTATATGCCCCTACTGCAGATAAATCGGATGAAGAGATTGAGCAGTTTTATGAACAAATAAATCAAGTTCTAAAGTCTACAAAGCCAAAAGATGTTACACTTATCCTTGGAGACTTCAACTCCAAAATTGGCAAAGGAAAAAGCGGAAAAAATGTGGGAGAATATGGTTTAGGGGCAAGAAACGACAGAGGAGACAAACTTTTAGAGTTCTGTCAAGAAAATGATATGATAATTTCAAATACATTCTTTAAGCTACCCAAACGAAGACTGTACACATGGACGTCCCCTCAACACACTAGGGAAAAAACAATTAGGAATCAGATAGATTATATTTTAATAAATGAGCGATACAGAATCTGTATAAGATCAGTTAAGGCTTATCCAGGCGCAGATGTTTCTTCAGATCATAACCCCCTGATAGCGCGGGTACACATTAGACTCAAAAGACCTTCAAATAAAATAAAAATAGATCACATAGATACCAGCCGCTTACAAGATCCAACAATTAAAGAAGATTTAAAACAACATATCAATGATAACTTACGAATGCTTTCTAAAAAGACAGAGAACACGCATGTAGAAGACAAGTGGCAAGATTTAAAAGACTCCATAATAAAACCTGCCCAGAAAATGCTTACCAAAGAGAAACAGAAAAAAGGACGAGAATGGATAACAGAAAAAATTTTAGGTCTCATGGAAGAGCGAAGACAGTTAAAGGGAAAATGCAGCCAAAAATATAATGAAGTAAACAAACAAATCAGAAAAGAAATAAGAACTGCAAAGGAAAATTTTTATACAAGAAAATGCGAGGAAATCGAAGAACTACATCTCAAACATGACACTTTTAACTTACATAAAAAGATAAAGGAACTGACAGGTACACAAAAACGAAAACATCCCAATCTCCTATGCAACGCAAATGGTGAAATAATAGCCGATCTACAAGAAAAGCTTAGGACCTGGAAGAACTATGTAGAAGAATTGTTCGACGATGAAAGACAAGAACCTAATATAGATAACTTGCAAGGCGACGAAGGACCAGAAATAACTAAAGAAGAATTATTATACGCTATAAAAATAATGAAAAATGGTAAATCACCGGGTCCAGACGGGCTCACATCAGAACTTCTTAAGCTTGTGGAAGGCGAATCAGTGAATATTCTACTCGACCTTTTTAACTGCATCTACAAAAGAGGAGAAATACCAAAGGAATGGCTACTTTCAACTTTTGTAACCTTACCAAAAAAGGCAAATGCAAAACAGTGCACTGACTACCGCACTATAAGCTTAATGGGGCATACATTAAAAGGATTCATCAAAGTAATCCACTCAAGAATTAACAGAAAACTAGATGCAGATATTAGTAATACTCAATTCGGATTTCGGAACGGGCTTGGAACAAGAGAAGCACTATTTGCACTTAACGTCATATGCCAAAGATGTCTAGATATAAACCAAGATATATATATATATATATATATATATATATATATATATAATATATATATATATATATATATATATATATGTGCTTTATTGATTACAACAAAGCGTTTGATAAAGTTCGTCACGATCACTTAATGAAACTGCTAGTAGAAAAAAACTTGGATAAAAGGGACATTAGAATTATCTCTAAGATTTACTATAACCAGAAAGCAAATATCCGAATAGAGCAAGAGACAACGGAGGAAATCGAGATCAAGAAAGGCGTAAGACAGGGTTGTATACTCTCACCGACCTTATTCAATCTATACTCCGAAGACATTATAAACACAGCACTTTCGGATCAAAATATAGGTATTAAGATAAATGGCATCCGAATAAACAACTTGAGATATGCCGATGACACGGTACTAATCGCAGAAACTTGGGAAGATCTTCAAATACTAATTAACAAAATAGTAGAATGCAGTGAAGAACACGGATTATCACTTAACATAAGCAAAACAAAAATAATGCTAATATCTAAATCACCACAAAACTTCCCTGACATAACCGTGCATGATCAAAGAATCGAACGTGTAAGAAGATATAATTACCTGGGAACTGTTATCAACGAAAATAATGATTGCTCTGAAGAAATCAGAACCAGAATAGAGAAAGCTAGAGCCACATTTACTAAATTGAAAAAGGTGTTCTGCGGAAGAGATCTAAGTCTAAAACTTAAAATTCGCCTTTTGAGATGTTACGTTATGTCAGTTCTCCTCTACGGGATGGAAACATGGACATTGAAAAAGATCGATACCAAAAAGATAGAAGCATTTGAGTTGTGGATGTATCGTAGAATATTAAGAATACCCTGGACAGAGAAAGTAACAAATGTGGAGGTTTTGCGGAGAGTGCGGAAAGAGAAAGAGCTGATACTTACTGTTAAAAAGCGCAAACTACAATATTTGGGACATGTTATGAGGGGAGATAAATACCAGTTGCTGCAATTGATTATACAGGGAAAGATAATGGGAAAGAGATCTATAGGAAGAAGAAGGCATTCATGGTTGAAAAACTTGAGAGAATGGTACAATTGCACCAATTACCAACTGTTTAGATCTGCAGCATCAAAAATACGCATAGCTTTGATGATAGCCAAACTTCGGAACGAAGACGGCACTTGAAGAAGAAGATTTGAATATATTTTTTTTTGTACAGTAATCACATTTGATACGATATTTAACTACTTTATTTGATTACGTTATTTCGATATTAAATTTTGTAGTATTCTGTTGTTTGATAGTTTTTTTGTCCATGATATTTTCAGAAATATCATATAAATAATATTCTGTAAGTATAAAATTAAACATTGGACATTAAACAAGTAGATAATACTCACCTTCAATATCAATCAGGGGCAAGTCAGCAACGAAGTTTAAGACATTGAAGTCTGGCAAGAAGCTCCATCCCCAGCCAGTAAGGGTAGCAGTGCCGTTAAATACAGCGTCTTGTTCAGGCAAGCTGACATTGCCGACGAACTCATTGAAGACCAAAGGTGTCTTCAGTTTGACAAGTGCAATGTCGTTTGGACCAGGTCTAAAAAGTTACCATGCTGTTACACATTTTCAAAATAGACAAAATTTCAATAAGGTTATATATATATATATATTATATATATATATATATATATATATATATATATATATATATTATATATATATATATATATATATATATATATATATACAGTGCCTTTTAGATAAAACTATCCACCTTAAATAACATTTCCTTTTAATTTTTAGTAAAAAGGCAAAAACACATCAATTAATATTTGAAGAGGGAGACATTATATCATATTTAAAGTTGATGGGAGATGCACCCTCTTACACCCCGTATCATCCCTTTATTTTCTTTAAATTACTTCTCCCTTTTTTATTTGATAATTGGATTCTCCTCTTTGTACTGATTTCAGAAATGTATATCACATGACGCTTGAAGAGATTAGTTTATGAGAAAAATAAATACAAAAGCAAGAAAACTGGATTGAAAAAAATTCTAAACACACATTTCGAATGAACATTTCACTACCAAAAATGTTTACAATAATTGTTTAAAATGACTGAAATTCACTTTCATACAATAGTACAATCTATTTTGAAATTCTTCTCTGACGTTACTTAACACATCTGCATTTAATTGTCGACATTCATCCTCTATTCTTTGTCGTAAAGCATCTACAGATTCTGGCTGAGTGGCATAAATTTGTGTTTTTAAATACCCCCATAAGAAGAAGTCTAGAGGTGTTCAATCTGGTGACCTAGGTGGCCAATCCATCATCTGTCGTCTTCTAAAAAATTGTCGCACGGTAAAGCAAATTGTGGAGAAGCTCATTTTGAAATACAACTAAATCTTCGGAAAGGTTATCATCATTTTCTACTATTGTTCTAATACGGTCAACCAATTGCCCAAATTATTCAAGATACAATGCAACATTTAAGTTTCCAGTGATAAAGAAGGGTCCAATAATGTGATCACCTAGGATACCACACCATATGTTTAACCTTTGTGGATCAATTTGGTACAATGTGTGGATCGCTCTCAGCCCGGTATGGACAATTATGTCTGTTCACCAAACCGTTTAATGAGAATGAGCATTCATCCGAGAAGTCAATATAGTTTAACAGTTGTGACGACGTGTTAAATTCGAGACGACGATCAAAATCTTCTTCATTTAATTCTTGTACTAATTTAATTTTATATGGATGAAACCTATGGAGGACTCAAAATGCTGTAGAAGATGAAATACCGATTGCTCTGCTTATTGTTGACAGTGTCTGTAATTGCTAAGCCTCTAAGTTAACTTGCTCTAAAACAGCTACTTGGATTACTTCGTTATTTACAGGTCCCTGTTAGTTATGTTTTTTATTGCAAAGTGACTCTGTTGCTCTAAATATCTGCATCGGTTCAATCACATACTTATGAGTTGCATGTCTATCGTGGTGTGTTTCATTAAAAATTCTAGCAGCAGCTCTTGCACAATTATTATTATTTTTGTAGTATAAACCTACAATTTCAGCGATCAAAGTAAACACGTATCAAAATAGGCTGTTACAAGTTATAACAAATTGTCGTTGGATATTAACCGATTAAAATAAATGTCCAAATAATATCGAAAACCTTTGATAAAACTTCTACCAATAAAAATAAATAAATAATAAAAAATAAAAATGAATTTGTTTGTTTCTTCAGTTTTGAAGGTACTACAAATAGTACGGTTAAATATTTAAAAAGTTTATATTACGCTACAACCTATTTTGTTACAGTCAATTCAGTTAAGAGAGATACTATCTTCTTAACAGAAAAATTGTCTATCTCATAAACTAATCACTTCAAGTCAAAGGTATCATACATTTTTAAAATCAATATAAAAAGGAGAATCCAAATATAAAATAAAAAAGGGGAAGTAATTAAAAAAATAAAGGGATAATACGGGGGGTGAGAGGGTGCATTTCCCAGCAGCATTAAATATGATTATAATGTCTCCCCCTTCAAATATTAATTGACATGAATTTTTTTATTTATTTTATTGCTTTTAATTAAATAGTTGTCATAGTTACATAACAGGTGAAGTACAATTAACATCAAACGTACAAATATCTTAAGCCAAAAAAAAAAATAACAAAACTATGCAATAACAAGATTTACAATACAGAATAAAGTACCTATATTATGTAGACCCTTGATTATTAACGGCCCGATTTAAGCACCTTTAAAATAAAATTAGAAATTGCTTTAGGGGAATCAAGTGTTAGATTGTCAAGAGAAAAAAACACAGTACAGTCCTTACTTTCAGATTTGATTGATATATAGATTTGGCAAATAAATAAAAGATGTTCTTTTGTCTCAAATTTTTTGCTGTTACAAATAGTGCAAATTTAATTTGGATTGATGCTGTGTGAGGCCCCACTAAGAGTAAGTTTCAATTTGTAGTTATTGCAAACTTTTACCTGAGCTATAATTCGAGTTATATGGATTGGCAAATTGAACAGGTCATAGCTTTTGGCATAAGAGAGAACGGTTAAATTATTGTAAAAAGTTAAAAGAAGAATCTTAAAAAAAAGGATTGCATTAAAGTGCAATCGCCTTCGTAAAGTTTTTGTTTTATTTTTACTAGAAGTGGTGCTTTTATTTTATTAAGACAGGAATAGCTAAGTAAAAATATCTTAGTGTATTCCAGGTTTCTTCAGCATTGATTATTATAAATAAGTTTTTAATTTGTAGAGCTCAATTATATTTTTCTGGGAGATTAGTAAGCGTACATTGACGTAGAAAGCAAATCTAAGGAAGTCGATTAATATTCATGTTTAGAGTTTTCAGTATTTTCAGTAACCAGTTCAAGCACCATTGAAATATATTTTATACAATTTTAACACCGTCAGTTTTATTTCTAATCTAACGACGTAGTCTGAACTGTTCAAAGGTAGAAGTAAAATTCTTTTAAAAAACTTTATTTGGATTTTTTCCACAATGTCATAATACCGGAGTCCCCAAACTGGGATACAGTTAACAACAATAATTAAACTAGAGATTCAAAAAGATGAACTATGAAGATAGTTCGAGAACGGATTTTACTTGTTATAAGAAGTGTTAAGACAGAAGCGATTGTAAGTTTTGCTTTTGACGTAGTTATTAAAACTGCCATTTCTCGAAATAGACTTAAAGGGGTGAAAATAACATCAATATAGGAGAATTTATTAGTGACATCGATTGGAGGATTTTAATATAAAAATTCTGATTCTGAATTGTTGAGTTTTTTCCGGACATCTATTTCCGAGTCTGCAAGGATAACAATCTTATCTGCATACAGTAACATTAATAGTTCAGTATTTCCATCTATAGGGATGCCGCGGCAGCCTTTGTGTTTGAAGTTATACTCTATGTCAGACAGCAATATTGAGAATAAAAGAGAAATAATCCTTCTTTCTTAAGAACTCATGATTCGACGAAAAATTGCGATATGTAAGAGCCATTAGTTCGGACACGTGTAGCGGCATTCCCGTGAAAATTCTACAATAAACTAACACGTGAACGTGAACTGGCTCCACAACTATATAATTTAGACCAGAGTAAAAACTGGTTCATCATCACAGTCATTAACATCTTAGTAGATGTGTTGTGGTTCATAATTGGGCTTCAGCAGCTCGGACAGTTTGATTGATAATATTTCTCCACTGGTCGCGGTCATCAGTAAAATATGTATTGCCTCAGTATACTGTTTATTGAGAAGCTTTTTAGTAATGTCCGCCCATCGCTGTGGAGATCTTCCGCGTTGGCGTTGAGTCTGAGGCCTTCCTTGGACCACCAACCGCTCCATTTTGTGATCACTTCGATGGATATGGCCAAAGAACTTTAAAATTCTAGAGTAAACGGTACTGGAGAGACGCTGATCCGGTTTAATTTCATCCAGAACCGAGATATTTGTACGGCGAGCCGTCCATGGAATTCGAAGCAGGCGTCTCCATGTCCACATTTCAAAGGCGTCTATACGTCGTCGATCTGATTCTTTGACTGTGCATGTCTCGCATGCATAGTAAAATATGGAAAAGACCAGAGTTGAAACGAGTCTCTTTTTGTTTGTCATAGTAATGTGACGATCACGCCAGACCCCGTTTAGTTCACTCATTGCTGCTCTTGCTAGTTGAATGCGTCTTCTAATTTCGGATTCACAACTGCCTGTGTTGTTAACTAGAGCTCCAAGATATATCATGGATGAGACTACCTCGCATCCCGCAATAGTTTGGGTTTCAGGAAACTGTTGTTGGCGATCAATAACCATGATTTTGGTTTTGTTGTAGTTAACCATGAGTCCAAATTTAGCACTTTCTATCTCGAGTTTTTTTAATAATTTAATAATTTCTTCTGGAGTAGAGGCTAGAAGTGTAGTGTCGTCTGCGAAACGCAAGTTAGATATCTTAACACCACCTAGGTTTACTCCTCCCTCCCAACCATCCAAAACTCTGCGCATTATGAACTCCGAATAGATGTTAAATAATAAGGGAGATAAAATGCATCCTTGGCGTACTCCCTTCTCCAAAGTGCATTTGTCAGACAGATATCCGTCCATTCGAATATATGCCAGGTTATCTTGATACAGTTTGCTAATAAGGTGAGTCAAGTGTTTAGGTACACCCATTGTCGTCAATATGTTCCATAGTTTGTCCCATCTAACATTATCAAAGGCCTTTGTATAATCGACGAAACATATAAATATCGGGATCTGGTATTCTCTGGCTTTTTCTATGATGTTTCGTACATTAAGGATTTGTTCTCTAGTACCTCTGCCCTTTACAAATCCAGCCTGCTCAGGTGCTACTTGCCAACTTATGAAGTTTTCTAGACGCCGTTGCAGTATGTAGAGGATCATTTTACTGGCGTGTGATATTAGAGCTAATAGCCTGTAGTTGTTACAATTATTTGTTGAACCTTTCTTATGAAGAGGTATGATTATGGTCTTTCTCCAATCCTCAGGCCAGACGCCTGTGTGCCATATTTCATTGCACAATCGATGTAATATTTTCACTCCACATTCCGGAAGATGCTTCAAGACGTCTGCAGTAATGAGATCATATCCTGCTGCTTTGTTTAACTTAAGTCTTTTTAAAGCGAATTCCACCTCGGAAAAAAGTATGTCAGGTTCAGACTCAAAACTAGTGTGGTGTGTCTCTGTTGAAGGAGAATGGAAAGTGGAGGTCTGGCAGTCAGGTACAAACGGGGCGTCCGCTGGCATCTGGTCCGTATTGGCATATAAAGACTTACAATACGCCCTCCAAACATCAATAACCTTGTCTAAATCCGTCTGTACATTACCTTCATCATCTTTGATAGACCAAGATTTCTGCTTGAATTTACGTGCGAGTTGTCTGACTTTATCAAAGAGTTCTTTGGTGTTATTTGTATCGGCGTGTAGTTGAATTTCTCTGCAGATTTTCTCTATATGCTTGTTTTTGTCTCGTCTACAAGCAGCCTGGTTAACCTTATCAAATTGTAACGTTATAAACGTCACATCTCTATTAATTTATATTTAAATAATTATTTCATTTTAATTTCTTTATTAATTTATTAATTTGTTTATCTTCAGTTAATTTTTACTATCTTTTTTATTTAAAAAGTAGTTGGCACCCTCTCTGTCCCTCTATATTTCTTCCCCTGTTTTCATTTCTTCCTCTGTCATTATTTACTCTCTGTCACGTAGAATAGATATTCGCCCTCTCACTTTGTGTTCTGTGTTGACAGACAAGTTAGTTTCATGAAATGGCAACATCCTATGACATCTGTGCTAACTTCAAGCAGTCTCCCACTTTCTGTCAGTTAAATGTCCTAATGTAGTGGGAATATAATTTTTTGTCTGATTTTGATTTTATAAAAGAAGGCAAAAATTATAATTAGACTCATTTTATGGTCTACAAATTCTCTTGGGATAAGTCCTTTCATTGTCATATTTATTCTATAATTCTACCGCATTTCCGACACTTGTAACCTTACTTTCTTTCCAAAGCACATTGTTTTTTATATATGCATTAGGACTAACAATCATAGTAACCATCATATTTCATTTTATCCTTTCCATACGCTATTTCTGTAATTGTAACTTTCTAAGATGGCAAGGAAGTTAAACCTTTTTTCTTGATGTGTGTCTAATGCAAACTATTCATTTTGTTTTAATTTATCGGGAATATACCATTTCATTGGGAATATTTAAAGTTTTTATCAGCAATATACCATATTATTGGAAATATCTTCATTTTATCATTTTACATCTAACCGTACGACCACATGTAACTGCAGCATATTATTGGAAATATCTACATTTTATCATCTTACATTAAACCGTACGACCACATGTAACTGCCCACATGTAACTGCAGCTCTCCAGAACTAGAACATTGGAGGACCTAGCAGCTTGGACACACAAGTAGCCCATCGAACAAAGCAATAAGTATTTCATCAATTGTTAAGCTTTTGCAGGGTCAATTATTGTGTTTTTTATTCTTTTAAATAAATATGTTTGGTTAAAATTTGTCTTATTTTCTATCAACTGAGAACTCAGGTTCAATCCCTTTTTTAAGAGAAGACGAACTCACCCTTGAGATACTGAGCTAGGCAAGGTATAGACGATAAGCTCCCATGGTTGATTAAAGTATTATTTTCACAATATTACTTCAATTTTCTTTTGTAGTCTTATCGTTACAAAATGCACATTTAAAGTCAACGAATATGGCAGAAATATTACATTTGCCTCATAGATTTACCCATTTAAGCAGCGTAGACTCAGTAAAGTACAACCAACCTTTTGATATGTTTATAATATATGAAGGATCTATCTAGAAGGAAAACACAATAAATTATAAGGGGTTATTTATTACTTCGGTTTGCATAAAAATTGCAACAAACAAAAGAATGTCTTCAGTCTGAAAAGAGCAATAATAAAGGATACCATTTTATGTTAAGATAACCAGACAGCAAAATTGTTGAACAAAATAAAACATAACTTAAAAAATACATTATATAATAGAGAAAGTATAATAGCAATTTAGAGCGTCAGATAGACATGAATATTGAAATATAAAATATTAGTACGACAACCTAGAGCTAAGAAAAATAAAAAATGAAATGAAAACTTAAGACGATAATATTAAAATAAAATTAAGAAAATACTTAAAATAAAAGAAATAAGGCTACAATAATAGACAGGGAAGTAATAGACAGGAAGTATAATTTAAAGTAGAAAGTCCCACCTCTAATTTCAAAAATTTAAACAATTATAAATTAATATATTATAAGCAAGGTGACGAAAATAAAATAAGTAGTTTTTAAAGAGGGCTAATTTCTACCAAATTGTGCTGAAGTTAAGGGACAATGTCCTCTTTTTATGAAGAAACTAATTTAGATCGTTCTTTCTAGAGTTCTCTTGGAAAAATTGGGATCACAAAATTTAAATGTTTGAATCTCGGTACCTATTATTCGGTGATCTCCGTGTGTCAAGTTGTCAAGTGTTTGGGAGGACGACGACAAGGAAGTGATTCTAGGTTTGACCGTGGTACCGAAAAGTTCGGGCTAGTTTAAAAACAGCATTTTGTTTTTTTTTTGCTGCTGTTCCATGTGGGATCTGAACTAGTATGAACCTTGTGGATAGTCAAGGGATTTGCTGCCTTCGTTAGGAATATCCACAATTTCGCTAAAAAAAGCGGATCTACATTGCACGTGTCTACCGGAGTCGCATTTAGATCAAGAAATTAGCCTTAATCACGAGTCCAAATAGCCGACTACGCTTCAGTCCAATTTGGGATATATTTCAAACACCTAATCTGGCTAAGAAGGAGGTCTTCTTCTTTTTTTGTCTGGCTGTAATTTTCAACTTTTCAACATTGTCATACAAGTCTATGTACATCGTCAATCGTATTTTTGGAGTCGCAGTGATTTACTTTTGTTATATTATTTTCTGCGCACGCACTTGAGCTCTTGTGGTTTTCTATTTGGGTTAATTATTTTTTTGTTGGTATTGAACCACACACCCCTTAGCGTCTGGTACTTTTGATACGTCGTACCTTTTTTTCGTGCAGTTAAATAATATTGTAATTTGTATTTGTTTTTAAATATATTTTTTATTATTTTTATCTCAGACAATTTCATTTATTTTTTATTTATTCAGGTTGTTATTGGTTTACTATTTTGATATATATTTTGATTTCGAGAGGCGAATGGGTTTCGGGCTGGATGAAAGAAACATTGTAAATATAATGTTAAGAGGAGAGAAAGAATGGGAAGAAGTACACTGTCTGATTTCTGGGGTGATGAAGACAAAGGAGCAGGAGGACAGAGGAGGAAATTCAGCCAGGGATCTAAAAATTTATAGTTAATATTGTTTATTGGTTTATGGCCTAACGTATAAACATTTTCTGATTTACGGTAATAGGTATGGTTTTACATTAATTTTTAGTTTTTTATTTTAGTTGTTTATTGAGTGGCAAGACCACCTCTCTGGAACGGTGCTTAAGGTTTTAGCCGGAACACGGTTAATCCGGCACTACCCTGTGGTCTTCTGGCTTAGTATCCCACTCGGCCGAAAGATACCAGGGTGTCTTGTTTCGTGACGTAGAGGTCCAAAAAAGATTTTCCCCACCGTTACCTGTCAGAATGCAATGGATATCTTCTTAGGCTCTTACTGGAATCTGTTGGTGGTTTATTGAATAGTAACGCAGAGAAGGCTGTGGATCAATTTACCTGGCTCCCCTGATATAACTTCGGATTTTGTTTTGTGGACAAACAACATCCGCACAACCATCTCCACTGTTTTGTCTAGCCGCGAGCCATTCCCAGACTGTCACCGTATAGTAATTTTCTTTTCGGATGTACGTCTGATGTATATGTGGTACATTTTGTAACTTTTTTATATAGATTCGGTTTTGTACGCCACATAGAAAATTTGAATAAAAATTAAAAAAAAATTTGACCGCTTACCCATTTCTATTGTATTCGGGATGTAAATAAGCTTGCTCGATCTCAGCAACTTGTTTGTTTGTTTCATTAGCATGCAAGTCTGTAACGCCAGCTACAACCCTAGAAACTTCATCGGCGCATTCAGCTGATGTGAGAACCCAATTTTCAGTAAGGATAACACCTTCGCATTCATTTTCGTAGATACCGAAGATTCCCCATTCGAGAGATGCTACGAAGGGAAATTGTCCACTCTTCGCTTGGCTACCACCATCGATTTTCAAACCAGTCCTTTTACGGCTCACATGGCGGGCTTCTAAAAACGCATATAATTAGTTTTTCGCATAATTTTCAAAATGTTTTTTATCAGATTTTGAGTGAGAAGTATACAAAAAACTATTTAGTTTGTAAATGATTTTTTAATTCAGCTAATCTAAAATTATGTTCTTAAAAGTATTTCAGACGTTTATTAAAAGTAAATTTAATTGGAATAAACTACAAATTTAATTGATATTATTTGACCTTTAATTTGGAGCTCGGGAATCGTTCATTAGTAGAATGGCAGCGGATAGGATAGTACGAACAGCACGAGATAAGTCACCAAATGGATGAAGAAGTATCGGTAGACCAAGAAAAAGATGGTGCGATAATTTAAACAATTTAGAAGGCTAATATTAAAGAAGAAACAGGTTTTAAAAATTACATAAAAGAACGAAGCAGAAGAAAAAGAAGAATCGTTTTTAAAATATTTTTCCTACCTAAAAATCGAAAAATAAAATAGAACTAAATAGAAATAAAATAGTGTTTTAATTAAAATTGTGCTTTAGTCTAATTGAATAAATTAGATAATATAGCCGTGTCACATGAAAATAGTTTTATCTATTTAATCAACAAATGTGAAGTACCGTTACCTGTCGGGTAAGTAATATACATATTATAATTCATTACAATACAAAAATATACAATACATTTATAATTTACTAGGTTTGTATTGGCTGTTTTTGTATTATTCTGAGTTCTTTCTCCGATTTTTTTAAGCTTTCCAAAATAGTACTCCAAAAAATTGAATAATTGTTTTCTATCTTGTGTCTGATCTTATTCCACTGTACCCTGTCTTCGTATATCTTTTTTGCAATTTTTCGTCATTCATTCGGTGCATTCGACCGTACCATCGTAGTCGCCTTTCACCTATAATTATTTCTCTTAGTTTCAATTCTAAATTTGATATCGTCGTGTTTCATATCCGATAGTTGTAATTTGTCTTTTTTTTTCTTGTTTGTTAGTATCCATGACTCACTTCCATAAATTATTGATTCAGTTCTTTTAATTATTGCCTATACCGATTATATTTCCGACATACTTGGATTCATAGTTTCTTGGACACATCTGTCTTTCCAAAAAAGTTGTTGTGATGTATTGAATGGGTTTGCGCTTTCCCAATTTTTTATACTACTTCTTCCATTTTCTTCAATATTGTACCTAGATATTAACATTTGTTAACGTAATTTTTCTTTCGATTGAACTACTAGATTCTTTATTTTGGGATTTGAATTTGTTACTATAGTTTTAACATTAATAATTTCTATGATGTTATTTTCTACTCGTATTTTTAAATGTCGTCTTTCCTACTTTATCGATCGAAAGCTTTTTTAGGTCCATGATGTGTTTAGTATATATATATATATATATATATATATATATATATATATATATACAGTATAGGTAAAAGTTTATGGTCGGTATGGACCTTACATGAGATGGAGTGAGAAACAACTGTTTAAAAAGAGAGAGATATATTAGGTGTCCGCCTTTTATATCACCGAACATAAATGAGTGGATATGGAGTGGATATAATAAAAAGGGGAAATTCAACGTTGCCAAACTTATTGGTTTTATTTGACCTGTTGTCTTTTTCGCATTTGAACAATGCTCCAAGATAATGAAATTTGGGCGAAATGGATTTAAATGGCAGCTTATTGTTTTTTATTGGGAATATGCCACAATTTTACTTTACAATAAGTGTAATATAACATTTTGATTTATACTTCGGAAATCGTTTTATATAAATAAAATTTATTAATGTTTGGTATTTTAAAAACGATTTCCGAATTAAAAATCTAAACATCAAAATAAGCTTATTTTAAAGTGACATTATGCCTTATTTCCAATAAAAATATTAAACTGCATATAAATAAAAAAGCTTCGTACAAAACTATTTGCCAACGTGGCGTGTCGCGTGGTCAAATCACCGAATCAAAGGGTAAACAGGTATTTACGAATAGAGGTGGGTCATTGACGTCGCAAAACCGATTTTCGTAAACAAGTAACTATGATTTTTTAATAGTAGTTTCAAGTAAGAAACTACCTACATAAACAAACATAATGGCTATTATCGTTTATCTGTATATTTATTGAAGTGAAGGAAACTAATAAAAGATTTTATTATAACTTGAAAACTAAACTAAACAATACAAATAGTAAATCGTACCTACGTTTACATTACACGTTATTATTAAATCACGAATCGTCTAAATTGACATTTAAAAACATAAGTTTTTTTACTTTACTTCTTATTAATTGTGTTTTTCTTTTATTTAAAATTAAACCTGATTTTGAACATGTGTTCACATTTACAATACTTTATGAATATAGTGGTTAAGTTAGGAGATACATGGCGATGGTTTTTTCACCATTGTAATGGACTCTCGCTACAGGTGTACGTTTAGATGAGTCATGTCCAATTAATTGATCAAAAATACACCATGGACTTAAGTCATCTTTATCGGTTTCTTTTTCTTATACTGGTTGATTTTCAATAGTACAATCTTCTTGTTCTTTAATTATAGAAGTAACCAGCTTCTTAACTCTTTCTTTTGTTTTTTTAGCGTCATTTTTATCAGAAAATCCCTGCACTTTAAATCGTGAATCCATAAACGTACATAATGACAATATGCCACTGTATTCTATCCCTCTAAATCTTTTTGCTAAACCCGAGATTAGTAATTATCCCGTAATTAGTAATAAAAACCCGTACTACGTCGGATACTAACTATGGATGTAAGGTTACTGTTTGCTAAAATTTTATTGCAAGATTTTTGCAGGCAGCGTACCAGAACAATCACTGAACTATCATTCAAGTATTTTTGGCCACTCATTGTACTTGTTATTTCTTTAAAAGGCCGTAAAATTTAGGACAATTACGAAAAAATAATCCAGTCTTCATTATTTAGATTTGGTCTAAGTCTAAGTCTGTATTAACTGATACCAATGTGGAACGGATTGCCTCTTCTAACTCCGTCATTCTTTCTAACATGTAATAGGTGAAGTTCTACCTAGTTTCCACGTCTTGGATTGGCCGATTTGGGATCTTTGTTATGTTGTAATTGATACTTTAAAGGCGTTTCTGAAGATAAGGTACTTTTTTGAAATGTGTTTTTTGCCGAATTGTCGAAAAAAAGACTTTTTATTTTATCTATTTGTACACGACAGCATTTAAGTGCGTCCTCCATCAATAAATTTAACGTATGAGCAAAACAATTTAAATGTTTTCATTCCAAAGCATATTTAATAGCTATGACCATATTTGAGGCATTATCAGTTACTGCAAAATTTACTTTTTGTTTTAGAACCCCTGAATAATAATTTCACTAATTTTAAAAGCGATGTTTTCTTAATTATGGTTTCCAGAAAAATGGCAGCAGTCTAATTAAACCGTGTTAAACTCTAAATTTTCGGTTAAATTCGTTAAAATCAACTAGTTGATGGTTGAAGCTGGTTACTTCTATAAAAAAAAAGAAAAAGAAGATTATACTATTGAAAATTGACTAGTACAAGAAAAAGAAACTGATAAAGATGACTTAAGTCCATGTAAATGTAAGTACTATTTGTATTGTTTAATTTATTTTTCAAGTTATAATAAATATATTCTTCGTTAGTTTCTTTCACTTTAATACTTATACACATAAACGATAATAGCCAATATGTTTGTATACTCGCTAATTTGAATACTGGTAAACAATCAACTAGTTACAGTTTACGAAAAACGGTTCCGATAAAAATTTAAAAAACTAAAGGACCCACCTCTAGTTTCTTAGCTTTATGAGGATCGGAACCACAGAATATGTAAAATATCTCTGATCGGAACTAATCGTCTCACTAACAGGCAAAATGGGCGTAAAGAAGATTTATGGAGGGGAGACCAAGGGGGAATATGATTGTTATCTTTGTCTATTCGCTGAAAATATGATTTTATATCTGTGTTAGATATCCTGTTAAGTTTTACCATACCGACCATAAAATTTTACCTACACTGTATATATATATATATAATTTATTGTTGGTTAATAGAATTTTTAAAATTAAATAAATGTTAAATAAAGGAGCAGAAGTATTAGTAACTTTATGCACAATATATAACGCAAAAGCCATCCATTAAAACATGGGAGAGTTTTTATTCTAAAATATAGGGATGTGTAGTTCACCATCGAAATAGTTCAAATGAACGATTCTTTCAACTGAACTAATTGAACGATTTGCATTATAAATTGTGTCTCAACTTCTAAGGAAGAAAATAATGAATGAATGAATGAGAACATATATTTATTATTTTGTGAATGGATGGATTAGTTTAAAAAAATGCCGATTAGCCTTAGATAACAGATTCATAATTCTTATGAATGTGACAATAACATAAAGTCTTATCTTAATGCATCGAGTTAGAATCTATGGAGAAACTGTGAGCATATTAACGTATGTATTAAAAACGGCGTAGGTAGACGATAATACCAATATGGCGGTGGGATCAGGGCCAGACTCAATAATATTAAAACTACTATACAAATATGACTAGTTATTCAGAAGCTTTAATTATAATCTAAAAAATTGCAATAAATTTCAATAAACTATGATTTATTTATCCCGCGGTAAACACTAAAAACACGAAATATTATACATAAATATAAATTAATACAGTCAAAGACTAATTAATTTATTCTCTGAAGTACGGGCCATTACTTTGTTTACATATTTGTATACTAACCAGTGGAACCATATTCCTGAAATTTTTTTAATAACATTGCTTCTGCTACTGCAACTACGTTGAGAACAAGAAACCATTATTATGCACTATCACAATACATTATTACAGTTTCTATAGAAAGTATTATAAAACTAAAAATATTCGAAAAATAACAGATATAAACAAACATATACGATCTATCAAAAGTGTCAAAACAATATTAACAATATGGCCGAAGTGAGGTCGTTTTTAGTCACGTGATGTCCTCTTCATAGATTCTAAAGGTCGATTCAGACACATCAGTCACGTCTCGTTACAGTCCTGGCGTCGAACCGAACAATCCGTCATACAAAATATTCTTTAATAGAAATATGGCACCGGCATTCACATTCATCAGTTGACGAACAGTTTGCCAGCTGTCTGATAGTTGATAGTTCTGTGACCAAACAGGACTGGTTCGGCGCCGAGACTGTGATGGGACTGATGTCTCTAAATCGACCTTTACTCGATGTCATAATGGTTCGGATCTTATGCCCATGTATTGGCTTGGATGTTGCAATTCTGTGTTGTTTCTTGTATTGTAATTTTGAAATAAAAATTTTAGTTGCGGTTATAATGATTAAGGCATTTACACAACATATAATTTTATGTAAAAGTGAGAGTGAAAATGTGTTATTTAATGTTCCTAGAAAATTCATTGATTTTTTTTTGTAAAGGTTATTTTAGAAATAACCTAATTATAAATACCTATGAGTTTAAAATTATAGAACATTTGTATAGATGGAATGAATTCTATGTAAAGTATGAAATATATTAATTATAAATATGCAAATACATATACCTAATGAATCCAGGATGACTAAAACATTAATAAAGCCCTCTAAAAATCAGATGGAAGATACGTATGATCCTGAGTTATTTATTATTGCAGACTGCAGGGTGAACTGTTTTATGTGTGGATTTGTAAAATATAGAAACATACTAAAGAAAACAGTTATGGTTTAATGGGGATGTATGTATTAGTCAATATATGGGTTGAAAAGATATATATCTTCTGGACATTAGTCAAATTGTCTAACTATAAATTATTTCTCAAAAATTTGAATATATTGGTAACAAGAGTGAATAAGAGATCAGGGTATGATTAAAGGTGTATAACACTATGTACCGGGTTACAGTTGTAAGAATTGATTAAATGTATACTTAGATAATAATAAGGCCCTATATGTTGAAAGACAACATTTGGTACCTAAAAAAATTGTTATTGGTTGTGTGTAAAGTTTTTGTGTTGTTGATTGATAGATAAGTAATTTATTGACTGATTTGTGTATGCCTAAATGCATTATGGAACACCAACAAAATTGATGTCTTAAAGAGAAAATAACTATGCTAAATAATAAGTTGTAATTTTATATTGGTATAGTAGGTAAAAAAATCCAGAATGTTTATTTAAAGAAACTTAAATTCGAACGAAAAACATCACGAATATTAAAAACTTCCGAGCGGCAGCCGGCAAGACAGATCGTTTTACGGTAGAAGCGTCTATAAAACAAGAAATTCTAAAAGAACCCAGACAGAAACTAAATACAAGCGAGCCTTATAATGTAAACCAGGTGAAAAACCAGTTAAAACGAGGAATAATAAAAAGATTAGCAGACACAATTCCAATCGAAGATCTAACTAAGGGTTGAGTTTATCGAAAGTACAAGCTGAATATAGCCGCAAATGTCAACCATGAAATAAAATATTTCGGTTTGGCAGTGTTGGGATGTTTTTATAACTCATATGTTGTATGCTTCAAATATAAAGAGAGAAAGCATTTAAAAAGTACATTTTGATTTTATATTTTATGAACTCTGCAATTTTTAATTTCTATGAAACAATAAGGAGTAAATATTTGTCTCTTTGGAGAATAATTTCAAACATCTATTGAAATCTGGCAACTGCTGATTTGACGAAATCTATTTCCTAATCTATTAAAGGACAATTGCCAAAAAATTTCTAATAATTGCAATTGCAATTAATCTCTAAAGAAACAAATATTTACTCACTTTTGTTTTACATAAATCAAAAATTGCAGAATTCATAACATAGTAAAATCAAAATATACTTTTCTAAAGCTTTATCTCTTTATATCTGAAGCATACAGCATATACATTATAAAAGCATGCCAATACTGCTAAAGCGAATTTTTTTGTTCCATGTTTGACATTTGCGGCTATATTCAGCTTTTACTTTCGGTAAACTTAACCCTAACCAAAAATGGACACAAATAGAGAAGATTATAAAGAAACTGACAGAAAAAACAATAAGAAAAATAAACAAAGCAAACAGAAAAAATTGGTAAATAGTAAATACCAAAACAGCAGTTTAGGAACTGCTAAAACTAGAGTAAAACAGCAATGAAATACAAACAAAAACTGAACCGAAGCCAAACAGCAATGATGCCGAAATAAACGAACCATAAATATGAACCAGATAGAGTATCTAAATAATTAAGCAGCTGAAGAAAAACAAGATTCCAGGAGAAAACGGTATCACGGCAGAAATATTCAAGGAAGGTGGAGTGATATTACTCAAACGGCTAAACAACCTAATAAAACAAGTTTGGAAAAATGAGAAATTGCCGCAAGGCTTGAAAATGCATTAATATGCTGATCCACAAAAAGAGATATAACAGCCTATGCCTAAATTATAGAGGAATTGCTCTGTTAGATGTATCATATAAGATATTGGATTTGTTAATAAGAAACCGACAAAGTATAAAATAATAGATGATTATCGGTGATGGTTAAAGAAGATGCATACATACGACTCAATCGACAGAGGAAAATTATAGTGTAAATGACCATAAAAGAAACATTAAATAAAGTGATCCTGGATGGAGGTTATCAGAATCTTTCACGGTAAGCAGTGGATTAAAACCTGAAGAGTCACTGTTCACAACGTGATTTAACCTTATCCTAGAAGCTGTCCTACGAAAAAGTGGTGTAGAGACAGAGGGTATAATATACTATAAGAGAAAATAAGTTATGGCTTTTGCAGACGATATAATATTGATTGTGAGGTTAAAATTAAAACTAATAACAATATTTCAAAAGATGGAAACAAAATTGATAAAGTTTGGACTATGCATAAACGAAAATAAAACAGAACGCTTTAAAATAAGAGCAAATAAAATTAAGCCCGAAGATAATCAAAGAATAACTAGCGGAAGTAGAGAATATTGTTTTAAAAAAGTGAATCAATTCAAATACCTCGAAGTAACGTTTACAAATAGAGCTAAAGAAGATGCTGACATACAAAAAATCATTACTCAAGGAAGTAAAGCTGTAGGAGCACTCAATAAAATGGTCAAATCTAAGTTAATCCAGGAATACAAAAATCAGGATTTACAAAACGATTGTGCAGCTTTCGGTTATGTATGGCAATGAAACTTAAGTGTTAAAAGAAGAACAAATAAAGAAGTAATGGAGCTTAAAAGTCAACGAACCATAATACAAAAAGTAAAAGCACAAAAAACCCGTCGGATAGGACGTGTTATAAGATGCTCACAAACAGACATGCAAAAAACAAGTATTAACAGGAGGAGCAGGTGAAAAATACATAAAAGGAAGACTAAAAAAGAAGTAGTTAGAAGAGGATAAAGCCGAGGTAAAACAACTAAGGACCTTTTCCTGTGAGGAAAAGACGAAAAACCGAAAAGAGTGAGAGTGACAAAAGTTGTGAAGAAAATAAATTATTCTGTACGACAATGAATATAGTTAAAAAGGATACCGAATAAATTTGCAGAAATGAGAATGCTTAGATGGATGTTATAATAAAGAAATAATAAAACTAATAAATAATATATTATAGCAAGTATAAGTATGGGAGTCACAAACTAGAGGAGAATAAATTAAAAATTTTTCAGCGATGTATACGTATGTAACTACGTCAGACACATATCGGTGTCTGTTTTCTATCATCTAAAGTAAAATTATCAAAATTATAAAATTATCTTACCGCAAACGACAGCCACAAGAGCGAAAAGAACGAAAAATTTTAGTCCAGACATCTTGAGTGCTGAATCAATAAAGAAATAAATTCTTTATTTATTATATACACAGATATTACGGATATTCACGAATATCAGATATTCAAAGGTTAAGTTTAATTCTTATTTCAAGTGGTTGATTACCTTATCATCAAAAAATTTTTAAAAAACCAAAACAAAATTCTCCAAAATTTAAAAGGACACCTGTCTTATATCAAAGTCAAACAAGGTCAACATTTTCTTTTAAAGAATACATATTGTTGAATGGGGGACGATAAAATAAATATATTTTAAGATAGTTAAATTAACCTTAATAAAAGTCTACTGTTCTGACAATGACTCTAAAAATTTAATTAGACTATAGATTTATTGTCTATGTGACCTATAACGTATAAATTCATTAAACATTAAAACCTACTTATTTTCAGTGTAAAAATTGTAGACTCTTATTATAGATTAGAAGTTTTATGCTTATATATTTTGCAGAGGGTAGCCTCTATAGTTGATAATCATCAAATATGTAGGCAGTAGAATCTCAGAAATGTGAATGCGATAAAGCGATGACATTGATAGAAAAATTATCATAGATTAATCATTGTTTTGTATTCGTTAAGGTATCTAATAAAATGTATTTAATAACATCAATATTTATGTATATTATTATGTATAGTGTGTACCAGTATGTGTCTTAAAATAAATATCTCCAAAACAAAATTCATGACAAACCTAGTATCTAGCGTAAATATCAATATTGGAGACAACGAAGTAGAGCTGGTGGAAAAATACATATACCTTGGACACAAAATAAAGATCACAAGAGACAACCAAACATGCGAACTACGAAGAAGAATAAACCTAGTATGGGCAGCCTATGGCAAAACTCAAAGACATCTTTAAAAGCGATATACCAATTTCTCTAGAACGTAAAACTTTTGACCAAAGTATGTTGCTTGTAATGACTTATGGTGCCGAAACTGTATCATTGACAGTTACAACTTCTAAATCGCTACAAATAGCTCAGAGGAAAATGGAAAGGTATAGTATATCGCTTCGTGACCGAGTTAGAAATGAAGACTTAAGACAAAGAACAGGAGTTACCGATGTAATTTCCCGAATTGCCACCCTGAAATAGAACTGTGTCGGACACGTCGTCTGAATCAGTGATGAGAGGTAGACGAAGATATTGCTTAAGTGGAGGCTGAGGTTAGACAAAAGAAGTAGAGGGAGACCAACTACTCTTTGGACTGACGATCTCAAGAAAATGTCAAGGAATTGAATGACAAGTGCTCAAAATAGAGCACAATGGACAAAAATGAGGGAGAACTATGTCTAGCAGTGGACGCAATGAGCTGGGTGTAAAATATTGTGTGTAAAAGTCATACATGACAATGTCGTGTTTTTAGGACCAGTAAATAGGAATAGTAGATCAACGTTGCCTTAAGATAGAGATAGATAAATTGCTCATTGATTTTGTAGTTTAGCATTCAGTTCAGCGCATTGTTCACACTGATGCAGTGATGAGAGCTAACGCGATCACCACTATTTACATTGATAATTAATGCTTTAACCGAAATATCCACTCTTGTGTCTAAATCTATCTTCTTCTTTTACAATGTGTCTTATACAAATTGTTCAAGACTCATGTGTGACATTTTTTATGGCAGTGCAAGCCGTTGTCCAAAAAATCCGAATCGCTGCCTATGTGTGTTTTATGAGCCTCCGTCCTTTACCTACTATAATTTTTAAACTTGTTAAAAACCCTTCAATGAAGGTTTATCTACGACTTTTTTTCTCCAAAAGATGTAATAAAATTTCACAACCTTCTTCTTTGCTGTTAAAAAAACTACTGTGTAAAAAATGTAAAATATTTACAATGTGTTTATATGAGTCATGTCCTGTTTACTTGGATAGCAAAACCGCTGAATCTCTGAGCTACCGGCTTTCATCGACGATCGCGGTTTTACTATTACCTACTAACCTAGAATTATTTAGAATAATCATATTATATATATACTATATATAACTCTCATAACATATAGGGTTTTGAACTACAAGAAATGAATATGGATAGACCTTGTGACTGTGCAACCTTAGTCTACACTTACTCAATGTTAGCCTAGGCCAATGTTGCACTGTTTAGTAAGCTTACTGTTAATTACTTTAATAAAATACATGTATTTTTATACTGGCATTTAAAACAATAACATAAAATAATAATATTACGACACTTTCACTTGCCAAATGTTTCTTTTGGTATTAACTTCTATAGTGTTTTCGCAATCGTCACGGAGTAATAAAATTGTAGAAGCAGGCAGTTTCAGGTATAATAAGCATATTATTATTTACAGGAACATAAAATACACATTTAAAAATATTTGTTTCGAATAAGTAATGGTATTATTTCGATATCTAGTTTACATGTCCACTTATCTTTTTCTTTGTCTTCTATCCTTTTCTTCTTATCTTACCTTTCTTTTTTCTTTTAGCTCTTTGTTTTTCTACGTCTTGTTTTATCGGTTTTATTTTTTTAACGGCAATTATGTTTTCTGGAGAGTTAAAACTGTTGCTATAGTTTAAGACTTTCGTTTCAAAGATGAGGTCCTTAGACGCTTGAACAAAACAACACAACTGGTCAATACAATAAAGAGACGTAAGCTGGAATACGGTCATATTATGAGACCCTGAAAAATATGAACTCTTTTATCTGATCATTCAGGGAAAGATCCAAGGTAAACATCTAAAATAATAGTACCGAAAATCTACCACATTATTATTTAGTGCTGCTGTCAATAAATTTACGACAGCTAATATGGTAGCCAACATAATATCCAACGACCGATAATGATCATGGAACTAGAGAAGTTTCAAAGTTTTTACTTGGTGTATTACTTACTGTATACTTACCTTCAAAGGTGTATTATTGTATTGTTTAGACGATTCAGGCACAGAAATATCTCCATAGCTTCTTGAGTTACCGGAATTGATATCGTTTATTGAACTACTAGGTCCAGCAACGGCGATACCAGTCATATTATTTTGAGAAATAAGAGAAAATTCTTGCAGAAAAATATATTTTGCTGTTGCTTCAGGTTCAAAAGGAATAATTCCCCAAGTTATAAAACTACTAGTTGCATTTTCTACAATTGCTGATTTTCTCCAAGCAAAGTTACGAAGCGTACCACACTGCAGCCGGGTGATATGGTTTAAGGAATTGTAGTTGATCTTGTGATATTTAAAGAAAGCACGATCTAATGGTTGGAGCCATTGGCTGGTGTGGAGAGAAATACTCATCAAAATTATTTCAATATTTTCAGCAAACTCCAGCATTTCAATGCAACTAGTATGCGAGGTGTGTCTATCAAGTAGAACGAGCACTTTTCTTGCTGGTTTTTCTGGAGTAAGATGGATTTTCTTCCAATTAAAAAATAAATCAGTATTTACATAGCCAGATTTTGGATTCTTCTATTTGATTATGCCAAAAGTGGTAAGAATGTACCCTCCCTATTTACACATGTTAATATTGAAATTGTTTTAAATTTTCCTACGAAGTAATAGACGTTACATTCTTAGAACCTTTTAAGGCAATTTAAACTCTTCCAGGTTTGTTGTTGAATTGTATACCTGTTTCGTCCATGTTGAAATTGTTTCCAAGTTTATATATGAGACTGTTTTCCAAAACATTTTTTAAGAGGTCAAAGTAGGCTTTGACAGCTATTTTATGTAAGCCCTTTGCGCTTGCAATAGATACCCCTTTAGATTGTCGAATGGAAAGAAGATTGTGTCCAAGAAAAGAAAAGCTAGTCATGGTTTGGTTTCATGGTTAAAATTATGTATTATTTGCAGAATTTCTGTTAAATAATAAACCATGAAACGTACTGAATCTCTGGTTGGAGTAAAGCCCGTAGATTTTAACCTTTTTTTTTGCTCTTTTACAACTCCTAACACTGACCTTTTTGTCATTGAACTTTTAATAAAATTCTATGAATTAGGACGCCTTTTTATAGTGGTTTTTGGGATTTCAAACGCCGTTAATGCAGAATTAATTTACTATTTCCTTATTCTCAACAGCTTTGACTGCATTTTTTAAACTATCTTCAGACTATTCTCCTCTTTCAGACGTGCCTTTTCTCTTATAAGAAATATGCATTTTTCTCTGACAAAAAGAAAACATTTATAGGGATTCGACTTTGAATTTGAAATAGGATGTTTAAAAGTAATATTAAATTTAAAAATATACAACTATTCCAAATTTCACTAGCTCATCTATTATAATTATCAGGGATAGATGGACCAGCTCTCCATTCAAACAAACAACGCACCCGGCATGCCTTTTTAGGTTAAGAGTATCTCTAGATGTAACCTAGATTTAACCTATCTTATCTATCAGTCCCTGCAACTCTTTTTAATTTGCCAGGTTGATCGACCA
This sequence comes from Diabrotica balteata, assembly GCA_918026665.1. Classification (NCBI taxonomy): domain Eukaryota; kingdom Metazoa; phylum Arthropoda; class Insecta; order Coleoptera; family Chrysomelidae; genus Diabrotica; species Diabrotica balteata. Next base: position 104,413,768 of record OU898276.1, on the reverse strand, counting down.
CGTGACCTAAATGGCCAATGAGAAGGTCACGTGGTCGATAAACCCGACTCATTAGACAGAGATGCAGAGGCTGCTTTGCGTTAATTTTCTCTGTCGCATTGGAGGAACTTGACTGTATTGTAGCAGTCAGTGTTTCTTGTATTATTTATGTCTTATGGGTATGACCGTGGCAAAGATAAAAATTTACCCTATTCCAATACGGTCCGTCCCAAACCCTTTTTTCAGTGCGTCATAGTTGATCGAATTCTCTCTAACGCATAAAGTTAGAAGTGACAGAAAAAGACGTGAGTCTGTGATTATTATACATAGGACATAGAAAATTATGTATCGTTCACGAGTATTTGCATATTAAAGTGAATTCTACTTACGGATGTATAATTGGTTGGAGTTTAGAATATGCTAAATAGATATCCAATCAATGATGCGCATAAATATAATTTGACGCAGATTATCTTGATCATGACAATACTTTCACAATGTCAACTGATAAAATGATAATTGTCATTCCAGGTTAGTATTTTCAGACATTTTACAGTGAAAATTTAATTTTGTATTTATTGTCATAAAAATATTTTAAATATGCTGAGATATACCGAGAAAGAACAAAGACTACATACCTATTTAAAAAAAAATAACCTTCTCACATTTAGTAATTACGATCCTGAGACTGTCAGATTTAACTAAAATGTCAAGCAATAATTTTCGACATTCTTAAAATCCTATATGACGTCACATTTAGTGACGCACTGAAAAAAGGGTTTGGGACGGACCGTAAGTACTTTTCCTCTGTGGATGGTTACCATCCTAACATAGGGGTAGAAAATGTTTTAAAAAAAACCATGGTAATCGCTAGAATAGTTAATGTGAAGAAAAAAATTATTCTTTAGAGTTTTTTAGAAAACTTAATATTTTTGAGTTATTTGTTATAGAGTTAGTCAAGCAAAAAACATTTCGAATTAATTGAAAAAAGACATGGGGTAGCAGACATATTTTACAGTAATAACGCCAAACTAGAAAATGTTGAAACCTGGTAGGTACTGTGCAATATTGTTATATGAAATTATTGAAGGATATTTGCAGCCAATCAGAATGCAAAAAATGCCTGCACCAAAAGAACTTATAAAATTGATTTTTTGTAATTTCAAAAAAAGATTTTATTGCATTATGCAGTGGCTGAAAAGTTGGGCTTTTTTGCAATCCAACTTATAGTGGATGTTTGATTTAAAGACAATCAGAATGAGAAGGACGTCACTACTGGCGATTTTGTATTTGTAAATACTTATGAAAAAAATTATGGATTTAATGTACAATTTTTTAAAGTAAACGTTTTACATTACCTTCAAATAATTGTATCATTATAAAACCTGCTGTGAGATTAAAGGTGCAGTTTTATAATTTTTGACAATAGGGGTTATTTTCACCCCTCAAAAATACTATTAATCTATTGACACCAGGTAGATGTTGAAGTACACATCTATAAAATATTTAGACTATGTAATAACGGAGACTTGTAAGTGTTGCAATATTAAAATTAAGGGTTTATTTATTTAGAGTGTGGCGAACATGGGCAATATAATTATAAATAATTATAACCTATTATATATACATATGTATATATATATATATATATATATATATATATATATATATTAAACCTAGAGCTAAGATTATTACTACTATAGGAATTAATATTAAAGTTAACAATCATCCGGGATAAACCGCGTCGATTATCATTGCAACGAGCTGGAAACTGATTCATCCCTACCGTTCCTCGATGTTACCATAAATAAAAACCAATATCAAGGTTTTCATCACTTTGTTTATTAAAAACCAATCCATACGAATCGTAACTTGCATATCAACTTTTATCATCCCCTTCACAAATTAATTAAGTCAATAATACGCTGGTCATTGGATCAATACGGCTTTGCGATAATACAAGTAGATCCGTTGAGCTCTCTAGTTTAAAACAAGCCCTCATCCAAAACGGTTACCGCGAAAATCACGTCAATTGGGGCATCTACAAAGATCAATCTCTCACTCAATCGTAACCCAAAGACTCATACTTTCATGATACGAAAGCTTTTCTTTCTGACATCAAAGGTGTCACTGACAAAATCGATAAAAGTCAATGTTTATTCCCAACAAAAACTTTCATCTCTCATTCGATCAATTAAAGACAACATTCCAAATGAACAACACGAATTTTATGAAATTCCTTATACAGACTGCCCCGATCCTATATAGGCCAAACAAATCGTAGAATCAAAAATAGGAATTAAAAACATTCCATTTTTGGTCGCAATTCCGACTCAATTTTAGCTCTAGGTCAACATTATCTTCATACAGGTCACAAAATTGATTTTAAAACTTCAGAACCATAGCCCCCATCCACTTCTATAAACCAAGAATTTTCCGAGAAGCCATAGAAATTTAAAAAAAAAGCCAAATTGTCTCAATAAAAGAGATGACGGTATACGGTTACCTTCGACTTGGAGACCCCTTAAAGAAGATAAAGAAATTACCGTTTGCTCCAACCGTCAACCAAAATCCTACTGACATAAACGTTCGCGCCAACCCCCGCGTCAATCAGTACGCTAACCCTCACGCCAACCTTCCACCCAAAACACGTCACCATCCACCCAAAAATATTTATCAGATGTTGACATAGATTAGTAGATAGAGTAGATTTTAAAGTGAAGGTTATATTGAGCTTACCCACAAATTTTCATGCAAATCAATGTATATAAAAACATTCTAATGTTTTCCAATATTTTTACCGTTATATCCTCTTCTACTTAGCCATATAACTGAGAAGTCTAGTATAGAGAAGAAATTTTTCAACCCTCCACACGAAACAAACGAAGTTTTCTTCTATAATACACATTTAAATAATGAGAAAGGTTAATATAATACTATAAGAAGCGTTCCGTCTACTCAAGAGCAATAACTACACTCAGCGACTGCAGCGCTGCTGTGGGAGATCAGTTGCAGAGACCAGTATTTGATCGGTTTTTCTATACCGGTGGTATATCTATTCCTGACTTAGCCTACTTTTTAATATTTTCTTTAGATGTTTTAATGATTGTAACACCTTATATACACGTCTTGTCGTGCTGAACCACGATACCAACAAGGTAGAGAAAATTAAATACAAAATACGAGAAATTAAATATATATTATCGTAATTAAAGAACAATTGTTCCTTTCAATTTTATTGTGAAATGTTTTCATTGATCCAGTCAACAAAGTTGGCTACATTGGTGAATACATCAGGGGCTCCCTTGCTATTGCAAGGGGTGATGATCCAAGTGGTGATACCAATGACAACATCATTTTGGGTAAGAGGGCTACCGGTATCCCCGTCGCAGTTGTTAGCTCCATTTGCCAATACTCCTGCACAAAGGTTGCTTTTTTCATCCAAAGGGCTTTCCTGTTGCAATAAATCGTCAAGAGCTTGTTTGCAGTCTAAAATCAAGGGAATTTAGATTAGATTAAGCTAATTTTTGCAGTTATTTTACATACCATCGTAACTTATAAGAGGCAAGTCTGAAATGTAGCCTAAAGTGTTGAAATCAGGCAAGAAGCTGTCACCATATCCAACAAGATCAGCTGATCCATTAACTGCTGCTCCTTGCTCGGGCAAATTAGCGGCTTTAACGGCATCGTTAAGCTTCAAAGGTTCCTTTAGTTTGACTAGAGCAATATCGTTGGGCCCAACTCTAAAAAAATTAAAATTAACTAATAAAACCAAAAGAACTTAAAAAAAAAGATGAAAAGAGGTATTAAAAAGTCAGACAATTAATTAGCAAAGCAGTGTATTGGAAAACAGGAATTTTATTACCTTATTTCGTTAAAGATTTAAATAACTAGGTATAGTATAACTTTATAACAATAAGAATATTTTAAGTGCTCTAATATCCATAAAATCACTCAGATACTTTTCTTGGAATTTAATTAATAATAAAATCTGTTATTCTCTAATCATCGCTTCCAACAAATCCAATGAGGCTTGGACGTATTGTAGATGTGATAGTAGTATGAATATAAATTCCATAATTTATTGTTTTAAAAGCGACTAGAGAAAATACTATTTGACAACGTCAGTATAATGAAAAAGCGCTGAATGACACCAGACAACCTTGCAAGAGAATTTTTCATTAGGACATATCCCATATCGTGCTGTTCTATCTTTACGTCGAGATAAGGTTTGAGCTAGACAGACGACTGGTACCAGGGTACTACGTTATAAGCAAGGAAAAGATTGGCTATAGACAAGAAAAAACACATTTTACCTCATCCAAACATGCATGGCTGATGTTGCCAAATATATCGAAAAATTTTGAAAATATCACAAAAAATTAATAACAATAAAGTTTTCAAAAATTGAATATTTTGTATGCTTTATAATTATATATATTTTAATGATGAATATATATTTTGTATGTATAATCATTAGATAGATAGATATAAGATAAGATACTAGAAGAACTTAGCGGGTCAACACAATTCGGTTTTAAGGGAGGACTAGGAACAAGAGAGGCAATTTTATGTTTGAACACCTTAATACAAAACTGCTTAGATCAACGAAAAGATGTCTACCTCACCTTCATCGACTACGAGAAGGCATTTGACAATGTTAAACATGATATCATGATGGAACTACTACATAGGGCCAACATTGACCAGAAGGAGATCAGAATTATTCAGAATCTATACTGGAACCAAATGGCAAAGGTGAGGATTGATCAAGACCAATATACGGATGAATTTGAAATCCAGAAAGGTGTCCGCCAAGACTGAATACTCTCTCCGATGCTTTTTAATTTATATGTTGAAAATATATTTGCGGAAGCATTAGAAGATACGGAATTAGGCATTAAGGTGAACGGCATACCAATTAGCAACCTACGCTATGCGGACGACACAGTGATTATAACTGATAATTTGGAAGATCAGCAGTTATTACTTGATAGTATGGCCTCAAAATCAACATTTTGAAAACGAAATATATGGTCATTAGCAGAAACCCTCCAGAAAACCCGATATTATGCATAGGTGACAATCGTATAAATCGCGTGAAAACTTTTAAATACCTTGGCACCACAATCAATGACCAATCGGATCCACAACACGAGATAAAAACCCGAATACAAATGGCAAGACCAGCTTTTGTGAAATTCAGACCGCTCCTATGTAATCAACACCTAAACTTCGAAATACGCTACAGAATGGTCAAGTGCTACATATGGTCCATCTTGCTTTATGGCATGGAAACGTGGACTTTGAAAAAAACATCTATCAACAAACTTGAAGCATTTGAAATGTGGTCATTGAGAAGAATGATGCGCATACCTTGGGTGGATAGAGTTCGAAACGATGACGTCCTTAATAGAGCCGGCGTGGAAAGAGAACTCTTTGAATTAATTAAAAAACGCAAGATTGGGGACCTTGGGCACATATTGAGAGGAGCAAAATATGAAATACCACAGTTAATCCTACAAGGGAAGATCGAAGGTAGGAGAGGAGCCGGCCGCAAACAATTGTCCTGGTTAAGGAATATTAAAGAATGGACAGGAATACACAATACAGTGAGCTGTGTCACGCCGCCAAGAACAGAATTCTAGTAATGAGATAGTCGCCTACGCACTTTGGTGTATGGAATGTTAAGAAGAAGAAGAATCATTAGAGATGTGAATTGTTGGAATTGATTCTACAGGGAAAAGGTGATGGAAAGATAAAATCAGAAAGACGACCTTACTTGGTTTAACATACCAATTGTTGAATTGTTCAGAGCATCCATAAATAAAGTATTCATTGCCATAATGGTTTAAGAAGATATATTTCCTTTTCTCTGTATAGTTGTTTCCTCATTACTGGGTGTCATGAGCAATTATCTTTTTTCAACATCTATTTTGGGCTGGTTTTAAGGCCTCAGAGAATGTTTTGACACTCTCTCTCTAAAAAGCTAAATTTTGAACAACTAATAAGAACAGCTGAAGACAGAGAAAAGTTTGCATTTGTAGTAGCCAACATCCACTGAAGAAAGGACGCTTTAAGAAGATGTATATATATTTACAAACACACACACAAACACATACACACACACACACATATATATATATATATATATATATATATATATATATATATATATATATTTATATATATATATATATATATATTAATATATATATATATATATATAAATATATATATATATATATAAATATATATATATATATATATATATATATATATATTAATATATATATATATATATATATATATATATATATATTTTAGTTTTTAAAAGTTTTTAAAATACAGAGAACAGAGAAGAAAATTGAAAAAGATTTATTTTGAGATATAAGCATAATGATATCAATGAATATTAAAAAGAACATTACGGTAAAAATTTGTGTATAAACAATTCAGTACACAAAGTTTAGATTGTAATAGATGATATAAATATTGTATGAATAGAAAGTGTTTTGTTTCAAAATTCAGGGAAAAACCATTTCTATGCTCTTAGATTTACACTTACATTAAATTTAACGTTTTTAAGTGCTATGTTTTTTTTTAATTCCGCAATACAGGCAAAACTGATTCAGGGTTGGATATTCTAGTGTCAATATTTAAAGAAAGAGCTTTTTGTGATAATTTTTCGACTGTTCTAACAACCATTCAAATTTCGTCATTGTGTGTCATGTGGAACAATTTCACCCAATCATGTCTGATGCACCCAACATTAGACTGATAATTGCATTCAGTGCAATTTTCAATCCCTATGACAACACGATCGAGTTTGACAACTTCATCCAAATAAATTTCAAAATGTCACGTTTTTCAAAATCTAATGTTAACTTAAATTTTAATAATTGTACTTTCACTAACTGTACTTTAAATAAATAAATGTTTCGTTATGTTGAGTTATGATTTTTTTTCTAAAAATTATCCGCCGAATATCCCTCGGACATTGATGAATGCCTCATAATTTCATGACAAATTTCTCAAGCTCGTTGCTTGGTAACAGCACTCAGCCTTAGGCTTCGTGCTGTTACCAAGAAACGAGCTTTATTCGTCATGAAATTATCTCGTCTGTTATCAATGTCCTAGGGATATTACTACTGATAACAATTTCTGGCTGCCTTTTTTATGGTAATTTTTATTTTTTGAGATTTATGTCTTTACAAACTATTATTAGAGCGGCATTTTTAGAGCGGCAGTCAACAGAGTCCGCATAGCCATGATGATTTCCAACCTTCGATAGAAGATGGAACTTAAAGAAGAAGACAAACTATTATAGTTATATAGTTATACCAGAGAACTCTTTAAAAAAAAGTGGTTATCCTTTTAATTACATTTAAAACATTTATACACAACCTTATCAGTGGCTTTGATTAATAATAAAAAAAAAGACTTTTTTGTCAACGTTTTTTTAATAAATAATTAATTTTTTACATTACTGACTATTCAGTATGACTCATTTTTTAGCAAATTCAAATAAAATACTAATGTAGGTATTTGTTAAATTCTAAAATCTAAAACCATTGTATTTGTTATTTCATTTCATGACTTCTGTATGTCACAATGACTAAAACTGAAGAAGTGCAGAAATACTACACGAAACGTTTTCTATTAAAAGATTTAAATAATATTTCCTTTATTTCATTCTCCTTGACCGATAACCTCAGTTACAGTAAGATTTTAATCTCATTCTTTGTATATATATATATATATATATATATATATATATATATATATATATATATAAAAGAAAAAAAATAAAACTTTTAGCGAAAGCCGCTATCGCTTTATTAAATTAAATGGCCAAATATATGGCCTAGAAGGGACAAATTCGTTAAACTTCCCGTGCTCGAATCGCTATCAATAAAGTGTTATGATCATTTCGGCCTATCCCAGCCTCATCAGACACTTGGGCTGATACAAATTTAAGCTCGGAAAGTCCAACGAATGTCTCCCAAAACTTGCCACCTGCTATGGCGGCCGTGAACGAAACGATATGATAATATCGTTTTCTGTATCCTTTTCGCTATGCGAAATGTGTAAAAGATTAAATCTTTTAGCGAAAGCCGCTATCGCTTTATTGAATTAAATGGCCAAATATATGGCCTAGGAGGACAAATTCGGTAAACTTGCCGTGTTCGAATCGGTATCAATAAAGTGTTATGATCATTTCGGCCTATCCCAGCCTCATCAGACACTTGGGCTGATACAAATTCAAACTCGGAAAGTCCAACGAATGTCTCCCAAAACTTCACTACACCGTAGTTAGCTTACAAAGGCTCCACATGCTTTGGCGGCCGTGAACGAAACGTGATTATATATATATATATATATATATATATATATATATATATATATAGAAACGTTTTTATATATATATATTTATATATATATATATATATATATATATATATATATATATATATATATATATATATATATATACGGTCTATTTTGAAATTTAATGGGTAACATTTTTAACTTTTATTACATTAATAAGCTAGTGCCTATTTTCTTTGCTAGTATTTTTTTAATTGTTCAATGTTTAACTTGAACAAAACTTGAAAAATTGTTCAATGTTTAACAAAATATGAAAGTTGTAAATGAACACAACACAGTCTAAAAAAATAGTGACAAAAATATATAAAGTTATTTTATTTAAAAACTGCAAGATATAGGTATATGGAATACTAATACAGATCGATATGAGAAACATAGTATTCTAAAATAAAGAATCAGATACAGCAGTGTGGTCTAACCTAAGGCACGCTCGCTAAACTGCGGCCCCCGTAAACACATTTCAAAAATATTGCCATCGATAACTTTTACCTTGCCATTGATAACACTCACTCCCGATGAGCGGGCAGTTAGCTTCAGTCAGCTGCACGTGTCGTGTTGAATTAACAGTAACGAATAAATTCAATGTTAAATTCAGAATGAGTAGTGTCAAAAAACGCAAAAATTTTCGGAGAGAATCGTACGTTTCAAGGAAAATGGAAAAATACTCGCGGTATCAAAAGAATACAATATAAGTAGGCATTATGAAACCCAACACAAAACAAAATACGACAAATATCAAGGTGAAGGTCGAAATACTCTTGTAAAAGAACTTGAGCCAAATTGAATAAACAAAAATCTCTATTTACAAAACCGACAGCTGTTCAATCATACATCTTAGTAACATCATATAAAGTATGTTTAGAGCTCGTCAAAATTAAAAAAGCATTTGGAGATGGAGAAATGATCAAGCGGTGTGCCGTTAAAATGGCGCAATCCTTTGGAGATTAAAAGATGGCCAAAAATTTTAAATATGTTTCAGTTTCCCATCAAACTGTATCTAAAAGAGTTAATGAGCTTAATATCATGTATTTACAAAAAATGGTCGACACAGTTCGTGATTGTTTATACTACTCCTTAGCCCTGGACGAATCTGTTGATATTAGTGACAAAAATCAACTTTTATTTTTTGTTAGATGCATCAATGAAGATTTTTGTGTAACTAAGGAACTTCTAAAACGGCACCACATGGAAGACGGGGCCAAAGGTATAAATATATTTCAAGCAGTTAGTGACGCTGTGAGAAATATAGGCTAATTCCTCAAGAGAGGAATGGGACGCAAGAAAATGTCCTGGCTCCGAAACATAAGGCAATGGACAGAGATTAACGACATACAATCTCTGATACATATTGCAAGAAATAGAGAGTTAATGGAAAATGTGATCGCTAACATCCATTAGTGGATTTGCATCTGAAGAAGAATATATATATATATATATATATATATATATAATATATATATATATATATAAAACAAGTTTTATATAAATATTATTTTTTTGCATAATAAAAAAATTATAATATATTATGAACTAAATTTTTTCTATTTATGTTAAGGATTTAATGATTTTATTTTCATCAAAAGGGATGCTTGTAAGGGTTGAAAAAAGTAGGCTCTTTTTATTAGTAAAAAATTAATTTTTGTCTACAAACAGTGCACTCTAAAAATGTTTCAAATCGTTAAAAATATATTTTAGTTTATTTTTGACAAAGGGGGTGGTTGTGAGGGTTGAAATGTTGAAATTATAATAAAATGTTATTTTATATGCAAAAAATTAATATTCGTTAAATAAAATTCTCTCATGAAAGGTTTCAAACCGATAAAAATATTTTTTAATTCATTTTCATATCATTTTTGTCATAAGGGTGGTTGTAAGAGTTGTAAAATTTCCAATAAATAAAATAATATTGTATAGCTAGGGTATTAATTTTTATTTGTATTTAAATACATAATTGAAATGTCTCAAGCTGCTACGACTTTTTTTTTCATATTATTTTTATAAAAAGTATTAGCTTTTAAGGGTTTTAAGGGTTGAAAATTGTGAATAATTAATTTTCATATTAGAGAACACATTACGATATTTATGTTATGCGAATAAACAAGATTTAAATGCATAAAATAATTAAATCCGTGTTTTTCCCAGTTTGTTCAATAAGGGGTCGTATTTATAACAAAGTTTAAGAACAAAACATTTCTTCATGAACTGGCATTTCTAACAGACATTACCTCTCACTTAAATACATTAAACCTACAACTCCAGGGGAAAAATAAAACCGACCTCACATATTTTCCTGCGTTCTGTCTTATGTCTTCTTTCGAAATAAATCAAGAAGAAACCATGGTCGATTTCTCGAGGTTTGCAAAAATTTTTACAGAAATGAAAAGAAACTTAGATGAAAGGTTTTCGGAATTTGATGCACTAAAACCCTATCTTGAGCTTTTTAACAATCCAATGGGAGTCAACATCCAGAACCAATCAGCAGAATACCAATTAGAGCTGTGCGAACTACAGTCCGATTAATTTTTTCAAGCAAAGAAAAATAAAAACATTAGTACCTTTTGGAAGTTAGTCTCCAATGATTGTTTTCCTAAACTTCGTAATTTTACATTAAAACTATATTTATTATTTGGTACGTACATATGTGAAAGTACATTTTCTGCTTTGCAACGTGTTAAATCTAAAACAAGTAATCGCATGGAAAACGATTCTCTGGAAGAGACTCACTACGACCAGCATACATATAGATTGCAAAAGTTAGTAGAGGATATTTCTTTTGTATATTATTTTTTTAAAATAAACTTTTTTTTTAACGAGTCAAGTTCTCTGACCCTTCATAATAATTTCAAATTTAATACGGCCCGCAATGTCTAAACGGTTAGACAACACTGATATACAGGGTGTCCCATTGGAAAAAAGAAATATGGCTAAAATTTTAGGATGCCTGTTTTATGCTAATTTTGACGGCATCCTGTACAATGAAAAAGCCAATTCCACACTGTAGACGATAAAGCTGTACGTGATTAATAGGTTCCTAAGGAATTTAAACCTTTCTTCCGATTAAATTAAAGGATAACTGTATATACATGGTAAAAAACTGTAATTTTCATATATAAACCATTTAAATTAAGAACGGTTCACAATAGGTATAGAAAAGTATTAACAAAAAATGTTCAGAATAATGTTAATATTACTCCATACTCCAATGGACATATTCCACTTAAAAATATTTACATTTGCATACATTGTCGTAGTTAGGCCGTTAGCCTGCTTAGGTATTAAGGCAACTATGTAAGCAAGTATTTAGGCAAACATATGTTACTTACTCTTGTGAGTTATAGTCGGGATGAACCACCCATTGTTCAATATCAACAGTCTGTTTATTGGGATCATCTCCTTGTAGCTTAACAGCGCCGGCTACTACTTTGTTAGCAGCATCCTGGCATTCTGCAGATGTAAGTACCCAGTTTTCATTTAAGATGACACCTCCACAAACGTGTGAGTTAATAAACAAAAAACTTGATTGAAGTGAAACTACCCAGGGGAATTGTCCATCTGTAGCCTGTGTAGAACCGTCCAAACCTAAGCCATTGCGAGTGTTTCTAGCTCTTATTTGGTGGAATCCTGAAAAAAAACATATGTGTAAATAAAAAATAAAATACAATAGTTTTTTCTGAATTGTATATACGTTACGGTTAAACGTTAGGTCAAAACGTTACGTCACTGTGGTGAAGATAATTTTTTTCTTTTTGTAAAAATATCACTTTTTCATATGAATTTTTTTGTTAAAGATAATAAATCCTAATTATCTTCTTTAGTGTTTACCTGGTTACTGTTGATTGGAGATTTGTCAACGACTGATTAATTAAAGATAATATTGTAAAGGCTTACAAAAATAGGATATTCTAGTGAAGAAAGAATAGAATTAGTTAAGCTATACTATGGAAATAATCAGTGTGCTAAGGCTACGGCAAGGATCTTTAATACGAACCACCCAGAAAAAAAGATAAGTTACCAATACCAACATTTAACTGATAAGTTTAAAGCTACAAGTGACGTTTAACAACACAAAGCACGAAGTAGACCGTCGAGTGCGGAATAAAGCAGTTGAAGTATTGGTATTGGGTCATTTATAAATTGATAATCGACAGTATATCAGACAAGTATCTCGTGCATTTGGTGTATTGGCATATAGTGTTTATCGAATTATAAAATCCCATAAATTTCACCCATATAAAATACGACTACTTCATCAATTAAATGAAGATGGTCCTGATCATCGGCTTCAAATGTGTGAAGAATTTAGTGAAATGATAAATAATAACCAACATCGATTGTACAATACGTGTTTTTCCGACAAGTGAACTTTTATGTTAAATGGTGAAGTTAATAGACATAATTGTCTTTATTGAAGTAACAGTAATTCTCATTTACTCATAGAGACACATACACAAACAAACACCTCAGAAATTAAATGTATGGGTTGACATGTTAGGGAATCACATTATTAGACCAATATTTCTTAAAGAAAATCTCAACGCAACACCTTTTTTAAATTTGTTAGAAGACGTCATTGATCCGCTTATTACTGGCACATTGCAATCTGATAAAAATCTTTTAAAGGATGAACTGACTTTCCAACAGGATGGGGCATCCCACAATATAATATACGCTTAAAACAATTTTGAAATAAACATTTTCTAGGGCGTTGAACTGGTAAAAAGGTTTCAATAGAGTGGCCAGCCAGATCAAAGGATCTTTCGCCGTTGTATTTTTTTGTAGGGACAGCTAAAATCAAACATATACTCCAGTTCACCTGTAGGTCTTGCAGAGTTGCGACAAAGAATTGTGACAGAATGCCGATTATTGATACTGGAGGTATTTGCAAATGTACGAGGAGGCTTTAAAAATATTATTGTATGGAGGTCACAGGAGGTTATTTCGAACATGTAATTGGTTAAGTTAATGAAATTTTATGTTTTTTGTTACTGATGTTCAACCAATCATCATCCAGCCTCAAGAGTCCACTGCTCAACATAGGCCTCTTCCTCATGTTTCCAACCCCGTCTATCTTGCGCCGCCACCAATAAATTAGTTAAATACAAAATTATTTTCAACGTGAATTTGTAAATAAAAAAAGATCGCCGTGTAGAGAAAAAAATACCAATCAAATGATGTACCACTCGACCACACCTGCTATTTAAAAAATACTTGGGGTTGATGCGGGGCAATGGGGGTTTACATTGGAGGGCATGAATTTTGCATGAAAATTTGACTTCTTCCCAATACAAATTGAAGTGTGTTTTTTTATTTTGAAGAAACTCTTGGATTTTTAGTTTCTGGGGGGGGGGTCAAATTTTCGTTGGAATACACTGTATATAAGACTAATATAAATTTTAGTATATCATTGTCCTTAAAAAAGTAGTCTATAGCTTTTTTAGTCCTCTAGGTGCCCGTGTACCTGAGATATGTCCATCGAAAGGGTCAGAAATAGCCCTTTTTACCCTATATTTAAAAAGCTATATCTCTGAGCTCAGTGGACCGATTTTAACTCACTGTCTTTTTTTTATTGTAATGTCAACTTTTTGATGAAACAATTCACAAAATCGCAGTTTATTTTATAGGTTAAGTTAACGAAAAGAAAACTTAAAGAAAAGTTTTAAAAACCGGTATATTAAAGAATTTTTAAATAGCTTTTAAACGAGCATCACTAAATTAAAATCCTTCTGGTAGATTCAAAGATACACCTATTTAAAAGTACTTTTTCCTGACAATCTTATATAAATAATATAAAATACTTATTGAATTTTTTGGCTCGGACTTTTTTGGCCATCTATTTTTTTTGGCCACCTAAAAATTGAGCTTTTTGCGTCACAAGTAAGCCAGCACATATGGTCATAAAATATTTTTCACATCTATTTGATTATTATGCAATATTAAAACGTAAACGAATTATTAAAATAGACAACAAAACATTTAGGTGGTCAAGAATCAAAGTTATGACGGTTTGAAAGTATCGAAAATTTATTTTTTAGGAAATGTAGGGTACCTGATAATACTCATCAATCTTTATTTTATTGAAAATAGTTAAAATTGAAGCAAAACTAGTGTTCACGTATTTAATACCTCAAACTAAGTTCTAAATTGAAACTCCATAACTTTGATTCTCGACCACCTAATAGCTTCCTTGAACGATTAAAAAGTTTTAATATTGCAGAGTAATTAAAAAGATAAGAGAAATCATTAACCACCTCATGTGTTGGTTTACTTATAAAGCAAAAAGCTCAGATTTTAGACGATCAAAAAAGTAGTTAACGGTCTGGATTAATAAATTCAAAACGTAGACATTGTTGTATACATGTAGAACTACTTTCACCTAAATTTGCAAATCGAGATTGTCAGGAAAATACTATCAGTTTACAAATGATTCCTATACCTTCGAATCTACTAAATGAATTTTAATTTACCAACGCTTGTTTGAAAGCTGTTAAAAAATCGCTTAATCTACCAGGTTTAGTTATTTTTTCTTGTTTGGTTAAATTTTGACAATTAATTGAAAATCGTAAACTATTGTACGTTTTTGTTACGTTCTTCTTGACCTATAAAATAAAACTTATCCTTTGCTGCTTTGTATAAGCAGCATATTATTTGTGTATATTTATATGTTTAAATTATTTCATCGAGAATTAAGAATAAAAAAATGAGACATTGTAAGTTAAAGTAGGAGAATACCACTTCAAATATAGGGTAAAAAGGGCTCAAGCTCAATTTTTAGGAGGTCAAAAAAAATAGTTAAAACCCTGGATCAAAAAAAGTGGTAAGTAGAAATTGTTATGCATATATATATATATATATATATATATATATATATATATATATACATATATATATATATATATATATATATATATATATATATATATATATATATATCTGTACCGTAGGGGTAAAGGGTAGTAACTCCATTTTTTTCTAATTTTGACTGTGGCTAAGCTTAATATGTTCCAATCTTATTTGTGGCAAAAGATGGTATGTGAAGTATTACCGGAGACCTAGATATTCTCATAAGAAAAAGTAGTATATCCTTTGGAAAACGAGGTAAAGCACAGTAACTCCATGAGCTGTCGGATTTGTTTATCAGGTACGCTAATTCGCGCGTTGTAAACAGCAATGTCTCCACACTATAACAGTTATAGTGTTGGTCACCTTAATTGACAAAGCGTATTACTTAATAGATAGTTGATAGTAACAAAAAATAAAAGCAAAAATGACTTCCTCCGTGCTATGAAAGTCATTATTTTCGATCCAAAACTGCCAAGAAATATCTAGGACCAGAATTAAGCCGTGAAAAAATGTACAAATTATATACCTTAAAGTATGAAGAAGACCACATTCCAAAGAATGAAATTGTTAAATTATGGCTGTATAAAAAAATTTTCAATAATGATTTTAATTCAACATTTAAATCGGTTTCCGTGGATACTTGTAATAGTTGCGATCGGTTTATGCTACAATTAAAAACCTGTTCCGAGCAAGAAACAATAACATTACGGCGAAATTATGAATAGCATCTTTAAAAAGCAGAAAGTCGATACAAAGTGAAAGCAAACGATAAAAAAGGAAAGCAGACAATCAGCTGGAAAAACTAAACTTATAATGTGTGATTTGCAGAAATGCTTGCCTACGCCTTGTTTGACAAATAACCAAAGTTTCTACAAGCTGAAATTATGGACTATAAATCCCACGATATACGACGCCACAGAAAATAAATCGTATTACCTTATCTGGGATGAATCCGAAGCTGGAAGAGGTGGCCATGAAATTGCCTCGGCATTAAATAAATGGGCTATGACAGTTCTATCACAAACTGATGTGGAAGAATTGGTTATTTGGTCAGATAATTGCCCTAGTCAAAATCGCAATGTTGTGGTAATGATGAGCTACTTTTTGCATTTGAATATCTGTCCTAATTTAACCATAAATATCTACTGAGAGGACACACTCATTTAGAAGCTAACCAAGTGCACGCTATAATTGAAAGATCTGTAAAAAAACAGCCAGCAATGCAGATCGTAACGCCTTGGGATTTGTAGCAATTAATTAGTTCCATAGGTGTTCAGGTAATTAATATGGACAAAGATGACTTTAAAAATTTTGAAGTATTTTACGCTCAGTCTTAATCCCTATTCATCAGTAAAAAGAAAAAAAAAATAAAAAAAATAAAAGAAAAAAAAAGTAATAATTTCTTTATTTCAAACATAGTCAAATTCCAAGTAAAAAAAGACACACCGACCATAATTTTTTATAAAGAGGCTTTTGACCCAAAGAAATAAGAGATAAGAAATTAGACCCAAAGAATTGCACGTCGCCAGAAGAGCTGCAACTGCGACCAATCTTTCAGAGCAGTTACCACTTCGATATTAAAAACCGAAAGGGATCACACAGAAGAAAAAGGATCACTTACTAATTCTTTTACAATGTCAGTTTCATGAGTTCCATAGAAATTTAGTTGTAACCAAAAAAAAATGGTGATAGCGATGATGAGTAAATGTTTTTTTATCATTGTTTGTGTTTTTCTTTGAGTTTATGTAGGCACTTACTATTTTGTACACTGTTTTATCTGCTGGTACATGCCGAGGCAAAAGACCTTAACTCCGAATATTATCCAACATATAAACAATTTTTTTATCACAGTAGGACAATATTGATTAACTAAGATATAACGTTACAATTATATAAATACATAATTTCATATGTCTTCAGATTAAGAATTATTGAAATAATTTTCTAGAACTCACTCATCTTATTTTTCCATTATCTCAAAACTTCACTAGATAAATATACTAGACTTTACCTCTACGGTACATATATATATATATATATATATATATATATATATATATATATATATATATATATATGCAATTTGAGATTATCAGAGGAAAAAAGAAGAAGATTATCAATTTACAAATAATAAAAATACGATTTTCAAAAAACTGGCTATTTTTTTTAAACAGCTGTACCTTCTCTTAAAGGATTTTAATTGTATAATAGTTATCTATACATAGTCTTTATTCGAAACAGTAAAGTTAAAACAACAATAATAAAAGTAAAAGTCAAGCAAAATATACAAAAACTAATATAGATGTTAAAAAATCCAAATCCAAAACTGAGGATTTAAATATTAAGAAAGAATTAAAATAAATCAAAAAAATGTGTAAATGATTTAATTAAAAGAAGAAAACAATACTATTCTTTACTTATAATTATTTTTAGTATTTAGTAAATAAATCTTACCATAGGTTGTTGCCACAAGAGCAAATAAAACAAATACCTTAAGTCCTGCCATATTTATGAGAAAGCTCTAACCAACTAATTCGTTTTCTTTATATACAAATCAAACTGGATCAAAATTTACTATGTTAAGTAAGGTAATGATAACAAGAATTATCAGATCGTGTAAAGTACAATAAAAAAAAATTATATTGGGCAAAATGAAGAGAGTCAAATACTTTAGATATGCAGATATCTCAATATGATATATGAATATGATATTCAATTCAAAGGAATTTTTGGAAATTTTCGTGAGGTTGGTTTAGTATTGTCATCATAATTTAGCTATGTATTGCATGTTAAGTGTAGACGAATTTTATCATAAATATTATCAAGAAAAAAAAAGAGATTTATTTATACTGATCAGTATATTTCAAAATCGAATTAGAAATCGACATATAGAGTTGGTATATGAAACACAGATACATAGAATAAGAAAAAATATTAATGATGTGG
Organism: Diabrotica balteata; assembly: GCA_918026665.1. Taxonomy (NCBI): domain Eukaryota; kingdom Metazoa; phylum Arthropoda; class Insecta; order Coleoptera; family Chrysomelidae; genus Diabrotica; species Diabrotica balteata. The sequence goes on along the minus strand of OU898276.1, from coordinate 104,395,612 downwards.
TACATGAACTAAAATACTAGAAATGCTTATTATAGTTGCTACAGAATCCAAGACAAGAATACAGTTAATTACTATTTATAACTGGGAATAAGCCACAATTAAAGATAAAAAATACGTTTATTGACGTTTCAATTTCCAATTCGGAAATCGTTCTCAAAATACAAACAGTAAATTTACTGTTTGTATTTTGAGAACGATTTCCGAATTGGAAATTGAAACGTCAATAAACGTATTTTTTATCTTTAATTGTGGCTTATTCCCAGTTATAAATAGTAATTAATTTACAATGCCACAAGAAAATAGCTTCAGAACAAGAATACAGTTTGCATAAAATATAGGGGAATATAATCATCGTTTTAGTAGGATAAAAACATTATACAGTGTGTCAATTTTAAAACTTACAATGGCTATACCTCACGAACAAAAGCTGATATCTAAAAAAGCTTGAAACCGTTTCTAGAATAGTAAGGGGGAACTAAAATGACATTAGAGAACTCTCCCCAATTAACTCCTTAGGCCCACCCACCACAACTAAAAAAGTTCAAATTTCAAACCCCTACTTGTGGTACATCATTGAAAACACAATAAAAATGCATAAATAATCTAATTGCATAAATAATAATTATACAGAGCGAAGCAATAATTGTTAAACTTTGGCTTAAATGGAAAATTTAATGAGGTTTTTGTTGAAATACAAATTTGTTTAAAATGTCAATTAAGTAAATGTTCAAAGTGGATTCTGTTGTCTTGTAAACAATAATACAGCCCATTTTCAAATTCTGCACAAACTTTGGCAAATGTTGTTCTATTATTAGCGCGACATGCTTGCGTAATTCTTTCTCGCAATTCTCCAAGTCACGAGGTTGATTTTTATAAACAACTGACTTGAGGTAACCCTATAGAAAAAAGTCAGGTGGCAGTAAGTCTTGTTACCTAAGTCGCCACTTAAAAGAACATCTCTTTCCAATCCATTTGTTCGGATCATTAGTATCCAACCAGTACCTAAGTGAATCTGCATCGTGAGGAGGTGCTTCATTTTGTTGAAAGTACAGCAAATCTTCGTCTAGAGCTAGGTTGCCTTGATCGTCCCTTGTTTCTCTAAATCATGCACAATTACAGATTCTATGGTGTTTTACAGCTTATCAAGATAAATGTCGACACTTACATTGCCTGGTATGAACAAGGAGTCAATTATAGTATAGCCTAATATTCAACAAATATTTTTTAACATTCTCGGTTCAACGCGAATTCTTTCAGTCATGAGTTCACAAAACTCAGTTATATATATATATATATATATATATATATACATATATATATATATATATATATATATATATATATATATATATATATATATATATAGGGTGGTCCTTAAGTAACTGTACAAAAAGAAACCGTAGATTCTGCACTTTAAAATATAACGATTTAAATGAACTTGCTTAAGTAAAATATTGATATTAAGAAATATACAGGGTGTTAAGGACGAAATTTACAACTGGGTGCTATTAAATATAAGAAATTATAATTTAATGCACACGTTGATGTAGCTTATAGAGGGCGCCACATATGCCACGTATGTGGCATAAATTTGCACCTAACTTTTTTTCTCTTTGAGTTATCGATGTTTTTGATAAAAAATATTAAAGATACATTATTTTAACATAAAGAGGTATACCCGTTAATAACTTTAAAACTCAACAGTTTTCGAGATAATTGCATTTTACAAATCAACTGCATAATTCTGATTTACCGCAATTACTCCAGGCAATGAAATAAAAATGGACAAAAACATTAATACTTCTGAATTTTGGTATGGAATATATTTAATAAAGTTAATAGCTAACGAAGCATTAAATAAAATATCAACATGATAATTAATAATATGATTTGACAAAATAATAGGATAATTGGATTTGACATCAAACATTTTACGTTTTATATTAAATTAAAGTGATAAACATTTTATTTTTCAAACCAAGTTAAGAAATAGTTAAACTTATTAAGACTAAACTCTTTGTCAAAGTAAGTGTTCGATATGTCCACCATTATCCTCAATATATTTATCAATCCGTTCCATAAAAGATCGTCTCATATTAAATAGCATCATCGGTTCAATAGAAACTGCTGCAGTATTTATTTCTTCCCAAAGTTGTTTGGGAGTGTTTATGGGATTCTTGTAGACACGTTGTTTCATAGTGCCCCATACACCAAAATCTAACGGATTAAATTTTGGGCTACGTGTTGGCCAAGGAAAATAACTACCACGACCAATCCAACGTTCCGGAAAGTTGGTGTTCAAGTATGTTGTTGACAATAAATAGCAACCATATCTACTCTAAAGCATCAAATTGTAAATTTTCGTCAATAAATATTTACAAATGTGAAAGTTATGGCGAAAAATAAAATTTTTAATTTCCACTTTAACACCCTGTATCTTTGTTAATATCACCATTTTTCTAAAGCAAGTTGACTTAAATCGTAATATTTATCCAATGCTAAGGTTCCTCAGGATATTCTCAAGTTGTTATCCTTTGGTCCTAAATTTGGCTTACATCCAACTTTCGCTTACATCGCCCTAGACAACCCATATCTGTCTTAGATAAGATTTACAGGGCGACGGTATCGTGTTTAAAAACCCACCCTAATCTTCTCGTTCTTACTAGTGATAAAGGGAATGCCACTGTCCTCATGGATAGAGATCAATATCTCAGCCTTAGTCAATCGTTGTTAGATGATGATAGATACGATCAACCTCTCTCTACCAACGCTTGTTCTAAATTCACTAATAAAATAAATACATTCATCACTCACTTAAAAAACTTAAAGATCATAGATCAAATACTTGCAAAATATTTACATAATTATGATGGATATGCTCCCAGACTTTATTGTCTACCTAGAATACATAAGCCCACATTGATCATGAGGCCGATTGTTTTCTCCATTAATCCACCAAATATTAATTAATATTGTCTAAATCTTATAATTATAATAACAACTTAATATCGTTGATTCAGAACACAACAGAACTGTTGTAATTAGTATTTGACACTAATTTTTAGGTCTTTGACGACAAATATTATCTTCAAATATTTAGGACACATTTGGGTTCGTCAATCTCTCCTATTCTAGTTAATTATATACTGGATGATTTAGTATCTGACCGTTTGGGTCTTTTAGATTTCCAAAATCCCTTTTATTAAGCGGTATGTTGATGACTTATTACTAGCCTTACCCCCAGACAAGATTCAGGCCACTTGTCTTTGTTCAATGAGTTTGATCCTCATTTACAGTTCACTGTCGAACTTGAGGACTCCAGCACAAATAGTATTCTCTTCTTAGACATGCGTGTTATCAGAATGGGAGATAACACCTTAACCATAAGTTGGTATAGGAAACCAATGGCCTCTAATAGGTTTCTCAACTACCATTCTTGTCATCCTTTTAAATATAAATTAAAAGTAATTAAAGCTTTAAGCTGCAGGCTAAATAGACTAATAAATCCGGTTAATCGAAGGAAATCCCTTAAATTACTTAAAGATATTCTGATTGAGAATTCCTATCCATCCTCCCTCATTAATAAATACCTTTACGTACAAAGCTATGGTTCCTCTTTAAATGACATACCCAATGGTGAGAAACTTAGAATAATATCAAATAATTCCATTAATAACACTGTTCTGCCTAATACTGTACTTCTGACTCCAACCACCCATTACCCATCTCTACCTTATTTTTCTCAAGTTACTGAAAAACTTATTGAACTGTACAAACAGAATAATGTACCTGTTAAAATTATAGTTAAGAATGCTAAGACTGTCAGAAATTTGTTTTCTAAAACAAAAACACCCTTTTCCCTTCTGGAACAAATAAATGTCATCTATCATATACCTTGTGCTGGGTGTGACTCATGTTATATTTTTTATTAATTGAGCAGCATCTTGTTACAATATTTATTTACGTTTTTTACTAATTTTTTGTTTGTTTCGTTTGTGTTTACGTTATTATAATAATAAAAGTTTAAAGAAAATTAAAAAGTTTTTGTTTTAAAAATGCAAGTGCTCCGTTTTTCGTGCAGGTGAGTGTAGTTAGATTTTTTTAATGTAATTTAAAAAGACATTTTTTCTGTTTATTTCATATATGTTGGAATTTCTCTAATTATCAGAAGTCACTCATGTAAATTAGTTTTTATATTTTAACAGATTTTGAGGTAAAATGGTCCCTCCATGTTGAGGCAAAATCACTCCGGTGACCATTCGACCAATCGACCAAATAAAGTTTTGAGTTACACGGAAATATTTTTATAATTATCAAATATAGGTATATTATCTTTGCAAAAATAGTGGTTGTTGCTCTTAAGTACTTAAAAAAAGGTCTGAAAATCATAATGTGTTGGTAAGTGAACTAAATGTAGACTACATACTTTATTCGTAAGGGAGATGTCAGATCATTATCGGTACTTTCTTTTAGGAAACAGATTATTCGAAAGTCTATAATATTGCCGAAAGAACTGAAGACTTACTTAAGGTAATATGTTTTAGAGATGGAAGACCGACTATTCGCCATGGTGAAGAAAAACATTTGTGAAAGAGCCTACGAGCTTGTGGTGAGGAATGGCAATAAACACCTGTTTTCGTAAAAAAAAGATCAGCTGAAACCATCTGGTATCCAGGCGGTCTCTAGCAAGTTGCTCAAAATTTTAGCACACAAAAGGCAAACACAGGTTGGTTTCAATGTCACACCATCGTTCTCTGTGTAAATGCTGCGGATCAATTTATTCCTGTAGCTATAATATTCCCTTGAACGCAAACGAAGGAATGAATTAAGTCGTCCCATATGGAACACTTTCTCTTTACAACTAATCTGGATACATAAAATCTGACACCTTCATTTTGTTCTTAAATCATTTTCAAGAACCTTCACAGTGTTGTTAAAGATAGGGTCCTAATGGCGTATTTTATTGAGGAAGATATTTTATGGCTTAAAACTAACCATGGAAAAGTCGTAACTCTTTACAATATAAATAGCTGGTTTAAAAAATCGGATCGAAAAGCTGCCACACTTAAGAACAAACTCAAGACAACATGCATCTGTCCTTTTAATCCGAACATATTCCGGATTATAAATTTAATCTACCGTTTACAACTGATCTACCTATAGTGGAAAATGAAATTGTTGATCCTATTCATAAACCCAGAACTACTTCTCCATGAAGAGATACTTCTTCGCTTTCACATTCTTTACCTATAAGAAAAAACAAGATACCACTTCGCTTCCAAGTTTTTTACTTATAAGTAAAAAAAAAATCGTAATACATCTTCATCAGAAGAGTGAGTGGAATGGGAATTAAATAGACGATCTTCGGGTGATATCACCTTTTTGGAAACAGTCCGGGAGGATTATCAGAAAATAAAACTATATCTACTGCAGCTTTAAATCCTAAAATCATTTAAACAATAAAATTGACATTAAAATCCCTGCAATTGGTAATTCAATACCAATATCCGAAGTTAGCACTTCAAAACAGAAAGATGGCATTAAAATAAATGAAATTAGGGACACCTACAGGCACCTCCTTCGACAAGAAGTTTAAGATTCTCGTTTAAGGATTAACTTGATCAAAAGAACAAGGTATTCACCTCCACACCAATTTATCTTTTGATAAAAGAAAAAGAACACCTAGTTAATTTAATGATAATAAAGACGTTGCCGCCTGCATGTTCTGCTTGGAATTATTCAGTAAATCACTGACGCAGGTGGTTTGGATTAAGTACACTTTGTGCAATAAATGTGCCATCTATTGTATGCGGGTGTAACTGGAAAGCAGAAATTATATGTATATTTGCGATTTTTGTAAATAACAAGGTTTTATTACTTTTTCTGTACAAAAAACTGTAGGACTCGTTTACCTCATGTACGGGGTCATTTTACCCTAACCATGGTGTAAAACGGTCCCTTTCATCATCAACTAGCCTCTAACGTCCACTGCTGAACATAGGCCTCTAGCATGCTCTTCCACTTAGTCCGATTTTGCGCCATCTGAATCCAATTTGTAGTCACTCTTTTTATGTCATCTGTCCATCTCTTTGGGGTCGACCTCTATTTCTGTATGCTTGTATTCGGGGTCTCCATTCCAAAATTCTTTTTGTCCACCGGTCATCAACTGATCTTGCTACATGACCTGCCCAGTTGAACTGGTCCCTTTAGATCTGTTTAAAAATAATGTTATTTTTCTTTTAATTGCATATTTAAATATAATTTTTTCACAGAAATATTTTCTGCTATATCGGTAAAGTATGGTATCAGTTTCTTCGAATGGTCAAAAACCCACGTACAGGCCATGATGTATTCAATAAATATCTACTCGTACGTCAAACTCTCAGAGTTCACTGATTAGAACCACATTAAGGTCTAGGTAATAACTAATCTGATTATAATAAATATTTCGCATATAGATATAAAAAAAATATATTTTAAAAATATAAATCTTTTTATAATCTGTATAATTAACAAGAAACTGTCTTCGCTGTTGAGCAAAAAAGGTAAAACTTCTAGGCAAACATTTCTTTGTAAAATGTGCAGTGCTCGTGAATTATATTAAAATGATTTACTGTAATAACTTCTTACTAATACTGTAGAAAAAGATTATAAAATCGTCATGGAACAACTACATAAAACAGTTCGAATCAGCTGCAAGTGCGAATGGATGATCTGAAAAAGAAAAGGCTGTAAACCTGATTATCGCTCTTCGAAGAGATACCTTAGATGTGCTTCAGACCATAGCCGTAGAGGAGACCAATAATTTCGAACAGCTTAAGAAGAGGTTAAATATGCGATATGGCCACGAACACTTGGAGCATGTATATCAATCATAGCTTAAAAATCGAAGACAAAAGAAAAGTGAGGATCTTCAAGAATATGAGGTAGATATTGCCAGATTAGTACGCTATGCTTATCCAACAGCTCCCGAAGACATGATGGAAAAGTTAGCCAATCAAACGTTTATTGATGGTCTTCGTGATAATGAAATGCAAAGAACACTACGATTAGCTCGTCACAAGACGCTTGTTGATGTCTTATCCGCCACCCTCGAATACAAGTACGTTACGCAGGCCTCTGGCGAATACAGTAAAGTTAGGACAGTAAAAGAGGAAGGAGATGAAGATAAACTTGACCAGCTCGTTAATATAATGAAAAACATGGCATATAAGAAAACGAAGACCATAAGACCGAAGACAAAACCAGAACGGGTCGGCATTAGAGGAGCAGCTTCGACCCAGAAGTTTTCCATAGACCCTCTCATACTAATAGCTTCTTTGAAATGTCATAAAGATAGTATATATGTAGATGGAGAAATAAATGGTAAAAAGCATACGTTGTTGGTGGATACCGGAGCGACCAGAACCATTATACGCCCGACAATTATAAACATCCGTATAAAACTGTTACCAACGAGGTTGCGACTGCGGACCGCTACGGGTGAAAATGCCAACATTCATAGAGAAATCCAGATACAATTAGGAATTGAAGCAGAAAAGTTCGTCCATACGGTTATAGTTGCTGACATCAAAGAAGATGTTATATTAGGAATTGACGTAATGAATACGAATGGATTCCTATTGGATTTTAATAATAAGGAAATCAAAGTTGGTAACGAGGAGGTATTTGTAATAGTGAATTCGGGAACGTTTTTATTGGATGAACAGTTCCGACGAAGTAAAAGACTGGTGTAAGAAATGTACTATTTGTGCTACGAGTAACGGGCCTTATCGAAAAAGAAGAGCTCCTATGAAACAATATAATGTTGGAAGCCCGTTTGAAAGAATAGCTTTGGATATTACTTGGCCATTTCCAGAAAGTGATAATGGAGGCAAGTACATGTTAGTAGTAATGGATTACTTCACTAAGTGGGTTGCGATTTACGCACTTCCAGACCAGAAGGCCGCCCCCGTTGCAGATAAGTCGATCTAAGAATATATCAACCGATTTGGAGTGCCTTTGGAGATCCATCATAGTGACCAAGGCAGGAACTTTTAAAGCGATCTATTCTAACGAATATGTGATAGACTAGATATCAATAAAACAAGAACTATGGCTTATCATTCGCAATCGGATGGTATGGTAGAACGGATGAATAGGACAGTTGGCAAGTATTTGACAAAGATGGTGTCCGATCATCAGCGAGACTAGGACCAATATCTTGCGTTCTTCACAATGGCCTACAGATCTGCTGTTAACGAATCAACAGGCCAGACACCAGCCAGAGTCCTATTCGGACGCGAGATGCGACTACCTTGTGATCTAGAGTTTGGGTGTCAACCTGGAGAAGATGGACGATGTACACGAGTTGGTCCGTTCTTATCTCGAGATCGCTAGTGACCGAATGAAAAAACGGTACGATACGCAAGCCAAAAAGGGGTGTTTTAAGAAGAACGACAAAGTCTGGCTCTATAATCCCAAAAAGCGAAAAGGTTGTTCTCCCAAGTTGCAGCAGTTTTGGGAAGGTCCATACCTTATTATGGAGAAAATCAATGAGGTCATTTATCGAAAAAGCAAGATTTCGAGGGGAAAGCCGATGATAGTTCACCATAACCGGCTGGTGTCTATAAAAAAACCAATTCGAGACTATTCAGGTTAACTTCCGCCTACTTCACGAAAGATCCTCTGAGACGGCATTTCATATAAAAACAGGATTTTTTTTGTGGGGAATCCAGTCAAAAAAGAAGATCGCGGATATCGTGTTAAAATTGTATCGCACGCCAATAAATTATTTGTAATTATTAAGTATAAAATAAATAAAGACTTTGACAAATTCGTGAGTGTTATAAATATTGAACCTTTAGTAAATTAAAATAATAAAGACAATAAATTAGAACTATAAAAAATATAACAATATTCTTCCATTAAAGAAAAAAAAAACAAAGATAATGAAATGCAGGGAACACTACGATTAGCTCGTCACAAGACGCTTGTTGATGTCTTATCCGCCGCCCTCGAATACAAGTCAGCTACGCATACCTCTGGCGAATACAGTAAAGTTAGGACTGTAAAAGAAGAAGGAGATGAAGATAAACTTGACCAGCTCGTTAATATGATGAAAAACATGGCATACAAGAAAACGAAGATCATAAGACCGAAGACAAAACCAGAACGGGTCTGCCTTAGAGGAGCAGCTTCGACCCAGAAGTTTTCCATAGACCCTCTCATACTAATAGCTTCTTTGAAATGTCGTGAAGATAGTAATATGTGGATGGATAAATAAATGGTAAAAAGCATACGTTGTTGGTGGATACCGGATAAGGTCCATACCTTATTGTGGAGAAGATCAATGAGGTCATTTATCGAAAAAGCAAGATTCCCAGGGGAAAGCCGATGATAGTTCACCATAACCGGCTGGCGTCCATAAAAAACCAATTCGAAACTATTCAGGTTAACTTCCGCCTACTTCACGAAAGATCCTCTGAGACGGCATTTCATATAAAAACAGGATTTTTATTGTGGGGAATCCAGTCAAAAAAGAAGATCGCGGATATCCTGTTAAAATTGTATCGCACGCCAATAAATTATTTGTAATTATTAAGTATAAAATAAATAAAGACTTTGATAAATTCGTGAGTGTTATAAATATTGAACCTTTAGTAAATTAAAATAATAAAGACAATAAATTAGAACTATAAAAAATATAACAATATTCTTCCATTAAAGAAAAAAACAAAGGTCATATTCCGAAACCATGGTGGAACAATCATTGACAGTTAGCAACTGAAAATAGAAAACATGCATTTATAAATTATAAACAGAATCCAACACTCCAAAACCTAATGGAGTATAAACGAATAGATACTATTGCAAAGAAAATCTTCAAACAGAAGAAAAAGAAGAATTGGATTGAATTTTGTAAAAGTCTAAACTCAAGAACACCAATAAAAGATGTCTGGCGAAAAGTTAATTGTTTTAAAAACCGCAAACAAGCCAACAAAGTACCTATTGATCCAGAAGATACATGGTTGCAGCAATTCCATAGAAAAATTGCCCCTGCATGGGTTCCAAATGACGACACTGTACAAGAATATATCCAAACAGCACCCAGACAAAACCACAATTTTGACGAAAATTTTCATTTATGGGAATTGCGTCGAGCCCTTGAACAAAGAAATAATACTTCATTGACAGTGTGTCATACTCACTGTTATACAATTTACCTATAGAATATAAAATTTCCTATACAATTTACCTATAGAATATAAAAAAAAACCTGGCAGACGAGAACGTGATCCAAGTTCTTACCGACCTATCTCCTTATCTTCATGTCTTTTAAAAACATTTGAAAGAATAATTAAAAACAGATTTGAACATTGGCTAGAACACGATGGTATACTTCCAAGTTCCCAATATGGTTTTCGTAAGTCTAGGTCTACTCAAGATGCAACTACAGCTCTAGTTGAGCTCAACATCAAAACAAACTTGAAGTTTAAAGAAATTAATGCCTGAGATTATGCCTAGGGTATTTAAAATCCACTCCAGTCCAAATAATGGAAGATGAAGAAGTGGAACCTCCATTGCATTTACGCCGCCAATTCCTTGGCGACAAATTTACTCCAAATTATGTCCAAAAATTGTAAATACCTTTAAGATCTTAATGAGCTATCAGTTTTAAACCTCACTCATAGGTACTGGAGAACAAAAAAATCTATACCTTTGGTAGAAAGCTATCTAAGTACGAATAGATATAACGATATTCTCTGTACAAGCCAAATTCCGCCCTACTACGGTGAAATGGCAAAAACACTATTTTCTAGAAAGGTTAAAATATGTTACTTAAACTCACATTTACTCCCTAATATGTTTGATATGATTATTAAAGAAAAATGGACAAATTATCAGTACATTTTTACTGATGGGTCAAAAGATGCAAATAGAACGGGCTGTGCAATGTTTCAAGAATTTAAATAAAAATTACCATCACCAGTATAGCTTACCCAGTGAATGCTCAATATACACCGCAGAAATAATGACAATAATGTTTGCTCTTCAGTATATAGTACTGAAACCGTCTAGCAACTATGTTATATTTACTGACAGTAAAAGTGTGGTCGACAGATTCAACAACATTCTAACAGTCAAACATATAAACAGTATTGAACTAAAAATCCTTAAAATTCTTTCTGAAACTATACAATTAGGATTTACAGATGATGGTTTTACAGAGAATCTAATCGACATTTTATAAAGACCATTAATCGGCTGAGAGCAAATCATGCGCCTACGCCATCTTACATGAATGGAATCGGCTTATCAAGTACTCCCAATTGTACTTGTGGCAAAATAGGCGATCTAACACATATTATATTAGAATGTGGTTTACAAATTAATAATATAAACGAACTTTATAAGAAATTAATAAATTGTAAGTGTTGTTTTCCAATAAACCTTAATCTTTTACTATTTTCAAATAATATGGAAATTCTTCATTGCATTTACAAATATGTTAAAATATGTAAATACAAGTTGTAAATAGTATATAGGCATAATCTGTTAACATGGCTTGAAAAAAAAAAACAAAAAAAAGAATACTACAAATTAATAAAAAAAAACAAAAGAATTAAGAAAATAGAAATAGAACAAAAAATAAATACAAAAAAACAACAAAAAAAAAAAGCAAAAAACAATACAAAAAACAAAAAAGCACCAATACAAAAAAAAAACAAAAAAAAGCAACAAAAAAAAGAGAAACCAAAACAAAAAAAGCACAAGAAAACAAAAGACTAAAAACACAAAATAAAAATATGTCAAAACAATATTTATGTATCTATAAAAATATTGGGTATATGTAGTACTAACATTGATAACTGATAAGAAAATTTTGACTATGAATCTGCAATCTATAATAATTAAAATTCAGTCGATTTTAACAATCAACACAAACAAGTCTGGCTAATTGGCCCTGCCAAAGCCATTTTTCAGAAAAAAAAAACAACACCATAAAAAAGTTTAGAGAAGATGTAGCATCGCACTATTCTTACTTTTGTATCAAGAAAGAGGTTGTGACTCTTGAAGAAAGCCCCCATCCGATTGAAGGTGGATCTAGCTGCGTGCTAGATCCACCGTGCGTGCTCTAATCTCCTGGTTGTTGGCCATTCTTCATTTATTAGAATTAAATATGCTTTGACAAAATTCGTCTAATTCTGTCAGTTCTCCGAAAAACCCAAAAATAATTGTAGCCATTAAAATGTAAAATAAGGTTGTGCTTTAATTTTAACGGTTACTGCTTCTAAGGTTGTATTTATTTTAAGTTGTGGTGCTTGTAGATTCTTTGAGACGTAAGTTGATACGCCAATACGTTTCGGTTTTTAAAGAATTCATTCTAGCCTTTCATTTTGTGGTCATTTTCGTTCCAGAAGTAAGTTTCTTGTACACATAACACACATAATATATTCAGAAAGTGAACGGTTATGAAATGTTGTAGCATATTTAGACGGGTATAGTACCCGTTTAAGTTCCAGTGTAGCAATGATTCAAACGTTGCCAAATAACTGAGCAAAGGTGGAGTTCGGAATTGCTTTAAACTATTTATTATGCGTTTTGCGATAGGTTTCAGATGTCAGATTGGGTATCGTTTAATTCTTCAGATTGCCGTAATAATTTGATTTTTAGGTTTGTGCAACGAGTTTTAGCGTCTTGGTGTTTACGTAGGAACAGAGTTTTTCTAACATTTTTATTAAGTTTGGAATATCTTGTGCAAAGTCTTCAGCAATCCTAAGATCATCCCTTGATCCTCGTGTATTTTCTAGAAGCTGTTTGAACTTCAGGCTGTCTATCTCTTGATGTAAAATATTTGTTTTGGGTTTTTTGGTTTTCCGATGAACTGTTTTGAAAAGAGAAGGTAGAAGTATATTGTGGCGCTTTGTTTTCTGGAGTAGCTGGAGACATATCTTTAGCTGTTTGTTTTGTTGAGGAGAAGGCAGGTGAATTAGAAGTTTTCTCGGTGGTTGGGACGTTTGCAGATTGTGCAGTGTAATCTGGATTTTATGCCAGAGTGGCAGTGTCTATAGTAATTTAAGCACATTTTGGACCTTTTTCTGCTAATGAGAGACTTTTGGGTAAAAGATTATTTATTATCTCAGAATATGTCATTAGAAGATGTTTCAGTGTGGGAGATATTGGTGAGATCTGAGTATTTTGTGTGGGTTGTTGTTATTTTTGGATATTTCAATTAATGTTATCGGAAGGGCATTGAGATACAACATATCCCGACAGTATGCATGTAAAACAACGTTGACTGTCTAGGGCTAAAAAAAATTGATATGATAGATTCTCATACGTTGCTCCCAACGATTCGGGTATAATAATATATGGCCAAGGAGTTAATAAAGTTTATTGGAGGGACAAATTTTAGTCCAAAATTTTCTAATAAGGCTACAAGATATTCATGTGAGATCGTTGGTCTTACATTTGATATTACTAGTCTATCAGCTGGTGAAATTGGATGTCTGCCTTTGATGATTTTAATATTTACAACAATTTAACCAGGTTTTATTAAGAAATTATCAAGTAGTGATTTATTTTACCTTACTATTACTTTTTTGGTTTTACCAGAGGTCCCAGAAGATAATTGCTTGATCCTTGTTTAGATATTTGGAAACATTTTGGGATACAGTGCATAAGAGGCGTTTAAATTATCAAGTAGTGATTTATTTTACCTTACTATTACTTTTTTGGTTTTACCAGAGGTCACAGAAGATAATTGCTTGATCCTTGTTTAGATATTTGGAAACATTTTGGGATACAGTGCATAAGAGGCGTTTAAAGTACATATATTATTTAAATTGGAGTTATCAATAATTTCTATATCTAGGTGAATGTTGGTAAAAGAAGATTGGTTTTTAGACGTTGGTTGTGATATTATATTTGTTATAGTAAAATTTAAGTTATTTTATTCCATAGTTTTAGTTATTAATCCATTAATCCATTAGTTTCCAAAACATATTTATAAGGCCAACCATCCCTTTTGTTTGAGTTCTCTAATCACCGAACGAGTTTTTTGCAATGACGTAGAATAATTAGACCGTTTATTTTATAATGAATTTCTTTTTCATTGTCAACAATCTATGGAAAAAAACCTAGTTATATTTAAATGATTTTAATAACAAAAAACAAAACATTTAATTGTAATTATTAAGTATGGTATAATGTATAATAATTTATTTTTTAAATAAAAAAAAACGCCTTCACTGACTACTAACACATAGCTTCTAAAAGAATATAAATTTAAAAAATGACTTACCTGAAAAGTCATGTTTAGCTTTTCGACTTCTGCGACCACAAGCAAGACACTTAAATGGCATTTTCCCAAAATATTAAGTAAATTACCCTCAAAAATTTAAAATAAAAGTTGTTTGTCACCTAAAACATGCAAACACAATGTCACTTTGTAAAAAAATCGTGAACTTCGACCAACTTCGTATTAAAACAATATCATAAACAGAGGTATTCATATTTAGGAAACTTTTTAAAGCCTTTACTGAGTCTATGTATTAAACGTCATTCAAAGGGTTAGATTAGATTAGATTAAGAGAGGTGGCCTTTCGGCCTATTCCACTGCGACCTTTTCAGATCTATTGTGGCCCTCTAGTCCTAGACAACATTCTCTAGCCTGACCCTCTTTATAAAGTCTAGTAGCTTCGAGACTGTACCTTCCATGTAGCTGTTTGCCGGTGGATTTTCTTCTCCTAATGCAAAAAACCGCACATTTGCCAGACTGTCACACTGACATAAAATGTGCTCTGCCGTTTCTTTCTTCGAGGTGACAGAATCTGCACAGGTCATCATCTGATAATCCCATTAGCTTCAAGTGCCTATTCAGCTTACAGTGCCCTGTTAGAAGACCTACTATGGCTTTGACTGTTTTCCTATCTTTGCTAATTAGGTCTGCCGTAAATTTTGGCGAATGTTCTCTAATGAACTGTTTCGCCTGTCTTTGTCCTGGTGAATTCCTCCACCATTCCAGAGATTTGTGAGCTACCCACTCCTTTGTAGCCGTTCTTGTTACTGACTTTGCAACGCCGCAGAAGGGTTCCGGTCCAATGAATGGCATTGATGAGCCTTGTTTGGGCATTTCATCTGCTTTTTCATTGCCCTTATGACCCTCGTGTCCCGGTACCCAGGCTACCGTAATCTTGCTACGGTCTCCTTGTTTATTTAGGGCACACACGCAATCCCATACTAGCTTAGAATTTACCTCTACAGAATTGAGTGCCTTAAGCGCTGCCTGACTATCTGTGAAGATGGCAACTGAACAGAACGTTCTTTCCTGCCTTTCTATTTCTTCCACACAGTGATGGATTGCAGTCATTCAAAGGGTTGTATTATGCATAATATCCACCATTCATCGAAAATTCTGACTACATCATAGCTAGTACTTACTATACTACGCATATGTATGTTTTGTTGCCTACCAGTCAAGAAAAAGATCATTATAACATCATTCGTTAGTACCCGTGTAGCGAATGAACGGTACCTTATGTATGACTCCAATTTGAAGCAATATTTTTTTATCGAAATAGTGAATTTATTTGTTAAAAAATTTTTTAAAAAAAAGTATTATTTTTTATTGTATAAAATTTTTGTTGTTGCGAATTTCACATTATTATCTAGCTTTATGATGTCATTTATTAACAAACCATATATGGTTTCGTATGCATTCCGTCTAAATTGGTATATATCCGTAAAATCCATAAAAGATTACGAATGCATTTAATCTTATTAGAGTTATACCATTTTTAGAAAAACCATCATTCGGTTTTTGTTTTCAGAATGGATCCTGGGAATTTTTATGGCTCATCTCAATACGTTAACTGTATTCCTGGTGTATATTCCTCGATGTCGTTAGTCCCAGTCTGATGGTAGTGATAGCAATGAACAAAGAAATTTAAATAAAAATATACCTATCTTGTCTGATATAAATATAATTGTCAACAAGAAAAAGAAACCTTTGAAGCATTTTAATAAAATTAATTATACATTTAAAGCTCTACAACGAGCTACCAGAATGTATAGTTAAGTAAGAAGCTCCTGCAATTTTTTTCTTGTTTTTATTTCCAAAAGAATTAATATTCATGTTAAACAATCAACTATAAAAGCTCTGCAGGATAACATAAAAAAACCTGCCAATGGTGAACATATTTATTTCAATGGTGAAATCACCATCATCGAGACTTTACTGAAATGCAACTGTAAGTCAACCACAAGTAATTGAATCTATGACATGCAATAGATGGGGAAATATAATGAAACACTTTCATTTTAGTGATAATAGGAACGAAGTTAAATATAGGAGTTAGGATAAACTATTTAAAATTCTTTCTCTATTAGACTTAAGATTAAACAACTCCTTTTACTGGTTCCCAAGGATGAACAACTTATACCTACGAAATGCCAGCACCACCTCAGACAATATAATCTGGCAAAACCTCACAAGTGGTGATACAAAAATCAAGTACTTATAAAGTATCAGATCTTAGTTATAACTTTGATATCTTTGCTGGTGAACAAAGCAATACTTTTCCAAATGGAACGAATGATTTTGGAGTCAGTGGAAATTTTGTTACTAGATTAACAGAGACAGTGTCGAAGAATGTTAATCATATAATATTTTTCGATAACTGGTTAATAGTTCAAAATTACAGATTTATCTTGTTTAACAAAAAATGGATTATTGCCTTTAGGTACGGTTCGATTAAACTGTGTTTAATATATAATAATAAGCCAGTAAAAATGTTATCAACTTACATTGGAAGTGAACCTAGAACCACAAAACGTAGGTACCTCCTAAAAGAAAAAAACGTACAAATAGATTCCATGCCCTCAAGCTGTAGAAGTTTATAATCAGCTGATGTGAGGAGTGGACTTATTAGACTCAATGCTGCGGCTTTACAGAATTCATGTAAGATCATGAAAATGGTATAAAAGATTTTTTTTTTTTCATATGTTGGATCTATGTGTTATAAACGCATGAATACTCTGGCCTATAAAAATAAAAAAATGGCTATATGCCATTATTTGACTTCAAACAAGCCATTTCTGAATATTTATGTAAATCTAGGAAGTGACTACCACGAAAGAGAGGTATTCCAGCAGGACAAAATGGGACTCCAACGTATAGTCATCAAGGAAGCATAAATCTATAATATAAAATAGAGGATATGAATAAAAGGGACACTGATGCCCCAATTCACCTAAATAGTGATCAGTATAGGCTTTTAAAAAGAAGATGAAGAAATTAGTTGCAATTGAACTTATGAATATTCTTAATGGAATTGAATAAAACAAAAATCAAAATTCTAAATAGGTATAAACAAAACAATTTTGTAATTATCTACATTATGTAAATACTAGTTTTCCTAGTAGTATACGAACTATTTTTTCCATGAGAAAGAAACATTCAAAGAAACAATTAGATAGTTAATATAAGCAGGAAATAATATCGGAAAAGATAATAGCCCTGTCTGCGATATTAGTAATGGACACTTTAAATGTTGTTTATGATTATTGGGTCGTAATTTATAACAGAAGGGCAGAATAAATATGTTATTGGAATAATAAACAGAAAGGAATAACCAATTAACTTAAAAATAAAACATTATCATATCGGGAATATTTTAGAATTCTAAATACTCATAATATATAATAAAAAAACTCGAACTAGTGATTAGAATTTTAGTGAATACCTGATTTTGTAGTAGCTTATTATGTCGTTACATATTATCTAAACTATATAATAATATTATCAGACATTTTTTTTAATATAATAATGTTGAATGTATGGTTCTGATCAATCTTCTGATCTTGTTTGTAGTAATAAAAAACCGTAGAACCATAATAATTTCTTTAATACGAATACTATTTATAGGTTCAAAGACATGTCCCCAAAAAACCTGGAAATTTTCTATAAGAAATTTGCTTAAACCGTCGTTTAAACGTAATATTACATGAATGTTTAATATTGCGTTGCCAACAAATCTTTTGACACTCTATATATCTGTACTAGTTTCTAGATGCAAAATCTATATATAAAGTAGATGTTTTTGAGAACATTGAGGATAAATCAAAATAAAACCAAATTATACATGTTTTCGTGAAGGGCAAGACGAAACAATAAAAACTTCCTCCAAGAAGATATCCACAGCTTTTAAAAGGTAGCAGAGTTCACGTACTTAGGAGTAGCAGGAATTAAAGAGTACATCCCATTCCCCCTTGAAGGAGGTCCTACAATATATGGCGAAACACACATTAACACTGAGATAAAGTCAAGAATTTATAAAATTAGTGTAAGACTAATAATGACATATAATGCCTTCGAAGAAGGCTACTGGAAACGGCAGAGATGAGAGTCTTCTACTTATAGTGCCGTGCACCTATAGTGCGTTGGCGAATTATCGTCTTTTGCGGCAGTGAAAAACTGCCTTTTCTTAAGACTTCCTCGTTTCTCACCCTATCTGTCCATGGTATGCGGAATATTCTTCGCAACGTCCACATTTCGAAGGTCTTCATCTTATTAATGGAAGGTACTCTTAACGTCCATGTTTACAAATTCTTCTGTGTTGGTTAATTTGTTCAGTCTCATTCGTGCTTTTTGATTCCAATAGAGATTCTGGATAACTCTTATATCTTTTTTGTCAATGTCAGCATTGTGAAGCATTTTTATCATTGCGTCATGTTTTACGGTGTCAAACGCTTTTTCATAATCGAGGAATGTTATGACTATATCCTTTCGTTGATCCATGCAGTTTTGTACAAGCGTATTCAAGAAGAAAACTGCTTCACGTGTACCCAGTCCGCTTTTGAAACCAAATTGTGTCTCGCCGCTTAGATCTTCCAGCTTGCTGCACATTCTTGAGTGAAGGATGCGAAGAAACACCTTAAGCAAATGGCTCATTAAACTTATCAGTCTGTGGTCTTTGCATTTTGTCACTCTTTGATTTAGGGATCATTGTAAAGATAGAATAAAGCCAATCCGTTGGAATGTAGCCGGTGTTATATTTGGCATTGAAAATTGTTACCAGGATGTCGATGTTATCATCTACCAACAGTTTTATGGCTTCCGTAGTAATTCTATCCGGTTCAGGAGCCTTACCTAGTTTTGCTGCTTTTATAGCGTACTCCACCTCAGCGCGAATAATGGGAGGGCCGGATAAATTTTCGGTGTGTAAGTTAGTAGTTGGCAGATTCGATCTATTGCCCGCAGAGAGGGACGAAACATAGTCTGTCCGAAATGAGAGTACTGAGAAGAATTACAGGAAATACGCTCAAAGATCGAAAGAGAAGTAAAGACATTAGAAGAAAATGTAACGTACAGTGTATAAACAAATGAACACTAAATAGAAAAAACAGAATGGAATAACCACATAAGCAGACTAGGAAAGACCCGTGTCGTTAAATTAGCCAAAGAGAATTCACCAATCGACAGAAGAAGTATCGGACGACCATGCAAAAGATTATTAGCAGTGACAACCTTCCATGGAACGCCAATAAAGAATGCCTTTCTCGCTAATAAACAAGCAGAATCGCCTATAAAGATTAATAAGAAGAAGATTCTGCAAACGTTTGCCTTCCTGTTATTCTGCCTACCCACTAAATCTACCCTCCCCTACTTTTATGCAGTTGATTGTCGTACGTACCATATTTTGCGACACTTTCGACACTTTCAGAGCACTTTCTTCTCTTATCTATATCTTATCTTTGTCGATTGTCCGGCTGTTTCTCTTCTACTTCTTTTTTCTTATTGACTGCTCGGATATAATTGTGTAAGCTATTCTATCCCTCCTTATTTCCCGTCATCTTCAATATCATCTTATATCCTGATATCATCTTTCTCATGGTCACAGGGTTCATACATGTCTCTTTATATATTCTGTTTCTCTTTACTGTCAATCTATTATACTCCAGCATTGTGTGAGTAAAAGTGTCGAAGCATTCGCAGTATAGATATTTGTCTGCATATGTCTTTCTGAACCTATAAAAATACCCCTTAAAACACCCATGTCCTGTGAGCACTAGCGACATAAAGTAATCCAGTCGCCTATGACTACAGTCCATCCAGTCTCTTAGGCTCGGGATCAGCATCTTAATCCACTGGGCAACATCTTTCGTGCCATTTACTCTTCTCGCCATATTTCGATTGATCTTTCTCTTTCTTCTTTTTTATTGCTGTCTTCAAATGCAGATGTCTTTCTACTGCAGAGAAACACAACTTGTGATAGTCCACAGGGCAGCTGCAGAAACAGTCCTTTAGACGCATGCTATTTGCAACAGACTCGTTCTATTCACTTATATCATCAGTCCATTATAAGTTAATATCTCCACTCCAGATGTAAAGGATGATTGACTGCACAACACCTGCACAGACAAAATTTTCAATTTCTAATTTAACTAAGCTGCCACCGTGCTTCGGAGGGCACGTGAAACCGTCGGTCTTAGCTACGAAAGTAGTCGTTAAGTCATGCTAGGGGCGCTTGCGCGACCTGAAAACCGTAATACTAGACCTTAGCCAGAAGGTTACACGAACTTTACTGCACAACACCGACCGTGTAGAAAGTAAAACTGCTAAGAAATAAAAATACAACAAATACAAAATTGCTAAATTCGAATTTGAAAATGCAATTGTACAAACTACTAATAAGACCTATGAGAGACAGACGAAGAAGTTCTAAAAAGCCTTCCTCATTTTAGTTTCTGAGATAATAAAGATTGTTCTTAATTAACTTACATACATGTAAGGAGGATTACTCAAAAAAGTACCTATAGGGTAATAGAAGTAATCCATAAATATATCTACAGACATAATGCTGAAAACCGAATTTAGAATACTACAATAGATGCCGTGATAAACGATTGTGAATAATAGACAGGAAATGAAATAATGAAAAATTTTTTTCAAAAGCCTTCTTTTGCTTCAGGGGCTCAGTGCACTGCAAACGTTCGGTATTAAAATAGAAATTCTGATTCCAAATTCTAAAGCTAAAGAGTGTCTTTTGAAATTTTCGCTTGGATCATCAATTAAAGAAGGCGGTACTTAGCGTGTCTGAATATATGGCCTAGATATTTAAGTTTACTTTATTTAGTTGAGCTCACGATTTCCTTTTCTGTTCCAGTTCTGTGAATTACCTCTTTGTTGACAACATTTTCGGTCAAATATATACGAAGAATGTGTCGGTACATCCACATTTCTAATGCTTTTAGTTTATATATAAGCATCTCTATCAGCTTCCAGGCCTCCACACCATGTAGTAAGATCGGACAAATATAGCATTTTATTAGTCGTAGTTAAAGAAGAGACAAACCCTTGCTTATGAGGCGCTTTTTTATATTGTTAAATTCTGCTCTAGCTAGTTCTGTTTTCACCTTAATTTCTGTGATCTGTTCTCATTTTGCGTCATTTATGTTGGTGCCAAGGTATATGTAATATTTAATACATTAGTATTCTCTCTCTCTCTTCAATCCTGAACCCCCGGAAGAGAGTGTAGTGGTCATCGTGATGTCGTGAATTCTCTGTCTCCAAAGATCTCCGTCTCTGATCATTTCTTTTAACTCATGCATACACAACAATACATAGCTCTTTTGCACATTTCTCTTATTAAATTGATCCATCTTTTGGAGATCGTCCTGGTGGTCTTCAGACTTTTACCTTTCTCGGGATAGTAAGTTTTTCCATGTCTTCTGTGTCAGCTCTCATCACATGTCCAAAGTATTTTTGTAGGAGAGCCGTCTGCTGACCTTTAGCTCATTTAAAATTAAATTACTTGTCCTGTGGTTAGTCCACGGTCTTCTGCAACAAAATATATCTTCTTTCCGCTTGTTGTAAGATCCAGGATTTATTTACGTATGTTAGTATTGTGAATATTATGCAGTTGATCAATCTCATTTTTAGAGTTCGTGAAATTTGAGAGTCCTTCCATATTTTGGTCATCTCTCCTACGGCAACTTTGTCAGTAGATCACATCTACGTTTTATTTCTTCCTGTAGTGACCTTGTATTTGTGATGAATATTCCCAGAAATAAGTATGATCTCACAACCTCAAAGCGAACAATCGTGTTTATGTGTAGATAATTGTTGTATAGTGTATCCACTATCATGATCTTTATCTTTGATATGTTTAACTGCAGACCAAATATTTGACTTTCGTTTTCAACCAAACTTATGAGATTGATTAAATCTTCTTGACTATTTGCAAGAAAGACTGTACCATCTGCAAAACGTAGGGTGTTTATTTTTTGGCCATTTATTGAGATGCCCTTTTTCCTTCCCTTAAGCCAACTTAATATGTTCCCCATATATATTAAATAATTATGCAGATAGTATACATCCTTGTCTGGTACTTTGTACTATGTAGATATAATTCGTTTGAGTATGTCAAAAAATTTGGGGTATCTCGGGAAAGTTATAGTTAATGCAGGGTCAGTTTTTCAATTAATTTAATAATTCATTATAAACAAATTATTATTAAAAAAAAATTTTTTTTCGACTATTTCAATATATTTTGTGTATGTTTTATTATAAAATAAACTTGCATAATACATAATTTTTCTACGTATTTATAAAAAAAATTGAATTTAATTCACAACAGGTATGAGTTTTATCTACTAGGTTCACCCGTACCCGTAGACAAAGAATGTAACATTTACTTCGAGAGAGTAGGAAGGTTAAACATTAGGGTGGGTCGAAAAAAAATATTTTTTTTTTAGAAACGTTCTAGTGCGGAAAAGTTGCCTTTGGTAACAATAAAACATATTAAGCAAGAAAATATTTTTTTTATTTATTTTTCCGTTCGCGCATTGCACGTAAAATTACGGGAAAAAACAAAAAAACTCGATTTTTTCCATATTTTTTTTGAACCGTTTAACATGATATAAAAAACTCGTTCTAGCTTTCTTTTACTCACAATTGGTCCAAAAAGTCTTAAAAAATTTAGTTTGCACCAAAATATATAGTTTTCTGTTCGCGCATCGTACTTAAAGTTTGTGATAAATAGCGAAAATATGGGTTTTTGCGATAATTTCTGGTTTCACCAGAACACACCGCACAGTAGTTGAGTTCGCTTCTGCAAGTGGATTTAACTGGTTAGAACTAGATCTGTTGCCTCACGTAACCCTCCCCTCTCTCACTAGTCGGCCATATTCCTTTCTCCCACCAGAACTCGGCCGCCAGTCTACCGCTGTCTGTCATAGTGCCACTAGTGTCACGATTTGTCTCAGTGTCTGATAGTTGTGTCTTGACTTTAATGTGTTATAATTTGTGTTGTACTATTACTTCGTTATGATATTGATAGTTTTTTGATCGTTATAAGCTTATTACGTGATTTAACATCAAGCAATGGAGAGTGAGTCAGAAACTATTCTCACTAGAGCTGTAATTGCCAAGTCTAGACAGGAGTTTTGTTGTCCTATAGTTGGTGAGCCTCGAAGCTTCCTACAGAATAAACTGCCAACTGGTGAGTGTGTTCTTCGGTGCTGTTTAGAAGAGAGGTACAAATTTGTACTAGAGACCAACAACAAGAGGAATGTAAGTTTTTCTAAAGTAGCTTGCACAGTCGCGAAACTAATAATTGATTTGTATGAGAAAGCATCCATTCCCCTTTGTCTTATAGCAGAATCATAACGCTTATTAATGCGTACTACAGTTCTTACACTACCCTAAGAAAGTCATACAACCGAGATAAGGATAAGGCTTTTTTAAAACAAGGTTGGAGGAATTTAAACTTAAGGCTAAAAATCTGTTTGACGTTGCTGCTTGTAAATGCCCGATGAAGTGTATCTGTACTTGCAAAAAATCACCAGAAGCATGTCAGTGTGCGATTTCAATTGAATGTTTATGTGAAAAAAATAACAAAATCCCTGTTCTTGAAATGAGATTTTTTTATCTTCAAAGACACTTCAATCTAGGGAAAATTGGAGCTGTTGATAAAATAGTAACAAAAAAACTTACTGCAAAGGCCGAGCGGAAAGCTCGCGATCTTCAGAGACTTGCCAGTAGTAAAAAAGTCGATAAACAAGGAGAGTGTTCAAAACCCCGTTCTGAATGTAGTTCTGATGAAGAACTAGAGACAATGGAAGATGAAGACTACGAAGATGAATCCGCTAAAAAGCCTCCCTGGCAGATGAGGATAAAACTTAATGCGACCTCTCTAAACAGTTACAGGTTCGGTGTTTCAGATCGGGCTACAGCTCTTATAGCTTCCAGCGTTCTGCAAGATGTTGGCATGATAAAAGAGTCAGAATCTGCCTTTGTTGTAGATAAAAGTAAAGTCAGAAGGGAGAAGAGCCGTGTCAGTAGTGAGTTAAAAAATGAGTTCACTCCTCCCACAGAAAGCTGGGGTCTGTACTTCGACGGAAGAAAAGATGACACGTTGTTTATTGAGAAGATAAATGCCAAGCAATTCAGAAGAACCTTAAAAGAAAAACATTATTCTCTCATAATTGAGCCTGGTTCAGATTTTATTGGGCACGTATCACCATCATCCAGTTCTTCCGCTGATATAACTCACAGTATAAGTTCTCAGTTGACAGAACTCTCAATGCCACTAGAAAACTTAGAAGTTGTAGGGTGCGATGGTACAGTAACCAACACTGGCTGGAAGAATGGTGTCATCCATCAGCTAGAAAAACATGTAGGGCGCCCTCTTCAATGGAGTGTTTGTTTACTTCATTTCAACGAACTTCCGTTTCGTCATATTTTCCAGCACATTGATGGCCAAACTACAGGGCCTAAGAGTTTTAATGGCCCAATCGGACAGCAGCTGATTTCATGTGAACGACTCCCTGTGGTTGATTATGAACCAATAGACTGTTTTATTCCAGAAATAGACAAAAGCACATTAAGCAAAGATCAACAATATTTGTTGGAAATATCAAGTGCAATAACTCTAGGGTATTGTCCGGAAGACTTAACCGTTCGGGACCCTGGCCCTTTATCCCATTCCAGATGGTTAACTGCTGCAAATAGAGTACTTAGACTGTACATGGGATCATCAGATCCCTCTGAAAACCTTAAAGAGATCGTTCATTTCATACTAAAGTCCTACATGCCTGTGTGGTTCTCATTAAAGAAAAGTAAGTACTTTACAGATGGGCCTAAACATGTATATCAAGCCATACAAACATCGCGATATTTGTCCGAAGAGTTGCGTGAAGTAGTCGACCCAGTCATAGAAAGAAACGCATTCTTTGCACACACTGAAAACTTACTTTTAGCAATGCTTGTTGACGGGCGAGACCACATTCGGGAACTTGCCTACAGAAGAATTTTAAAATCAGCAGACCATCCTAACAAGAAGACCATACGAAACTTCGTCCCTCCGAAGATTAACTTTCTGGCAGGTGACTACACAGAAATAATACATTGGAGTGAATGTGTGCGGTACCCTCCTCCAATTCTGAGAAATCTTAAAGAAGAAGACATTAGGTCAGTTATTAGTTTAGATTCAAAACCAATGAGAGAAGTAGTAAAGTTTCCTTGTCACACACAGGCAGTTGAAAGGTGTGTGAAACTAGTAACTGAGGCTTCGTCTAAAGTTTGCGGAAAAGAAGCCAGAGACGGATACATCAGGGCCACTCTAAAGTCTCGCTCAGTTATTCCACAGTTTTCAAAAAAATCTGATTTTAAAATGTTATAAACAAGTAAAAAAACACTGAGAATGAGATACAAACTACTTTGTAAATAATTGTATAGTAATGTAGATATGACACACCTTACATTTGGAAGGTTGGTTGGGTAGGGTGTGGGTGGGGCTCAAAGTGCAACCACCTCCACGTGGTGAGTCCTGGGTAGTTTTGTATTACAAAACTAGCGAAGTGTTGCACATAAGAATGTTGAAAAAAATTAAAACAATATATTTAATTAGTTGTATACTTTATTTTCCATTGTTTTGAACCATAAAGAGGCAAACAAACTGGAAAACATTGATTATAAGATGTTCAAATACAACAAAAAAATGATCGCAAAAACCCATATTTTCGCTATTTATCACAAACTTTAAGTACGATGCGCGAACAGAAAACTATATATTTTGGTGCAAACTAAATTTTTTAAGACTTTTTGGACCAATTGTAAGTAAAAGAAAGCTAGAACGAGTTTTTTATATCATGTTAAACGGTTCAAAAAAAATATGGAAAAAATCGAGTTTTTTTGTTTTTTCCCGTAATTTTACGTGCAATGCGCGAACGGAAAAATAAATAAAAAAAATATTTTCTTGCTTAATATGTTTTATTGTTACCAAAGGCAACTTTTCCGCACTAGAACGTTTCTAAAAAAAATATTTTTTTTCGACCCACCCTATTAAACATATTATTTAGTTTATATGATAATAAACTTACTAATGATGTATGATGATTAAATAATATTTATTTATATTTTATTATAAATTATTGCACTAAATAAGCAATGTATGGGTAAGTTGGAGGCATTTGAGATGTGGGCGTACCGAAGAATGTTAAAAATCTCCTGGAAGGATAAGATAACTAACCAAGTTGTATTAGACAGGATGAACAAACAAAAGGAGGTCGTATTGAGTGTTAAAATGAGGAAACTACAATACCTGGGACATATTACACGTGGGAATAAATATCAACTGTTACAACTAATTATGCAAGGAAAGATTGAAGGTAGGCGCAGCATAGGTAGGAGAAGAATGTTATGGTTGAGAAACCTCAGGGAGTGGTTTGCTTGCACGTCCATACAATTGTTCCGAGCGGGAGCCTCCAGGGTCAAAATTGCCATGATGATACCCAACCTTCGTAGCGGAGATGGTACGTGAAGAAGAAGAAGAAGAATAAATTATTATTGAGTTTGAATTTGACAGGTCTGTCAAAATGTACATTGTTAATACGTCAACAGGTGGGATTAAGAGCAAACATAATAATTCATTGAATTATTTAAATATAATATAATTTGTTTTAAAGTATAAATTATTAATAAATAATAAAATAACTTTGTTCAATTTTAAAAATATTATTTAAATTTCTAAAATATAGCAAACATATGTCGTATGTATATATATGTAGTATGTAGTATAAAGCTTCACGCTATCCTACTGTATCGCCCACATCTTTTTTTTTCTTCTACTGGATCGCTTATTTTGTTTCAAAATTTTTGTGTTTTTTCAATCATAGACGTGAGGATGCCATCTTTTCTTAAAACTGTTTTAAGTTTGTACATTTCCTCGTTCTTATGGTCCTCATCTGTCAGTTTT
This sequence comes from Diabrotica balteata, assembly GCA_918026665.1. NCBI lineage: Eukaryota > Metazoa > Arthropoda > Insecta > Coleoptera > Chrysomelidae > Diabrotica > Diabrotica balteata. Next base: position 104,368,367 of record OU898276.1, on the reverse strand, counting down.
TAATCTTGTAATTTGGGTTTTGATTACAGAATTTATTTGTCCAGGATGATGGTAAGAATCAGCGTGTTAATATTTGTGAGTACAGGTTGCTTTTCGGTATATTGTATATCTAAAATTCCATCTTTCTTCTTTATAACCAATACATATTAAGAAGTGAAATTGTTGATTATTGTCCCGTTCCATGGTAAACTGTATTTTGGTGTGAAATGGTTGATGCTTTGCAGAAATGTGTTGTTTCTATTCTCCATATGTCTAATAATAAATGTGTCGTCAACGTACCTAAGCCACAGTTTGGTTGGCACTGGTAAACCCATCGGTGCTCCTTCCACTTTTTTGTACCTCTGTTCCTTGTAGATGAAATAGGTGTTCAATTCAAGCAATCTCCCGTTAGGTTTAGTGAATCATGTACATGTAGTATAGGATATTTTCTGCGTATTATTTCTAATTTTTCTTCTACGGACTTGTTGTTGAATAATAAGTATCGAACACAGCTAAGTAACAAGTATCCAGGCTCGATAGTACTGTCCTTTATACGCTCGATAAAATGGCTTGCGTTTTTTTACGTAAGATCAGCTTCCCGTGCATATGATTGTAGCTGGTCAACCAGAACTTTTAATAGTGGTTGTAACGGTGATCCGATAGAGCTAACTTATGATTGTAACAATAACCCCATATCTTGTGTACCTTGGATAAACCGTAAATTTTTGGGCATCTTGACGAATTTTCTCGTGAAATGAGCTAGATCTGCTGCTTTATCTTGATAATTGATGCTTTTAGCTTTAGTTAATTTCTCCAGTTACTTTTTGTTGGTCTAATGGTCATTTCGTTAATAATACTTTCGACGGAAATCCTTGCTAGTGCAATAGCAGAAACGAACCCTTTGGAAATAACACTATTTGTGGCTTTATCCAAATTAAGTTTTGAACAGTTGTAAACTTCTTTACTGGATTATGTTTTTGGTAGTTCCTATTTCTTTGGTCGTATTAATTTCTTAAACTTTGTATTTGCTTTTTCTTGGTGATGTCAGCATCTGTCTCTTATTATTATCTGTTTGTTAAAGATTTTTCCACAGAGTCGAATGTACTTTCTTACTTATTGTGCGATACAACTTTAACAACGCTAAGAATAGAGAACAAAATGAAAACAACACATAAACAAAACAGATAAATATTAATTAACTAACCAAATAATAAGTTACAAAATGAAATAAATAATAAGTGTATGGTGTTACTTGAAAAGATTAAGAGATGTGGGAATAGGTAAGAAATGCGTAATTCTTTGACTAGAGAAGAACAAAGATAAATTTTTTTAAGTAATATAAGATAATATGCTGTAATTTTACTTCTTGATAGTTTTGATTTCTCGTAGTAATGTTCTTAATATTCACTTTTTTTTTTGTTTTTGTAGCTACTTGAAAGTTTTAATAATCTTTATGTGAATTTTATTGTTCACGTTTTTTCGACATGCCGCTGTTTGGTCAAATCTTTATTTGGGGTAAGTGGGAACATTTACTGCTTTTATTATATAAACTACCTTAATGTTGAAATAGTTAATCTCACTAACAAAAGCTCTATCTAGATTTCTTAGTGTGTGTCTACTGGTTACTTTATTTACCGTTCTTATTTCCATTCTAGCGCTACACATTAGCTATTCCATGTTAGGTTAAAATGTTAGAATTTCTATCGATATTTTAAAAGTTTTGAATTTATAGTCTCAATAAACATGTATTTATTAAGCCAGACACCAAAACGATATTTCTTAAGTAATGGCTGAGCTTAATATTGTTAGAAAGCTTACACTATTGTATAAAATGTCGCAGAGTAACAATAAGTACAAAACCAAGGTGCAGAATTATTTATCATAAACATTTGACAAAACGGGGAATTGGAGCAAAATAGACAAGCAGATTTTAAATCTTTGGTATTTAGTTCAAGTTGTAAATGGAAACTATTTCATCCCTATCGTCTATTAACGTCCTCATAAAGAAAAACCAATACTATGTCAACTTTTGATTGAAAAACACCTAATTGTCTTCTTACTTGCCTGTAACTTATTTCTAGATCTGCTTGAACTACATAAAGAACACTCTTCTTGTAAGCGATGTAATGCTCGTTTAGATTTTGATTTAGCAAATTTTCCTTTAAATAATTAAATACTGATCCAAAAGTTTGATAATTAGGAATTTGACGTTCTAGAAATCGTCTTTGATATTCTTTGCTGGCAGTCCTGCCAGTTCCGTCACAAAACCCGTAAAAAGAAATAATGTCTGCAAATTACAAAATAATTTACATAGCCCTACCTCAAATGAAATAGCTAATGAAAACCTGTCAAAGTAGTAGAAGAAATGGTGAAAAGAAGGTGATACTAATTACGGCATCAATATTTCTTGTTTTTTTATTTTATTTTTTTTATGTTTTTTTTTTTCATTAATTTTAAAACAAAATAGGTACATGCATAATCCATTTTATTTTAAATATTAATTTTATTTTGATTATCTCAAAAATAAACCTGATTACTACTGCAGCCTTTTCTTTTAAGCAAATATAAGTAAATATAATTTTGATCAATAAAAAGTAAAATAAAAATCTGAGAATTCAATAAAACGATACTACCGATAAATCACCAAACAAACATTGTGCAGGTTGATGTTACAGTTCTTCAAAATGATTTGTTTTTGAAATTCTGGAAATTTGCTGGAAGGGTTGTATTATGTAAAATGTATAGCACGGGCTGTTGTAGTATTAATACTTATAAATTAAATTTGTAGTTACATTTACTAGAATAGTTACATTTTTTAAATATATGGTTCCTTTTGCCCTTAAACTTCATTTTTTTCCATAAAACTTTTATATTAAATATTATAAGAAACAATAAATATGCTATTTTATTTGCCTATTTGTGTCTTATTTTTAAAATTCTTCTTAGAGTTATGAAAAACCGTATAAATGGTGAAATTTTTTTATATGACCAAAACGAACTTATTTTTAAAACAGGATCTGATTTTTTTCTAGTTTAAATAAATCTGTTGATTAGGTGTTAGTGTCTTTTAACCAAAATATAAGACACGCTAAACTTACCGTTCAAAAGTTATGACGAATAGAGATTTTGGTAAATATTCACAACTCGAACTGTATTTTATTAAACAATGAGAGCAGACACTTTTTAATGGTCATTTGTTATTTCATTTGTTAACGAATATATATATATATATATATATATATATAATATATATATATATATATATATATTTAGTTGATTTTCTTGGGCTTAGGTTCATAAAAAAAATTGATTTGATACTAAAACATTTTCATATATTTTTTCGACGTTTCGGAAGGAAATCCATGCCTTTTTCAAGAAATAATATTGACAAGCATGTAAAAATTCGTATATATATATATATATATATATATATATATATATATCATACAAGTGTGTCACCTCAAAAAGACATGTAGCAGTCAATGATATTAAAGACGTAAAGAAGCTTAAGACGTTGGACATGTTGTATAGTAGTAGGTATGTTGTATAAACATTTAATTGCAACTAAATACAGTCTAAAAATTAACTCAAACTTAGAACAGCCAAAGACCATGTGGTTAAAGTACAAGTAATATAAAAAGTATGTATAAAAACTTATGTAAAAACAATTATTTGCCGAGAACTAACATGATCATAAGATCACACTTCCAACAGTATATTATTAGTAAAATTTAATTTTTACTTTAGGTAACATTATTGAAGTGATTAAGATTTTATTATAGTAATATTAAAAAGTGTAATGAAGTTAGCACTATTGGCTTCCTTAGCTTGTAGGATTCAACCGGCAAATGAAAGCAACAATTTAGAAACACAAGCCATCACGTGAAAAGGCAGTGTCCTTAAAGTCAGAATATGACATACAAGACGAGTTGCCAACCGCTAGTGCAATAGAGCGATAAGTTTAAAGAATATGATATATTAGGTGACAACCTTGTCAGTACGAACCAAAAATGAAAGAAAAAAGTGCTTAAGAACACCATTTTCCCCTCAGGGATTGGCTCAGAGAAAAATGAACAAACAAGTGAGGTCTATCGAAAACATCACATATTATAAGAGTCTAAGTTGTAGCTGGTTAGCCAGCCACAGGTGAAGATTAAATTCAACCTCAACAGTCCAAGGTTCATAATAATTTGGTCCCAAATTATGATAATGTTCCTTGCCATAGAGCAAAATTAGTTAAAGCTTAGATGGAGAGTAATGAAATTGATAGGATGGACTGGCCAGCGCAATCCCCAGACCTCAATCCCATCGAGAATTTGTGGCAAAGCATATCAAACACCATTTCCAAAAGCAAACCCACAAATAAAACGAAATTTATTGAATCTCTAATCCACGCTTGGCATCACTGTATTTCCATGGAGGAACTGCAAAAAATTAATAAATTCCATGCCCAAAAGTTATGAACTAGTTATTAAAAACGAGGGCTGGCCAATTAAATATTAAAATCAGTTTAAATTACTTCAATGTGATGTACAATACCGTTGTAAGTAGCCTAATTTTTGTAATAATAAATAAAAAATTTTCCGAACTACATTTTTTTTATTAATCAAAATTTTTGCTGTGTTTTCATTTTATAATATTGTGTTTAAGTGTTTGTTTAATGTAGATAGTAAATGGTTAAAAAATATTTAAGGTAAATGCCTTAAACTTCTATTATCATGTATTTGGTAAGGTGATGCAGGACTTTTTAACACCACTGTAGATATAAAGATGAACAGTTTAACTATGCAATTCAAAAGTGTAACGATATCGCCTGGGCAAAGTGTGTAGAACATAGTAACAACTTAATTGAACAAACGTTTATTAAAGAAGAAAATATGTGTAATAATAATGTCGAACCTGTAGTAATTAACATTGGACATAACAGTTAAGACTTTGAAGGTGATAAAAATGAAATATGAGAAACCAAAGACATACGTTCAAATCCTACAACAATATTATTTGAGCTAAATAATGATTCACTCCTTAAATAATTTTACTGTTACCTATTCATCATCATCATGTAGCGCTACAACCCTGGGTGGGTCTTGGCTGACTGTAAAACTTTTTTCCAATTTGTTCGATCTTCCATCAACTTAGGGTCAAATGTAATGTTCATTTTCTGGAGATCTGCTTGGATGTTATCACTCCATCGCATTCTGGGACGTCCGAGTGGTCTTTTGCCTGTGAGAATCTCCTTCCATAGCAGTTTTACAAGTCTCTGGTTATGCAGTCTGTGCACGTGGCCTGTCCGTCTTAGTCGCTGTGATTTAATTTCTTGGACAATATCGGCGTCGTTGTAGAGTGCTTTTAATTCAATATTGGTTCTGATCTTATGGTGAGGTCCGAAAATTTTTCTAAGTATTTTTGGTTCAAAGCGTCTGAGCCTTTCTTCGTTTGCTTTGGTTATGGTCCACGTTTCGCATCCGTATGTTATTACAGGTCTGACGAAGGATTTATAGATGTTGATCTTTGAACTTCTTGTGAGATTTTTTGATTTCATGAGCTTATCCAGTGCGAATAGACAGCGATTTGTAGATTGGATTCTGTCATTTATTTATTTCTTTACTAACATAATTGTCAGGTGTGATTACGGAGCAGAGATACTTAAAAACGTTGTACTCTTTCGAAATTGAAGGTGTTGACCGTCACATTTTGTCCTATTCTGTCTCTTCGTGTCGTTCTATTTATACACATATATTTCGTCTTCTCTTCATTAATTTTCAGCCATACTGCACTTGTTGCTCCTTTCACCTTGTTGAAAATGTCTTTCGTGTATAGGATGGAGTCTCCAACGAGATCTATGTCATCTGCATATGCGAGTAACAGCTTGGTACCTTGAACCGATAGCAATTCTGTTATTAGGTTTGTTCCTACAGAAGTTTCAAACTGTCGCCGACTGTCAGACGCATGCGCAATAATAATTTCGCCGTTCCAACAAGATTTTCTCTGATACCTTGTCAACAAAGTACACTGTTCCATGAAATATAAAACCAGTTTGAAATTAGTTCCTGACAGTTTGAAAAGTTTCCGAACTTTTTGCAAACTGGTAATCACAGACATGCGCAATTAGTCGAATTTTGATTTACTCACACCTACACTGTTTATTTTTAATTTTAAATAGGTACCTTTGTTTTGGTAATTTTGTTGTTTTAAGTACATACATAATATTGTATTTTAGTGTTTTATACTTTTGATATTATAATTTATAAAACAATGAGTGACAGTGAATATTCGTCATTATCCTCTATGAGCGACTCCAGTGATGACTTGGAAGAAATTGTATTGGAAGATAGAATTCGCCCTAAAAATAGAAACTATTTTGAAACAACTGTTTCCCAATACAATGAAACAGAGTTTAAGGAGCATTTTCGAATAAGTCGGCATGTTACTGAGTCCATAGCTGAACAGTTTCAAAATAGTGACTACTATAAAATACATGCAGGACCATATGGTAAATTGTCAGCAATGCAACAAGTTTTAATTTTTTTATGGTATATAGGCCATCAAACGGCTAGTTTTAGAGATGTTGCAGACCGCTTCAACATTACAATAAGTTCTTTGTCTAGAGTGATACGAAAAGTGACTTACTTTTTGAGCTACTGCTCAAGTCATATAATAAAATGGCCAACCGATGAAGAAAAAGTTAAAATTGAGAATGTCTTTCGTACGAATGGTTTCTTAGGTGTAATTGGGATAATTGATGGTACACATATCAAGATTGACAAACCAAAGGATGATCCAGATTCTTACATAAATAGAAAAGGATTTTATTCGATTCAGGTAATTTTCTTTACTGTACAGTAATAAAATGTATTTATTCTATGTTATGTTTTAGTTACAATTGGTATGTGACCATGAATTACAAATCAGAGACATATTTATTGGTTACCCGGGCTCTGTACATGATAGTCGAGTATTCCGCAGTTCTCCATTGTCTCAGACACTACAAGAAAAATGTGGAAATTATTATATATTAGGAGACAGTGGATATCCTGTATTGCCCAATTTATTAACACCCTTTAGAGACCGGGGGCAGTTAAGTAGGGCCCAAATAAATTATAATTCAAAACTGTGTGCTAACCGGTACTTAGTAGAGCATTGCATAGGAGTCCTCAAACAAAAATTTAGGCAGTTATACCATCTTAAATTACGCTCTATAGCTGATTGTGTACATTTAATAAGAGCAAGTTGTGTTTTGCATAATATTTCATTAAATGATGAATTTTTATATGAAAACAATCCTGCAGGCAATAATGAAGCAGCACCTGATTTACAGTTGGACAATAATGATCCTGATGATGAACCTGATGACAGAAATGGTGCTGCAGTTCGAAATCAAATTTTAAATTTGTTAGAACAATAAAAATTTTAAAATACTTTATTTTTTAATTATTATGATTTTTACAGTTAAAGTAACAAAATATTTATTCAGAAAAACAATACTATACATATAAATTAATCTTATGGATTTTCCCTAAGTTTGTTTTGCTTTTCAAGTAGTTGGTTCTGCTTCTCAAGTAATTGGTTTTGCTTCTCAAGTAATAGATTTCGCCTTTTTATCTCTTCTAGTTTTTCTCTATGAACCACTAGCTTATCCCTTTCAATACTGAGCCTTTCCTTATAATATTCTGCTCTCTCTATTCTCATATTTTCCAATATTCTATTTCTATTTAGAATTGGATGCTTTGTATTGGTATTAGGTGCAGATGTAGCGGTGTGGGTAACTGGAACTGGGCTGTCAGTATTCTCTACTTCTTGAGTTTCAGTCTCCTTTAGAACTACATCTGAAGTCAACGACACATTTTCAATAACTTTTGTAGCAGATAGAAGTATCTCGGGATGAATATTTCGTTTTTTTTTGAATATACTGTCCATTTCATCTTTGAATTCAAAAAATTTTCGTCCTCTACCTGTTTTATTCTGATTATCTACGAACTTTTTGTATCCCCTTTCCAATACACGCCATTTATTTTCACAATGCGACGGGGACACATTTATATGTAAATTTTTATTTATTTCCTTGGCTATAATCTCCCATAATTTTTTTAAATTTCTTATTTGGAGAGTTCCAACCTTAGGTTTATATTTCTTATATAAATCTATTAATACTTTAGACTGATTGGTGGTCCAGACCACATAGTCTACAGTTTTAACACTACTATCTTCAACATGGTTTTCATGGTAAATAATAATTTCTTCCATATCTAAAACAAATTAGTATTTATTATAGGTAACTGCATGATAATAATAATTATAAAGATTTACCTTCCTCATTGTTTTCCATTTTAAAGAAGAAACAATTTACTTTGTTACAGCGAATAAAATAACACAAAATTTGTTTATTTAATATAGGCAACTTGCCAGCTCGATAGGATATTGTTCCAACAAAAATCACAAACTAGTTCGCGGCTGGTTAAATTCGCACATGCGTATTGTGCAGCAGTCAGAAACTGCCCTGAACTAGTTTCTGATTCTTTGTAGGAACAAATTACCTATTACATCAACGAATTGTAAATATTATTGTATGTATATTTAATTATATTTTCTTTATAAATTATTTATTTATTTATTAATCACTGATGATATTAAAAACATTTATTAAGCTACTTCAAATGTAGCTGCAATTCTGCACCAATATTTTAAATCAAAACGAACGTTTTTAATTCTACTTATTTGATATCATCATCAATTTTTAAAATATAATCCGTGATCGGAGCAGTAGCCACTTTCTGTCAGTGGCTGTTGCGTGTGGTAAATTTCCGACTTATTTCGCATGCTTAAATAATGACACAATGGTAAAGAACCATGTACTCAACTGTACCTATAATATATTTACTTATGGTATACAAGCGCGTTTGATACCCACCATCTCTTCATAGATTTCAAAAGCGCTTATGACAGTGAAGTCGTCAACGACCTTATGACAGTGTAGGTCGGTCTAGTCATCAACGAAGACAAAACCAAGTACATGTTGGTTACAAAGGATCCGATAGCAAATAAGGAACGAGAAACAGTCTTTGGAAGTCATACCAATAAAACAAGCGAAGAAATAAAAGACAAATAAATCTTACAAATAGGGTATACTATGGACTTCAAAAGCATTTCCACTCAAGAAACATCCAAAGAAGAACTAAAATTATTATGTACAAAACATAGCTGAGGCCGGTCCTCACATATGAAGCCGAAACATGGACTCTAACGCAGAAAGATGAAAGACTTTTGGGAATATTTGAGCGTAAAATACTCCGCAAAATATTTGGAGCTATAAACGACCAAGGGCAGTGGCGCAGAAGGTATAATTTTAAATTGTATCAGCTCTTTCATGAGCCAGATGTCATAACGTTCATTAAAACACCGACTTAGATGAGCTGGACACATAATACGAATGCCAGAAAATACAATTGCTAAAAAGCTAACCACAGGAACACCTGTAGGAAGAAAAAGCAAAGGCCGACCCCGAATTAGGTGGTTAGATGTAGTTGAAACCGACTTACGGATATTAAAAATCAGATGATGGCAACAGGTTGCCAGAAACCGAACAGAATGGCGACGAATCTTAGAGCAGGCCAAGATCCACAGAGGATTGTCGAGCCAAAGCTGATGATGATTATGACAGTGTAGACAGAAGCGCACTTTATAATGCCATGACAGAACTAGATATTCCGTCGCATCTAATAACATTGGTAAAGGCAACTCTTTCGAAAGTTGAGTGCAAAGTCAAGGTACAAAACAGAGTATCAAGGTATTTTCAAACATATACTGGATTACGCCAGGGAGACAGTCTATCGTGCATATTGTTTAATATCGCGCTAGAAAGAGCCATAAAGAAATCGGGCATGACAACCAGAGGTACGATCATCAATAGAAGTGTACAGATATTGGCCTACGCAGATGACATTAACATAGTAATACGGGAAAAAAAAGACCTGATACAGGCTTTTGAAATATTAGAAAAAGCCGCGAAGACAATGGGACTGTAGGTCAACGTATCCAAATAGCGGCACCACAAGATCTGGTGACACAAGCACACACATTCGAAGGGGTCTCGGAGTTTATCTATCTTGGAACACAACTAAATAACAGCAACCTTTTAAGCGTAGAAATTAAGAAAAGGATATATCTGGCGAACAGAGCTTACTTTGGACTAAAGCAGTTCTTAACATGACACATTAGCAGAAAAACCAAGATACTAATATATGAAACTTTTATTAAACCTGTCCTGACATACGTGTCAGAGACATGGACTATGGTAAAAAGCGACGAAGAACTGTTAAGCCGCTTTGAAAGAAGAATACTTAGGCACATATACGGATGAGTACAAGAAAGCGGGATATGGCGCAGGCGCTACAATTTTGAAATGTATCAATGCTATGAAAAATGCAAAATCGTCCGGTCTATTAAAATTAATAGACTAAGGTTGCTAGGACACCTTGAAAAGATGGACACTGGAGACCCCCAGAGGCAGATATTGTATCAAGAGCCAGTAGGAACCAGGAAGAGAGGCAGGCCAAGATCTAGATTTAAAACTCAAGTCGAAGATCACTTGAGGAATCTAGGGGTCATAAATTGGAAAGCCAGGGCGAAAGATAGGGGGGAATGGAGACTAATTCTTGAAGAGCCAAGGCCCACCCAGGGTTGTAGAGCCAAAGATGATGATGATACAAGTGCGTAAAAATAAAGGCAAAAATGGATATATGTTCTACTTGTTTACTTGCGCTGTATTCTAACGACTCGTTTGCTATTCCGTTTTTGTTTTGGTATGTAGTCTGTTAATTACTTTAGTTCTACATTTATGCCTCGTCCAAAATAATATTAAACAAAAACAATAATAATATTAAACAAATTAAAGAAATTTACAGAAACAATGATTATAGAAATATCTTAATTAAGAAAAGTAAATGGATTGGTATAACACGTTTGAAATTTATGGTCGATTTAAGTGAAATTATCGCTAAACTAAAAGCCTAACCCAAAAAGACTGTAAGTAAATTTTTTGATATTCACTGCATCTAAAAGACCCATTGTGAGGTTAAAAATCAAATCCACTCAGTTGAATATTAATCTATCCCAAAAAACTTGTTAGGTGATAAGTAAACGCCTAGTAAACAAAAGGTAAGGTCGGCCTTATAAATATGTTTTGAAAGCTAATAATATGGATGTTTAATAAATTTTACTATTACAAATATAATGTCACAACCAACGCCTAAAAACAAATTCTCTTTCACCAACACTTACGTAGATCTAGAGAATTCTGATCACTGCAATTTGAAAAATAAAGAATAAAGAAAAACAACGATCAAGCAATTATCTTCAGCTCCATTCAGGGTGCAAGACTTTAGGATTATCTACTCCAATTGGAATCTCTGGTAAAACCAAAAAATATCATTTTCTGTAGCAGAATTTCACGCAACAGAATATGTACCTATCTCACAAATAAATCATCAGTCAATAAATTGACAACTATACATGGTCAAGTTGTTGTAAATAATGAAATCATCAAAGACGGACGTCTACTTTCACCAGCGGATAGACCAGTAATATCAAATGTAAGCCCAACGATCCCACATGAATAAGCTTACTAGTATTATTTGAAAATATTGGATTAAAATTAGTCCCTCCAATAAACTTTCTTAGAATAGGTGCATCAAATCCAGAATACCAACACATACTTAGCTTCAGAAGGCAGGTGTATATCGCTTTTTCCCCAGATATTATCGTACCCGAATCCTTGGAAATAACGTATGAGAATCTATCATATAATTTTTTTAGCTCTAGACAGTCAACGTTGCTTTACATGCAAACTATCCGGACATGTTGGATCATAATGCCCTTCCGATCACATTAATCCAAATATCCACCAATTACAACAAGCCACACAAAATACTCAGATCTCGCCAATATCTCAATCCGCTGAAACTTTATCTAATGACTTATATTTTAAAATAATAAATACTATTATACTCAAAAGGCCCTCATTAGTAGAAAATTATCCAAAAGAGGCTAATAATACTTTAGAGCATAACTACTCTGGCATCAAATCCAAATTGCACTGCTCAATCCGAAAATATTTCAACCACGGAGAAAACTTCTAATTCAACAAATTCCTTTCAACAAAACGAACAGCTGAAAATATGTCTCCAGCTACTGCAGAAAAAAAGGACCATCAAATAATTCTACATTCTCTCTGCCCAAAAATTTCTTTAAAAAGGCATGAGAGACAACTATATGTGAATGAAAATCAACGGGTAATCACTCAATGTAATTTTATACGTGAACGATACAGTAATTCAGTACCAGAAAACATGGAAGTTCTACAAATTCTGCTTGATCGTTTTTACGAAGTAGGAGAGGAAATGGACAATAAAATAAATTCGAACAAAACCACATTTTTAGTCTTTAGCCGTAACCCACATCCAGATTCAGAGCTTCAGTTTAATGGAGTCCAAGTTGTAAAAGTTCACAAAATTACATATTTAGGAACCGTCATAACGGACGAAATAGATCCATACATAAAAATTAACGCAGAATAATAATCCTGAAACAACTCTTCTAAAAATAGTAGGAGGTAGACAGAATAGGTCTACTATTCTGTCTACCTCCTCACATCAATCAATGGTCGGGTTCTTACACCCGTACCATGACAAAAAATTTTTTTCAATTTTTTAACGTGTTTGTGAAGTCCAGTGTCGGCTTTTTATATGTTTTTTATATGTTTTAAGAATTTCAACAACTAAAAAATCATAATTTTGAAATATAAGGAAATGAGATCTCTCCTTTGTAGTGGTATTTAAAAAATTGACCATAGCTCTGATGATGGCTTTGTAAAGCCGAAAGCGCTCAGCTAGGAATTGCCTAAAATATACACACTTCAAAAATACTTTTTTACATTTTCTTTCGACTTGTCATAAGTGTGTACAAAAAATATCAGTCTTTTGATTATTAAATACTAAGAGAATTAAAGTAATGAAGGAAAATAAATATGCTGGTATTGATTTGATGTGGCTATTTAGAATTCGCAGCAATACTTTGATATTAAGAACACCTGAGTCAACGAGCCTAATCAGAGCTACTAGTTATAATGCTCATAGCGTATCGGCATTTTTCGATACCAAATGTTTATTTTCATCAAACGAAATATTTAACTACCATGATACCGAAATCACGACGATGCATAGACCATCAAAAATTATAGTACCCAAAAAAAGAAAAAAGCAAAAGGATGTACATTAGTAACAATATGCCAGCCTTATTTTATATTTCCTATTCAAAATTTTAAATTCCACATGTTAAATAGAGCACTTGTTGGATCTCCAGGGGCAGAATTCAAAACTGGTTGGATGACGACCGATAATTTTCTTAATTTTTAAACATTAAAAATGCAAGATCTTGTAAGAAAAAAATATATTACCAATCAATGGTATAGTATTACTAACAATACCACCTCACTGCAGCATAAACTTCAGCTCCTCGACGTGGGATCTCTAGATCCATTCACGACTTTTTATAAAAAAAAGAAGCTGAAATGGATGATCAATCATCCAGGTGTTCCTGTTACTATTTATGATGTTGCCGGTATTGTGGTTAAAATACCACCAAAAGCTTTTCTCCTTACTAATATTCTGTCGTAATTTAGTTAAAAACTGGAATATTACCTGAAGATTCTGAAAATTTTCAAAGGGGAAGACTTTTTAAGCTCCTATGTCACAGATAGACCATTTGAAGCTAACATACAAACTGATGGCAATAATAAAAAGCCATAAAATTATTCAGATCCAGATCCTGCCACTAGTAAGCATGATGTGAATCAAGCAAATGAATTTCTGTTGCTAGAGTAAGTTAAACCGCATCCAAAAGCAGAGCAAGGAAAAAATATCAAAAAGGGCTGGCCTAAATTTCAATCCATAGTTCTTACTTATTCGCCTTTCATGGACATGAAAAAGAGAAGTGACGATAAGAGAATTTGGAATTTGGAAAAATATAAACAAGTACAGAAGAAAGTACAGCTTACAATGCAAAAAGAAAGATTTTTGACGAAACATTTTGTGAAAGTGATACTGAAGAAGAGGCAGTAGTTGATGATTATGACAATGATCTGGGAGATTTCGAAAATTTGCAAAATATTCCGCAGAATGAAACTTTTATTTGTGAATGAAACAAGCATTTTATAGGATAATTGGAAAAATAGAGACAGATGAATATTGCATAAACTTTTGAAAAAATGCAAGACTACTTTAACTAATTTCATTTTCGCTGATGAAAGGGACGAAGACACTGTTACAATAGAACAAATTATTCAAAATTTATCCAAACCAGCAATTTTTGGAGGAACGCAGAGATCTATGAAAAAACTTAGCATTTATTAGGATATATCTTCTTACAACATGAATTATTAGTTAGTTTAGTGTACTTTATATTAAGTTTATTATTTTTCTTATTAAATATGTTTTTATTTCTCGTTATTTCCAATTTTGAGTATTTGGTTTTTAATTATATTTTATCGAATATGTTGTTTTTATGCATTTTAAATACATTATTTTCTTATGTCCCAATTTGAATCATACAACGACCAGTGATCGTTTACAGTGGACATGTGGTATATTTGTCAATTTTTGCATAAAAAAAACAAATTAAAATATTTAAAAAATATAATTTTATAAGAATATTTACTCCCTATCTCTGTACCTAAAATGAATAAAACATCTCCAGTATTTAAAATGGTATTACAAATTATAGAAAACTGTCCCATTAAATACAACTTCCAACTATAAAGTTATTATGGAAAAAATCATAAATTCCGAAATTCTTCAGCAAAATATCTATGTAATAATGTACAACGCTTGGTATATTCCCTATTTAAAATTAAAAGTTCTGGTAGGGAGGGGGTTGACAAATAGCAGATATTTATATCGATAAAAGATGTACCCTTTGCAATAAAAATTGACTTGTTTTAGAATTTTCAAAGAATTCAATCAATATTGCCAACTATCAGTGTGGACTCGTTTGAGTGACCGACCCTGTATTTATATAATTAAAAATAATAAAGTCACTATTATTCAAGTTTTTGATCGTTTGATATTCCCCATGTAGACTTAGGTAAATTTGTTTTTATTGTTTTTTTATAGTATTATACTATTTTATATATTATCATTCTTGTATTCTATATTTTAATAAGTGATTGTGTAATTTGGCCTCTTTAATGTCTGTTAGTACTTGGAAGAGGAGGTAGTATGTCATATTGATAAATTTTGTTTAAGAGTTCGTCTTCTGGATATAGCACCTATTGTTGCAATTTTTAACTGAAGTTTTTGTAGTGTGCTTCTATTTTATTATCGTCAGACTACTTGGCGACTTGGGGATATCTCTCTATATGCAGAACTTATGGACAGGAATTACTTCTCGGGTGGGTGCATCAATATTTCAAGGGGTAACTATGAGGATCACGGAGGGAGTGCCACAGTGTTCTGTTCTGGGGCCATTACTTTGGAATATTCTTTACAACGAGATTTTGAAGGCCGACCTGAGCATTGGTGTAGAGGCAATAGCCTATGTAGATGCCCTGGCGGTGCTGGTGGAGCACAAAGAAAACTGGTCAATCGTGCATAGAGCAAACCGGGCCCCTTCACAAAATGAAGACGTAGATAGGAAGCAGGTATTTTACGCTGGTTGCCAAGAAAACTGAAACTATGATCCTCACGACTACGAGGACCAGAGAAAATATAGTTTTTGCACTGGAAGAAAAAAGTACCTTACCTGCCAAAAAAATTGAAGTACTTGAGGGTGGTCCTAAATACCTTTCAACGTTCTTCTTCGAAGAGGTGAACCTTTATTGAGAAATAAGGTATAGGAGAATGATCGAAAAAGATTACAGAAAAGCACCGTTAAAGGTAGTACGTGCATACAGAACAACATCAACGGTGACCATACAAGTGGTTGCAGGGGTGTTTCTTGTACGGCTCCTTCAGAGCCTGTCTAGTAAGAATAGGGAAGGTAGCAAATCTAAACTGCCCAGAATTACACAGAAAGTTAGGTAAGGTAAGCGCAAATACAATAATGCAATTAGCAATGAAGGGAAAGACTGAATACAAGGCAATACTGGAGGCAGTAACTTAAATCGTCAGAAAGAAGAAAATACTAGAAAGGAATTTGCAGCAAAGGTAAGACACAGAGAGAGAAAAGATGGACTATTCATATGATGCACCAGTCTAGAGAGCACCTACCGCAAAAGTAGTCCGGTTGGGGGAGTAGACTTTAGTTGGTAGGCAGAAAGCTATAGCTGCTTCTACAAGCACGGCTCATCTGGGAGGGCTGCGTGCGGATAGACCCTTCCAATCCGAATCCAGTACATGTTAGGGCATCCTTAACGGGAAATGGCCGTGTGTGGTCTTTAAAATATTTACTACCTCCTATCCATAAAAAAGGTATGGTCCTATTGATTCTCTGTATATTAATAATCCTTGTCAATCCATAGTTATCTTAATTACTTAGTTTTTTATATTGTTTATATATTATGGAATAAAATATACTTTGGTATACTCGTCAGTCTCCCCTAAGGGTTTTACTATCTTAAATATACTAATGTTAAATAATTGCATGACCGATAAAGAAATGGCTATAAACATTCAAAACGGACTTAGGGAATTAATACACGATGAATTGTTTAATAGTAAATATTGTTGTTTTTGTAAATGTGTTCTCCGGTAAGTAAAAATCCCTTTGTTTTAAAGTAATTCGAATTTACATAACATTGAATTTTTCGAATAGTTTTTTAAGTCAATTTTGTTTAGAAAGGGAGTCTAAATTTTGAGTTTTTTGCCAATATTATTGCACAATATTGTTAGTCTTTCTTAATGTTTAATTGCGTCTATTTTATCATTGTTTTAGCTTTTGTTGTATAGCCCAATTTTTGACAACGTATTTAATTTATATATTAACTTTTTGGATCATTGGCTTTGGCTGTAATCGAGTAAATTTGGACTAATTGTCCATCTTACTTTTATAGGATTATTATTGTATTTTTTTGTGGAAGCTCTAAAGGAGTACTCCTTGATTACATTCTCGTTTGTCAGTACACAATCATATTTCTGGTCTTATTTTACAAAGATACATAAATGGTTGTTTTATGTTTTTATTTCTATTATAAATATATAGATTCATCATGTTTTGGACTATTTTTTTCCTGTTTTAGTTTATTTGTACTCTTTCTTTTTCTTTATATTTTTTCGTTTTTTTAAACTTTTGTATATGTAATCTTCTTTTATACTATAATTATGAATAATCATGCTCAGATATATTTTGATTTTTCGATTTTAATAATTGAGTAAGATTACTTGGTTTATTAATTTGGGGTATTTTGATTATCTGTTTATTTAACATACCTCAGTGGTCAGAGACGAAAATGTAGAATGTAGAAGAACCTGTACGCCGCAAAAGAACATGTTGAACAAAAACGTAGTTGAAATAGTTTTGAGCAAAATCTTAATTGTCACTTTTAGTGTAGAATGGACCGTTCTCTCAGAAACATGCGTCCAGCGATTTTTAATGTGAGTTAAGAGCGCGAAATCAATTTGAAATAAAGTTTGTATCAACTATGTATATGGTAAACATTCGATATCTTTTGACTAGAGTAGGTATACTATCAACGAAAATCAATATGTTTTAATGTGATGAGTGCAGCTTTCGTACGCAATATTTGCATTTTGCCTCAAATGAAGGCGTTAAATAAATAAACGTTGAGCGATTTTTGTCATTTTTTACAATTCTCGTGAAATCAACAAATTTTATCACTTCCACTGGCTGGTTCTTTTAAAATCTCCATTGTTAGATCCTAATCTATAAAACAGTCTCACGTCACGGAAAATGTTTTCACGACTACCGAATTTTTATAGGAGCGTTTTATAGGCATATTTAAATTGCCCTATATTGGTGTCCAAAACTCAAAATCGAAATTTCATGAAAAAGTAATTACTATTTTAATGGGAATAAGCCACAATTAAAGTTTAGATCCGGGAAAGATTACAATTTCATAGATGAATTTTATTTTTTGTACAACAAGATATTGTAAGTATAGAAGATTTGCTTTTCAATGTGATATCAAATTCTGATTTTCATCCAATTATTTTTAGTTTACATATAGTATTAGAAAATTTATATGAGAAACAAAGAATTATACATTTTAATAAATTTAATATTCTTTTAGAACAAAACTATATACATACTTTAGATAACCTAAAAAGAAATAATGACATATTAGCGACAGTTGTCAATCTATAAAATAGACATTTAAATGCAACGGGGAGTTTAATACTGTCAAAGGGTCTAAACTATGGTGTTTCTCATCCATCTACTCCAAAATTAGACATAATTAGGTCAGTGGAGAAAATATCCTAATATTTACCAACCCCCGAAATAGAAGAATATAGAGTATTATGCAAACATGAATTGGAAAAGTCTCTTAAAATTAAACAAAACCTAAGCAAAGAGGAACTAAAGGCTATGAGAAGATTAAAAAATGACTACTTCATAATTAATGAAACTGTGATAATGGATAAAATTCAATATAAAAACAAAATTAAAGATCTAATAACATCAAAGATGATTAGTTACACCTCATTACAGTAAGATCTCTCATTTTTATGGAGTACTGAAGGTTCATAAAACGAATATACCACTTAGACCTATGTTTAGGGCCCATGAATTCTCCTTTTAGTGAACTGTCAAAAATTTTTATTAAATATTAATAATCAATTTGCAAATAAAAATTACACATTTATAAAAAAAACGAGTAGGGCAGTCCAGTGAGACTGCGGATAGTTATATATTATATGTAATACTATAGGTAAGAGAGAGCAGAAAGCGAACAATAATTAGGTATATAGGTATATGGTGCATCTTTTGCTGTATATAAACATTTGACCTGTAATAGGAGTATAGTAAATGAAGGATTGAATCAATATTTTAATAAAAATATATATTTTTATTAAAGTACAAAAATATATAAATAAAGTATTTAAAAATAACAATATACATAACTTACTTATGCATATGTTTAATTTACCATGATAATAATATTAATAAAACAATAATAATATTAATAAATATTAAATATATTTACAAACATTTTTATTTTCGTGAGAGAAAATATATCTTCTGTCTCTCTCTTACCTATATCTTACAGATGAAATGATTTTGCCGATTCACTCCCGTACAAATGTCCAACGTCGAGCTCGCGTATAGAAGGATAACTTCAAAAAATGTTTGTGGAAGATAAAAATAAAAAACCAACAACTCGGATTATGTTGTAAATTTTCATTTTATATTAAAATTTAGCATTTTTGCGTATATTACATATATTAAATAAGATTAACGTGATGTTTTAAATATTTCAAAAATAAAATGGAAATTCATATTGGGATTCGAACTCACATAGTATGAACTCACTACACTAAAATAATTATGAATATTTAATAAATAATACAAAACGTATCACATAAATAATAATATTAATATACATAATATTATATATATATATATATATATATATATATATATATATATATATATATGTATATATATATATATATATATATATATATATATATTGTTATGATGTTTTGTTTGTATATGAGCAATGAGTGTTTAAAATAAAATATATGAGTATAGGGTTTTCATCGCGGTTCTCAAAGAATTAGTTTGTAAGTACATTTTTAAATTATCTTTATTATAACTATTATGAAACACACATATATATCTAATATAAACAATATAAATTTAAAACAACCTATCTAAAATTTAAAATTCTTACAATTATTAAATTATATTAACAAAATTTGTTACCTTTCTATCACTGAAGGTCTAAAGTTTTCCAAAATCAAAGTTATAATCAATCAAATCAATCCAAATTATAATATAATTGTATTTGTGAAATTGCATATAGATATTATAATTTAAAATTCTTGTAATCTCCGTATAATATATTTTCAAATATACTGTATACTATGTTCTTGTACTATTGACTGCTTAACTTCTTAATGAATTAACTCCATACTGTCACTGTATTACTGTACTAATAATTAACTATCACTGTATTGAACTAACTATATTGAATTAATTTAAGGCAGGTTTATAAACGGACATAGTACATAATCATAAGTCATAAACATAACTTCAACCACAATCATAATTCATAAGATTTAAGATTGGTTTATAACTAGACATAATACATAACCATAATATTTAAGAACTTCTTCAGAAAATACAAACCTAACCAAATTTTTATAGAGCATGAAGAATTTTTTTCTGGTCTTTAGATTCATAGAAAAGTGAAATAAATAAATATGTGGTAGAATTCGCTCCAAAAACATTTAATTAAAATAGTAGGGTTATGTATAGGAGGAAACTGCAGATGATTCTACCAACGCATGCGCATATTCCAACAATTCCATAATGTTTAATACTTAATTCATAAATGTTGAAAGTTACCAACTTTCAAGGTCACGTTTTAAGGACTAAATTTATGTCTTATGTATTATGGATGCTTTTAAATGGGTACATTTATTTATTAACTTTTAACATTATGCTTATA
This sequence comes from Diabrotica balteata, assembly GCA_918026665.1. Classification (NCBI taxonomy): domain Eukaryota; kingdom Metazoa; phylum Arthropoda; class Insecta; order Coleoptera; family Chrysomelidae; genus Diabrotica; species Diabrotica balteata. The sequence continues at coordinate 104,347,765 of OU898276.1, read as the reverse complement.
TAATAAGATTATGGTTAAAGACTAAAATTATGTTTATGTCCGTTTATAAATCCGGCTTTACTCTCATACTCTCCAACTGTATCTGACTTAATGAATACTTCTAAGTTAATCCTTTCTTCTAACTTAATTTAATTATAACTGTCTTGAACTAACTTTCTTGATGAATCTAATTTATTGTCACTAACTTAATGACTTAATCGTAACTTAATTGTAACTGACTGACTAATTTCATCTCACTTAATGCCTTCTACTTAATAATTGACTTAATAATTGACTGTAACTGACTTAGTAACTGTAACTTAATTGTAACTGACTGATTGACTTCAAATTACCTCGTATTTATATCCTTTTCTCATTCCAGACTGTTCTAGCAACCATGTTCGAAACTTTTCATCTCATTCATATATGAAAGTTCTGGAATAATCGACTATGCAAATAGGGCTAACTGCCTTGTACATTGACGTTTTCCAGAAGATTCTAGTGAGAATTTTATGGACATTTAGGCTTTTCAGATCACAATACACTATTATATATAAACTAAATATCTTAAACTAATACATTATCACTATTTTACATCCGTAATTATATTTAAATTAAACATCCCAAACTAATAAATAACCTCACTTCACATCCACAACAATCCAAATGTCAAATAACACAGGGTATATTTGGTTGCCTATGCGCATGGCTTACTTAAATATATTTATAATTAAAAAAAAACTTTTTAAACTTAATCCCATGCTAAATTTTGAAAAATACCCTCATAATTATTTTTTAATAATATTCGCTAGCATATAACTTATAAATTATTTCTTTAATCATTATTTAAGTTAATTAATTATTAAAAATCATAATATTTCTGTGCTAATTTCTTGTATATCTATTATTATTCCAATATATATATGTATATATATATATATATATATATATAATATTATTAAATATATATATACAAAGGGAACATTTTTATTTTCGAGAGAGAAAGAGAGAGAAAATTATCTTCCGTCTCTCCCTTACTCATATCTTACATATGTAATGATTTCACCGATTCACTCCGCAAATTTCCAATATCGAAGGCGCGTATAGAAGTATAACTTCAAAAATAAACAGCATTTTTAAATAAATTATCAAACATTGAATTTAATTCAAATAATATTTTGGTAAGTTTAGACATAAATAGTTTATTTACTTATGTACTATTAGACAAGACTTTGAATATAATCAAGACAAAATTGGAGAGTGATAATACATATGGCCTTATGGATCAGAGTTGTTGGACACATTTCTGAATGATATTAAAGATAAAGAAAAAACAATAACATTTACCATGGAAAAGGAATATAGTAACAGACTACCTTTTCTGCATATTTTAATCTCTAAGAACGATACTGGATATGAGAGGTGACTAGAAAACCACAATATCAATAATAAAAAGGGAATCAATAAATCCTTATACGGATTTATTTGTCCAGAGGAAAAATATTTGTAATCTGTTTTATTAAAAAATGATTATCCTTTCTTCTTCTTCTTATTCTTCTTCTTTAACCTAAAGTAATCTAACTTTGGACATTGGTCTCCTCCAAATCAATCCAGTGTCTTCTATTTTGCGTCACTTGCTTCACGTTGTGTCCTCCGATCTTCTTAATATCATCCGACCATCTCATTTGTAGTCTTCCTCTGCTTCACTTTCCTGACCATGGTCTCTATTGTTGTATTTGGGGGTTCCATTTCTTATCCTTCAGTCGGGCATTGTGTCCTGCGAAGCTCCATTTTAATTTAGCAGCATTCTAACCCATTTGTTTGTTTTTTTTGCCTATAAGTCTCACCCCGAACATTGATCTTTTCATCGCTCTTTGTGCTTTTACTATTTTATCCATTGAAGACTTGGTGAGTGTCCACGTCTGTTAACCATAAGTGAGTATAGGGAGGATACACTGATCGTAAACTCTGGTTTTCAAATATTTTATAACTATTTTAGTGCTTTTCAAGATCCAACTAAGTTTTCCAAATCCTACCCATGCTAACCTTATGCTTTGATAATTTCGACAGTTTGATTTTCTTTGTTAACTGTTTCTAAATTTATGTCGTTCAACGTTATTTCTTTAATGTTCGGTGTATTTGTCATTATTTATGTTTTTTTCAAATTCATCTTAAGACCTACTTTTTCCGAAGCTTGAAATAGTTGCGTCATCATGGTCTGTACTTCTTCGAAACTGGTAGCGAATATTACAATGTCATCAGCGTATCTTAAATGACTCATTTTTCTTCCATTAAAATTCCTTTATCTGCCCAGTTATTGTCTTTGACCACGTCTTCCAGTCCAAGTGTGAATAGCTTTGGTGAGATATTCCTGGCGAACTCCATTTTTTTGATTGGCATAGCTGCGGTTTTCGCATTTATTTGTATTTTTATTGTAGCTATCTTCTAAATATTATGTATGAGCATTCTGTAGCGAGTGTCTATCCTGCAGTTATGCATGCCTTTCTCTATTGCCCAAAGTTCTATGGAGTCGAATGGCTTTTCATAATCACCGAAGCCAATGTATAAGTTCAAGTGATATTCATTGGCTTTCTCTGTTAAAGTTCTGACTGTAAGATGATCCGCTGTACTGTAACCATCGAGCAAAAAGACAATAGAGGGAATGTAAAGGTAGTGGGGGCAAACATATTGTTAGACAGGAAGTGCGATCTTTAGAGGCCACTTTAAACAAGGAAAGAGAGTCTCTCTCCTTGTTTGACATCAAATTTAGTTGGGTTATGTTATTGTTTATCCCAAATGTCACATGAAATCTTATTTATATTGAAGTTTTTTAACAATTGTGTCGCATTTTAGACTCTTATCATTAATAATTAATTAAAACTTTCTCGTCTAAGACACATTTTGAAAAATATTATATAGCTACTGTTGATAAGTGTCGGAAAATTTAAATTTCGCGCATTCGCATTTCCGGATATGTCCGCCATCAGAGGCCACTTTTTTGGTCTCCTTTTCATAAGGATTAGATTCCCTCTTTTGTCTTATTGCTCGATGACTGTAACCCTTTCGGAATCCTGCCTGCTCTATCGGTTAATAGCTATCGAGCTTCGACGTTAAACTGTTATTACTCTCATAAACAATTTGTACATTTGGACAGGGAGATTGACCTATAGTTCTTCAGATCTCCCCTGTCTTCCTTTTTGAAGAGAAGTATTGTCAAAATTTCATTCCAATCATCTGGGACTTCTCCTTTGTGAAGACATTCGTTGAAAAAATTTTTCAATTCTTCGAGAATAATTTCACTCGCCTCCTTCAACATATCTACAAGTATTCCATCAGAGCCCGGAGCCTTATCGTTCTTTAGTTGTGCCATAGCTTGTTTTATTTCGAGGGATTCTATGTTAAGGAGTATTTCTGAGTTGACATTCGACATCTTTCTCTTAAGATCTTCCTATGCAGTGTTATCTGGGTTTTTGTCTAAGGAATATAAATCACGGTAAAATGTTTAAGTAACTTTTAGGATTTCGTCCTTTTCTCTTATTTCTTTTTCATCTTTATCCTTCAATAAGATTATTATAGGCTTTCCTAAGTTTGATCTTTTCAAGCCTCGGTTCTTTGCTATTATTTTTTCTACTTTATTTGCATTATAGATCCTTAAATCCGTCTTTACTCCCTTCTTTATTTGTTTATTCAATTCTTTGAAACCATTGTTGTTTCGCTTTCCTTTGCTTAGAAATGTGCGTCTCTTTTCCATGAACCGTTTTGTTCCTTCACTTATTCGGTCTTCTTTATTTTTCATTTTCTTTGCAACACTCAATCCGCTTTCAAGAGCTTTCCTTTATCGTTTATTTTTAAGGAATTTTTAACAATCGGCCAAATAAAACAGAACAACTTGTTAGGCTGTTTGTTCGGACTGTTAGGCCGTTGTATTTTGAGATTACTTCTCGACGTTTCGCCAACACTAGGGGTTGGCAGATGTTACTGCCTCGCTTAATTTTGAAGCTGAAACTGACTTGTAAGCTTGTAAGCTTGTGAGCTTGTTAGCTGAAGTTAAAGCTGAATTAAGTCATTTTCAGCTTACAAGCCAAGTAGTAACATCTCCAAAAGATGCCAACCCCTAGTGTTGGCGAAACGTCGAGAACTAATCTCAGCAGACAACGGCCTAACAGCTCGAACAAACAGCCTAACAAGTTAGACGATGGCCGTGAAAGCCTAACGCATGTTAGAACAGAACAGCTTAGAACGAGATCCTACAGCATACACAAGGACTAATACGAGAAAAATAATAATGCCATACATAAAAGGATTATTAGAAAAACTGAAAAAGATAAGAAATAAATTCAATATTTCACCTAAAATATTTTATCTAAAACTAAACCTAACAATGAACAAAAAAGAACAAAAAATTGTAGTTATAATGTACCTTGTGAATGCGATAAGTTTATAAAACCGATTATAAAAAGAAAAAATCAAAGTAGCGGATCTAATTATGCAAATGAGATCAATTGTGTCGCAAATTCCTCGGTGGAAGGCAGTAGGATCTGGTTACCTGTACTAAAAGAGGCTGTTAATAAAAGGAAAATATCACTATTAGTAAGTCAGTAACATATCGAGAATACATGCTTTATGTTTTTTTAAATAACATACATATAAAATCGGAATTTGGTGTTTATTGAGAGTAAAATAACATATAAGACCAAATACTTACCAAGTCGGTAGAGTATTATAAGGTTTTTTACTGGTTTTTCGCCATGATTTACTTTATATTATTGTGAAAATAGCTTAAGAACAATATTTCATAAAAAATATTTTGCTCTAATAATGTAAATTCCATAGTGACCGGTCAATGAAAGTGACACATTTTTTGATCTCATGAGGATCGTAAAAAATAGCAAATATCGTTCAAGCTTTTTTTCTTTAACAGATTTATAGAAACTGGCTTCAATTGCAGCAAAATACAAAAAGTTCACACATTTTAATTTTTGTCAATAGTACATTTTGTTCAAAAGATATCGAATTTTTACCTTCGAGTTAATACCAATATTGTTTGAAATTGATTTCGCACGGGTAACTGACATTCAAAATGGCCGGTCGCTTTAAGCCACTTTCTGAGGGAGCGGTTTGTTCTACACAAAATGTGTTAATAAACATTTTAGTTTAAAATGATCTTAACTACATGTTTATTTAAAACATTTTTTCTACGGTATACAGGTTCCTTGTAAATCGATTTCCCCTCCCTCTACAAGCAGGCTTTTATAGGGAAGCCGATCGTAGGAGTTTGTAGACTTTTTACATCTTTTTTGGGTTCCAAAATTGACATTTTAATCAAAATTCAGATTGTTCGTCTCGTTTTAAAAATCAAAACTCTCCGACTGGACAGTAATATTACTTTCATAAATAATTTAGAACAGTTATTTTACTCTCTGTATAAATTCTAATAAAATAATAAAAATAATAAAATAATAATTATACCAGATTGATATATATATATATATATATATATATATATATATATATATATATATATATATATATATATATATATATATACACGAGGTTCCTACTACAGTCTCTGCCGCCTCTCGCATTTCGACCGCCATCGTTCTCTGTCCATCTATTCGTCTTCTTTCATGGCTCTATCTCTCATTAGGTGTCGTACATTTTCTTCCCAGGCAACTGAAGGCCCTCCCCCTCTTCTTCTTTGTTGTGGTATGTAATTTAAAGCTTTCTTTGGTCAAACGTAAAATAGTTTCGAAACACAATTCAGATTTCTGCTTTTATCTGTGCTTTCTAAAAATTGCAAAGCAAAACAGACGTTGATAAAGGTGTTAAAAGAGACGTGGGGAATCTAAAATTTGCATTCCACGACACATCTTTTCAACTAAGCAGAAATCCTTAACGAATTGGTTTCTTGTACTCGTACAGAGTAAATCCGAAAAAAGTGAAAAAGACAGCAAATATTTGATTTCACGCAAACAGCGCCTTTGTATCTGTTGATACGTATTTCGACCTAATAGGTCTCATCAGAACAGTTATTCAAAGGTGTTCTCAACGTGAAAGATCAATATTTCCTGTCTTTTAAGAAGCAACAATAACATGGCTTCGAATACGGACGCACTAGCGACATCTAATTTAACAAACGTAAAATAGTTTCGAAACACAATTCAGATTTCTGCTTTTATCTGTGCTTTCTAAAAATTGCAAAGCAAAACAGACGTTGATAAAGGTGTTAAAAGAGACGTGGGGAATCTAAAATTTGCATTCCACGACACATCTTTTCAACTAAGCAGAAATCCTTAACGAATTGGTTTCTTGTACTCGTACAGAGTAAATCCGAAAAAAGTGAAAAAGACAGCAAATATTTGATTTCACGCAAACAGCGCCTTTGTATCTGTTGATACGTATTTCGACCTAATAGGTCTCATCAGAACAGTTATTCAAAGGTGTTCTCAACGTGAAAGATCAATATTTCCTGTCTTTTAAGAAGCAACAATAACATGGCTTCGAATACGGACGCACTAGCGACATCTAATTTAACAAACGTAAAATAGTTTCGAAACACAATTCAGATTTCTGCTTTTATCTGTGCTTTCTAAAAATTGCAAAGCAAAACAGACGTTGATAAAGGTGTTAAAAGAGACGTGGGGAATCTAAAATTTGCATTCCACGACACATCTTTTCAACTAAGCAGAAATCCTTAACGAATTGGTTTCTTGTACTCGTACAGAGTAAATCCGAAAAAAGTGAAAAAAGACAGCAAATATTTGATTTCACGCAAACAGCGCCTTTGTATCTGTTGATACGTATTTCGACCTAATAGGTCTCATCAGAACAGTTATTCAAAGGTGTTCTCAACGTGAAAGATCAATATTTCCTGTCTTTTAAGAAGCAACAATAACATGGCTTCGAATACGGACGCACTAGCGACATCTAATTTAACAATCGTAAAATAGTTTCGAAACACAATTCAGATTTCTGCTTTTATCTGTGCTTTCTAAAAATTGCAAAGCAAAACAGACGTTGATAAAGGTGTTAAAAGAGACGTGGGGAATCTAAAATTTGCATTCCACGACACATCTTTTCAACTAAGCAGAAATCCTTAACGAATTGGTTTCTTGTACTCGTACAGAGTAAATCCGAAAAAAGTGAAAAAGACAGCAAATATTTGATTTCACGCAAACAGCGCCTTTGTATCTGTTGATACGTATTTCGACCTAATAGGTCTCATCAGAACAGTTATTCAAAGGTGTTCTCAACGTGAAAGATCAATATTTCCTGTCTTTTAAGAAGCAACAATAACATGGCTTCGAATACGGACGCACTAGCGACATCTAATTTAACAAACGTAAAATAGTTTCGAAACACAATTCAGATTTCTGCTTTTATCTGTGCTTTCTAAAAATTGCAAAGCAAAACAGACGTTGATAAAGGTGTTAAAAGAGACGTGGGGAATCTAAAATTTGCATTCCACGACACATCTTTTCAACTAAGCAGAAATCCTTAACGAATTGGTTTCTTGTACTCGTACAGAGTAAATCCGAAAAAAGTGAAAAAGACAGCAAATATTTGATTTCACGCAAACAGCGTCTTTGTATCTGTTGATACGTATTTCGACCTAATAGGTCTCATCAGAACAGTTATTCAAAGGTGTTCTCAACGTGAAAGATCAATATTTCCTGTCTTTTTATTTTTATCAACGTCTGTTTTGCTTTGCAATTTTTAGAAAGCACAGATAAAAGCAGAAATCTGAATTGTGTTTCGAAACTATTTTACGTTTGTTAAATTAGATGTCGCTAGTGCGTCCGTATTCGAAGCCATGTTATTGTTGCTTCTTAAAAGACAGGAAATATTGATCTTTCACGTTGAGAACACCTTTGAATAACTGTTCTGATGAGACCTATTAGGTCGAAATACGTATCAACAGATACAAAGGCGCTGTTTGCGTGAAATCAAATATTTGCTGTCTTTTTCACTTTTTTCGGATTTACTCTGTACGAGTACAAGAAACCAATTCGTTAAGGATTTCTGCTTAGTTGAAAAGATGTGTCGTGGAATGCAAATTTTAGATTCCCCACGTCTCTTTTAACACCTTTATCAACGTCTGTTTTGCTTTGCAATTTTTAGAAAGCACAGATAAAAGCAGAAATCTGAATTGTGTTTCGAAACTATTTTACGTTTGTTAAATTAGATGTCGCTAGTGCGTCCGTATTCGAAGCCATGTTATTGTTGCTTCTTAAAAGACAGGAAATATTGATCTTTCACGTTGAGAACACCTTTGAATAACTGTTCTGATGAGACCTATTAGGTCGAAATACGTATCAACAGATACAAAGGCGCTGTTTGCGTGAAATCAAATATTTGCTGTCTTTTTCACTTCTTTCTTTGGTCATCTATTTTCATTAATTCGCTACACGTGACCATACCACACTAGTTGTCTCGTTTCAATTCTGTCTACACTGGAATATATAGTATTTGTTTTCCTTCTAATATCTTCATTCCTGATATGATCTTTTTTGGATACACCACACGCTCTCCTTAAAAAATCCATTTCTACTACTTCTATCCTTTTTTTTTTCTTTTTTCGTGATCTGCCAAACTTCTGCCCCATAAGTCATAATAGGTTCCACCAAGGTTCGATAGATTATCAATTTCGTTTCTTGTTTAATATCTTTAGACCATAGTAGAGAATTTAGAATGTTAACCACTTTTTTTCCCTGCTGCGTTCTGTTTTCGATGTCTCTTTTGGTATTGCCTTCTTTAGATATTATAGATCCATATATAGAGATATTTATATTCATTGCATGTTTTTGTGTTTCTAATGTCTAACTCTGGATCTTCTTCGTCATCTCCTATTTTAAGATACTCTGTCTTTGACATATCCATATTGAGGCTCCATTTTTCATATTCTTTCTTTATACCAGAATAATTATGTGGTAAAAATTAAAAAATTTTCATTTAATTTAAAAGATTTTTAAATGTTATTATTTGTATCCACTATTACAACATACTTGCTTGCTCTTTATCGTTTAGAATATTCTGATTCTAGAATATATAGTTCTAGAATATATAATTCTAATAGTTTAGAATATAGTAGAATCAGACTATAATTTTCACGTTACATTTTTACTCAATGTATTAAAATTCTACTTTATCCTTTACTTAGTGTTTTGTTTACTAATTCTGATTACTAGTAAACAAAATCAACTTATACTAATGAGTTTTTCGTGGAATGCAGCAATATTTTTAAATAAGGCATCAATAGAATGGCTCAAAGAAGATAAGCATTATAAAATCTCCTTTCATATACCCTATTATGAATCAAAATAGCTAACAACGTATTTATTAAATCTTTTATCAGGCGCCTACCTAACTCGAGATATGAGAAACACTGTTATATGCAGGTCCTACTACTACTAAACCCAGTAAAGTAGTAAATTATTGGAAACCCTTCGCATTTGCACATAAAAACAAATAAACAACGTGCATGTAGGTTAAAGACTAATCATCATTTTTCACACAGTAGCCTAGTAGAATTGATTACAGGTACACGGACCTAATAACAAACATATACAAAAATGCGAGTACAACAATAAAATTGACGACCGAACACGCTACAGAACCAATAAAATTCGAAAGAGGAATCAGGCAGGGAGACACAAGATCAGCAAAATTGTTCAATCAGGCTATGGAAAACATATTTAAAAAATTAGAATTGGATACATACGGAATAAGAATAAATGGAGAGCTCTTGAACCACTTGAGATATGCAGACGATATAGTCCTGATAACAGATAAGAAGGAAGAGTTACAGAAGATGGTTGAGGAACTAGATAGAAAAGCAACAGAGGTAGGTCTAGAGATGAACTATAGTAAAACCAAGACTATGACAAACCAAGAAGACCAATTAGAAATAGTAGTCAAACAGAATAAATTAGAGCAATTGGCAGAATACATATACCTAGGACACATAATAAAGCTGAACAGGGACAATCAAACAGAAGAAAAAAAAAAGAAGAACTAGACTAGCATGGGCCTGATTTGGTAAACTATTATATACTCTAAAAAATAAAAAGTTTCCTCAATATATGCGAACGAAAGTATTCAATCAGTGCATTTTACCAGTTATCACATATGGCTCACAAACATGGACTTTCGCAAAGGAAAACATCGACAGGATATCCAAAACACAAAGAGCAATGAAAAGACAGATGCTGGGTATCGGTCTTAAAGACAGGAAAAGACATTCATGGATCAGAGAAAAAACAAAGGTGAACGATGTACCAAGACAGGTTGCAAAACTTAAATGGAACTTCGCCGGTCACACTCTCAGGCAAAAAAATGAAAGATGGAATAAGCGAATTCTACACTGGAGACCATGGGAAAAGAAAAGAAAAAGAGGAAGACCACAGATTAGATGGACTGACGACCTTAAGAGAACGGCAGGAAAGGACTGGATGCAGATCGCCCAAAATAGAGACCAATGGAGATTAACAGGGGAGGCCTATGACCAAGAGTGGGCATTTAAGGCTGATTAGATAGATAGCCTATATGTTATACACAGACTTTATAAATAAGAGCAGATGCGTAAATAATCATCAAATGGTTTTGAGTTTCAGTGATGAGGAAGATTGGTGGAGGTGCCGTAAAGCTCCAAAAAATTGTTCTCTAATTATTCCACATTCCACTATTGGCCATTTCCACAAATTATTAGAAAAACTAAACAAGCTCTTAAATATCTTTCTTTGCCATAGGATAGATCAACTTCTCCTATGTGGTCCTTAATCCGAATCAGAGAGTAAAATTTTGACGCACAGCTTTTACTCTTGCTTTACTCCTAATTATCTGTCAGATATGTATGACTACAAAATTTCTGAATATTGACATAAACATTAGAAAAATATAAAAATAATACAAAAATTTAGAAGTTTGTACATTAAACCTGCATGCCATACTTCGTCGAACTCCTTAACTACGCCCAAAAAGATTGTAGAACAGACTTTCTTTTCTTCAAATGATTTTTCAATTATTTTGGTAATTCTGTTTACCTAATCAACCATAGAATATTTATTTATGAAGCCAAATTGGTGGTTTAAAATCACTTTTTTCTCGTTTATTATTAGTTTCATTATTTTTAGCACCAACTGGTTTGGTCAATTTTACTATGACTTTACGAAGCAGATTTTTAGTAATTCTCATATGATTAAATCATATCCTGGTGCTTTCTTTTCTAAATTTTGATCGAGAATTGAATGATAATAAAGACAGATCATTATTGATAGCAAAAATAAATAATCATTTTTTTAAAATAACATTTTTTTCAGGCATCTTGTGTGCTGATGAATGGGACTATTTAAATTTTGGTAAGTATTTAAAAAAAATGTATTTGTTATAAAAAACAAAGCATATAAAATACTAAATTCATTTCTCTTTTCCTAATGATACTGTTCTAAGATAATTTTCTAACAATCCAAGCTATCATATATATATATATATATATATATATATATATATATATTATATATATATATATATATATATATATCAATCAACTGAAAACGATATAAGTTAGAACAAGCCAAATTAGCATAGACAGTAAAAAATACCAAAGAAAACGCTACAGGTGTCTGTAAAACATAAAAACATAAAAATATAAAACGAAAGAGTCACATAAAAAAACTTGATTCTGCCAAGTGGAGTGTTCCGAAGTTTTAAGAGTATTTTTGCGTAGCATGCAAAGAACTACAATAAACTGTTTGACTATAGCTAGATTTTTTTTTTCAATGGGATACAGTAAATCTATAAGCACCTAAATATCGGCACCTTCTTTAACAAGACTAACAGTAGCCTCGTTAACAAAAATTGCTTCAGCCAATAACAAACCTACTTTGTTATGCTTTGTCAGTTGCTTAAGGAACTATTTGCAGAGAAAGTTGTCACAGGAAAGAGATATTTAAACTAAGGTGATTTTTCACATATTTTTAGTAATAAAAATCTTCTTAGTCATCTTCCTTGTATAAGCAATTCTGCTTGTTCATTGGCGGATTAATACCACTATGGAAGGTTGTCACTCTTTTATTGCGTGGCCGTCCGATACTTCTTCTAAATACAGATTGGTGACTTATCTTTTGCTATTTTGACGACAAGGGTCTCCTCCATTCTGCTTATGTGGTTATTCCATTCTTTTTTTTTATTTTGGGTCTATTTATTTATACACTGTACGTTACATTTTCTTCTAATGTCTTCACTTCTCTTTCGATCTTTCAGCGTATTTCCTGTAATTCTTCTCAGTACTGTCATCTCTGCCATGTCCAGTAGCCTTTACGTTGTGGAAGTATCGGGTCTTGTTTATAAGGCGTATGTCATTATTTGTCTTACACTGGCTCCATAGTTGGACAGTGTAATTCCCAGTTATTTTATTTTCATTACTTATTCAATACTGATGCCATCGATTTCTATTTTACATCTAGTTGGTTCTTTGCTGACAACTATTGTTTTAGTTTTCTTATATGATTGTCATATTAAATTCTTTTGCTTTTGTATTAAATATGTAGACCAGTCTTTGCAGACTATCTTCATCTTGGGCTATCAATATTGCGTCGTCTGCGTAACAGAGTATTTTGATTTTCTTGTTTCCTGTTCTGTATCCTCTTCCGTTGTTAACGATTTTGATGATTTCATTCATTTCATCAAATTGAAGAGCATGGCGCTCAATGAATCCCCTTATCTTGTTCCGCTGCCTATTGCTATAGGTTCTGTAATAAAAATCTATCATACAAAATATATTTGACTTCTGTCCTATTCGCGCACATCCTTCCAATATACATTTTTTCACAGGAAGCCAACTGGGATTTAAAAAAGGCTTTGGCACTAGAGAGGTATTATTTAATATACAAACACTTATATAACAGTGTCCAGATGATAACTGTGACGTGTTCATACGTCTAGTTGACTTTGAGTAAGCCTAAGACAAAATACAATACAAAAGACTTGCAAAAATATTACAGAACACCGAAATAGAAGGATGTGAGAATTTGTACAAATTATTCCTATATTAGAAAGCCATAATACCATAATAGACCAACAAAAATCTAAGGAGATATCTATAAAAAGAAGAGTACGGCAAATATGTTAACTATACCATCTACTTTTTAAGTGCTTAGAAGAGATGTTTAATGGGAAACAAAAAAATCAAAATACTCTGTTACGCAGACGACGCTATCCCAAGATGAAGATAATCTGCAAAGATTGGTCCACAGATTTAATATAAGTAATTTATTATTTAACAAAAGAATTTAATGTGACAATCTCATCTCAGAAAACTAAAACAATAGTCGTCAGCAAAAAACCAACCAGATGTAAAATATAAATTGAATGAAAAGGAATGGAATAAAATGAATGGAAATAAAAAACCCGGGAATTACACTGTCTAGCTATGGAGACCTGGACAAAGAAGAGAGAGATCAAGTACAAAAAGCAAATAGACTGGCAAGACGCCTTAATAACACTATATGGCGAAACACTGAGACACATTAACACTAAGATAAAGTCAAGAATTTATAAAGCAAGTGTAAGACCAATAATGACATATGCGTCAGAAACAAGACCCGAGACAGCCACAACGCAAAAGCTACTAAAAAATTACAAAAAATACGCTGAGAGATCAAAAGAGAAGTGAAGACATTAAAAGAAAATGTAACGTACAGTATATAAATAAATGGACAAAAATTAGGAAAAAGAATGGAATAATCACATAAGCAGAATGAGGGAAACCCGTGTAGTCAAAATAGCAAGAGATAAGACACGAATCGACAGAAGAAGTTGCTGAGATATTCTAGGAGATTCTTTATAATCAGAATTGCTCATAAAGAGGAAAAAGAAGAAGAAGAGATGTTTAAAGAGGCACTAGAAGACGTTAATGAAGGTATATCAATAAACAGAAAACTAGTGTGTATGGAATGGTAATGAACAAAAAAAACAAAAATCATGATTATCAGTAAGAACAAGATTAAAGACGAAACAATCTACGTTAAAGGAAAAACTTTAGAGAAAGTAACCAGATACAATTACTTGAGATTCAAGCTAAATGAACAATGAAACCGCAGTTTTGAAATAAAACGACGCATTGAGATCGCCAGAAGCGTTTTTAATAAGAAAAAAGTAATATTATATAATGGAAAACTAAGAATAGAAATTAGAATGAGTTAGAAGTTAGTTAGAATTAGAATTGTATTGAGATGCTACGTATTTCTTTCATTTTATATGGAGTTGAAGCCTGGACAATTACGAACGCAACTGAAAAAAGACTTGCCAGCTTTAAGATGTGCTGTTATCAAAGAATGTGAAAAATATCATTTACACAACACGTAACAAACACGGAAACATTAAGAAACATGAAAAGAGAAAAACAAATACTTGACACTATGAAGAAAAGAAAAATTAGCTATTTTGGTCACATACTAAGAAAAGAAAAATAGAAGTTGATGCGATTGGTTATACAAGGAAAAGTGAAAGGAAAAAAGAGAAAAAGGGAGGCAACGCATGTTACGGTTGAAAATTTTAAAGCAGTGGACAGAGTAAAAATGAGCCGTGATGATCGCCAGTGTTTTTAAAGGATGAGATAAAGAGTTATGTTGTGTACGCTTTTTTGGATATTAACGGTGTTTTCTCTCATATTACAGAAATATTTTGTAGCCAATGATCTTGTCACAAATTCAACCAGCTGTACAGATCTAGTGCATAGGTACCATATACATTTTGAGTCAGTTTGTCGACTCCAAAAATTATTTTCTCATTATGCAATATTTTTATTTTATTTATTACGAATTCTTCTCTGTAATCCGTTAATCCGAACATTTCAATTCATTACAACTGATCCTTAAAGGCAAAATAGAGGACCGCAGAGGTGTAGGAAGACAACAAGTTTCCTGGTTAAAAAAAATTCGTAAATGGACTCAGATATCAAATGCAGGACAATTATTCCATATTGCAGAAGGTCGAGAAGCCTTCGCAATGGTAATCGCCAACGTTGGATAATTATGATATGGCACACGAAGAAGAAGAGATTGATGTATAGTGTCAGCAATCGGTCTTTAATGAGTTTTCAGGAAGTAAAGATAGTCATAAATTCACTCAAAAAAAAAAGTCACCAGGACCAGATGGAATAACCAACGAGCTTATAAAACACGGAGGAGAGAGTATAATCCTTAAGATAACAAAATTTATACAAAAACTAATATTGCACTTCAAGATACCAGACGCGTGGACAAATAGCATAATGATACCAATATTCAAAAGAGGATATAAAAGAGACCCCAACAATTATAGAGGTATAAATCTACTGAACACCGCACTTAAGCTGACCACAAAAGTAATAACCAACAAAATCAATAAACTAACAACTTTATCAGTTGAAAAACAAGGATTCATATCCGGAAGATCATACGTAAACGCCTTATTAGCCCAGGGAAATAAGCAGTTTTTCATGACACTCGTCCGGCCAGACAAACGACAGTTGTTTTGAGTAGTATGGACCTCTGTAACAAAAACCTATATGTTTCCTGCAGTTGATTTTTTGGACTTAATTAGTTATTAACAAATTAAGGTCAAAAAACGGAAAATTTTTGCTTTTTTTCGTCTATCGGCAAAAAGTGAAGCAATTTAAACAAATTTTAGAAGAGAGGAAACTTATAAGTTATTTAAAAACCTTAAAAATGGCGTTTTCAAAATGTCTCTATCCTTATTTGTTGCTTAGAAAGTTGCAAAATAAGTCAAAAATTTCGGTTTTTTATAAATGTTAATAACTTTTTTAAAAATAAACTTATAATATTTATATTTCATGGAATGATGTGTCTTGTAGTGCTTAAAATAGGGTTAAAATCGTCCAATAGTTTAAAAGTTATTTTATTTGTTTATCCCAATTGAACATTTTTTGCAACAATATAAGTCAGAAATTTATACAGTTTTGGTAATTGTTAGGGTTGTCTCTGCTAGAAGAAGACTTCTTTTATTATTTACAGTAAAAAAAAATAAGAAAATTAATTTTAAATATTGCAAAATAATTTTGCAAAAACATGTCGATTTTTTGCTTATAAACAAATAGAATAACTTTTTAACCATTGACTGTAAAAATATTATTTTTACATATTTAAAAAGCTTGAATTTTTTCACAAATTTAAATAAAAAAAAGTTTGTCCTAAAATAATTTGATACAAAGTTAGCCTCTTTTTTTATTTAATTCATAGCACCTTTGTTTATAACAATTAAGAAATTTAATTAGCACTATTTGAAAGAATGTACAATATAGTTTTAAATTACTAAATTTAAAAATTAATAAGTATATATTATAATAAATATAATATACTATAATAATATACTATAATAAATATAATAAGTTTATTTTTAATGTTTGGATTTCTACTTCGGAAATCTTTCTCAGAATGCAGAACATTTTTTAATGTAAATAATAAAACAAGTCTTTTTTTAGCAGAAACAACCCTTACAATTACTAAAACTTTATAAATGTCTGACTTATATTGTTGCGAAAAATGTTAATTTGGGATAAACAAATAAAGTAACTTTTAAACTATTGGACCTATCACTTTGAAATTTTAACCCTATTTAACAAGACACATCATTCCATGAAATATAAATATTCTAAGTTTATTTTTAAAAAAGTTATTAACATTTGTAAAAAAGCGAAATATTTGACTTATTTTGCAACTTTCTAAGCAACAAATAAGGATAGAAACATTTTAAAAAACGCCATTTTGAAGGTTTTTATATAACTTATAAGTTTCCTTTCATCTAAAATTTGTTTAAATTACTTCACTTTGTGCTGATAGACGAAAAAAACAAAAATTTTCCGTTTTTTGACCTTAATTTGTTAATAGCTAATTAAGTCCAAAAAATCGACTGCAGGAAACATATAGGTTTTTGTTACAGAGGTCCATACTACTCAAAACAACTGTCGTTTGCCTGGCCGGACGAGTGTCAAAAACAGGGTACTTTTTTTGCTTATTTCCCTGGCCTATATTTGTAGTAAAACAAATCACAGAAAAGGCCATCAAGTACAATAAACCAGCATATCTATGTTTTATAGACCTGACAAAGGCTTTCGATCGCATTAAAGTCGAAGACGTCTTACACCTACAGTATAAAAGAAACATACCAATCAATATTATACAAATCATCAAAAACATCTACTTCCATAATCGAACACAGGCAAAGATAAATGGAAAACTAACACAGTGTATACCAGTACAAGGCTGAGTTAGGCAGGGTGACTCGTTAAACCGACTTCTCTTTAATATAATAAAGGACGAAATCATACAAGCAGTACGTAAAGTCATATCTACAGAATGGGGAACAAAGAAATACAAATATTATGTTATGCAGACAACGCCGCATTAATCGCCGAGACAGAAGACGAGCTTTAAAGATTGACACACATCTTCAATACAACAGCCAGGAAATACAATATAATAATATCAGCAGAAAAAACTAAATGTATGACACCATATAAATACCCACTACGATGTAAAATCGAAATTGATGGGAAAATTATAAAGCAGGAAGCAAGGTTTAGATATCTGGGAATAGATATAACTAGTTACGGAGATGTTGAAGTACGACAACACAGCTTAAACTTAAGCAAGTAAACGGCGGGATCTCTTAATGATATTCTGAAAGAACAAACAACTAAGACAAGAGACAAAAACAAAAATCTATAAAGCAGCAATTAGACCTATATTAACATACACGGCGGAGACAAGACCTGACACATTTAAAACGAGACGACTACTAGAAACAATAGAGATGAAAATACTCCGACGAATATCAGGGAAAAGTCTGTTAGAAGAGGGAGAGAAGCAAAAACATAAGAAGAGCATGCAATATAGAAGACATAATTGGATGGGTGACAAAACGGAAACAGGAGTGAAACTAACACATTAGTAGAATGGTAAAGGATAGGATAGTACGAATAGCACGAGATAAGTCACCATGGACGAAGTATTGGCAAACCAAGAAAAAGATAATGCGATAATTTAAACAATTGTGGAGGCTAATATCGAAGAAGAAACAGCCTTTAAAACCTACATACAAGAAGAAAGAAGAAGAAGAAGTGAAGAGTATCTTAAATATGGCTTTTTAATTATTTTGCATAAGCCATTGTGAGTTATTTCTGGAGAAGTTTTGTCAAAAGAAAATATAAGGCCCTCAAAACTACCTTAACATTTTAATATTTAGTATCCTCATAAAAAAGATAGGTATGTAAAAAAAACATCACCAGCAAGCTATAGAGTTGCATATCGCATTGCAAAAACGATTAAGCCACATGCAATTGCTGAAGATTTAATTCTATCTGCAGCTGTTGAGATGGTGAAAATAATAGTGGGTAAAAAATAGACTGTAAAAATAAAAATCATACCCCTTTCTAGAATACTCTCCAAAGAAGAATCAGTGACATGGAAAGAAGAAAAAAAATCAGGGACATGACACAAGAAACACAAATATTGAAAATATCAAAAATATCAAAAATATTACGTAATTCGCTCTACAGGTGGATGAATCTACAGATAATTTCAACTGTACCCAGTTTATAATGAACAATGGAAAAATAGCATCATACAAATAATATTCTATTTTGATCACCACAAGAAACTAAGACTACCAGAAAGTGTTTGAATCTTTTATGCAAAGTTATTTTTGGGTTATTTTGTTTAATAAAAAAAAAAGATTTCTATTAATGTTAACTTAAAGAAATACACAATAATAGGTTTCATTTAATTTGTATAAATGCATTATAAAGCGTTTTTATGAAGAACATTTGTTCGGAACACACTGTAACTGTAATCAAACGAAGGTGATATTTTGGCATAAATTGGTAACACTTATTTGACAGTTGCAGTGTTGACACTTTTTATACTTTATTATTTTGAATTTTAAAGTGAATACCTCTTGTTTTATATTTTTACTTATTAAATAAAATCTGTTCTTTTTAGAACAAAATTAGTGTGTTTTATTTCAAAAATGTCACGTAAGAATTTAAATAGTCGTTGTAAAGAGATGGTAATACTTTTGCAATAATTATGTGACCTATTTGATTTAAAATGGAGTCAGGATTTTTTTATACTTTGGCAACTATGTCAACTTCGATCTCTGTCACTGATAATGACGTGCAACGGTAAGTAAATTAGATGAAATATACACTGTTTCTTACATAAAGTACTTTTAGAAAAATATTATATGTGCATCTTTTTTACCACACGAAATTAAGATGGTTTTCGAGGGGTAACGTCTTGAAAGGAGTTTTTAAATTAAGAACAGAACTTTTGATATATTTGAAAGATGATAATTAACGGAATATAAAGATGTATTTTCAAATTTCCTTTTCCTTCTAAGGCTAGCTTTTCTTGACGATTAATAAGAACATCTAAATATTCTGAATAGGGAATTTAAGGCCATGATTTTTATATAATCATCGCCACGCACAAATTTAAAAGATTTATTAAAAAAGTTGAATTATGACACATTTTATTACTTTAAAAAAAAATATTGATGCATTCCAGGGCATTCGAGTACTCATGAAAGAATTATCCAAGTTTAGTGATACTATAAATATTGAGTAAGTTTTAACAGTGGAAAGATAATGTACAGTCAACAATGACTGAAACAGAATAAGAGGCAGACAAACAGGAGTAATCCGAGTCGCACGAAGAAGAAAAAGAAGTTTTATATATATATATATATATATATATATATATATATATATATATATAAGGTTCTTGAACTCCTAAGTGGAGCATAGAGCTTCAGTGAAAACGCGCCAAAGAAGTTTTAACAGAGATGCAAATTTCCCTACTGAGAATGCTCCTGAAGAAGAAAAGAATGAATTATATGAGAAACTTGAAGAATTGTACGAAGAAATACCAAAGAACGACATACTAATCCTGTTA
The DNA here is from genome assembly GCA_918026665.1 of Diabrotica balteata. Classification (NCBI taxonomy): domain Eukaryota; kingdom Metazoa; phylum Arthropoda; class Insecta; order Coleoptera; family Chrysomelidae; genus Diabrotica; species Diabrotica balteata. The sequence continues at coordinate 104,327,834 of OU898276.1, read as the reverse complement.
GGAGACTTCAACGCAAAGATAGGGAAAGAAGACACGAACAGAGAAATCGCAGGAAAAGAAACGATCCATCAAAATACGAATAACAATGGCAGGCGAATATGTAATCTAGCAGCAGCAACCAATACTTTTATTATTAGCACTCAATTCAAGCACAAAAAATAGCACAAAATAACGTGGTTAATACCTGGAACAACAGATGGAAACCAAATAGACCACATCCTAATCTCAAAAAAATGGAGAAAAATTTTACAGAATGTATGGTCTTACAGGGGAATCAATGCTGATTCGGATCACATTTTGGTGATAGGCGACATGAAATTGAAGATACTTAAAGATAAAAACGACAGAAAGAAAAGAAAGAGGTGGAATCGGTCAAAACTAAATACAGATAATGCAAACAGAAAATTCTGCACTAAATTGGAAGAAAAAATACGAGTCCTAAAACCATCGAACAAAGATAAAACATGGGAAGACATAAAATATAGTATCTTAACAAGAGCAGAGGAGGCGATAGGACTAATGGAAGACAATAAAAGAAAGGATTGGTACGATGAAGAATGCGAGCAAGCTAGTAAAGACAAGGACAAAGCAAGACACAGGTGGGTGGCCACAGGGAAACAAGAAGATCTCCTACACTATAAAGAGAAGAAGAAAGAGTCAGACAAATGCTGCAAAACAAAAAAAAAGAAATGGATCGAAGAATTACTGCAGGAACTCGAAGCCAATAGTAATGACAATACAAATACAAGACTATACAAATACATAAAATCACAGAGAAAAAAAGAGATACCAGCAAATATTCGAAAAATGGAATGAGAAACACACTATAGAGAACTGTTTAAAAAGAAAGACGATGCTGAAAACGCAGAAAATGAAGAACAAACATAAAATAGAAATGGAGAACAATCAGAACCTCCCTCATACAGCGAAGTATTGGCGACTATAAACAGATTAAAGACAAGGAAAGCAGCAGGACCAGACGACATTATAAATGAGTTATTCAAGAAAGGGGGAGAGGAACTGGCCCACAGAATCCACAACCTAATAGAACGAATATGGGAAGAAGAACGCATGCCGAACGACTGGAATTGTGGTCTGATAACATAAATCTCTAAAAAAGGCGATAAAAAAAGGACGAAATGCACTAACTACAGGGGAATCACTTTATTAAATACAATGTACAAAATATTAACTAACTTGATCAGACAAAGAACAGAAAAAGAAACTTGAACAAAAATAGGTGAATACCAACATGGATTCAGAGAAGGTAAGTCAACAATAGATGCAATACACATTGTAACGCAAATCGTCGAAAAAAGTTACGAGCACGGAATAGATCTACATATACTGTTTATTGACTACAAGCAAGCTTTTGACAGTGTAATAAGGGAAGAGCTAATTAAGGATATGAATAAATTAGGCATCCAAGAAAAACTAATAAGTCTCACGAAAATGACGATGAAGGAATCTAAGGCACGAATCTTAACAAGGGAAAGCCCGTCAGATGAAGTACAAATGGAGGTAGGTGTCAGACTGGGAGACACCCTGTCAACAACATTATTTAACATTGCCATAGAGGGGGCAGTAAGACCAGCCAAAATTATGGGAACGATTATCGAATCTTCAGCCCAACTGATAGCGTATGCAGATGATATTGCACTGATATTGCAAATACCTCAAGTGTTCAAGAGAGAATACGAACATAGAGAAATAAATTAAGCTTGGTGCATATACATTTGAAACAACGTTTCAAATACCTGGGAGTGATGGTGAATGACAGAAATGATAGAACGGATGAAATAAATGAACGCATCCTACTGGGTAATAAAACCTACTGGAACTACCAAAAATTCCTGAAAGAAAAGCACATTAGTAAGAAAACCAAATTAAAAATTTACAAGAATGCAATCAGGCCAGTGATCACCTATGGTGCAGAGAAGATGTGCCTAACACAAAAAGATGAAATGAGGTTGGAAATCTTAGAGAGAAAGATAATTCAACGAATAATGGGACCGGTGAGGATAAGTGTAGGCGAATTTAGAAGATTAACTAATGAAGAAATCAAAGAAGTCATCAAGGGTGCACACAGAAAGAGCTAACAAAGACTCTACGCTAAAGCGAATAACTGAATGGAGACTAACTACAAAGAGACCAAAGGTGAGACCCAAAACAAGATGGAGAGATCAAGTCTTAGGAGACATAAAGAAGCTAAAAATCTACAATTGGGAGGAGAGCTGTAAGGACCGGAAAGAATGGAGGAAAATTGTAGACAGGGCCAAGTCACATACGCTGCTATAATAATAAAAAACAACAGCGGACTGATTCTCCGCAATAAATGAATCAGAGAGCCCAAAAGAGCGGCAAACACTCCGCCAGGAGTGAATAAGCCATGATGATGATGAACAGAGATGCAAGATACTTTGGACAATATAAAACAACAGCTCTATGAATATTTCCCAAATAAATTCAAACAATTCAGGCAAGGCAAGTACAGATGAGTACTGAATCTATTTTAGACAATAAGTTGACATTCCAACAAAAATGATAGAAAAACTTTAAAATATTAAGTGATGGAAAGGTAAAATCAAACACCATAGCCCGAATCAGTTAAAGGATGCAAGCAGAAGGATGTAAGAATATCCCGAATTGGAGAGTTAGCTCTCAAATGTTAGGTTCCATTTCCAACACCTTATTGATGCGAGCTGAGTTTCTCAAAAGTGAGAAAGAGCTTGGAACTGGAAAATGACATCGTTATTTGTTTATTAAATACAGAGCCCAGGTTTGAAAACCTAGTTTCCGAAAAGGAGACACATAGGCAAATAAACGACAACAATATTATAATTAAGGCGTTATATTTTTGTTTGACATGTAACGTTTGACGAAAGTTTATTAAATGAGTGTTACCTGTCCTCTCTCTTTCCTTGTCTAATAGTTTTTCTCATCACTTTTTGAATTTGATTAGATATTTGTCATTTTTTTTGGCATTTATTCGTTGCTTTCTTACCCTTCATATTTAATATTTATCCTACAGTAAATCTTCAATATGATGGTTTATTCACATGTTATATTTTTTATAATTCTTCATTTTTATTTGAAATGTAACCTCAAATTAAATTTTCACATATTGTTTATTAAATATATTAATTTGTTGGTGTGTAAATTACTGAATAAAATGATACAAAATAATATTATGTTAATTAAAAAACGAACTCTTTGTGTATGATTGCGGAAAACTTAAGATTTTATACCACATTTTTTACAGTCCGTATTAAAATGCATATGATACCATCTAAATTTTTATTATTCATAACGATATTATCTCTGCCATTAAGCTTCCTATATTTTAATAAAAACGTAATATTTCCGTACATTTGCCTTGTATTGTTCTCTTACATAGAATTAAATATCCGTGAACCACCAACTCAGTGGCAATATATAAGACATATGACTATGATAATAAATAAAAATGTTGAAAACGTTGAAAGAATCAATTCTACAAAAAAGTGAAGAAATAAAAAAGACGATTTTTGACAATTTTGTCAATATGATAAGTTTTTTAACAAAATAGACATTTCGAAAAACATTTTTTAAATAATATAGAAATATTCTTTATTTATTTAATGTGATATTAGATTAAAGGTGTATTTTAAAATGGTGTTACTGAAGTTGTTTAAACTTATTTACAAACTGAAATTGTGTTCTATGTACATTGGATGCATCTACGACGATTTGGGTAAGTAACATCGTATTTCCTAATATTTCTTTGCCGAAATGTTTGTTTTAATTTAAAATGTATTTCGTCGTAAGGAGATTTTAGTCTGAGATAATATCAGCTCCGAAATACATTTTTACTGATTGCATAGAGCTTATAAATATGTTGTTAACAGGGATGACATCGATGTGATTCCTAATATTGTATTCGAAGTTATTTTGTGGCGATTTTCAACTATATAATTCATATAAACATTCATTTGCGACTTCCATAAGTCAATGTCCCAATTCATTGAGCTCCCAGAGATGATTGAACGGTTTTATAGAGTTCATTAGGTCCTTTTGAGATTATAGAGTTTATTACGGCCTTTAAGAGATTATTGATAATACGGAATTCCCGGAATACTTATACAGAAAAAGAATATCAAAGAAGATCGCTGGGAATGAAATATTAGAAAACAATAACATCGAGAAAAGCTGGAAGAAACACAAAAATAGCATAACTAACGCAGCAACAGAATAACTTGGAGAGAGTAAAGTAACGAATACAACATATCAAAAAAATACACCTTGGTTTAAAAAGGAAGTAAAGACAAAATGTGAAGAAAAGAAGAAAGCTTTGTAAGATTAAAGAAAGATGTAAATTGGAGCTGGAAGGTCAGATAATCGAACAAGTGATTGAGTTTAAATATCTAGACATCATATTTTTTTTTCTTTGGCTTGGACAATTATCATTCAGCCAGTCTCCATCAACATAAGTTTTTTTAAAGAATTTAAATATGTCAATTAGTGAAACATGATTAATATAATAATAATAACAGCTAAGCTAATGTACATAGTATGTTACTATGTTAATAAATACTACATCATCATCGACGCCATCAGAAATTCATAGTGTATACATCTTACAAATAAAAAAAAATAAAAATAAACATGTTATTGTTTTTAGTTATTAACCTACTATGTTAATAACTATAACTATGGTAATACATTTTTTTTTTCACTACGTTAGGACATAAACCCGATTCAACATCACATTATCTAGCTACGGAAAGCTCGACACTGAATTGGAAGATCAAGTGAATATAGCAAACAGGGCCACAGGCTGCCTGAATGGAACAACATGGAAAAATAAAAATATCAATAAAGAAATGTTACAAAACAGTCATTAGACCAATAATGACATACGCAGCAGAAACAAGATCTGACACAGAGAAGACAAAAAGGATGTTAGAAACAGTAGAGATAAAAAATTGATGGCAAGACACTATGGGACAGAGCTAGAAGTGCAGATATACGACGTTGGTGCAAGGTGAAGAACATCAAGAGCTTGGTAAGAAATAGAAGAGTAAAATGGAACGATCATATAAGCCGAGTGACAACAAATAGAGTAGTAAAGACAGCAGGAGACGGTTCCCCATTAGGAATACGATCAATAGGAAGACTAAGAAAACGATGGAACGACAACTTATTGGAGGCACATTGAAAAATAGACCAAGTCATATTTACCTAAAAAAGAAGAAGAAAATGAGATTATGGAGTTCTCTTTAGAGAGTTGTAGAACTCGTCTGTTATAAATTCTGGAAGGTTGGCTGTGTAAGCGTATACTTGGATTGTGTGATTTTTTATGGACCTAGATCTTTGTTGGACTGATATCACACTTCCTGATTTGTGAATAAAATTTAATTTATGAGATACTTAGCAGTTGTATTGTTTAATATTAATTTGACACCATTTATATCTAGTGCTGACTGTTGGCACCGGTAGGATTTTCTGAGTATATCTATAAAGACCATTTTCATTTCCTTAATGACATTGTGAGATTTCCCAGCTTTGTACATTGTTTTTATGTTCCAAAATATATCTTATTATGGCACTCCAGAATCTCTATCTGTCGTATGTAGTTTTTTGCGTGTTACGAAGTTTTTGTTGTGTGACTATATTTACCCTGCCGGATCTGACTAGTACTTTTCCTGCCGTTATAGGTCATAACACATACAATAGATATAAAAAATTATCTTTAATTTAGTGGTTTATCGGTACATTCTACATCTCAATGTTATTAACCAATTTATTTCGTCCCTTTTCAGAGTTAGTTTGTCGACCTAAAGGTAGTGAAGTACCCTGTTAAATGTCAGTCCTACTACCCGCTGTTGTTGACCAATAAGTGGGGAATTAGTTATTTTGATAATTTTTCGACTGTTCTAACAACCATTCAAATTTTGTCATTTTGTGTCATGTGGAACAATTTCACCCAATCATGTCAACATTAGACTGATAATTGCATTCAGTGCAATTTTCAATCCCTATGACAACACGATCGAGATTGACAATTTCATCCAAATAAATTTCAAAATGTCACGTTTCGGCAATGAGAATGTTCAAAGTATAATATAATATATAATAGATCTTCTTATAGTAGAGAACAGCAACGAATCTAATGTCAACTTGTAAATTTTAATAATTGTACTTTCACTAACTGTACTTTTAATAAATAAATGTTTCGTTATGTTGAGTTATGATTTTTTTTTTCGAAAAATTATCCGCCGAATATCCCTCGGACATTGATGAATGCCTCATAATTTCATGACAAATTTCTCAAGCTCGTTGCTTGGTAACAGCACTCAGCTTTCGGCTTCGTGCTGTTACCAAGGAACGAGCTTTCGATTGTCATGAAATTATAATGTCTGTTATCAATGTCCTAGGGATATTACTACTGATAATCGTTCAGTTAGAGGTTCTATTTATTTTAGTTCCATGCTTGTTTTTTTGATTGTAGACGTAAAGATGTAAATTTTTTTGCATATTTTTTGGGGTCCCAAAATTAACATTCTTCAAAAATTTAGTTTGATGATTTTTAGAGAAGTTCAGTGGCATTTTCGTCTCTGACGACTAGAGTAAAAATAAATTAATTTATTTATAACAAAACTAAAGGATCTCTGGAATTTAGCAATGCGTTTTTTAGATTGAATTTACGTTAAAAAAAAAATAAAGAAACTTGCTTTATTGGAAGCACAGAAAATGCATTTTTTTACGTATACTGATTTTGATATTTGAAATTCAATTTTGTTTAAGTGTTAAGTTTTTTCCAACGCCGTTTTATGTTCATAATTTGTTCAAAAAATTGTTCATAATTTTAACACATTCCTGAGGACGTCCAAATAATTCGATTAATCCATTAACTACGTTAGATAGGTTAAGTGTATTTTTATAAGTAAAAAATTGGCAAACGTCTATATAGACTCCATTGATTTGGTGAAAAAGTTGTACACAATTTGTAAAAAATAATTACTATTTAAATGTGGAACCACAATTACTAATGTTTGTAATTTGAGAACGATTCCGAAGTGGAAATTGAAACCTCAATAAACGTACTTTAACCTTGAATTGTGGCTTATTTCCATTTAAATTGTTATTAAAAATAATGTTGGATTTGAAATACTACAAAATGTTTCAAAAATTGTATGGGTAAGTTTTCTGAATTTCATGTAATTAAAAAAAAACAGCGCTACAGGCCTTGTAGGCCCCTGACTTCTAAAATCTTAATTATTTCCCTCCATTTTTTTGGTCCCTTTCTTTCTTTCTTCAATTTCTCACATCTATTTCTGACAAGTCTTGCTTCACTGCTTCCAACCATTTCTTCTTTGGACGTCCTCTTCTTTTTTCCCCATTCCTCCATCCTTCAGTATTGTTTTAACATTTCCACTCTCTTACATTCGTATAATGTGGCCAAGCCATCTAGCTCTTTAGGCTCGTATTTTGCTGTAATTGCTGATTTTCTATACATCCTCATTATTTCTTTCTTTGTTCGTCTTCTCCACATATTCTCTACTCTGTCTTTCCTCGATCCTTACTTTTTTTTCTTCCTGTTGGTTCATAATCCACGTTTCACTGGCATACATCACTGTGGGTCTGATAACTGTAGCTCCTTTCATTTTTATATTTTTGTTAATATTTGTTATATCTCCTCTCATTTCCATATATTACATTTTTGTTTGGTTAATTTATTAATCCGTACAATCGTAGATGTTTTTTTGTTCTCGCTAGTATCACCACATCATCCGCGTACACTATGTACTGTACTCTGCTATTGAAACTAGTCCTGTTTGTGCTCATATTTGACATTCTTACGATTTGTTCTAATACTATGTTAAACAAATTCGTTGATTGTGGATTCGCTTGTTTTAAACCTCAGTTCACTGTGAAAAAACTACCCTATTTATCGTGTTCCTAAGCGTCATTCTCACTGGTCTTATAAGCTTTTCTGCTATTTCTAACGTTCTCATGGCCTTATATAGCATCGTTCGATTTGAGGAGTCATATGCTTGTTTAAAATCGAGAAATAGTAAATGTAATCCTAAGTTTTGTTCGTAGCTATTATTTTGTATTAATTTTAACATAGGTACCTACTTATTTGATCAGTAGTTGTTTGTCCTGCTCTAAAACCTCCTTGGTTTCTCCAATTACTTTGTGTCATATTTTATTAATCCTTTCCTAATATTTTGTTTAAGTGTTTTTAGACTTAAAATAGTGCTATACCTCTATCGTTTTCGCATTCCGTTTTGTCTGGTTTTTAATAGATAGGACAAATAAGAGCGCTATTCCATTGTTTCGGCATTTCTTCCTTTTGCCAAAGTATTAATGCCAAGTTAAATATCCTTTCCTTTAATATTTCATCACGTTCCTTAAAAATCTCAACTGGTATACCACTTTCTCCTATACTTTTATTATTTTTAGACCTCTTATTATTTCTTCGACTTCATTCAAAGTCGGTTCCTTGCACTTTTTTCATCTTCTTGCCAATACTTATTTCCCTAGAGTTCGTCTTGTTGGTCTATATTTAATAGATCTTCGAAATATTCCGCCCATTTGTTTAATTTTACTGTTGTTTCTCCTAAAAGTAAGCCTTCTTTGTTTCTGCAATTCTGCGGATTATTCTTTGTAGTTTCTCTGGAGTTTTTAACTTTTGGATAGAAATTATTTACCTCCTTATTTGTGTAGGCGTCTTCTATGTTTTTCAATTGCTTTTCTAGCTGTTCTCTTTTCTTTTTTCTGTAAATTCTTGTCACTTCTCTTCTTATTGCCACATAGTTTTCAATCGCATTTTGGGTATGTTCTTTATCTCTTTGTAGTTTTGACTTTTTTCCTCTTGCTAAAGCAGTCTTACATCCTCCATCAAACCAGTCTTGCCGTCTTTTGACATGCTCTCTTCCTATACATTTTTCCGCTGCTTTCGATTTGGTTGTTTGTATGGTCTGCCATTCTTCTTCTATCACCTGTTTGACTGGATTCTCTAGCTTTTTATTTATTTATTCCTCTAGTCTGTTTACAACCTGCTTCTCTTGAAGGCGCTCTAATTGGGTATTTAATCTATCTCTTAACAGGTTTTGGAATTATTGGTAGTTCTCGTGTTAGTTTTGCTATTATTAGTGTATGGTCACTGTTGGTATCTGCCCCTCTGTAACTCTTGCAATCGATTATTTCCTTATCTATTAACATAAGAGGCAATAATTTCTTCTTTCTGTTAAAATTTTTTCTTTAAATTCAATATTAAAAAAAATTTAGATTACCATGAGAAATTTTTCTCAATTATTATGAGAAATTTATTAAATTGAATTTAATAAAAATTAGTGTGCTGTTTTATTATGTTATGAATATTCTTCAAACGAATTATGAAGGTCCTAATTGAGAGATTTTGTGTGGTTTATAAACCATACTAAAGCCATATATGGTCTCTAAACTCTAGTCTATAAACCAATTTTAGTTTTCGGGACGGCTGCAAAAAAAATTTACATTACGTTGGAAACACCATTACCACAAACATGACATTAAATATTAATAATTTATTTTACGCATTTTCATTACAACAGAATACATACAAGACAGCAATAGCATGAAGGACGGTGGTTGATTTATCTACTGTGAATTTCAAGTATTTTAACTCTAATACATAGACTTTTTGAAAATTAAACTTATTATTTAAAATAAAAATACAAGTCAAAGATATTTATACCAACTGTTTGTAGGGGTAGTATAAATACCGAGAATACCAATATTTGGACTAATTCTTTACATAATAGATAATAATAGCAGAGTTCGGTATTTCCATACTCAGATGTTTATTCTATTTATTTACCCTAATTATTTATATAATAGATAAATAGTAGATAATAATAACATACATAATGCAGTTTATATATGATATTCAAACCAAAAAAGTGTATAAACATTTTAAAACTATACAATATTATTGTAAAATTGCTTTTCCAGAGGCATGGCCAGAAACTTGCAAAACTGGACATCGTCAATCACCCATAGATTTAAATCAAAAAAAGGCAGAAGCACAAACGCCGGATCCGTTTAAATTCTATTCATATAATAAACGGTTTAAAGCAAATATACAGAATAGTGGACATGGAGGTAAATATTTTTAACTATTGGAGCAAATATTTGTACATTTCTTAACCCTTAACTTGGCAAAAGGTTAATTTTGAATCTAAAAATCTGAAAATTGGTATGTTTGCTGTTTGGGCATCATTCAAATATTCTATAACAGCCAAAAAAAAATATGACACTATATGTCAAAAATTTGGATTGTATACCAGAGTACACATTGCCAAATAGAGCGAAAAATAGGTCTGTATAGCATATCATACATTGCCAAATTATGAAGGACCAGGAATATGAATAAGAACTATCAAAATTTAATCAAAAATATTGATTTATTAATGTGAACTTCCATAAAACAATTCCTGTTCTGCACTAAACATAGTCTAATATTACACTTGTTACAAAATATAGCAGTTTGTCCCTTCTTGCAATTTCTGCACCTGCCCATTGCACCGTATACTGGAAAATGATCCAGATGATCTAATCTGATATCATCTTGGGGTCTAGGCTTTACCGGGTTTTTAATTTTTTTTGAAGATAGTAGGAAGTGCTCATTGCTGGGACGTCCTCTTTTTATTTTGTTAGCCTGCAGTAGACTTTTAGCAAGTTTAATTCTAAATTGTTTCAAAGGAATGACTGTTTTTTTATCTTCTTGTAGAATGCTTGCATCACGTTTATATAGTAGCCAAGCATTATTAATGGATATGTCTATAATTTGAGAAAAAATGCCCATATACAATCCACACCACCCATATGACTGTTATAGTGTTTTATTAACTGTGGGCATGGAATGTGGATTTTCCTGTTATCCGTTTTGGAGAATCTCTGTATGGTTGTTATTGGAATGGAGGCTACATATGAACTACATAAGGTTACGGACTTGTTATCGTACCACTTTACAACGACAATGCGACTATCATTGTCTACTTTTTGGTCGAAAGAACCTCTTCCATCTTTTTTCATTTTCTTATCAGATTCAAGTGGGCAACACCGTAGTCTGTCTTTCCTAACAGTTCCCAAAGAAAGTATTCCAAAGTCACTTCGAAGATAGGTAATAAGTTCTAAACTTGTAAAATAATTATCGAAATAAACTGTCGATAAAGGTTTATTTTGGATTGTTGAACATAGTGCTAAAACACATTTTGCCCCAAATCCCATGTTATTTTCCTTATCCGTAAAATGATGGTTTCTAAATGTATCGTTTCCTCCATAGGGAAAGAAATCATACACTATCCCTGATACGCCACAACGAACAAACATTTTGAAACCCCATTTTTTTGGTTTGTTCTTCACATATTGTCTTCTCGAGCCTGCCTTTTTTCCCTTGTATGGGACCATCATTTCATCCACTGAACATCTAGACTCTGATTCAATTGTGAGACAGTTTCTTCGTACACGATCTAAAATAGGCCTTATTTTGAAATATCTGTCATTATTCAACTCCTCATTGTTGACAAAATGTAGGCTGCGTCGTATTGCTTGATACCTCTTTAGTGACATTACATTTGCAATAAGTTCATAACGCGTCTCTTGAGACCAATAGTCCGTGTACGCCGGCATGTCAACAATCCCCATTAAAATTGTGATAGCTAAGAAATCGTGCATCTCATCTATACTTGTGTCTACACATTTGTGAAATATTTGTGTCGAGTACAGGTTAGTCTGTTCTACGATTAATTCAACAATATCTGGACTAAAAAACGTTTTAAAATATTGCAAAGGTGTTTTTATATTTTGGGGTTTTGTAAAATCATTACTCTGTTCTGTTGTTACCTCATATTCAAAATCATCAGTCGTCCAGTTGAATGAAGGCTCGTCTTTTTTCTCCTTCCGTTTTAATGAAGAGCTTGCTTGTTTTTGGACCACTGTAGAAAATTGTGGCACTACTGAGGGAGTAGCTGCTGCTAGTCTTCCTTTACTGACTGAAACAGGTAATATTTCTACAGCTTCATTTATATCTTCTTCAGAAGTTATATTTTCTTCAACATCATCTGTGTCTTCTGTGAATTCTTTTAAAAAATTACGAGATAATACCTCTTGTTCGTCATCACTACTACTCTCTGGGTCGCTTTCAGCACCAACTGGAGGCAAAAGAGCCATTATTCTATCAATTCTCCTTTTCTTAGTCTGAAAAAAAAATTAATGTCAAATAAGCCATATCGGGCGGTGTATACTATACAATACATAAAGTTTTGAATGGATTTGCTGAAAAAATATTAACATTACACCAAAAATTTGTTTATACATAAACAGTATAATGTTTCAAAAATAAGTTCCCAAAAAATTAGCACTGTACAATGAAAAACAATAAACTAATATAAACACTTACCACTTGTTGGTTGGAACAACGCGCGTGCTCAGCCATTTTGTCGAGACTGTATCCATACCATCAGAACTAAATGCGCGAAACTAAGAATTTTCGGGCTGATTTCCACTCGGCTACTTACGGTAGTGTGTACTCAACTATACAGTGCCAAGAACTGGGTTTCAAATACTATTGATTGTCAAATAAAAAATTTGAAATATTATGTATATTATAACATACGTTGCCAAGTTAAGGGTTAAATAGATTATAGTGTTTAGATTAATTTTAGAGTGAAAAATTTTAGAGTGAAACAGTGTAAAAAGTAAAACATTGATTTTTTTTAAACAGTGTTATTGAGAAGTAATTTCCAGTACTAATGTCTTGATATATTAGTAAACGTATTCAACCTCTGTTTCCGCGTCTGTTATTCTTCCTCTGGTTAATATCGAAACAGACGACGACCAACGACTAGATGGACGGACGGACGAATAACAACAAATTGAATGCAAGAAGCTCAAGATAGAAATAGGTGGAAAATTTTACGGGATGCCTACGTTCAGCAGTTGACAAATATAGGATAGTTGATTATTCAATATAATATACAGATTGCACCAAGGCTTGGTCCTTAGTCCTGATTTATTCTCATAAGTGTCGGATCAGATAGCGAAACTACAGGGTAACATTCCATGGTGCTTAATGTATGCTGATGATGTAGTCTTAGTAAAAAAGAGTGTGAGCGACTTTGGAATGTTCATTTATACTACAAATAACATGATATCTTTAAATGGTAAAATAATTGTGAAAAGTAATAATTTTAAGTGCTTGAAATCGGTAAAAGGGACTTACAAGCCAGAAGAAAAGCTAAAATACAAATGAATATACCAAATACAACAGAAAAGATAGTGAGCAGCAGACAAAAAAAAGCAAAACTTCTTCTTCTTTTTATGTAGAATTTTTATGTGTTTTTCAATATGCCTCCAGTAAGTTGTCGTTTCATCGTTTTCGTGGTCTTCCTATTGATCGTCTTCCTATTGGGGAACCGTCTCTGGCGGACTTTACTACTCTATTCGTTGTCATTCGGCTTATATGATCGTACTATTCTACTCTCCTATTTTTTACCAGTCCTTGATGTTCTGCACCTTGCATCTATATTGTATATCTGTACTGGCATGCAGAAAAGCAAAACTGACCCGCAGAAAAAAGAAACGAGAATACTGTTTGTACTGAGAAATACTGAGAAAACGGAGATAAAGTTAAAAGATATGGAAAATCAAATAACAACAAAAGATTAAAAGTCAAAGTCAATAAAGCTACGGGTTTCGGAATTATGGTTATACAGAAGGATCCTAAAAATACCATGAACAGACAAGTCACCAATGAAGAAGTACTGCGGAGGATGAACACAACCGCGGATTTGGTCAACATCGTAAAGGGCCGTAAGTTGCAATACTTGGGACATATAATGAGAAATCAAGGCAGATACGTGCTAGTTCAATGCATTTTGCAAAGTAAAATTTAAGGAAAAAGGGCCCCAGGACGAAGAAGAATATCCTGGCTCGCTAATCTGAGAGCATGGTATCGAACACAGCTATTCCGTATAGCAACCATCAAAATCATCATAGCTAGAATGATCGCCAACGTTCGGAATGGACAGGCACCCTAAGAGGAAGAAGTTTCGGAATAGCAAAATCGCATACTTATGCAGAAGTAAAGAAGGCACGCTAATAGGTGACTTACCAAGAAAACTAAAGAGATTGGCAGAATATTTTGAGGAACTGCTAAACTCACTGGAAAATACCTTCTTCTTCTTCTTTGGGTGCCGTGTCCGTATTCAGACGTTGGCCGTCATCATGTTTACAATTTCCTGAAACCTTTCTCTGTCGGCTGCTGCGCGAAATAATTCTTCTACTGTGTACTGTGGAAAATACCAATGAAATACAATCAGAAACCGGATCGAAGCATAATAAGGCCGAAATAAATGAACAATCAGATCGGGAGTTAGAGAAAATAATAAAGCAGCGGAAAACGGGTATAATAGCAGAAATATTCAAGAAAGGTAGGCATCTATTACTTAAACGAATAACCAACCTAATAAAATGAGTTTGAAAAAATTACAAATTACCATAAGGCTGGAAAAATGCATCCATATGTACGATCCACAACAAAGAAGATAAAAGCCAATATCATAATTATAGAGGAATTGCTTTATTAGATGTAGCATATAAGATATTGGCTTTATTATTAAAAAACCGACTAACAAAATAGGAATCTGAAATAGTAGGTGAATATAAGGGAAGGTTTAGAAGAAACAGATCTACAATTGATCAGATTTTTACGATGAAACAAATATTGCGCAACAGCTACGAACAATATCTAGGTTTGCACATTCTGTTTATAGACTTTAAGCAGGCATACAACTCAATCGATAGAGAAACATGAAGCGATAAATCTTTTAAAATTACCTATCAAACTTAATAAAGTTAATGGAAATGACCTTAAAAAAAGCATTAAATAAAGTGATCCTGAAAGGAGGTTATCAGAAACTTTTACAATGAGGAAGGGATTAAAACAACATATCGACTGATCACAACTTTATTTAACTTTATCCTAGAAGTTATCCTACGACAAAGTTGTGTAGAGACAGATAGTATAATATACTACAAAAAACTACAAGTTATTGTTGTTGCAGACGATATTGCAAATAAGATCAAATAAAATAGAGTACGAAGATAATCTAAACATAAGTAGGGAAAGTAGAGAATATTGTTTTGAAAAAGTGGATCAATTCGATTCACTTTTAGTAATTATTACAAATAGAGTCGAAGAAGATACTGAAATAAAAAAGGTATACTACAGGAAGTAAAGCTGTAGGAGCACTAAACAAAATGATCAAATCTTATTTAATATCCAGGAATACGAAAATAAGGAGTTACAAAACGATTGTGCAACCTTCGGTTATGTATGGCAGCAACACTTGGCTGTTATACAGAAACTATGGAAAAGAAAGATAATACGCAGAATATATGGTGGAATAAAAGACAATGACGGCATCTACATTCACTTCTCTACATTCACATTCACATCATTGTATTAACACATTTAAGGCAAAAAGAGCTTCTCGTGTTCCTAATCTGTTTCGAAATCCGAGTTGAATGTCACTCATCTAAAACTCACAGATCTTATAAATTCATGTATGGATAATTCTGAGAAAAACTAGTTACTTGAAACATCAAGCTTATTATTGTTTTTGTTTGATGGTATTTTACCTGAATCATATATCTTATTGAATAGTGCTGTGATCAAGTCTAGGCTTTTACTTTCGTTGTCTGCAATTAATTTAAGTATTTCGACATTGGTATTGTCTGGACCAGTGGCTTTTCGGTTTTTATGAGTTTTTACTACTGTTTTTACTTTGGTTAGTTCTGGACTTTTTTCATTTATTCGATCATCTGTAGATGGTGGAGAACAAGGTATCTCGTCGTAAAAAAGTGTCTGAGTGTATTTTTTCTATCTCTTCAGGTTGTCTTCTGTACCTAAAATTATTTCGTTATTATTATTTTTTAATATTGTCTCTTGTCTCTTTTTGTGTCTACCTGTCATTTGTTTTACTTTTCCTTTTGAACTTTCAGAAATCTTTTTAGTCTAAAATCTATTATAACTGTACTGTGATCGCTATCAATATCAGCTCGTTGGTATGTTTTAGTAGATTTTATGTACTTTATAAAATAAAGTCAATTTCATAATAATAATAATAATAATAATAATAATAATGTCTATACAATCAGCTACAGCCCAACAACAACAACAACAACCACAAGTGAGCCAAACAACAACAAGAGCTCCACTCGCTGAAGGTGCTGCGCTGGAACATCAGCCGGCGCTCACTCAAGCGGGACGACCGAGGCAGCGTATGAAGTGGACAGTGTCCATAAACGAAAATATTTTGCGCTTTTATTATAAGGTGACAAACCTCGGTCAAGAAACAATCGGCTATCGACAACAACTGTATGCCGAATTTTGCAGGGAGTACCCAGAAATCCAAGTATCTGAACAAAGAGTAGCAGATCAATACCGGGTAATTTTAAGAAACAATCTTATTCCAGAGAATAGACGCGACACCATCAGACGCGAAATCGAACGGGAGATCCATAACCAAGAGCAAGTTGCAGACCAAGTCCCTAATGAAATCCCTAATGAGCAGATTCCTGAGATTCTCATACAAGAAACTCAACCTAATAATACACAGCAGGACAATAACGAGTTGCACGATAGTCTGGCAAACGAAATGGCGCGCGCCGTACAAGAGTTTAGTGGAACAAACCCACTTAGCAGACCACCGCTACCAAAAATAAACTCTTCCAAGAAACTAGGAGCGCTGTTACAAATCGTGAATACTGAAGTCCTACCCAATTATATCACAGAAGCCCATACATTGGAATATTTGCATATGCTGATTTACTGTGCAGCAACAGCAATTGCTAATGTTATGGGCATTAAGATCAGAACACGACGGGGTACCAACATCGGAAGGACTGGTAACAGAATAGCACCCTGGGAAAAACGACTGCTGAAGAAGATCGAATTACTGCGTAGGGACATTGGACAAATAACAGAGTACATAAGAGGAGTAAGAAGTAGAAAAATCATCAAAAGAGCTGAAGAAATACAGTTTAACACTCTAAGACACTCACGATATGATCCAGAAAACAACACACCTCAACAATGCCTGGACACATTAAAACAAAAACTATCTGTTTACTCAGGCCGCCTGAGAAGATACAAAGTTAGTAACAACCGGAAATGCGACAATATACTTTTTGAGCAAGCAGAGAAAACTTTCTATAGGAAACTTAATTCCACTGTAGAAAACGCAAATAAATCCTACCCAAGCCAAGAAGAAATTCATGAGTTTTGGGGAAACCAACTTTCGACGCCAGCTACCCATAACAACAAAGCTGGATGGATTGAAGACACCACGAACAAATGTCAACACTACAGGAATATTCCTTATGAACCTTTCACCACTGAAGAAGTCTCGAACATTATCAAAGAGCTTCATAACTGGAAATCTCCTGGACCGGACGGAGTTCAAAACTTCTGGCTAAAGAAGATTTGGAGTGTTCATGAGCTTTTAACAGTATTTATTAATAATATTATTTCTAATTCACAGGAAATACCATCATTCCTTACTCAGGGAACCACCTATCTAATACCGAAGGATCAAAATAACACCCAAGATCCAGCCAAGTACCGCCCAATTACTTGTCTTCCAACTTTGTACAAACTGGTCACATCCTGTGTGGCCCGGCGTATCTACCAACACTGTGCTCTGAACAATATCATAGAGCCCCAACAGAAAGGATGCGCTAAGGGCTCCATGGGATGCAAAGAACAACTTATTATCGACTCAGTCATTTCTAACCAGGCATACACCAAAAAAAGAAACCTTTTTACTGCCTTCATTGACTACAAGAAGGCTTTTGATTCAGTGCCGCATGAATGGCTTATAGATATATTGAAAATATATAAAGTCGATGATAATCTCGTGACCTTTTTGAAGCATATAATGGCAGAGTGGAAGACTAAAATTCACCTTCAAATACCTGGTGAAATTAATATCGAAACTGAAGATATCCCTATTAACCGGGGCCTTTTCCAAGGGGACTCGTTGAGTCCACTTTGGTTCTGCCTAGCGATGAACCCACTATCTCAGCTGCTGAACTCTACTGACTCAGGATTTAGCATCAAAAATAACAACACCGTTGTAGCGAAACTTAATCATCTGTTGTATATGGATGATTTAAAATTATTGGCTTCCACCCGAAATCACCTAGATGAGATGCTAAAAACTGTAGAAAATTTCTCAAATGACATCAGTATACATTTTGGACTAGACAAGTGCCGTATACTAAATATAGTCAGAGGAAAGGTTCAGCCTGGAGGTTTCGATATGCAAGATGGCCAAAACATCGAGGCAATGGGTGAAAATGATATGTACAAATATCTCGGAGTAAAGCAGGCACGTAAAATTGACCATAAACAAATGAAAACGGAACTAACTTCGGAGTTCGTGCGAAGAGTAAGACAACTAAATCGGTCATATCTTAATAGTAAAAATTTGTTTAAGGCATTAAATACGTACGCCTGTTCTGCACTGAGCTACTCATTTGGTATTATAAAGTGGTCAAAAACGGATATAGAGGGTCTTCAGCGGAAAGTAAGAACACTTCTCACAAAGGCACAAAAACATCATCCACGTAGTGCAGTAGAGAGAACAACATTACCGCGGTATCAAGGGGGAAGAGGACTTATGGATATAGGTGAGCAATTAGATAAACAAATTGCTAATCTAAGACTTTATTTTCAGGTACAGGCTGAGACATCTACATTACATCGAGCAATTTGCGCAGTAGATGATACGACGCCGCTTAAACTGAGGGAACAAGAAATGCGCATAAACCACCTGACTCAGCAAGAAAAAATGCGCACCTGGATGAGTAAACCTCTTCATGGGCGACATCTCAATGAGATCAACCAAGAATATGTCGACAATACAGCGTCGAACTATTGGTTGACATCAGGAAAGATGTTCCCCGAGACTGAGGGTTTCCTACTTGCCATTCAGGATCAGGTTATTCCAACTAAAAATTACCTGAAGTATATTGTTAAAGATCCTCAAGTCCAAAATGACAAATGCCGATATGGATGCCAAGCCCAAGAAACCATCCAACATCTTACCGGTGGCTGCCAGGCATTTGTCGGTACTGATTATAAAGAACGCCATGACTCAGTAGGAAAGATTATTCACCAAGAACTAGCTGACAAACTGGGACTTCTCCATACCGACCATCTTCCTTATTATCAATACGCTCCTGATAGAATGCTTGAAAATGACAACTACAAGCTATACTGGGACCGCACTGTGCTTACAGACCAACCAGTGGCCCATAATAGACCGGATCTCATACTAGTTAATAAACTTACTAGACAAACAACACTTATTGATGTGGCGATACCCAACACCAATAATTTAGTTGTTAAATACAACGAAAAGATCGCCAAGTACAGAGATCTAGAAATACAAATCAGGAGACAATGGAGAATGGAAAGTACCCAGACACTACCTATTGTTCTATCTACTACTGGTGTTATTCCCAAAAACCTCCTAGCGAACATAAAACAGCTGGGTCTAAATGAATATCTTTATAAGGCCATGCAGAAAGCTGTACTCCTCGCGACGTCCAGATGTGTACGAAAATTTCTGGGAGATACTCCAATATACCAAGTCACCTAGGGCTCGATAACATGGAAAGAGTCCCACCAGAGCTCAATCCTTTTGATACCGTAGGTATCTGGGATGAGTGAATTTTCCCCTTAGAGGGAGTGTGAGCCGTATGGCTAAATCTGTAATAAATAATAATAATAGAGTTTATTTATAACAAAAGAATGTATTACAGTATAAATTTACATATTTTATACAATAAATAAACCCAGCTACTCACAGAAGTTGTGTGTCACATGGACTACAACTTGTAAGTGAGGGTTGAAATCTTTTTTTTTAACCTATTCGCACAAATTACAATTATAAATTTTTTTTTTAAAGTAGTAACATAACAACTGTTTAATATACATAACATACATAACATAAAATTTAAAAATATAACATTTATTTGAAATTGAAGCTCATTAATAGTTGTTTATTAATTCATGCAATTTATATCTATTACCATAGATCCATTGTTTTAATTTTTTTTTAATTTTTTATGGTTGTGTATTATTTTGATGGTAGATGGTAAGCAATTAAACATTTTTGGTCCCAAAAAATCAATGCAACGTTGGCCAATGGTTTTTCCTTTTTTTGGTACTAATATCGTTAAATTTCTATTTCTGGTTTGATATGTATGGTGGGTAAAATTCAGAAATGATTTCTCATTGTGTAAATATAATAATGATTTGTAGGAGTACAACTGGTTTAAATCCACGAAATGACTGTCAGTGAATAATTGGTCCACTGAAGATCTTATACCCCTTCTATATATTATTCTAATTATCCAATTTTGTATAACGTTTAGATTTTTAAGGTGAGCATTGTAGGCTCCACCTTATGCAATAATCTCATAGGTTAATTGTGATTGTACTAGAGAATAGTATAAAATCTTCAAGTGGTGAACATCCAAGAAGTCACAAAGATATTTGAATTTTGAGAGTAAACCTCTTATTTTTTGGACTACATATTTAATATGATGATTCCATTTTAAGTGTCTGTCTATTACAATGCCAAGGTACTTAATCTTTTCTGCTTCTGGAATTATTGTATTGTTGTCAATTTCAAGTTGGTTGAAGTTTGGTAACCCAGTGGTGTATGACGAAAATGGCAAGTATTTAGTTTTTTCAATATTTAATGTTAATTGGTTGTGTTGAAACCATTTTTTTATTTTCACTCCATTTCGACATTTTCCTTTAACTTTTTCCAATTATTGTTGCTATAAAAAATAACTGTATCGTCAGCGAAACTTATGATCTGGCATGAAGTCTGTAATGTAAGTAATGTGTTTATATAAATAGTAAATAACAGCGGCCCCAACACCGATCCTTGTAGGACTCCGTAAGTCACAGTTCTGGTCATGCTGATTTTACCACCTACAGTTACCTTTTGCTGTCTGTCACTTAAGTAGCTCTCTAACAATTTGAAGGCCACACCTCTGATTCCGTAATTTTTTAGTTTATGTAACAGTATTTTGTGGTTTACAGTATCAAATGCTTTAGAGAGATCTACAAATATACATAAGGAAGCTTTTTTATTATCTAAAGAGTTATAAATATTTTTTACCAATTTACCAATTGCATCTTCTGTAGACCTTCCCTCTCTGAAGCCATATTGACTTTCAGATAATATATTATGTGTCTTTAAAAAATTATTTAGAGGGGACTTTATAATTTTTTCGATTACTTTACTGAGATTCGAAGTCAAGCTTATTGGTCTATAGTTTCCAAGTTCACTATGATCTCCACCTTTAGAAAGCGGTTTAATGATACCTGTTTTTAATACATTGGGAAATATACCTAATCTGATCTGATCTGATCTAATCTAATCTAATTTGATTCCTAACAATTTATTCTTCTCTGTCTGGAGGTGATTTCCAAGTGTATAGCCTTTTGGGATGTTGAAGAAAGTGTTGGCTATTAACAGGTTGTTCTCTTCGAAGAATTGTACTCGTTTATTTCCCTTAGTGTTTCTGGTTGATGTATTAGGGAAATTTATATTATTTTGTTATTGGAGTTATTTATTCAATATACCAACTATTATATATTAATTTGAAAGAAAAATTGCAAATATACTGATCATAAATAGACTCTTCAGATAATAAATAGAACCGACTGCACTAATCAAGGTTGGATATAACCATTGGAAATGTGTCTCTACTGTCGGCTTTTCTTAAAAGTGTCTCCCTTTTACCCATTATAATCAGCTGCAACAACTTACACTAATCATTTTATAATATGTACCCCAAATATGTTGTCTGCGTCCCTTTAATAGTGATGAAAAGTTCTCTTTCTCTCTCACTATCTTTCCCTCTTTCCATTCCGTGCAACACCATTTCGTTCCTAATATGATTTGTCCATATTATTTTTAAAACTCTTCTAAAAAGCTACACCTCCAAAGCTCTCAGCTTTCTCATAAAGTCAACATTAATAGTCCAATCATCGGCGCTATAAAGAATAATAGAATGAATATAATATTTTACCATCCGATATCGGATTTGGAGATTGTGTCTTAGTTTACAAAGATGTTTATTCTTACGAATTTTCAGTAAATATTTATTTCCTAAGTATTTCATTTTGTGCACTTGTACCTACAATAAAGATTTGATTTTGTAATTTATTAATTATTAAAATTTATGTTTTAGTTGTGATAACCTTCTCCCCAGAAAATAAAGGAGTAGTGACTTTAGCTGGAAGTGTATTACCCGAAACATACATTTTTGATAATTTACACTTCCATTGGCCTTCGGAACATACCATTAATGGCAAATAGTAAGTTTTTCATGCAAAATGGACTACAATTATGTTAAAATTTTAAATAAGTTAGGTGATTTAAACTGTTAACGTCACATTTTCACGTTCAATTGCCACCTGTGTGCCTTAAACGTCCTCTTTTTCGAATTTTCTGCGCTTTATTATTTAGAAGTATCCACTACAGGACAGTCTTAGTTTTTGTCTTTTACACCTTCCTGGTGGATTTTGAATGATATCGGGCAGAAGAGTTAGTTGGTAAGTGGTAAGGCACCCTTTTTCTGGGGTTGAGAAACCAGTCCCAAAGGCAGATAAATCAAAGATTTGGTCAACAGCATAAGGATGCAGAAGGCAATAAGAAACCACTGCATTAAAGATCCACCTGGATATTTATGGTAAAATAATCATGGTAATGAGTACTAAAAGAAAATTAGTAACGCTTATCATAGAAACGGAATAAAAAATAGAGAGGGTATAGTGATAATAGAGGACCAAGAATACAAGCAAGTATGGAGAGATTACTACAGAGAGCTCTTGACGGAGGAAACAACAAGAGAAGAAATGCATAAAGAGGAGGAAACGGTGCACGAAAAAGAAGCAGATGAAGTAGATGAAGTAGAAATCGAAATTTCAAAGCAACCAATATTAGAGGAATTGGATAAAGTAATACAGAGAAGCAAAAATGGAAAAGCCCCAGGTAAAGATGGAATTAATATGGAACTAATAAAATACGAGGGAAGGGAACTAAGAGAAAAAATACTGGCACTATTAAACAATATATGGAAAGAAGAGAAAATGCCAGGGGACTAGGAGGTAGGGCAGACAAAAAGGGAGACCAACAAATCTGTGAAAATTATAGAGGAATAACGTTACTAAATACAACATATAAAATATTGACATCAATATTAAAAAAAAGGTTATCAAAGATCACAAAGAAGACAGGAGGACATTATGGACAGTAGGACAATTATGGATACCAATGTGGATTTACAGAAGGAAGATCTACAATAGATGCAATACACACAATAAAACAAATAATGGAAAAAGCAAACGAGTACACATTAGAATTGGAAATGTTATTCATAGACTTCAAACAGGCATTTGATTTAATTAAAAGGAACGGATTAATGATAGCACATAAAAAATTAAAAATTCCACATAAACTCAGAAAATTAATAGAAATGACAATGAGAACTACAAAAATATGCATAAAGACACAAAGAAGAGAGACAAAGGAATTCAGTATAAATAAAGGGATAAAACAAGGAGATGCCTTATCAACAACGCTTTTTAATTAATTATTATAAATAAAGGAAATCTCAGAACAAGAGGTGGTCAAATAATTGCATATGCAAATGATATTGCTATTATTTTGCAAAGAACAGAAAAATAATGAAATAAATGCTAGAAGAAATAAGAGAGAAAGGGGAGGTAATGGGGCTAAGACTAAATCAAGAAAATACAAAAATATTAAGATTAGGGGAAAAACTAATGAAAGAAAAAATCAAAATAGGAAGTTCTGAGTTTGAAGAAGTAGAATACTTTAACTATCTAGGAGTTACAATATGTAAATCCGGAGCAAGGAAATCCGAAATAAAAGAAAAAATATTAGCAGCGAATAAAGCTTATTTTGCAAATAAAAGATTACTTAAAAGCAAAACACTGACTAAAAAAATTAAGATGAGCATTTATAACAACATAATTAGACCAATATTATTATATGCAGGAGAAATAATAACGATGGTTAAAAAAGATGAAAAAGACTTAAGAATAGCTGAGAAAAGGAAAAGGGAAAGGAAAATTGAGGAAAAACTTAAGGAAGACATTGTAACTAAAATAAAGCAATGCAGAGTTAGATGGTTAGTTCACATTTGGCGAGCAGGCGATGAGGCAGTGACATATGCAATGATAGAATGGAATCGAGGAGGAAGAAAGAGAAGGGGAAGACCGAGATCAAAGTGGCTGCAAGAAGTTAAAGAAGACCTCCAAAGGGCAGCCGTCAGAGGATGGGAGGAAGAACTAGAGACAGGAAAAATGAAGAAATATTGTCAAGAAGATAAGATAAACAAAAAAGAAAATAGGATCTAGAAAGCATTTGCGGTTTAAACCCACACTGGGGTGTATAGCCATTATATATATATATATATATATATATATATATATTATATATATATATATATATATATATAATATATCATAGAAACCGGAACTTAAGATCAGCAGATGAAGAAGAGATAAGGACCCCCAGATCTTTAAGCAGCTAAAACCCTTGTCAAACAAAGACAAAAGATAAGATAATCCAACTCAAAAAAAGTTATATGGAACGTCAAAAGCACGTATCAACCAGGTAAAATGGATAACATTCTTCGGGAAATGAACAGACTGCATATAAATATATTAGGAGTAAGCGAGACATGGTGGCCTAATTCTGGACACCTTTTAAAAACACCGTATCTTATATTACTCGAATAACATTGATAACCAACATGTAGCAATCTTTGTCAATATAGAAGACAGAGAAAAGAAGGGTTTTGTCCCAATCTCAGAAATAGTGATGCTTCCACAAATAATACCATATCACACAAAACTAAATTTGATCCATGTACATGCGCCAATGATGGATGTAAAAAAAAAGATGAAGTAGAAACATTATATCAAAACATTAAAGAGGTCATGAAAATAACAGAGTAGACAAATCACTGTAGTTATGAGCGATTTCAATGCAAAAGTCGACAGAGAAAGAGCTGGAACAATAGTGGGAAATCACGGACTATGGAAATGTAACAAGAGAGGAGATCGGCTAATACAGTTCTACCACAAACAAAGTCTAGTAATCACAAAAACGTTCTTTAAACCACATATGAAACAGTTATATACGTGGATCTCGCCAGCGGATAAGCCGGTAAAAATGATAGGCAATCAAATCGAATATAATTATTAAAGAGAGATATCGGTATACCACCAAATCGGTGAAAACATATTCAGGACAAGATTTCACATTGAACCATAACTCACTAATCGCTTAAGTCGCTCTTAAACTAAAACGTATTAGAAAACTACAAATAACGTTAAAACTAGAAGTTAAAAAACTGAAGCAAGATGGGTTTAAAGAGAAACAAACAGAAAACATCTAAAAAAACTATCTTCTTATTTCATGCAAAGAGATGTTAAAAGAGGCGATAAAAAAAAGATAATTGAATGATCGACGAGGTACAGGATAGGACAGAACGTTACAAAGAAAAATAAGAAACAAGTAAAGAGATAACAAGGGAAGAAATACTGTAGTAAAGAAAACACGAAACGGGAAAAGCCCTGGGTCAGATCAACTGCTTATCGACAAAGTTAAGATAATAGAACATACGTCCATGGATATCCTGGTAGAACTATTTAATGGAATTTATCAATCGAGTGACATACCTAACGAATGGTTGACCGTAACATTTCTTTTTCTCCTAAAAAGAAAAATACTAGAGAATGCAGCGACCACAGTACCATAAGTATCATTGTATCACACACTTAAAATTTACTTAAAGATCATTCACAGACGAATTTACCAAAAACTTAATATTAACATTGAAGATACCCAATTTGGATTCCGTAGAGGTGTGGGTACCCGAGAATCTTCATTTGCATTCAATGTACTAATCCAGAGATGCTTGGATGTTAACCAAAGTGATTACGTCTATTTCATAGATTACAACAAGGCTTTAGATAAAGTCCGTCATATACAGTTAATTGATGTCCTTAAAACAAAACCAATAAACTGCAATGATCTTCGAATTATAGCGGGCACATACACGCATTAATAAACACACTTTAAACTAGTTCAAAACTAAAAGGGGGGTACGACACACATATTATGTGTGTTGTAGGCACCAATGTTCAACCATATTCTGGAGATATTATAAGAAGTACTCTTAAGGGACAAACACCTGAAATAAAGGTCAATATAACACTAATTGACAATATCAATGATGTAGTCGATACTTTATAACTGCGGACAAGTTTCATGACTTCCAGAAGCCAATGAAAAAGTTAAATATGTAAAAGAATATGGACTATCAATAAACATTAAGAAAACTAAATTTATGAAATTATTAAAAACCCTAAATAATGATGAAAGCCTGATTATTAATGGTAATAACCAATAGAAAACTACAACTATCTTGGCAAAATAATTATTTACAAACGATTACTCCAAATAAAATTAAAGTTTAAATAGAAAAAGCACGGACAAACTTTAATAAAATGAGGAAGGTCCTTTTTATTGCTCTACGGAATGAAAAAGCGGACCCTTACCCAGAATCATTCGAAGTGTGGATATCTAAAATAATCCAGAAGATATTATGGACAGAGCATGTACAAACAACGTAGTCGTGAGGAAAGCTAAAGTTAAAAAAATAATGAAAATAATGGAAACCATCAAAATATTATACAAGGGAAGATCCAGAATAGGAAATGTCTAGGAAAGAGAAGAATCTCATGGCTGCGTAACTTGAGAGAATGGTATGAATGCACATCAATCTAACTATTCAGAACAGCTGCATTTAAGATTAGAATAGTCATGATGACTGCCTACCTCCGTCGCGGAGATTGCCTATAAAGGAGAAGAAGGTGGATTCCATCTAAATACTCTGATGGAATATCTAGTTTCTCTCATCCGTAGAAGATGTGCTGTTCGTTAATTGTTGTGTGTTTAATCTACTAGTATATCTGAAGGCCTCGTTGATAATTCGGTCCCGTCTTGATATTCTCATACTCCTTCCAAGATAGTTTCTCGTCACTAAATGTAATATTTGTTTTTTCTATTAAATTTCAGTCACATGATGCTGAATTTCTTCTCGAGTTATTTTTTCCTTGTTCTATTTCCTCTTTTGTTACCTCATCAATTGCTACAATTGCTCCTAGAGGTTTGAAGTTTTTTATCTATGCTCTTTTTACGCCATCGTAAAACCATAAAATTAGCGTTAAAATTAGTAGTTTTTTCGAGTTGTTGAGTTTTGAGCTGTTTTTAAGGCTCCATTATTTGTAAACTACGTATAATCTTCTCAATATAAATTCCAGGTAGTAGTTGTCCTGTGCAATAATCAGTTGGTCGTCTGCAAAGTTGATGCTGGTAAAATATCCATCTCCTACTTGTATTCTTATACACTCCCTGGTGAGCTCCGACTAATGTATAATTATTTCTAAATAAAGATTATTTCTAAATAAAGATATTTTATCTTAACTCTTTAGTTAGAAGTATTATTACTGATAACATAGGTTATTATCAGCACGATATAGGTTTTGTTGTTTCTAGATAGTTCTTTCACAATGTTGACTATTGTCTGCATCTCTTTAAGTTCTTATATTTTGACCTTGGTACATTATCTTGCACCCTTTTAAATCTAAATCTTCTTCTTTGGGTGCCGTGTCCGTATTCAGACGTTCATAACCTTTCTCTGTCGGCTGCTGCGCGAAATAATTTTTCTACTGTGAAACCACACCATTGTCTAATATTCCGCAGCCATGAAAGTTTCTTTCGACCAATCCATCTCTTTCCTTCCACTTTTCCTTGTATTATAAGGCGAAGTAAATGGTATTTGGGTCCTCTAATTATATGGCCGAAGTATTCTGTTTTTCTCCTCTTTAAATCTAAATAAATAGATTGATATATTTAAAGAGGTGGCTTTTTGGCATATTCCACTGCGACCTGTTCAGATCTATTGTGTTCCTCTAGTCCTAGAAAACATTCTCTAGCCTGACCCTTTTTAAAAAGTATAATAACTTTGAGACTGTAACTTCCATTTAGCTATTTGCCGGTGGATTTTCTTCTCCTAATGCAAAATAACCGCACATTTGCCAGACTTTCACACTGACTTAGAATGTGCTCTGCTGTTTCTTCTTCGAGGTGACAAAATCTGCACAGGTTATCATGTGATAATCCCATCAGCTTTAAGTGTCTATTCAGCTTACAGTGCCCTGTTAAAAGACCTACTATGGCTTTGACTGTTTTCCTTCTTTGCTTATTAGGTCTGCCGTAAATTTTTGCGAATGTTCTGTAATGAACTGTTTCGCCTATCTTAGTCTTGGTGAATTCCTCCACCATTTTAGAGATTTTTGAGCTGCTCACTTCCTTCTAGTCATTCTTGGTACGATCTTTGCAAAGCCGCAGAAGGCTTCCGGTCCATTGATGAGCCTTGTTTATCCATTTCATTTGCATTTCCATTGCCTTTATGACCCCGTGCCCCGGTACCCAGGCTGCCGTAACCTTGCTGCGGTCTTCTAGTTTATTTAGGCCCCTACAGGCCTATTTAGAGTTAACTTTTTACATAATTGAGTGCCTTAAGCTGCCTGACTATCTGTAAAGATGTCAACTGAACGGAAACGTTTATTTCTGCCTTTGTGTTTTTTCCACGCAGTGATGGATTGCCGTTATTTCCGCCTGGAAAACTGTCACATCCTTAAAAATGATCATACCGGAAAATGTGTCCCTTGATTTGTCCCTATAATGCCGGCTCCCATATCCTCCGATGTTTTGGAGCCATCTGTGTACCAGGTAGCAGCAGTTGTATGGGTACACCTTTATTTCAGTCTTCTCTGCCTGGTATCTTAATTTTGAACTTATTGTTAAAGCTATATCTCATAACTGTTGCATGGATAGGTTGCCCCATCACAATATCTGCTTTTAGCTCTTCGATTGGCTTTCTGTTGTCAGCACCATGTTGCTGACTATGGATTATTCTGTGCATCACTGATCTGGATTTGCCATGTATAAAGATATAAAGTGGTGGTAGATTCAGCAGGACTTCCAACGATGCAGTAGGAGTTGTTTTTATGATCCTCGTATTCACAGGCATGCTGGCCTTTGTGTATTACCTAACAGCCTAATTGCTCCCACTTGCTGCATCTTTGTCCACTACTTCACGGAGCCATAGGTTATCATTGGTCTAATAACCCTTGTGTATAACCATAGAGTCATTTTAGGGTTAAGTCCCCAATTCTTACCACACATTCTTTAACATCTGCCCAGGGAGATAGTAGCTTTCTGTGTGGTTTTCAGAATGTGAGTATTTTATGGAAGCCTATGATCAAAATACGTTCAAAGGTATTTTGTTTCTTTGGCAAATGAAATCTCTGTTTCTACCGGTGGTTTTATGCCTTGTAGTGCTGTTTTTTTTTGTGAAGTTGACGATTTGTGTTTTCTGAGCATTGGAGATGTGATTATCAACATAGGATCTTCCAAATCTTAATCCACTGTGGTCCTTACTTATCTTTTGTGCCGTTGCTCTTTTAAGTTTTTTTTAATTGTTTTGCAAAGAAATAACAGAGTGCTGCCTGTTAACCGACAATCCTCCTTGGTTCGCAGAGTAATTTCATTTTCCATTTTTATATAAAGGAGTTGTATAATATGATAGTTTTTTTACCAATTTTGCAACATTGGAATGAAAAACCTTTATATTATCTATGTCTGTCTGTCCGTAAACACAACTCCTCCATTATTAGAACAGATGGAATGTCAAATATAGTGTCGAATAAAAGATTATAACCCACAAATAGTATTACAGGTGAAAAAAATTTGACCTCGGTCTTTCGAGGTCATCAACCGAGGCAACCGGAAGTACTGATTTAAAGTCGCTGAAACAGTACAAGCGATATATTATTCGACTCGTCTTAGCAGGACGAGAACAAATCGTCCCTACCATTTCCAACTATCGAATGTGAAAAGTGGTACTTTTCAGGAGAGCAAAATAACTCTTTTTTAGAGAATTCTAAATCAGCGCTTTGACTAATAGAAAATTTTTTATATTTTTAAAAATTAATGTTTGATCCTTGTTAGATTGATATCAGAATAAAATTGCTTACCGTTTGCTTCTTTCCACAAAATCACATTCTTTATTTTGCTTTTTGTGTTAATCAACGATTTGTTTTGGTCCAATGTTTTAAAATTGCGAATGTGGCATTTTCGACAGTTCATATTTATATAATTTTAGCACATTTATTTGGTGCAATGTTTCAAAATTGCGAATGTGGCATTTTCGACAGTTCATATTGGTCTAATTTTAACACATTAATATTCTTAATTGAAAAGGAGGAAAATGAAAATAATCTTATTGTTGTTACAACAATTATGGAACTTCACGTCCTGTAGTCCTCAAGTAATCAGTAGTAACATAATGATAAATTAAAGTAGTCTTAAATTTTAGATTCAACGTTATCATTGTCTTCAGTTGCGTCAGGTTCTGGAAGACAATCTCTGGCAGTATTAGATGTTGGTAAAGATTGGTAATATTGGTGGTATGGCCTAGGTATTAAGTTTTGTTCACATAGTGGCAAGAGCTTTTTTTTCTTCACATCCGTGATTGGGAGTCTTTCGTCGTATGCCTTAACAGAGTTTATACTATTTTGTTTGCCTCTTTTTTGTATGGTTTCAAGAGATAAGAAGTTTCCGTCATTGCTAGTCTTCATGTAAAGTTTGTTATTTTCATTTCTCCGATACTGGTACCATATACACTGTGTGGACGACGTCCCAAAGGTAGCATTCTTTAAAAAAATTTTAAATAATTCTCGCTTTGACAACATCACTGTTTTTGGTTTAGTTATACCAGTTAACTGAATAATCAGATAATGAAAAACCGATAAAAACAAAATAATAAAGTTCCTCACCGAAAGAACTTCTTGGAAAAATAATTCACACAATTATTGTAAATACGTGCGTTTTGTTCTTGTCAGCAATGTTTAGTATTTTTAACATTTTGCAAATTATAATTGAATAACTATATCGATTACAACTCTGAAACTAATGTATGTGACACATTAAAAAAACAAAATAATAAAGTGCCTCACCGAAAGAACTTCTTGGAAGCAATAATTCACAAATTGTGAGCACGTGCGTTTTGTTCTTGTCGGCAATGTTTAGTATTTTCGACAGTTTGCAGATTATAATTGAATAACTGTAAACAATCAAATACAACACTGAAGATAATGAATGTGACACATTCGTCATTTTGCATTGTACATATATATGCTTTTAGTTATATTTATACAAAACAAAATATCGAATATTTCATTTTCGTCAGTTTGCAGCATATTCGATATTTTGACCAAAACAAAATGACAAAATGTTCATATTCGATGGTTTAGACAGAATATTTCCCGCGTTTCTGATCAAGCTACAATTTCGATATTTTGCTACAAGGTGTATCACGTTTAATGCAAGGACAAGGTATCGAATCTGAAAAACCGATTTTTCACATTCGATAGTTGGAAATGGTAGGGACGAAATATATATTTCCGGTTTCTATATAACATCATCATCATTTTGGCTTTACTCTGTGTGGGTCCTAGCTTCTCCAAGAATTGTTTTCCGGTCGTCGCTATTTATCGCCTTCCTACGCCAAGCACGTATTTCCATATTTCTCATATTTTGATCTATGTTATCTAGGAATCTTGTTCTGGGCCTTCCTCTTCTTCTTTGACCAATAGGTCTATCAAGGAGCGTTTTTCTAGCTGGGTAGGTTTGCTCCATCCGCATTACATGGCCTACCCACCTCAGACGTCCTATTTTAATGTGTTTTACGATATCTGGATCCTGGTATATTCTGTAGAGTTCGAAGTTGCACCATCTTCTCCAGACACCATTTTCATTTCCGCTCCATAGATTCGCCTTAGTATTTTTCTTTCGAAACATCCTAACATGTTTTCATTGCTTTTTGGTCCAGGTTTCTGAACCATATTTTAGGACTGGGCGTATTATTGTTTTGTAGAGTTTTACTTTTGTATTTCTTGATATAACTGTAGATTTAAAAAGGAGATTAAGCCCAAAATAGCATCTATTAGCCGTGCAAATTCTGCGGTTTATCTCTGCGGTAGTGTCATTTTCAGTATTGACGAGCGTTCCCAGGTATACAAATTCGTTAACTGCTTCGATGACCCTATTTTCTATAACAAGTGGCCGTAGTATTTGTGGTTGCGTACCTATTTTCATGTATTTCGTTTTATTGGTGTTTATTATTAAACCCATTTTTGTAGCTGCTTCCTTTAGTGCTACGTACGCTTCTCGTGTTGCGTTTTTCGTTCTCCCAACAAATCTTATATCATCAGCATATGCTACGATTTGCACAGATTTGTTATATTGAACCGGTAGTTGTGATTTGTATTGTACGTATTACTTTTTCCAGAGCTAGATTGAATAGTATACAGGAGAGTGGGTCTCCCTGACGTAGCCCGTTATTTGTTTTAAAAGGTTCAGAGAGTTCCCCCTGGATTCGTACTCTGCATTCAACTTTTTCAAGGGTTTAGTTTGGTTAGACTTACCAACTGATTTGGTACTCTAGGTCTATCATTGCTCTAAACAATTCTCTTCTATTTACATAGTCGTAGGCTGCCTTGTAGTCTATAAATATGTGGTGCGTGTCTACACCGTATTCCAGTATGTTCTCTAGATTTGTCTCAGGGTTGAAATCTGATGAATTGTTGATTTACCACCGCTGAAACCAGCCTGGTATTGTCTTATTATTCGCTCTGCATATGGTGCCATTCGATGGCATAGTACATTGGAGAATATTTTATACGTTGCATTTAGGAGCGTAATTTCTCGATGTTTAGAGCATTCAAAGATATCTCCCTTTTGTGTATGGTGCAAAGTATTCCAATATTCCAATCACTGGGAAGGGACTTTTGTATCCATATTTTTTTATAAGCTGCTGTAGCGCTATTATAATATCGTGGCCACCTTCTATATATAATTCCACTGGAAGATTATCTATTCCGGTTGATTTGTTTCTGGCTAGTTTATTTACAGCGCCTTTAACTTCCAGGATCGGTGAATCCGCCTCTCTCTCGTCTGCTCCGCTTATCTCACAGCTTTCGTCTTCCGGGTTTTCTTCTTCTTCCTCTATATTAAGTATCTGGTTAAAATATTCAGTCCATCGATTTAGTAAGTATGTCTGTTCTTGTTGTTAAAAGATCGCTATTCAAACTTCTACATTGATTTGTGTTTGCCTTGAATTCTTTTCTGTTGATGTTACCTTTCTTATAGAATGTTCTGAATTCTTTCTCTCTGTTGAGGTTTATATATATTGAAGTTCCTTTTATAAGCGGTTTATACAACTGGTGTATACTATACTTGTTCTAGTTCGGCGGGTAAGCATTTTTGCAAAGGCTTAATTTTTTTTTCTGTGTTGCGTTTTTTGCATTCATCGTCAAACCAGTGATTTTTTCGCGTACAAGTTTCTGTTCCTATTTCATCTTGTGCTGCTGTCTCAATATCTTTTTTATCCTGTTCCAGTAGGAGTCTATATCTCTCTATTTGAAATTCTGGCCTTAGTGTTGAGATCACTAAACAATGGTCTGAGTATATGTTTGAGCCTCTATAACTTCTGCAGTTCGTTATGCCCGTTCTGTGTCTTGAATCTATTAATATGTGATCAATCTAACTAGTTGTTTTCCATCAAAGGAGGTCCAGGTTACCTTGTGTATATTCTTTTGTTCAAAATAGGTGCTAGTGACGGTCATGTTTAGTGCTGCTGCACTAAAGTTTATCAGTCGTAATTTATTATCGCTGCTGATGTTGTGTAGGCTATGCCTTCCTATGGTCGGCATAAAAACTCGCTCTCGTCCTATTCTTGAATTCATGTCA
The DNA here is from genome assembly GCA_918026665.1 of Diabrotica balteata. Classification (NCBI taxonomy): domain Eukaryota; kingdom Metazoa; phylum Arthropoda; class Insecta; order Coleoptera; family Chrysomelidae; genus Diabrotica; species Diabrotica balteata. The sequence continues at coordinate 104,293,794 of OU898276.1, read as the reverse complement.
CCTAGCATTATCTTGATGTCATTTCTGGGGCATCTTCTGTAGGCTTGTTCTAGGTCTTCGAAAAACCGTTCTTTAATGTATTCTAGTTTGTCGTCGGTCGAAGCTTGTGCATTAATTAAACTGTAATTAAAGAATTTACCTTTTAAGCGTAAATAGCACATTCTTTGACTGTAGGCTTTAAAATCAATAACTAGGCCTTTTGTTCGTTCTTTGGTTTACTACGAATTCCACTCCATCTATGTGTTGGTTTTTATTGCAGCTGTAATATATGGACTTGGTTCTCTTCTCAAGAATGCCTGTTCCCGTTCATCGCATTTCTTGCAGTGACAAAACATCTACTCTGTACATGTTCACTATGTCTAGTAGAGATGCGGGTGGTCCATCTCGGTACAGGGTTCGGGTGTTTCATATTCCTAATCTTAATTTCATTTTTCGTTTGCAGAGTAGTCGTCGTAAGTTCCGTCCGGCTAATAGTTCTTGAGGTTCTGTAACATATGATTTTTACAGGAAGAGGTTGTTAGCCTCTAGCCTGACTCCCAACCTGGAGGGTCAGGGACTCTGTTGGGTTGCCATACCAGTCTGTTTTGATTCACGGGTGGTATTTTATTTTCCACCTACCCGCCAGTCCTAGGACTGGTTAGGGCGTTCTCCTATCCACCACCTGGGGACGCGTCCGATGGGCGACAGACAACATCCACACGGAGTTTTTTTATATACTTTCCGGTTAAAAAGCTGGAATATTTAGTTCCAGTTTTTATGTAATTTTTGTTGAAAAGTTATTACCGTAAGTTTGACAAAAATTACCCAAAATTAGTAAAATCGTATATCAATCGAAGCAAAGTTACACTAGTTCAAATATCGACTTCCGGTCACCTTGAGTGAAAACCTACGACTTATGAAGTTCAAGCTTATTTTTTATTGATCTGAGCTTACATTCATATATAGATCTATAAAAAAGTTCAATATATATCAAATATTCATAATAGCATCGAATTGTATATTGTATAAATCTCTACTCTATGTCAACATCTTCCAGAGTGAGATTTCTATTCTTGAATAGATATAACGTTGTCTCTTTGGTCTGTAGGATTTCTTTTCATATTTCTTAATGTCTTTATACTAGAGTTGGCTGTGAAACTCCTATTTCTTTATATTAATGCTGTTGTTTCCACATATTTTTTTTTTCTTCTCTGACCTTTATACTTCTTTGCTTTATATTCATTCCATGGTGTTTCTGTTTTTAGGCTTAACCATTTCTTGTTAATTTTTTTGTTGCCTCATTATAAACAAAAAAAAAATTCATATAAAACTACTTTATTTTTCCGAAATGATTTTAAGTTACGTAGGTGAAAAAAAAAAACTGAACTTTAAGTTTTGCAAAATATAAAAACACCGGTATCTCTTTTGACACTGTTTCATAAACTTTATTGAAAAATGTAATAAGCAAATATTATTCATACAAAAAAATAGGTATAAATAATCTAATCATAAAACTAAGAGTCAATAACGAAAAATAAATCTCTGAAAAATATAAGCAATCGTGGACTTACTTCAAATTTGAAGAGCCTTTCAAGAACCACTGTGTTAAGGAACGGTTAATACAGGGTATATATTAGTTCACACCGGTTGAAGTTTTAGATTCATTAAATGATCATTTTTCTGATACAAACATTTATTAGCATTTTTTTATACTACTGGATATTCTTAATAGAGAATTTCGTAGAACCCTTTCTACCAACTTAATGCGTGGTTTGAAATCATAGCCGGCGCAGTGACTATGTCAAAATCAACTTCTTTGTCATCTGGAATAATATAGTTTCTGCTTCTTTTTCATTTTAAAACGTATAAAATATTTTAGCAAAACACACAATTTGATCTCTGTAAAAAATACAAACAAAATTTTTTTATTGTTGTGGGTTAATGCTCTTTTGTATAATAGTATTCAAATGTACCTACATTCCGCGGTGGTTTATTTTGAACATAATATATGAGCCGCTCAGATGAAAAGTGGTATAAACTTAACTTTTGGTAAATACAGATTTTGCATGTTAACGAACTAAAAAATCTCAGTAATACCTACTTACGGAGCAAGTTGTGACGGATTCTTGACAAGAATTTGTTGAAATTTATATGGGATGCCGAATTACAAAGATTTAAGTTCGTTGTTCTCATGTAATTAGATGTTACTTCCAGAATACCATTTCACCAACAAACATTTGTGGCGAGTCTAGCAGAAAAGTGATATAACTCAATGAGTTATACCACTTTTCCACTTAAGAGCTTGTTTGACAATGTACGTTTTTTGTTTGTATTATTGAATCTATTGAAAGTGTATGCAATTGCTCAATATCACGAAAGGTTTCCTTGTACAAAATTATTTTGGGAGATTTGCCAAACTGTAGCCACTGAACTTGTAACCATCTAAAAGGCATTTTATCGGCGTTCACCTTTCGTTTTGTGACAGACTTTTCCAACGTTTGAGTTGACAAAAGATCATCTCATTGTATTTCGTATACATAAAACTTGTTGTTTCTTGCATTACGTATTATTCGTATCCAGTATCCAGTATCTTGTGGCGTGTATATTAAAGTTGGTTTTGCTGTCCTTTCAATGAGCGCAAATAAATTTGTGATCTACTTTAGTGACACTGTTGTTAATGTTTTTAACTATAGCATTCCAAATCAGTGACAAGTTTATATTTCGATTTTGGCCCGTGCATGCGTCACTGTATGCAATGATGTGTTTAGTGTCGGCACAGTGAAGTTCGAAGTATTTCATGAGGCACAAACCAATTTCTTGAGATCCGCGGGACGCAATAGTTTCATCCCATGTGTACATGAACGTTTGGCCGGTTGCAGTGTGGTGAAACCCAAAGTTATACACGTACTTGTTACGTTTATAATAAGCGACCGAGGTAGAGAGCTTGGGAAACGCCAGGGCTTTCTCGAGATCGAATGTGAAAACCACAGTATCTTCTGAATGTTTTGACAGTTCTGTGTCTTCTTGCAAAGACATTCTTGCTTTTTCAGCTTTTCGCAAATGCAGCTGGTGTTTCGTTTCCAGTATTTTCTGGTCCATCAGGTAAAACTGCAACTAAAAGTTTGTACTTATCACAACGTGCACACGTGTCCTTCCTAGGTGCGTGGAAAGACAAATTGAATTCTTTGTTGAACACGTCTCTGTAGATGTGCTCTTTAACCACTTTTTCTGGGGCATACCTTTTTCTTCGCAGTACCGTAGATATAGATTGTAGAGTTTCCTAATGTTGAGCTCAGGGCTTAAGTATTTTCTGTTTGGGTTATGAGCCCTAGTGTAATGACTATCATATCAAGGAAATAGTTCAATATGTTCCCTAATAACATTTAGAGCGTCATCTGATGTTTTGTTAGCACACAGGTTTTCTCCACGGAGATCTTCGCCCGGAGGCTTACCCAGTTCCTTTTTTTTTAAACAGCCTTTGAAGTCTTCCGTTTGAGATATTAAAAGTATCCAGAAAGTACTTCTTACAAATTACGACACTCTCTGATTTAATATTTACAACGTACTTGTATGTTACAGATTTTGGTCCATTTGATGACTCGGTATGCTTATTCGGGCGGCGTTGTTGTACTGGAACTCGCTGGACAAGTCCCGAAATATAAGCATTTTGACGAGAAAAATCCCCCAAACTCCAAAAACGAGAAAACAGCCCCTTTCTATCTAATTCACTAACAAAACAAAAAATTTTCAGCGTTTTACACACCCACAAGTTGTATTCTTAAAAGTCTTTGCGGGTATAACCTTGCCCTTGTTTGTCAAATACTCCTTCCTAGCATTCCTCTGTGTTTTACGTTTAACTCGCTTTTTATCGCCATCGTGCCTTACACGTTTCTTGCCTTTTCTTACATTATTTCCCACACTGACTGTACTATTTTCACAAATATGATTTAAGGTCGATTCAGACACATTAGTCACGTCTCGTCACAGTCCTGGCACCGAACCGAACAATCCGTCATACAAAATATTCTTTAATAGAAATATGGCGCCGGCATTCACATTTATCAGGCGACGAACAGTTTCCCATCTGTCAGATAGTTAATAGTTCTGTGACCAAACAGGACCGGTTCGGCGTCGGGACTATGACGGGACTGATGTGTCTGAATCTACCTTTACACTAGTCATTGTTTCTTAATATTGTTCTGAAGCTATTTTCTTGTGGCATTGTAAATTAATTACTATTTATAACTGGGAATAAGCCACAATTAGATATAAAAATACGTTTATTGACGTTTCAATTTCCAATTCGGAAATCGTTCTCAAAATACAAACAGTAAATTAAACAAATTTTGTTTTTTGTTACATAGTGAAAAAATTCTTCTAATAATTTAATTTTATCTGACTCATTTATATTGACAATTCAGACATACATTATGCATTTTAAAGTAGACGACTTTAAAATGATATTGCCAATATTGTTGAGTTGCGCTCCTGGGACGACTTTACTTATAAGATAGTTCATTCGATTATACATGAAATCAACTTTAACTTGAGAATATCCGTCAGAAAAAATCATAGCATCTAATTCGTCTTTAAAAGACAAACACATGACATGATGACAGTAAAATTCTCCTGTTAGTGATTCCATAGTAAATTATGAGGGAAAAACAGGAAAAAAAAACCTCATAATACTATCCCGACATTGTAAGTATTTGTTCGTGAATTTAGTTTACCTTCAACAAACATCAAAAATTCTGATTTTATATGTTACGTTATTTAAAAACATAAATGATGTATCCTCTATATGTTACTGACTTACTAATACTGGTATTTTCTTATTAATAACTACCTCTTTCAATATTGGTAACCAGATAAGGAATATAAGGAATAATATGAGGAAAATAACAATACCGTACATAAAAGGATTATCAGAAAAACTTAAAAGGATAGGAAATAAATTCAACATTTTCAACAACATTCAAAACAACAAACACGTTGAGATCTATTTTGTCCAAAACCAAACCTAACAATGAACAAGAAAGGACAAAGAATTGCATTTATAAAATACCTTGTGAATGCGATCAGTTTTATTTAGGTGAATCATCAAGGCCATTAAATGTTAGAATAAGTGAACATCAATCTTATATTAAAAATAGAGAATTTGATAGATCTCAAATATGTAAACACGCATGGGATAATGAACATAGGGTTCAATGGAATAATTCAAATATAGTCCTAAAAGAAACGGATGGTAAAAAAAGAAAAATCAAAGAAGCGGCTCTAATTATGCTAAATGAGGCCAATTGTGTCGCAAATTCCTCGGCAGAATGTAGTAGGATCTGGTTACCAATATTGAAAGAGGAAGTTATTAATAAGAAAATACCAGTATTAGTAAGTCAGTAACATATAGAGGATACATCATTTATGTTTTTAAATAACGTAACATATAAAATCAGAATTTTTAATGTTTGTTGAAGGTAAACTAAATTCACGAACAAATACTTACAATGTCGGGAAGTATTATGAGGTTTTTTTCCTGGTTTTTCCCTCATAATTTACTATGGAATCACTAACAGGAGAATTTTACTGTCATCATGTCATGTGTTTGTCTTTTTAATGACGAATTAGATGCTATGATTTTTTCTGACGGATATTCTCAAGTTAAAGTTGATTTCATGTAATCGAATGAACTATCTTATAAGTAAAGTCGTCCCAGGAGCGCAACTCAACAATATTGGCAATATCATTTTAAAGTCGTCTACTTTAAAATGCATAATGTATGTCTGAATTGTCAATATAAATGAGTCAGATAAAATTAAATTATTAGAAGAATTTTTTCACTATGTAACAAAAAACAAAATTTGTTTAATTTACTGTTTGTATTTTGAGAACGATTTCCGAATTGGAAATTGAAACGTCAATAAACGTATTTTTATATTTAATTGTGGCTTATTCCCAGTTATAAATAGTAATTAAGTCATTGTTTCTGTATACAAAAAAGTAAAAAGAAACACTTTTTAGTAATTAATCTGATGCAGTTATCGTGAATCAGGTAAAATCCATACAATACAATACGATTAGAAGAACCTCACTGTTCACGACAGCGACATTCGTAGAACTACCGACAGCGGACGGATCAGACACGATGACGGGTGGTGTTATGAGTTATACCACTATTCCACAGAGCGCGAGGCATTTCGTTCAAAGGAAAAATATTACACCGTTATTATCTCACTAACCTTGAATACTTGAATTATACCACTTCTCTATGGAACACATTGCACCACTAGGTACTCACAACTGGTATATCTCAAAAATTCAAATTTTGTGAGCTATACCACTTGTCCTCTGAGCGGCTCATATTTGGTCATGCTTGCCGATAAGAACTATTCGATTCCTAATTTTAGTTATCCACTTGAAGCACATTTTGTACATTACGCCAGATCTGCTGGAAGTGTAGCTGAAGGGTTGAAGAGACCTAATGGAATTGCTGTTTTGGGTGTTTTATTGGAAGTAAGTTCAATTTGCCAAATTAATAATAATTAAATAATTTCGACAAATAATAAATGCTTTAGATAAAAGTTCTGCAACTAGACAGAGTGACTATAAAGAATGAACGAAATTGTAACTGTATGTTTAGAATTCAAATAATAATATTTTGAAAAATTAAAAGAGAAAAACCAAGTGGTTCGCTGCATACTATACAGTACTTACAATGAAGTAAAACTTTTGATGGTACAGAATTTAATAAAAATTAAAATTTTCAGAACGTTTGCGGTTCTCTCAAAGCATCATCAATGAAAACCTAGAAATAAGTATTTACACGTTAAAATAATTAATGTAAAGAGGTAAAATTTTGAGTGTTATATCGTCGGTATACTGCAAAAACCAAGTAAATGACAAATTTTAAAATATTGAGTTAGGTATACCAAAATTCTCAGCTTTTTCCGCTATACATACAGGTAAAACTCAATAAATGATACGACTTACCATTCAGCAGATAATTTGTGTAATAAACAAATAAGTTACACCTATCCGACTTTTCATATATTCAAATAAAACAACATATCGCTACTTATTTCCATAAAATTAAAGTTATGTTGCATGTAAAACAAATTAAGCCCATATATATTATTATGTTGGACAACAATGTATTTCTACTACTGCATACCATATTCAGTAGAAAGGTAATAAGTGTCTTTAATACATTTTACATGTATGGTTTATTAAAATTTCTCTTTTCATATCGACTAGTAAAGTACACTTACTTCATTCTGCCTGAAAACGGGTTGAGTTAAAAGTTAGAAATGATTCTTCTTCGTCAAGTGCCCTGTCTGTTGCGAACGTTGGCTATTAACATGGCAATTTTGATCTTGTTTGCGGCGCTTCTGAATAGTTCGACCGATGTGAGCCCGAACCACTTCCGCAGATTTTGGAGCCACGAGTGTCTTCTCCTGCCTGGCCCTCGCTTACTGTCTATTTTCCCTGGACAATCAATTGTAGCAGACGGTACTTATCGTGTCTCAATATGTGGCCTAGATATTCAAGCTTTCTTTGTTTAATTGTATTCTCGATCTCTTTCTCCTTTCCGATTCTTTGGAGTACCTCTATGTTGGTGACATGTTCGGTCCAGGATATACGAAGAATGCGTCGGTACACCACATTTCGAATGCTTCTAGTTTCCTCGTTAGCGTCTCCGTCAGCGTCCAGGCCTCCACGCCATACAGCAAGATCAGAAAAATGTAGCATTTAACTAGACGTAGTTTTAGGGGAAGAGACAAATCCTTGCTTATGAGGATCTTTTTCATATTGCTAAATGCTGCTCTAGCTCGTTCTATTCTCGCCTTAATTTATATGGTCTGTTCCCATTTTGCATTTACGTTGGTGCCAAGGTACACATAAGATTCTACATGATCAATTAGTATGTTACTTATCCGTAATTGTCGAGCAGGTTGTTGCTTTTTGCTTATCAGCATCCACTTTGTCTTCTTGAAGTTGAGGCTAAGGCCGTATTCATTACTATCTGAATAAAGTCTTTCCATTACTTGTTGTAATTTGTCTATGGTACTGGCAAGGATCACCGTATCGTCGGCATATCTTCTATTGTTCGTTAACTCGCCGTTTATTTTTATGCCCTCATTTGCATTTTCCATACATTTGTTAAATATTTCCTCGGAATACATATTGAATAGGAGTGGGGATAATATACACCCCTGACGGACACCTCTTTTGATCTGCACGTTTTTTAGAAATGATTACTAACTTAAAACCATAAGTGATCCTAATGGTGTTTATGATATAATTTATCTGCTAATAAATTAAGCTAATAATATAAGATTATGCTAAAATTAAGCAGACATAAATAAAATTGCTTGTCGTCTGTATTTGTGACTAGACAGAAAGTTTTGAAATACTTTGTTAATAGGTATTAATTAGTTACTTGTTGTGCAATATCTTGTGCTCTTTAGATTCCTTTGAAACTGAAGACAACAGTTCAATTCTTGATGATTCTCAGGACAATATAGTCTCAATGATGGAATCCATTTTTGATAGTGACTTTTCAGATGTAGACCCCACATATCAGCCAAGTGAAAAGGGATCACTCTCTCTAGGAAGTATATATGAATTACAAACAGTTGACCTTGATAGCCTAAATGATGAGAAAAAAAAATACTGAAATAGGTGCACCCACGAACAATTTAGTGGCAACTGAAATATCTAGTTGGATATTAAATCTACTTCTTGACAAAGTATGGAAAGCCTTCGTCCAATAAACCGTTGAAGAAAAGCTAACTCGGGTAATACATGTCACAAAAAGGAGGCGTGCTGAGAGTTTGCCTTAGGATATAAAAAAAAAGAATAGACAAGCAAAATTGCCAAAACCAGTTAATTGTTCAGAGTGCTTTTACAAATGTGCTAGTTATTTCAGCGAAGATTACAGACAAAGACTATGTCGTGATTATTGAAAGTTAGAATATATAGACCAGAAAAATTTTTCTATTGCCCGTATTAAAACGGAGCCACCATAGAGTCGTTGAAATTCGTCGAAGTTTATAAAAACCACTTGCATTTTCCAAAAAACGTTACTTTTCTTTGAATGGTCAACACATACAGGTATATGACAATTTTTTTTGTAAGACACTTTGTATATCAGATTCGCTAATACAAGATATAAGAAAAACTAATATTCTAGGCTGTTAGGCAGATACGGATAAAAGAGGCAAGCATACACTGCCAAATAAAACAAGCAGTGAAACCCGAAAAATCGTGAAGGGTCATATTGAGTCTTTTCCAACCATGGGTCCCCATTATATTCGCCAAAGTTCAAAGCGTAGATATTTGGACAAAAAGTTAAGTTTAAATTTTAATTTAATTAATTTAAAAGGTATTAACTTTATATAAATGACTGTAAACAGAAAAAACTGGAAGGTGTTATCGAAATTACATATCGAAGAATATTTTCTAACGACTATAATTTAAGCTTTTTTGTTATTAAAAAAGATCAATGTTTAGTTTGTAATAAATATGATAGGGCGAATCCAACTGACAAATCAGATTTAGAAGATAGTTATAGAGAACATCAGAAAAGAAAAGAAGTATTTAATCTTGAAAAACAAAATGATTAGAAAAGATCTAATGAACAACGGGATTTAGTTTTAATTACTTTCGATCTACAGGCCGTACTAAAGATTCCAAGTGGATTGACTAGACAACTATATTATTCTCGAAAATTATGCGTCTACAAATTGTGTGTATATGAAGCTGCATTATTAAATGCAGCTTTCTGTTTTGTCTGGTAAGAAATTAACGGTAGACGAGGAAGTTCTGAAATAGGAAGCATTAATACTTCACTACTTATCAAAATGTGTTCCAGAATATGTAAGTGAAATAAATTTATTTTCTGATACCTGCGTTGGACAGAATGGTAATTAGCATATTGCAGGATTACTATTATGGGCTATTCAAAACATAGACCATTTAAATATTATTCAACACACATTTTTAGAGTCTGGACATTCCTATATAGCAGTTGACTCTATGCAAAGTAGTATTGAAACCGCTAAAAACGCAAATTTATCTATGGGATGCCAGATTTCTTTTCTGTTCTTCAAAATGCAAGAGGAACTAAAATATTAAGGTTGATGATAAAAACGTATATATAGAACCATACAAATGTAAAGAGTTTAAATACTACGACATTTATGATTTTAAAAATTTGTAACACACTTTAATTAAAAACCGGACAAAAGGCCAAAACGGCAAAAAATCATGTGGTTGAAGATAAAAAGAATGAGATTCGTGAAAGGAGAGACAAACAGAATCTATTTTAATTATGACATGTCAAAAAGCTCCATTTATTTCCATACTGATACTGCACGGCAATCAACAAGAAAAGAGCACGCCAAGGTATCAACTAATACAAGCAATCTTGAAGAACTTTAACGACTTTATGATGCACATTTGCCAATTAGCATAGCAAAAAAGAGAGACGTGGTACAGCTATGTAATAAGGGAGTGATACCGGAGGAATATCACGTGTGGTATCGTAATTTGAAAAGGGGAAATGATGTAACAGATATCTTGTCATTGCCTGCTTTCAGTGACGAATCGGACCAGGAAGCCTCATAATAATAATATTGTTATATATCATTCATATAAATAATAACTACAACTACAAACAGCTATTCGTAAAATTATCAGGGAAAACCAATTAAATGTCAAAATTATCGACTAATACCTTAAAACATTGCTATTACCCAGTAAATTATGCTATTTGAAGCGTAACTGATTTATTTAGATTTACAGGTAAAACCAGGTAAGTGTTTTATAGCATTTCCAACTTAAATTTAGGATTAGTCAGATAGCTGTTTCAACTGTTTCAAACTAATGATAGAATATCATTTCAGATATATGCATCGTTCACTAGAATAACTGATATCAAAAACAAGCTGCTTAATTCACAATAAACAACTAAACTTGGTTTACCTGGTTCGACATTTGCTTGGTTTTCGCAGTATACCGACGAGCCGACGATATTGAAAACGTGGTAAATACTTTCATCTTAAAAAAATAGTTGAAACTAGCCACATAGCAAGGTATAATAACCCTTAGATTACATATTAAAAATATTAAATTTTAAAAATGTGACACGACATACAGAAGACCACATTGTCAGAAACCAGATAGACTTTATACTCGTAAATAGCAGATATAAAAACTCTATAACATCAGTTAAAACTTATCCTGGAGCAAATGTTAACTCAGACCACAATTCGTTAGTGGTTAACGTGAAAATAAAATTAAAAAAAATTGAACTCAGAAAACAACAACCAAAAATTAACGTAAGAATGCTACCAAACGAAGAAATAAAAAACGAATTAAAAAATATTGTGAATATTAATAATGTTAATATGCAAAAAACACTATCTGACAAGAAACAAATTATGGATGTAAATAAAAAGTGGTATAATATAAAAAACACATTACTGAAACCAACTCAAGAAAGTTTAATAGAGCATAGGTCAGAGGCTAAAAAACACTTAATGACAGAAGAAATACTATTACTGATGGAAGAAAGAAGGAAATATAAAGGAAAAGATCTACAGAAGTATAAAGAAATACAACGAATAATTAAGGAAAAAATCAAAACAGCTAAGGAAATCTATTTGATGAAGCAATGTAATGAGATAGAAGAACTAGAAACAAAATATGATATGAGAAATATGCACAAAAAAAATTAGAGGAGTGACTGGAATGGGTCGAAATAGACAGCAAGGACACATAAAAGACAAAAAAAGGAGTACTACTAGTAGATTTACCAGAGAAGTTAAGACGATGGGAGAAGTACGTTAGAGAACTTTTCCAAGATGAAAGAGGTAATATGCAGAAAATACAAGAATTGAATCCTTTAGAGAGACAGAAGATCACGATAGATCAAATCAAATATGCTATCAAAAACTCTAAAGACAATAAGGCAGCTGGATTAGATGAAATACCAGTAGAACTGTTAAAACTAGTGGAAGAGGATAACTTGGAAGTATTGGCAGATTTATTCAACACGGTGTACGATACGGGAATAATACCACAAGAGTGGCTGAAGTCAGCATTATTTTATAACCATCCCTAAAAAACAAGCAGCAAAAGAGTGCTCTGATTATCGAACACTGAGCTTCATGAGTCATACTTTAAAAGTTCTGCTAAAAATAATACATACGAGAATATACGAAAGGCTAGAGGAGGATATTAGCGAGACGCAATTCGGATTCCGAAATGGAATGGGTACTCGAGAAGGACTATTTGCCATCAACATATTGATTAAGCGATGTCGGGATGTAAATGTTTATCTACACTTGTGCTTCGTTGAAAAGCTTTCGATAAAGTAAGACATGAAAAACTAATATCAATACTTATGAACAAACGCATTGACAGTAAAATCATAAATATAGTGCAAACATTATATTGGAACCAAAGTGCCATAGTTCAAATTGATGGGCAATACTCAGAAGAAATGAGAATCTGTAGAGGAGAGACAGGGATGTGTTTTATCACCACTTTTGTTTAACTTATATTCTGAAGAAATTTTCCAAAACACGCTCAATAATGTCGAAGCGGGAGTCACCGTTAACGGAAAATTAATTAACAACTTACGATATGCAGACGACACTGTGATCATAGCAACGAGTATAGAGGATCTACAACATCTTATCGAATAAGCTTGAGTATGAATAGTGATGAGATGGGAATTACTATAAACTCTAAAAAAAACGAAGTACATGCTAATTACAAAAAGACCACAAAATATACATCACCTATTGACAATCAATGGTAACGTGATAGAACAAGTAGAAAAATATCAGTATTTGGGAACTTTAATCAATTAAACCAATGATCATACTGTAAAAATAAACAGGCGAATAGAGATTGCCAAATTAACATTTATACGAATGAAGCCACTCCTAACGTGCAAAAATCTAAATTTGGATATCCGACTACGTACCATACGCTGTTATATATTTTCAATATTATTATATGGAGCTGAGACTTGGACATTAAAAAAATGTAATTTAAAAATAATCGAGGCCTTCGATCTCTGATTATACCGCAGAGTATTGAAAATATCATGGACTGATAGAATTACAAATAACGAAGTACTGGAGAGGGTTAGTAAAGAAACAGAACTAATTGTCACTATACAAACCAGAAAACTGGAATACCTAGGCCACGTGATGAGGGGATCAAAATATGAAAGTTTGAGACTCATAATACAGGGAAAGATTCAAGGGAGAAGATCTGTTGGCCGAAGGCAGGACTCATGGTTAAAGAAACTACGTGATTGGTATCAATGCAGATCGATTGATTTGTTTAGAGTAGTAAGTTCGAAAATAAAAATAGCCATTATGATTGCGAACCTCCGTAGCAAGACGGCACTCTAAGAAGAAGAAGTGACACGAGGTCGATGTTATACAGTCCTACAGTTGAGACCGTAGGACTCTTAGAAGGAAAATAATGAGGACATTCCCAATACGGAATTTCACCCCATACAGAGAAAAAAGAAGATTAAAAATAAGCAAGGATATAAAAAGTTTATGAAAATAAAACAATGGAAATAGAAGTGCACGGATTAAACGGCGGTAATATTAATTAACACCCCTTTGCTTGGACTTGAGCGATCTTCGACTCATTGTTGTTCAGTAAAATATTATAATTTTTAGTTTCTAGTTGTTCTATTTTTAGTTGTTAGATTTGTTGTCATTTTTCTCTCACGATGTTATGGGAGTGTGAAAATAAATCCACGATCATCGTTAAGATTTGATGATATTTTTAAAATTAAAGTATTCAAGTCGTTTAAATATACATTTAGCTTTGTGGATTTGTGAATATTTCGGGAATATTTTCGAAATTTTTTTGATTTTTACCGAACCTAACCTCAAACATGAAATGTAATGTGTGTAAGCAAATTAAAGTTAAAAACAAGGATGTTTTTGACTGTGATGGGTGTAATGATGCAATTTGCAAAGAATGTGGCGAATTAACAGCATCTGAAGTGAAAGTCTTACAACTATCAAGCCGTGTCATGAAATTCTACTGTCTCAAATGTCAGAATGGAGAATCCATAAAACTTTATCAACAGTTATTAAAAACTAAGGAGGCATCATTAGAAGACAAGGACACAATCATAGACTTACTGAAACAAGAAAATGAAGTCTTAAAAAATGAAAGTAGTACTAAAGAGCAGTGTGACCAAAGGTGGAAATCAAATAACGATCTTAGTTACAGCAAAGCAGTGAAAAAACAGAAAGAAAAAGTCATCATAGTAAAACCAAACGACTCAAATCAAACAAGTGAAATAACCAGAAGGAATATTGAAGATAAAATCAACCCATGCAACTTGGGAGTTGGTGTTTCAGAAGTTAAGTATATTAGAGATGGAGGAGTTGCTATAAGATGTACGGGTAATGGAAAAGAAAATGTACAGGATGTCTGTAATAATATAAAAATGTCATTGGGCCAGTGCTATGATGTAAAAGTACCTGAAAAGATGAATCCCAGAATAATAGTGTTTAACTTAGATAAAAAGGATATAGAAGATGAAGATCTTCTAATTGAAAAAATTGTAGTACAAAATGGTATAACAACAGAACCAAGTGTAAGAGAACTAAAGGTAATCCATACTATAAAAAACAGAAAAGGAATGGTAAATATTATATTCCAGATGGATGTGCATACCTACGAACGCATTAATAAAAATGAAAAGTTGCATATTGGTTGGAAGAGCTATTTTTTTAGAGAAAGCGTAAATGTTAAACAGTGTTACAATTGTTGGAGGTTTGGTCACCTTGCAAAAGAGTGCAAAAAAGAGACGCCCACGTGTCAGCAATGCGCTGGTGAGCATCACGTAAAAGACTGTAAATCACGTATAGTTTGTTGTGTAAACTGCAAATATGCAGAAGAAGTTTTAAAAATTTCCAATATTGATTTGAAACATAAAGCATATGATAGGAATTGTGAAGCCTATAAGAAAGTAGTAGAGCGATTACAAGAAAAAAAATAAGGTATCCTGAATTATCACATGGTAATTGTAAAATATAGCAATCAAGTCCAACCATTCTGTACCTAAACATTCAAGGATTTAGCACACATAAAACACAGTTATCATGGATTGCAAGTCAGAAAAAGCCAATTATTATGTGTTTATCGGAGACCCATGTTACCTCAGATTTTGCATCAAATGAAATAGATATTGATGGCTACAACTCAGTTGTTGGTTTTTCTTCAAGTAGACATACAGGAGGAACATCAATTTATATACAAAAAAGGTATCGTCATAAAGAAATTATTAAAGAAGAAAAAAACAAGAATATATGGTTAACAGGAATACAAATAACTATAGAAAACCAGAAATATTACATCTATTGTCTGTACCATTCACCTAGTGCAAGTCATGCGGAATTTTTGGAGGAGTTGGATGCGTTTTTAGATAGCATTGAGACTGATGCTATCTTTGTGATATTGGGAGATTTTAATATAGATTTGGCAAGTATAAACTTTTACTCTATGAAATTAAATGATATTATTAAAAATGGTACCTATCATCTAATAAACGAATACACAAGGATTACAAAATCGACATCTACTAGGATTGACCTAGTACTTACAAATCAAAAAGACATTAGTTGCAAGGTGCTCCCAACTCCAAAGATTACAGATCATTCGATAATTGTAGCTGATCTGGGTAGAAACAATGAGACAACACTCACAAAAACCTATAGAAAATACAATACAATGGATGTGACAGGATTTCAAATGAAACTTATGGATATGCAGTGGCCGTCAAGTTCCTCTATAGATGTAAGTAACAATGCTGATATTCTAATAACTAATGTATTATCTGCACTCGATCAGTTTGCTCCAGAAAAGTCTATTAATACGAACGATGTTTGGGGAAATAAATTATGGTGGAATGAAGACATTGCGAATGAAATTAAAAAAAGAGATCAATATTACAAAAAGGCTATATTTACTAAAACTGATACTGACTGGGATGATTTCAAACAACAAAGAAATAGAGTCGTAGCATTAATCAGAATTACCAAACAAAATTATTATCAGGAAAAAATAGATGATTGTAAGAACGACCCAACAAGAATGTGGAAAACATTAAAGAAGCTTGTAAATGGCAAAAAAAACCATGAAGCTAAAAGTGAAATAATATTTGATGGTGGGGGGGTTACTGGTAAAGAGATAAGTGAAAGATTTAATATATTTTTTCTAGACAGTGTAAAAGACATAGCAGATAGCATTATTTCAAACAAAACCCACCAAGAAATTTGTAGTTCAATACATGTCGACTGCAAAATGGAAAAATTCAAAATGTTAGAAATGAAAGATTTAAAAAAACAAATGAAAGAAATGAAAAACAAAGAAAGTAATGTTGATGGTATTACAGTTCAAATTTTAAAGAGTTCCTTTGAAGTAATAGGCGACAAAATTTTGCATATTATAAATGGTAGTCTAGAAAGTGGCGTATTCCCAAGTAAATGGAAGAGAAGTCTGGTTGTACCAATTGAGAAGGTTCATGGAACTGTTAAGTGTGAGGAATTTCGACCCATAAATATGGTACCACCATACGAAAAACTGCTGGAATTATGTGTAAATGATCAAATAATGGAGTACTTGGAAAGCAATAATGTGTTAACTAAATTCCAAGCAGGGTTTAGGAGAGGAAATTCCTGTGAGAGTGCAATGCAAACGGTTTTGTTTGACTGGAAGGGTGCGCTGGAGTGCGGGAAAATGATTGGTGTGGTTTTCTTAGACTTTAAACGTGCATTTGAAACCATAAACAGACAACTGCTATTGAGAAAGATGGAAAGGTATGGCTTTGGTAAAAAAATTATAAAGTGGTTACAAGAATATTTGACTGATAGAACACAAGTGACAAAATATGGTGCCATTTCATCGGCTCAGAAGTCTCTGTATGGTGTGCCACAGGGAACTGTGTTAGGTCCTACTCTTTTCATACTATATATAAATGATATTGTTGATGTTGTTAAAAAGTGTAAGGTACAATTGTTTGCCGATGATACTGTGATATATGCAATAGGGGATAAGGTAGATGAAATAATCGATATAATAAATGAAGAGATATGTAATATATTAAAATGGCTCGATAATAATTCCTTAAGTCTTAATGTAACTAAAACAAAAATGATGCTTATAAAGAATAAAAATTTTAAATTAAATAACATAATAAAAGATGTTAAAATTAATAATATTGCTTTGGAGAGAGTGGTTCAGTATAAGTATTTAGGATGTATTATAGATGAAAATTTAAGTTTTGTTGAACATTTTAAGTTTGTTACAAATAAAATAGCAAAAAAAATCTATGCATTGGGAAGAATGTCAAAAAATTTAAGTTGCTGGTCTAGGTTGACCATATATAAATCGATTATTGCTCCCCATCTCTATTTTTGCTCTACATTGCTGTTTTTAATGAATGCTTCTCAAATGAACGTACTGCAGAAAAAACAAAATAAAGCCTTAAGGATAATATTAGGATGTAGTGTATACACTAGTAGAACTGACATGCTAACAATGGCAAATGTTTTAAGTGTAAGACAGACAATTGTATGTAATAGTATGATTTTTGTTTATAAAATGTTAAATGGTCTGATACCTGTGCATTTGTGTAATAATTGTACCTTTGTTCGAGATGTACATGAACACAACACACGTTCTAGAAATAACTTTTATCTGAATAGGGTCAACACTAATTTTGGTCAGAACAATCTTTTTTATAGGGGATTAAAGCAATACAATGAATTACCGGAAAACATTAAGGCTTCTGGAAACTTAGCTCAATTTAAAAAGTTATGTAAGATATATGTTAAGCAAAGCATTGTGATTTAATTTTAAGGGTATAAATTGATGTATCTATATGTATTTTTTTCTAGCCATGTGCTATTAATAAAGATTATTATTATTATTCAATTCATTATTTATGACCCAGTAGACGGAAATTTGTATATATATATATATATATATATATATATATATATATATATATATATATATATATATACACAATCATACACAAGTAAAACATGCTATCAACTAAGTTTTACCTACTATTTTTACAATAAATTTTAAAAATTTTATAATGTATTGTGTCCATAATTGTATATTTTAATGTTTTAATGTGTGTTATAAATGTTGAGTGTAAATGCTTATATAAATAATCTCAACGACTATGTCTTGAAAAAGGAATAAAACCATTCCGAAAGCTCGACAAAAAAGTCAAAAGAGTGTTTTTTTAACATCCCGGCCAATATTCTGACTGCAACCCTAATAAACTGTTTTATTTGTTTATATCGACAGTCAATAATATCCAGTATTTCTTGTATATATATATATATATATATATATATATATATATATATATATATATATATATATATATATATATATATATATATATAGTTAGAGAGGAATAGAAAAACTTAATGAAAGCATTAAAAATAAGTTTTTAGATTATCTCATAAAAATAGCGCATATATACGCAGGTTTTATTGACTATAATAGGTAAAGCATTCGATAAAGTTCGATATAAACAATTAATTAATGTCCTGAAATTAAAGAAGATTGACTACAACGACCTCAGGATCATATTAAATTAATATTATAAACAGCGAGCAAAAGTACGTGTTAATGAACAGCTGTCAGAAGAAATTGAAATTAGATGTGGAGTGAGACAGGTATTGTCGTCAATTCGTTTTAACACCTACTCCGAAGAGATCCTGAAACTCTTGAGGGTAAAACAGCTGGAATAAAGGTAAATGGAGTTCCCATTAACAACATTAGATATGCGGACGACACTGTGATCTTAGCCGAAAATATTGAAGATCTTCAAAGACTGGTGGCCAGAATAGCGGAGTATGGAAAAGAGTATTGTCTAACAGTAAATGTCAAGAAGACGAAATTTATGAGAATATCGAAAACTCAAAGAAATAACGGTAATCTTCTAATAAACGGAACCAACGTCGAACAAGTGGACAAATATTCATATCTGGGAACAATGATTAACTCCACAAATGATTACATTCAGGAGATCGAAATCAGAATAGAAAAGGCTAGAGCAAATTTCAACAAAAAGACTGCTATGTACAAGGTAGTTAAAATTGAAACTAAGAGTTAGGTTGGCGAGGTGCCATGTTTCTTCGACTTTATTTTATGGAATGGAATCTTGGACCTTAAATGCGACATCAATGAAAAAACGAGAATCATTCGAGCTGTGGGTACATAGAAGAATTCTGAAAATATCGTGGACAGAACACGTCACAAATAAAGAGGTTCTGAGAAAGATAAATTAAAAAATAGAAATTTTAAATACAATTAAAACAAGAAAATTGGAATATCTCGGACATATTAAACGTTGAGATAAATACACCTTGCTACAACTGATTATAGGAAAGATCCAAGGAAAATGCAGCATAGGGAGACGTAGAATTTCACCGCTGCGCAACCTGAGGGAGTGGTACGGATGTACATTAAATGGAATTTTCAAAGCAGCAGCCTCAAAAGTCCGAATAGCTATATTGATTGCCGACATCCGTCGCGGAGATGGCACTTGAAGAAGAAGAATAAAAATAGATTTTGTTTTATAATTCGTTTCAAGGAGACGTTAACTTTAAATTTTAAATAAACAAAAGTAGTAACTATAAGTATTACATTAATTAACTAAACAAAGTGACTACACAAAAAACTAGATTATTAGACTAATTAAAATATTTTTTTAGTTATCTTTAGATACAAACCCTGCATATGAATCAATTGTAAGAGCTTTGCCGAACATAACCGAAAATATAAGGCATCCAGTCCAACTGGATAAACCAATCGCATTGGCGGCTTTCCTTCCAGAAAATAAGAAATCATATTTTTATTATGAAGGATCGTTGACTACGCCAGCTTGTAACGAAGCCGCACTTTGGACAGTTTTTACGCAACGTGTAAAAATTGGACAAAAACAGGTAAAATAAATTATTATTTTCTTTAAGTATCTACTATTTGTTCTAAGGTGATAATTAATATGATTTTATAACTATCTCAATTATCTTGAGGGTGGTTTTATCATACTGTACCGACAAATCAGCTATTTTCCACCATCCTGAGGTCGCCGATGAATCTTTTCTTCTGTCGCTTTTATACACTAACACATAAATGCGCTTTCGAAAGAACATTTTTTACATTATATAGAATTATCACTTTGTCAGATAAATATAATGTACAAAACGATCCGTAATTTTTAATACTTATTTTAAACTGTAAACTTACCTCCTCTGTGGCTCAGTGGTAAGAGCGCCTGCCTTTAAACCTAAAGGTCGTGAGTTCGAATCCCACCTGGGTGGAAATTTTCGTTTATTAAAAAAATTAATAAATGAAAATAATTTCTATCCTTGTGTGATCGGTACACACCGGAGGGACCGCAGACGTTCGGATACAATTAGCGTCTCTTAGCAAAGACAATGACGTCGACTTTGCTAAGTATCAAGACAATTACTCTACACGCACACACACACTACACCTCAAATTGTAAGATTGGCGAATGGATTTAGTGTCCACAGTCATTTAAACACAAACAAACAACAACAAACTGTAAACTAAATTGATTTCGATTTTGAGTTAGATTCCACTTACACATAATTTCACTTCTCATTTTCGTTTCTATGTTTGGTTTTTCGGTTCAAACCATTCTTTTAAAAATTCTTTATTACTATGTTGGTTTTTATCGTCTACTTATTGGGATGTAAACTATTTGTGATAACGCTCGTTGCTTTATGTTTCTGTTGTTCGAGTTCATTATCCCATAATAATATACTCCTATTTGTTCGTCGGTAGGTTCTTTCTGCACCCTTTAGTGATTTTAATATGTCGACATAAAGCGTAATTGTGTCGTGGTTTACATATGAATAATCAAGTCTCTGGTCTAGTCCGTTTTGATATTGTTTTCGTATTCTGTCATCGAAAAAGTTGTCATATTAAACTGTGTTTCCTTAGTTGTTTCGATCATTTTGATTATCTGTATCTAAATTAGAATTTTATAAAAGGGACGGGAAGGTCCAGGAAAACTACCTCTCTTATAACTGGTTTATAATGAAACAACTATTACCTATTAGCATTAAAATTTAAAAAATTAGTGTAACCAAAAAATAAAACAACTTTAGATTTTGACAAAAGTGATAGCAAACTGTAAATATTTTCGACGTGTATATTCGCTACGGTTATGATGAAGTGCAAAATTTTCATATATCAAATTTGATTACTTTCAGGGATAAATCTGTCTATATAAAATACCCTTCATACTTTTAACTGTTTTGTAAAGTAGTGTTAAAAAGTCCTGCATCACCTAAAAGCCGTATAGTTTTTGAGGTTTAACACAAGCTTTTTGTATATTTTCGCTAATTCATTTTAGCTTGTAATTAGCATTATCGGTATACATACTAATGTTTTTTTAATTACTAGCTCAAAATTCTACAGAAAAGATTAAAATAATCTGATTGAAAGGATTTCCCATAATCCGAGAAAATTATGAGGTGATTATTAAGTCCTTAAAGTACTATTAAATTGAACCTTAATGACAAATTTGCCAGATATTTTGACTATATAAACACTGTAGTTACCCTACAGAAAAAAAACTACTTAGTTTTTTACAGGGGATGTAAGGTACGGAAGAAACCACTGCTTTCAGAAAAGCAAAGATCGCACCGTTTGAAATAGGCCAAGGAACATCGAATCTGGACAGCAGAGCAGTGGTAGACTATACTGTTTAGTAATGAATCCACTTTTAATATTAATAATCCACTTTCAATATTAATAATTGTGCTGGAAATGCCTACGTCAGAAGATTTCCTGGTGAAGAGTTTTCTCCAAAATGTGTTCTTCCCACAATTAAATATCCAACGCCCGTTGTGATATGGTGTCGCATGTCCGCTCGAGGACTTAGTCGCCTACACGTTGTCTCTGGGATGATGATTGCTATCAAATACATTAAGGTACTACAGAATAAGATGCTGCGTAGTGGAAAAGACCTGTTGGGCGAACAAAAATGATAATACTCCTTGTCATAGATCAAAATTGGTTAAAGCTTGGATGGAGCGTAATGAAATTAATAGGATGGACTGGCCAGCGCAATCCCCGGACATCAATCGCATTGAGAATTTGCGGCAAAGGATATCAAACATCATTTCCAAAAGCCAACCCACAAATAAAACGAAATTAATCGAATCTCTAATCCATGCTTGGCATGACTGTATTTCCATGCAGGAACTGCAAAAATTAATAAATTTTATGCCCAAAAGATGTGAACTAGTTATTAAAAACAAGGGCTGGCCAATTAAATATTAAAATTAGTTTAAATTACTTCAATGTGATGTACAATATAGTCTTGATTTAAATGGGCGTGCATGATTTGGACGCTAAATTTAAAATTCGACACTGAAAAATAAAATTACCTGTTTCTGCATACATGATTTGGACGCTGGGTGTAATTGAAATGTAAATGGAAAGTCAGGTAATAAAATTCTAGAGATTAAGCTTGATAAGGTTTATTTGTCACTTTGAAATAAATACGACATACATTTTACGAAATGGAATCGAACGATACAGTTAGTTTGTAACTCATGTATCCTATTTCTAACGAACATATTTTTTTTCTACTCTTTGGATCTTTAAGTCTATTACTTTCACTATTACAGACACTATTAATTTTAATGTAGGTTTCAGTTTGAAAATTTTTTAAAACATCAATAAAATGGAAAATATTTGGATGAGCATGGTAAAAATTATCATTAAAACGCGAGTGGAACGATTCACAAGCATTAGCTGTTAATTGTAAACTCTCACACATCGCAGCCCACATCTCCGACGAAAATGTTGCGTGGTTTCCAATGTAGTTGTCCAACATGTAGTCGGAAAACTTTTCAATTTTTGAATTCTTTGGTTGAATAGCCATAAAATCATATATGAAAGATTCTTTGACTTCTGAGGGAGGTAAAAATGGCAGCCGAAAAATATATTTCAGCCATTCAGATATTTCACTGTCTGCCAATTTATATTCCCGAATTAAGCCACAACCACCGATATTACGATACCAAGCTTGCATAAGATGAAAACGGCACCCTTTAATGTGCACATTTGGAAATTCAAAACGAAAAATTCAAACGCATTGTGGATAGCAATTTCAAAATCGGAGAAAATGATTTTTTGATTGAATTTTAGACCAATTACTTCACATTTGCGTTTCAAAACATTAAATAGTTTTATATAGGTTTGTTTAGATTTGTCGGGAAGTAAACAATAACACAATGGTATATAATGTCCATTGATAAAAAAATTACTTGAAATATTGAATGTACCGTCTATATAAATCGTTTCACTGCCGCACAGAAAACGCATGTTAGTGTTACACGAGAAGATGATAATGTTAGAACTTAGTTCAACCGCAAATATAAAATTCTCGTCTTTAAGTGTTTTGATATTCATAATATTTACCGCAGCAATAGTTTCTTCTTTACTTTTGGGCAGTTTCGGTTGAGCCATTCGCCGTTCACTGTATATTTGATTTCGTATTAAATTAACGTCTTTAACAGACATGTGGCTCAAGCAATCTACATTTTCTTTCAACGCACTATGTATGATTTTGGACGGCCTTTCGGTCAAATTATCCTTAGCCTTCCTTTTGGCACTGCTACGCACAATCTGTCTATTAAGCGTCTTGATATCACACTCGTGATTATGTTCTAGATTACTTCGGATCACTAACTTTTCTGGCCCTTTTGTGAATATCTTCGCTTTACACGACCGTTTTACGCACCTCCAATACGTTTCTCCCGATTTTAGTACTTTATCTTGAGAAAAAGTAAAACTGTTCACTTTGAGCAAAAGTTTACCACGATTACTTACTAACGTTGAAATTTCCATGTTCACTTTTCACTATTCTCTGACAAACTAATAACTAGTAACTAAGTAAATTTCAATGACCATCATGAAACCCTAATTATATCTAATATCTGGTATCTGCGATAATCCTTACGTCAGCGTCCAAAACAAGGGTACTTTTAAGACCCTCAGGTACTTCAGCGTCGAAAACATGCCCGCCCATTTAAATAGCCATTTTTTTTTAATATCGAATAAAAAATTTTCGAAACTAAATTTTTTTTTATCAATCAAAAATTTTGCTGTGTTTCCATTTTACTTATAATATTGTGTTTAAATGCTTGTTTGATGTAGATAGTAAATGGTTGAATAATATTTAAGGCAAACTTCTATTTTCATGTATTTTGTAAGCTGATGCAGGACTTTTTAACACCACTATATGTATTGTTCTTTATCATTTCCTGTCTTTCAAATCAATATATCATTGATATTTTTATTAACTTGTCATATATTTAATAAACAATAATAATTAGTGATACTACAAAATATTTTCTTTTTTTTTAACTGTCTTTACTTTTGTAGTACAACACACTGAAGCATATATACAACATCAAAAAGCAGTTGCTTATTATGAATAATAGACCTCTACAACAACTTTATGGAAGAACTGTTAAGTATTCTTCTTGTTGCCAATAATTTTAATTACTTATTTGTAATTTGTTTAATAAATAAGTACAAATTTTAAATGCAGTTGTATTCAATTCAAATTCAAAATTTGCAGTAAGTTATTGTATATCTGGTTGTCTGATAACCTCCTTTGCCGATTGGGGTAATGTGCACTCACAAAAACATTAGTTCTAGAAAGTCAAACCACAGAACACTAATCACAACCAGAAGCGAAAGCTTTGTCGGAACCTTTGATGTTGGGAGGACAGAAATTCAGAGTGACAGTAGCAATGAACCTACATTTTATTACACGAAGAAAAGTAGTGAGGAAGTCGTTCAAAACTGTAGTAAATGATAGTTACACTGAGAAATGAAGTAATCTGTTTTGTATGAATTTTATTTTTTCTGTAAAATTTAATATAACTTATATATCAATTCTGAACTGATAATTAAAAAGTTGTTAAGTCAAAAATATCGATTTGTTTTTTTTTTAACAAACTAATTAACGTACTAAAAGTATTTTAGTACGCTAAAAAACCGATTGAATTTGAGAGTTAATTTTAAAATAGAGATGAAAAGCTTGATTTCTATTACTTTTTATCGTTTTTTTAAGGTTAATAATACACTTCATCACTCAAAATCTATATTTTGACTCAAGACTTTTTTACTTATCAATACAGAATTATACTTTTGAAATTTCTATTAACTTTGTCTTAAGTTGCTGACTTTTTTGTTTCCTGTTGAGGAATTTCTTTGAATGTGATTATCTATTAACCTCCAACACCACGATATTTTCGCTGCGCGTAAAAACTCTGCAGCTGCGGCTAGAATAAATGTATACAAAATGACCTTAGATTTCTTTCTATGCATCTGAGGTCTCTGAAACTTCTGGTTGTATTGTAGTAAATTCAACTCGCCAGGACATATCAAATTTATGGTAGGAAAGGGTAAAAAGTTGTAATAAAACAGAATAATAAAAATTTATTGTAATTAATATACACGTATACCTCTTCGATTTCTCTTTCTGTGCATCTGAGGTCTCTGAAACTTCTGGTTGTACAGTACTACATTCAATTCGCCTGGATATATCACATTTGTAGTAGGGAGGGGTAAAAAATTGTAATAAAACACAATAATAATAATATAAATTTATTGTAATTAATACTAATAATAATGTTTATTTAGGAAGCTTAGATTATAATATAGATTTACAAAAAATAAGCATACTTAACACTAAATAAATATGAAAAATCACTGAAATAGAGCTACCATAAAAGTAGCACCCCTTGTGTGTGATACTTAAAAAATATATGTGCAAAAAAGCAAATATTTAACAAATGTATTAATATAAACAGTTACATATGCGCACTTACTAAAATACATTGATTTTAATATAGCATATGACATAAATATGTCAATAAATTCAAGAAATATTGTAGTTGGTAAACAAGGTATATTTCGATATTTTTATTTATTACTATGATCAATTAATCTGCTCTTCGCAGAATTGTGTTATTTTGTTTCCAATCCATTGTTTAGTTTTATACTGATATCTATGTTTTTTATAACTCTTAATTTGTTTTAAATTCTCCGGTAGACAATTGTATTATTTGGGCCCTATGCAGCCAACATATTTCTGGAGTATGGATTTATTACATTTGGATAAAATTGCATTATTCCTTATATATCTAGTTTGATGCGCATGATTGCTAATGTATAATAGTATCCTTTTTTATTTCATGTATATATAATAATAGTATAATAGTATCCTTTATAATAGTATCGTTTTTTATTTCATGTATGTGTATAAGGGCTTTGTAAGAGGACAATTTACGTACAGTTAAAAATTTATTCTCGTTGTATAACAGTTTGCTGTAATATCTTAATCTTTTTCATAAAAATCTAATTAAGCACTTCTGAATGTTTATAGAATGCAAGTAAATATTCCTTATTCCGACCCATTCTAAAAGACCATTATAAGCATGGATAAACATAACCCGGATGGGAATAGAATAGAAGTATATGCTTTATTGTCATTGAAAATTTTACAATTTTATGGACGAAGCTTACAAAGACAGAGGAAAAAGACAATAACAAATTGCATAATCAACCGTAGGAACTAATAAGTTTAAGCTACTTTGGGTAATGATGACCCACGGGTAAAGAACCATGGAACTGTACATTAAGATATTGTAATTTCTTAGTTATTAATTAAGAAACTCTTTTACTGAATAAAATGGTCTTTCAAATAGATAGGCTTTTATCATTTAAAGTATTTTAAGTATTTAAAATCATGAGACTTTAAGTTATCCCAAAGCTTTTTAACACCATTCATTGTTACAATCCAACACTTTTTTGATCGCGAACGAAATGTTACATCTTTTCCTGTTTTATCTAATATTTTCAGTTTATGTACCAAATCTATCATAGAATCTAGGTAATTGATCTGAAAATCAGTTCCCTCAAATACATTTTTAAATTTGTTAGGATTATTGTTATCAGTAGAATTTAAAATATCAAACAAATTATTAAATTTTTCAATAATTTCTATTGTTCCCAATGCATCTGATAGAAGAATACCAAGAGAGATATAGGTATACATAGAACTTGCAACAGTGTTACTTAAAATTTGAGATGCTAGTTTTACTCGCATTTTTTCAAAAGATGTAGATATGGGAGTGTGTTAGTTTTGGTGCACACTTATAGAACTGCTTTTTATCTTCATGATAAAAAGTTTCTATAAATGACCGAGATGTTTTTTTCTCATCAAAATAAAAAACATTATTAATTAAGTTATTTCTAGCGGCTTTAATTAAATGACATGGATCAAATATATAAATAATCTTTTGTCCATTGACATCAAATTCTGAGTTAGTTGGAGAAATCCCCAGTAATTTACTCAATTTTAGAAAATTCGTTCCCATATCAGTAACAAGACAATTCACATATAAACCTGATTGAAATAGTTTAGAAATACATTCTTTTATAATAGGAAGAAGATGATTTGCTTCAAAGGTAGTGTTTACAAAGAAATATGCTAGTTGTTGTTTGAATATAAGCCTCGAACCATTATCACAAGTACATTTTGTGCAATTATTGATTCCTTTTTCCCATTTCCTATATCATATAGACCAACAATCTCATCACAACCTGTATCAAAAAATAAATTACTTTTAATAGACATTTCATCAATACAAATACTACAGTGCTTGTCCTGATCTAACATTGTGTTCACTTTTAACTTTAGGGCATCAAATATTTGGTCATTATTCAAACCAGGTTTACAGACCAAATTTTCAGTAATTTTTTGAAGACTTCGTTTTGAGGGCAAATACAATATTCTTTCCATAAAAGCATACGCTCTTGGGCCCAAAAAATATAGTGTTAATGCAAATTGTTTATATTCATCAGAATACCTTCTAATTTTGGACATTTAGTTTTTAAAATTGCTTGAGCTTTCACTATTTGTGCTAGGGATTTGTTTAAAAATTTGTCACACATTTGAAAATTTTTTTTTAAAGATTTATTGTCTTCCTTCTGTTTGGAAGACGCATATGCTTTCTTTGCACTTGCACGCAATTTTTTTATTTTCAATCTAAGTTTCCTTTATCTTGGTGTACCTCCCGACAACTTGGAGGGGGTTTATGTTGCAGCTGTAAAAAATGGAGCTGGAGTATGGGGCCTAGGTGGGCTAGACACTTCCTGCCTATTAACATCTGAAATATAAAAATATATTTAATAACCATAAACATATAAACGTTCAAAGTAGATATGTTAATGCTTATTAGTGATTAGTTGAATGCATAATACAGTTGTAGCAATAAATAAAATTACCTGTTACCAGAAACTCTTCCATCAAAGTATCAGGTATATTATTATGGTTTTTATCAGTTGGACTATTAATAATTACTTCCTGTACATTATACGTTTCAGTGGTACCTAAAACAACGACATAAATATTACTCAGTATGTAACCATAAGATATATTATGTTCTTAATAAGGCTGATAAAAGATCATTAAAAAATCCAGATCTTGTTTATATTATGAAAAACAACAAACAACTTTGTATATAGTTGTAAGTAGATACTGATTTTTATATGACTTTTATAATAAAGCACTATAATTGTGAATAAATAAAAAGCATCTACCTTCCAGCCTTATGACTTTCTTTAATGGTTCGTCTGTGTGTTTTGAATATTGGCTGTGTGAGAAAATCGTTGGATGTGCTTGTTGAAATAAATACTTCCGTGTGTTTCCTTTGTACATGTACACCGGTTCAAAATGTTTCTCGCAGATTCTATAATTAGTATGCAATTCAGCACCCTTGGAAAGCAGATCATATCTATTGGCCGCTTTCAGCCATAATTCGGCTCTAAAAAAAAGTGTATTTAACTAAAATATGAACATTCAGACAACATTTGTAATTTGCTGCTACGATCAGTCGGTATTGAAAAGAGACTAATTCCTTCCCCAGTTTTCGATGGGTACCCACGAACAACACAATAAAATCCTCCCTTTCGTGCAGCCATCACAATAAGTTTATTACACAAATATATTAAATTAACTAACTAACTAAATAACTAACTAACTAACTAAATAACTTCTCAATACAATACAATAACACTTCTCAATATATAAACAACACTACTAACACTATGGCCGATTTCGCACATGCGCAAAGAAATTTGGATTGTGAAAAAGCCCTCCGTTTCGCTTCTTGTTGGTGGTCAAACCTATTTAGGCATACATGTTGAATTTTAGCGCGATGAGGACATTCGTATATTTTTGACAGCTGCATAAAGATGACGTGTTTGGAAAAATTACGCATATGGAGAAAAACTGTTTTCGATCTCTCATTAAACAGTGTTATTTGAGAAATAACACGGGGAAGGAAGCAAAAGAAACCGATGGAATATGAAAATTTACTGACCATTGACCAAAATCATGATCGTGTAGCAAATTTTAGCAGTTTTAACGAAACCTAGATCCATTACTATAAACCGGAGAATAGAATTAACGCAGGGCAGGGGACTAAAGTTGGCAAAAGTGCTCCGAAGTGGCCAAGAGTCGATCAGCCGGTCGGAAAAATCAAGGCCGCTGTATGTTGGGATTTTAAAGGAATAATTTTAATTGATTATCTTGAAAAAGCTAAAACTGTCGATAGCCAATATTATTGTGCATTATTGGACAAACTGAAGCAGGAACAGTGAGAAACGTCATCATATGCAAAAGGAAAAATTATTGTTGCTCCAAAGCAATGCACCTACTCACAAGAGCTTTATGACAATGGCAAAAATTCATGACTTCAGCTTCGAATTGCTTTCTAATGCAGCTTATTCTCCTGATTTTGCTCCCTCCGATTATTATGTGTTTCCAAATGGGAAGACGTGGTTCGTAAATAAAAAATTCAGCTCTAAGGAAGAGATAATTGAGAAAACAAACACCTATTTTGCAGAGCTTCAGAACCGTATTATTCGGACGGCATAAAGAAGCTGTAAAATCGCTGGAAACGTTGTATTAAGCTAAAAGAGGGCCGTATGGAATAAAATAAAAGATTTAAAAAAACATGTTTTTTATTTCAAAGGTTACTTTCAGACCATCTAGTATAATAGTTTATGAACATATTTCTAGATATGTAATTCCTTCTAGTAAGAAGTAAAACAAGGGCAAACCAGTGGCGGATCTAAGCATTTACCCTAGGGAAGGGAACTTCCAATGAAACACAAACTACATGAAAGACATTAAGTCGCCTCTATTTTCTTAAATAGCGTGTTTATTGGGTTGAATTTGTCTGTTTGTGGTTTTAGTCAGCTAAAATAAGTTTATGTTTCAACAATTTTTTCTTTAATTTCACACCTGGGAATAATTTAATAAATAATACCAATTCTGCGTTTTTATCAGCTCGAATAGGTAATAAATATATTATTAACGCAAAATTAATATAACTACTGAAAAAAACTATTCTGCCCTTCCTTTTTTCAGGATAAAACCATATTCTACTTCTCTTGGATATTTGTTTCCTTATTCCTTAGACAGAAAGTACATTCTGGCATCTTTACTACGCCAACAAAAAATTTATTGCTTCAACTGTTTTCAAGAAACAATGATTATACTAACTTTACGGCAAAGCAAGTATGGTCATAACTAAATTTCGGAAATGAATAAGACTACAGAGCCCATCTTAGCGGCATATTTTATTGCTAATTAATCGCTACTGATTGGTACATCGACCAGTCCCCAATTATCCTCTCTCCCCTAGCACAAAAGTCATCTCCGGAAAAATCGAGATATCGGCCAAAAACGTTAAAAAGAAAAAAGTAAAACCCTAGGAATTGATTGCCAATTGTTTGGTGAAGGTTTACGCCAAAAAACAATTTATTGCTGCAACCGTTTCCGGGAACAATAGATATGCTGACGTCACGGTAACACTAGCATAGCCTATTTTGGCGGCAACTTGTATTGATAATTAATTGCTGTTGTTTGTATATTGGAAGAGATAACGGCCAAAAACAATGAAACTAGAAAAGTGAACCACAAGGAATTAATCGCTTACAACAACAAGAACATACCAACAATAGCGGAATAAACAAAGTCACGGATATATCATCTACAGTTTATACACCATGCATATGCAACATACAATATATAATCAAATAATACAAAAGAAAAGCACAAAACAGTCAGAATTTGATATTCCGAGGATAAAAGCGCTACCCTTAAACAAACCGTGTTTTCAACCAAAGGCAGACTATTGCCTACAATATCAAGGCCAAGTACATCAAACATTAATTTTGAAAAACATAACCTACAAACAACTTGTTGGTTATACAGGGTGACAATTGGTAATAGGACGATTTTTGAACTAAATGGTACACTATTTACAAGAAAATACTAATTTATTAACATCAAAATGAAGCTTATATTATGCCATTTACAATCTAATTAAGTATGGAAAATATCGTTTTCAAGATGGTGACCATCACGTTGGATGAAGTTTTCGATCCTCTTTATGAAATACCTCATAGCACGCTCTCACATCGCTCGATCAAGCACATTCAAGTAGATCAAATTACGAGGCATGCTAGCACATACACGACTCTTTAAATACCCCCATAGAAAAAAATCACAAATTGACAGGTCTGGAGAAATGAGCTTCCTCGCTCATTGGAAGATGCTGACCTAAGTTAAACTCCAAAAGAACTTGCATTCTCGAAATCCTCACGTTGTTCAACATATCTTTCCATTTATTTCTGGACAATCTGCAATTTGTAGGGGTCAAATTTTAGGTCCTTAAGTAACATTTTT
This sequence comes from Diabrotica balteata, assembly GCA_918026665.1. Classification (NCBI taxonomy): domain Eukaryota; kingdom Metazoa; phylum Arthropoda; class Insecta; order Coleoptera; family Chrysomelidae; genus Diabrotica; species Diabrotica balteata. Next base: position 104,261,918 of record OU898276.1, on the reverse strand, counting down.
CTAAACGATTCCCGATTAATGTTTAGCTCAATTGAATGTTTTCGGGCTGACCGTGTAGGGCTTCTGACGACGGTATCTCTCACTCGCTGTATGTCTACAGGAGTTCTTACTGTTCTATTAGGACCTTCTTGCTTTTTTTTTTCATGATTAAATTCTTTATCCATCTCAAGATTGTGTTGCGAGATGAAACTGTTTCACGCCTACTAATATGAAAGTGAGGGCGAAAAAGCCGCTGCGTAGTGATCACTGATTCTTGATCTCGGATAAACGTATCGTATGCAAACGTACGATGTTTTACCGCCCACTGCTCCATGTTTACTGAAATGGCACACTACTACAGAAGAAGTAACACTGCGCTTATCCCACTCTCATGCCCTTAAGCTTCGTACTAAAAACATCCGGTTCCGATGGTCACCCTGTACATTTCCGATCGAAACGTAAAATAGTTACAAATGTAATTTTCATTCATAAAATTGTGGCTGGATCCCATATAAACATAATATTTAACATAAACATTTTATATACAGGGTGTCACAAAAATATTGGTCATAAATTATACCAATATGTACTTCATTACCAGCACCTATATGAAACCTATATGCGACTTACAGAATTCCCACTGAGTCCAAATATTATGGAATAAATAAAAATATAGAAAGTGATTCTTGTAAGAAATGGGGGAAGCATAATATTTTGTATATTACAAAACGGTACGCATGTATCAAAAAGACGTGGTTGTATCCAAAAACAATCAAGAAAAAAATTACATTTTTTTTTAATTTAAAATATCTAATCACATTACTATCGATCAACTAATTTTATTACTTCGAGCACAGATATTCAGATGTAATTCTTTTTACTTGAACAAAATTGTATCCACATATTTAGTGGTTTCAAACATGCACATCTGAGACTGTGCATTGTTTCTTTGAGCATTATTTGTTTTTACGACTGGTAGGTTGCTAACCTTGACAATTACCCTCCACATTTTATCCGGGCTTGGGACCGGCTGTGGTAACAGCAGAGCTACTCAATCCACCCCGCAATCACCCCAGGCAGTGTGAAGATGATTTACAACGTATGCTGCACCAATTTAATATAATCACCAGAAAATTTAACATGTTAATTTCCCCAAAAAAGACAAAATGCATGGTTAGAACAGCAAATTTACTAAGATGTAAATTGGAGCTGGAATTTCAGATAATAAACAAGTGATGGAGTTTAAATATCTAGGCATTACATTATCTAGCTACGGAAAGCTCGAAATTGAAGTATAAGATCAAGTGAATAGAGCAAACAGGCTGCCTAAATAAAACAATATTGAGAAATAAAAATATCGGAAAAAAAAACGAAAGGCCGAATTTACAAAACAGTCATCAGACCAATAATGACATACGCGGCAGAAACAAGACCTGACAGAGAGGACAAAAAAATGTTAGAAATAGCAGAGATGAAAACACTTCACACACGATCAGTAGAAAGACCACGAAAACGATGGGATGACAACTTACTGGAGGGACTAACATCAGGGATGGAGGGACCATCATCAGTGCTAACATTCAGTTCTGATGATGGAATAGTTAATCTGAAAATGTTCTGTGACGTAGCTCGATAGGGTTTTTTTATTATCAGTTTTTAAATAAAAAAATTTGTAATAAATGGTATACAGCCAACTATAGGAATTTAGTTTCCTTGTGGATTTTAAAAATATGACCCTTCAACTACTGAGATTTATTATTAAGTAAGACAACACGATTTACAAATTATTCCAAGTTTTGTTTAATATATATTGTAATACGGTTTTTTTTAAATATTGCGAAGTTTTATTTTTTTAAAACTTTTCAGAACTTGTAAAACTGGTAATTGGTATTAGTATCTAGATTAGTCTCTTTCGTTGATGTATGCTTGACGTTATAAAGTTTTAAAATAATACATTTCACAATAAATGAGACAAAAATAAACGGATTTATTAGATGGATGTGGACTTTTAATAAATGACCTGTTTGTACTCGATTTATTACTTGCGAACAGCATTTGGTTAAGATTGTTTATTTAGTTCCAACAGTTTCTACAGCATCTTATAACTTATTGAATAGTATCTTTCAGTTAGTCTGTCAAAAACTGAATATAGTTTTCTTGGTGGCCCAATACTCATTCCTTAGAAGTATTTTTAACTTCACATTCGCATTCGTAAGTAGGCTCACTTCTTCATTTCCGTTTATTTCTAGGTGTGATGGTATCCATACAAAGCTTATTTATATAGTTTGTTGACATTAAGATAAGTTGTTTTTATCGACATAATAATCCCATTTGGGGGATATAGTTGCTCCAATCCGATAAATGTACTTACTTTAGATGTCAATTATATTTGTTTCATGCAATATTTCTTCTTCTTCTTTAAGTATCTTGTCCTCCAAGAACATTCGCGACCAGACTCTTTCTTTGTTTAGACGTTATAAAACTACTTCACTCGTCACTCTGTCCATTCCACTGTCCATCCGTACGGCCGCCACATTGCGATAAGGTGGTAAGGTAAAGTAAACAAGCAAAATTTAGCTGACTACAAAATTTTGTATCAGGATCACATAAAAGCGAGAAGGGCGGCTCGTCTTGTTTCGGCAGTCAGCAGGAATAAAAGTTTATGAATTGGTTATATTCAGAAAAATATTAAAACGGCAAAAGAATAATTATACCCGGTTCGCTATTCCCAGTCCGAACTGTCTAGTGATTTTAGTAATTATTTTTTTGCGAAGTTAGTTACTTTTTGACAGACTCGAAGTGGCTGGAAAATACTATACAACCAAGCATACGTGCTCTTAGTCAATATTAATGTAAACAAAAGTAAATAAAATAGAACTTTGCCGACAATCAATATTTATTTATTTACACCGTATAATGTATTGATAACAAATAATAAAATTATTTATTGTACAAAATAAAAAAGTGGGATTAAGTTCTACAAAATTAACAAGTCAAAGTGAGGTTAAATAAGAATAAGACACAGCAAGTTCCTTATGTATTTACAACATTTATATAATTCGATAAATACATTTTAATGATCAACTTACATCAACAGGGTTTTCATTCGGTAAAAAAAAATGGTAGGCATTTTGAATAAACCTTTGTGCAGTTTTATTACCTTGTAATCTAGGAACAGCATCCTTACTAATCTAAAAATATTAACTTTAAAAAAACTTTTTAAAAAACATTTTATCATATTTATTAAGAAAAACTTACCAACGCATTAGCTGATGTAACAAATGGAAAACTTTGACTATCCATAATAATAAAATTTAAAATATAACTCATTAACTAATTAGCTGAATAGAACTAACAAAAGAATTAAACAAAGATAATAAAACAATAAAACTATATTAAATTAAATAAACAACGCGAATAATACAAATATTTACTACAATATTTTAAATTGTAACAATTCAAATATTATATTTTAAATATACAGCGAAAATTTGATGGGTTTAGTATACACTTCCACTATTTAGACTAATTCTTCTTTTTTTCAAAGAAAGAGGTCTGCAATAGTAGTATACTTGAGCTATTTATACTGAGAAGTAGGAATTGTTGTGTTGTAGGTTTCCTACAATGAGTCTGTCAAAATATGCCCTAGCTAAGCGAATAAACTGTAATCCAAAAGTGAATGAAACGAAGTTTAACATCATAAATATATTTCATACGTTGTGGTTTTATGTATATTTCTAATTTATTATATTCTATTATAAAATATTATATTTACTGGTCGTATCATCAATCTATCGGCAGGTTGCCAAGTTTTATTCAAAATATATTAAGGTGTCAGCTACCAGCAACTCCTTGAAATTTTTTAAAATTTTATTAACATTAGAATATTCGCTATAAAATATTTGTTTATTACTTATATGAAAGCCTAGAGTATACATTTTATAGAATGTATTTACATTTGCTTAGAATATTCCAGTAATTTATTAAATGTTTTTGAGCGCCATCATTCGGAAAGTAGTTATTCAATGTCTTTCTGAGTATGAATAACGAATAAGGACGCGTCATTTTTTAGCAGATAAGTATATATATATATATATATATATATATATATATATATATATATATATATATATATATGAGTTTTTTTCTACTCTCTTACTAGTAAATTGTATATTACCTACTATTTGGAAGCTAAGTAAATGCATCATAACAGGTACTGGCACGTAATGACTAGCACGTAATAAAAAAAATTACGCTTCAGTTTTATAAAAATGTGTAATATCATATAAGCCTCGTAAGTCAGTTGGTCGAGTTACCATGGAAACGAATAAACAGACGTTATTTTGACAGATTAAAAATTATTAATCTGTCAGTGTAAATAGAGTGGTAATTTAATTTTTATAAACGAAAATAATGGTAGAAAAAGTATAGTACACAACTTGAGTTGTAAGCTTATTACATGCTTGTAAAATTACTGCGCTCGCCGCTACGCTTCTCGCGCGCAACTTTTTTACTCGCATGTAATAAGCTTCTTACAACTCTCGTTATGTAATATACTATTAGTTACGGCTGAAGTAAAAAGTTATACAAGATTTTAGTTCTTTACTGTATCACTAGAGAGCGCTAGTGGAGCAACAAAATTGCAACCTAGGTTGAGTTTGCCGAAAGTTACAAGCTGAATATAGCCGCATATATCAAAAATATTTCGGCTTGGCAGTGTTGGCTTATTTTTATAATGCATATATTGTATGCTTCAAATATAAAGAGATAAAGCTATAAAAAGTACATTTTGATTATACTATTTTATGAATTCGGCAATATTTAATTTATATGAAGTAGTAACGAGTAGATATTTGTCTCTTTCGAGATTAATTGCAAACATCTGTTGTAATCTGGCAACTGCGGATTTGACGATTGCCAAAGCTATCCTTTAATTTACCAAAGGGTAATTGCTAAAAAAATGTCTAATAATTAACTGCAATTAATCTTCAAAGAAACAAATATTTACTCATTGTTGTTTTATATAAATAAAAAATTGCAGAATGCATAACACAATATAAACAAAGTAAACTTTTCTAAAGTTTTATATTTTAAGCATCCATCATCTACATTATAAAAACATGCCAACATAACTATACCGAAATTTTTTGTTCCATGTTTGACATTTGCGGCTATAATCAGCTTGTACTTTCGGTAAACTCAACCGCAACCTATTACACAGAATAAATAACAATCAGAAAGCAAGCGGTCGCCATATTTGAAACGAAAACATAGACTCACAGATTATAAGACAAGAATAATTTGGTTCCACTTCCATGCGAAACGAATTGTACTATGCACTGTATAATTCCACTTACAATAGAACCACAGAACACTTTAGTATTCTGTGATAGAACCTTTCTGTCTATACGTGAATTTTGACTCCGCCTTCGCACAGCTCCTTGGTCAGGAGTGTTTGCACTATATTTACTTATTTTTTCAAGCAGAGTGGGCATTCTGACTTTTTATTATTCTGTGCCTATTATTAGAATGTTATTAGTTTTTATTTTTGTATTTTATAAAATTAGGGATCAAATCCATATTGTATGGTGCATGAAATCATATCTCATATTGTTTTTGTGGAAAATATAACATTATTTTAACTTTTAATAATTGAATCTTTTTAGGAAAAATATTGTGATTCAAATTTTTAATTTAAATATGTACAAATCTACAAATACTATAAGTAAAACTCTCTTCTTATAAAATATAAATAAAATTAAATAAAAATTCAATCACTGAGAGAGAAAACCCAAAAAAATTACAAGGTGTTCCGATTAAAAAAAAAAATTCCTGATTTCGTTAGTACGATAGCACATACACAAAAGAATTCTTTTTTACAAGTAGCAAATTGGAAATTATAGAGTATAATTTCGGATTTATAAATTTTAAAAATAAATAAGTAAGTCTCGAAAGCGTCTTTCTGGAAGATGAAGAAAGAGCAAAAAATGGCAGCTGGGACATAGATCGTAGCAAATACTAAGAAAAGCAAATCGGCAACACCAGAAGACAAAAAGAGACTTCGGGAGAATACCATCACCCCCTCGCAACAGTACTGCAAAAAAAACCAAGGGGCTTCTAACGAGCAGCCATAATATTAATAAAGGTTTATTAATATATATATATATATATATATATATATATATATATATATATATATATATATATATATATATATATATATATATAAATATACATTTTCTTTTATAGAGCTGAAATAGCACACAAATTGATGTTAATTGAAAAATCGTGTCATTTTACTCACTTAGACAATGAAGCGTTACAATTATTTATAGTGCAAAAATAAACAGTAATATTAATATACCTACTTATAAAAATATCTAGTAATATTAGAATAAAAAAATATTAGAATGGGTACCACCAGAGAGAAGAAAACGAGGACGACCACCAACAACATGGATGCAAGCAATGTCAGCAAGAAATCTATCTGAAGAAGACTGGCAGAATAGACAGGCTTGGCGAACGGGAACCCAAAGGCGGATTACGCTATGAACGGTATAAAAATTAATACGAAATTATAAATAAAGATTTCTTAAGATATTTGATCAATGCATCAATAAAACATTGTCTATCCGAAATGTTTCATAATAAAATATAAATTATATAAAGCCCAATAGTTATTCATATAATATTAATATTAGAAAAAAGCCTCAGAACAATATTAATATAATATTCTCTCATCTCATATTTTTTTCAGTTGCGTTAAGTATTGCAAATTTGGTAATGGTATAATAAAAATATATTCTCCACTTACCTTTGGTGCTTTAAAAAAGGCTTGCATTACTTCCCTTTTTAATTTTTTATCGGAATGTGAAACCCTTATACACCCCGGTACGAAGCAAGTTCTACTGTTGTAAGCTTTCTTGACACTCATATTTAAATGTTATAATAATGTTACGAATAATTAATTATTTTCGAAATTTTCAGTCTAATATATTACTAGCACCACTCTCTACACTAGCGTCGCCCTAGCGACAAACCAAGCAAACAAGTAAAATAGTGTACACAAAATTTTAATGTCGCCCAATCTCAATCCTTCTGCTGTTTTATGGGTCTCCATGGGTTTGAGTTTATTCAGTCGCCATCTACAGGAGTGTTTTGAAGCATAATAACCGTGACCAAATCGCCCATTGGGAATATCCATATATATGCGTATATGGTGTCACCATCGGGAGAGTAGGGTCTTCATATGAAACAACACTATATCTGCTCTCTAGGTGCTCTACAGAGGGCATCGGTTAGTCAATCCGAAGCTACCTCTGCGTTTTCATCTTGATTAGATGAATAGGTAAATAAAACTCATTTTTATGTAGACAAAAGGTCCTAGCAAAACAGTCTAAGGACAAGGAAGGAGCGGAGCCCCGTGAAGTAGGCCTCCCAAGCGTAGGACACCCTACGTGGGGACCGTAGCGAAGCTAGGCGTCGACTGCCGTGAAATCCCATATTTAAAGACAATTTTTATTTATATGAGATTTTCGGACCTCTTGGCCAATAGAAAAGAGTAAATCAATAATTTATTTTCTTTTTATGTATTTTAATTAATATTATAATAAAAAGAACTAACAACAAAATGAATTGGAATGTTTATTTAAAAATCATGCCTAATTACAAATACAGTATGTACATAAAAATCAAAATCACAATAATATATAAAATACATCAATTGACTTTGTTTGGTCTTGCCATTACAAAAATACAATAATAGAATGATATCGAACCTTTGTACACTTTACACACTCCTTGCGTATTATTCAGTTAGTACTACTACTTTGACACCAGATACTTATACAGAGTGGTAAAAATATATTACTTAACACAGACTTTTTTCAAAACATTACCGTACATGAGACGAACAAAAGGCGTAAACGAAATTGTAAACACGATACAAGAACATCTAGAGTAATAAATCTTAACAGAATGAGAGCTTTATAGAACATGGTGTTGTATGAAGTATGGTATAAACAAGCGAATTGCATTAGAAAATGTTTAAGACAAATACCCACTGATCCTTCTTGGTGACTATACAATAATCACTACAATCAAGCTGGATGTGCTGTAGAGTTTCGTATAATCTTCGTTTTCTTCTGTTGAGATATTTTTCCTGAGAATTGTGTGAGATATGTGCTGTATTTGTTATTATCCATTCTCTTCTCCTTCGGAGGTTTGATATCATCATCGGTATCTTCACTCTATCTACCGCTGCTTTGAAGAGTTCTATTGAACTGCATTTAAACTAGTCCCTTAAACTTTTCAACCATGACTCTCTTCTTCCTCCTCCTATCTTTCCCCGCATTATCAATCTGAGCATTTAATATCGCAGTCACAGTTATTTAAGTTTGTTATTTTTATTGTTTTATTATGACCATGCTATTCTAAGCATCTTTTCTAATCTAAGGTCTTATAGAGCATTGTTTTTATTTTTGCAAACGTATTTCTGTTTATTTCTATTCTGGCCATTATTTCTGTTATTTGATCATTACTTTTTGAAATCCCAAATGTATATTTGTATATTTGCTTTCTTTATTATTATATAATCTATCATCTACACATAATTATTATCTCCTTAACTATATACTCTTCCTTCCTTGAGTCCTTGTCAGGGCTTAGTAAAACTAATATTGTTAGCTTGCCGTCTCCATTGGCTGTGAACCTGTGCCAGATGGACGGCTCCATGTGGGAGTTTTCCTACCAGAGTCTCCATTTGGTCTGTCCATCGTGTTAAATATCTTCCTCTTGGTCTTTTGACTACTATCTTTTCTTCTACTACCAATAGTTCCATAGTTCCCGTTCTTTTAGCTATGTACCTGAAGTAATTTAGGTATGCTTGGTTTCCTTTTTTTAATAGCCTATCTTTTATATCAAGCTCTTTCAGAATTGACAGGTTGGCTCTCTCTTTTGCCCAGAATACTCGCGTAGAATTTTTCTGTAGATCTATATTTCGATCTTACTTCTATATATTTTTTTAAGAGTCTATGTTTCAGCTGGGTACGTTGCAATGACAAATATATCTTTATACATTTTTTTATTATTAGCCAATTCATATTCCTCGGCTTTTACTTTAAATAGTATGAATATTTTCAGCAGTTTATTGTTTCACTCTTATCTTAATAATACATCCTATTCCTGTTTGTACTCATGTCATCAAATCATTAATGGAGATATACCAGTGACAACAAGAAAATAGATTATCCTTTACGTATAAATCAGATGTAAAAATATCTTAAAGAAAATAAATTTAGGATCATATCACCCTGCATAAGAAACATTACAGAAAGATTAAATCGTAATTGTTATAGTCTTCTTCTCTTTCTATTTACATTTGATATAACTATATTTTGTTTTAAAATATTTGTTAAACAAATAGTTTAACAATATAACACTGAAAACTTCCGTTTTAAACCTTCCACAAAATTCATTATAATTTATTATGACAATTTACAGCTGTTTCCGCAGAGTGCCTTTCTCAAGTGATCTATTTTTGGTATGCGTTTACACTTTATAGTCTTCAACTGAACAAGTCGAGGAGGGGAGAACTGTTTGTCTCAAGTTGCTGATCCAGAATTATGTCTGTATTTTTAAATTTGTTTCAGAGCTTTCTTATAATGTTTATGTTTTAAAATTGTGTTTATTGTTCGTTCGTTATAAAAAAGAAAGGAATAATACCAGCTTTCACAACAAGTAATAACTTAAGCAAATATATTAAGAACAAAAACAAAAAAAGCACTTACACAGTGGTGTATACAAACTTGTGACAACTGCCAAAAACTTACATCGGTCAGGTATCGGATTGATAAAACTTAAAAAAAACCTATAGCAGAACACAAAAAAGCTTAAAAAGCTCAATTATACAAAAACAGATTCTACGGATGCACTTCACCTTCTAGATCATACTCATTCTTTTAATGATTGATGTCAAATCATCCACAGTCAAAATAAAGGCCTTAAGCTATTCTTATTACAATCTATAAAAACTAACAAATTAAAAAATACAGATATAATTCTGACTGACCAACTTGAGACAAACAGTTCTCTTGTCCTCAACTTTATTTATTTAGTTCAACACTATAAAGTGTAAACGCATACCAAAGATAGATACACTTAATACATACCAAAGATAGACACTTGAGAAAGTTAAATTATAATAAATTTTGTAGAAGCATTCATCATTTTGTAGAATCCATCACTTAAATATAAACATAATTATTTAATTAGTAAATAATATTAAAATGTCACAATAAAATAGCTTTAGAACAATATAAATACAATAAATTGTTCAATGTTGTTCAATCTTGAATAGTCAAAGATTTTTTTATACACATGTATATTTTATATTTTAAGAAATGCACAAAAAGATACACATTAGTTTCTTTAAGTCCGTTGCGCGTCATAAATGACATTTATTTTCTGCGTTATCACAATGCAACCAACTGCTTATAAATTCTCTATCGAAATTTTAGAGTCATTTTGACTTATATATCTCATATTCTTAATAAAATGAAATTTATATAAACAAGTTTAGTACTGAAAAAAAAAAGGGTTCAGTAGGCGGTACTATAAACTGTAGCGAAGCTTTATATTAATCAACAAAATTGCTGTTTTTACTATTATTTACAATTTCAGAATATTTTCAATCAAATTTCTATTCAGCAGCAGTTTTTATTGGTGTAGCGTTTTTAAGCTTTGTTACATGCTTTATCGCATTCGTTAGTAAGATCTTTTTTTACGTTTCCTGTACAAATAAATTATGAAACATGTCAATCAAAATCAAAATAACAAATTATGGTCAGTTTGGATATTTTGTATACCTTCCTCGTTAGGTACACAAATGAACTCTTCAGCTGTGACTGTATAAATATGAAAATGTTTTACTAATAACTCTTTTTATCGCACTTTAATACAAAAGTCGAACTGATAATTGCAAAAATCATAAACATAATGAAATTATGTTTATGTGTAATAAGATGTTTAAACATAATAAGTTATTTTAAAAAAGTGAAACAATAGGCGATAATGTTGACTAGAGCGGAGCTTCATACTAAGTTCTGTATTTTTAAAATTTAAATAATATGTTTAACATTAAATAAAGCAATTTTATTATTTATTTGTTTCTTATATTTTAAACAAATTCAATCAATTAATATGTTTACTCCTAACGCCAACTATTAACGTATTAGCAAAGCATACGTTGTTATCTTATGACAAACCTGTCAAATTCAGACCAAATATTAATAATAAAATGTAAATAGATATCATTTGATATTAAATTTAATTATCATATAAACTATATGTGTTTAAAAATAATAATTGTATTTATATGAAATTATTTTAAAACGAGAATTAATATAAAAATTTTAAGAGATTTAAACAATCGCTACGAATCGAATCTTTTAGTGACAGATATTCTTTTAATGTTTTACTTGTCATTTAATGTCTATATTTTGTAAGTATCTTTAATGTAGTTTTTAATTTATAACCTGCTTATAATAAATGTATGATGACTAGAAACGAATTGAAGGGTAGTGAATCGATGTCAAGAACCGCTATTCTATGATGCTACCCGTGAATATGCCATACGTATCGAAGCTTCGCTTCAAAAACAATTAAACTGAAAAACTATACGTCAATTGACTTATAATTAAGGAACGGAAATGACAGTTAGATGCAGTTCCAGAGTTGCCAAATATATTCTTAATATCACAAAGTAATATAAACAAACATCAAATACTGTGAAGGAGCAGTTAGAGCGTTACGAAATACAAAAACGTTATCCGTTATGAATCTTTTGTCACGTAACAGTTTTTTTAGTATTTAAATTTAATAATACAAATTCATCATAATTCATTATTTTTGTCTTTGCAATTTTTCATTACATACCTCAGAACAGACGAATTTATAAATATAACAACTTTAAATTTCTATTATTCCCTACAGTCTTGGTAACCCGACAATCTAGTAAGGGGCATGCAGAAATAACAATGTTAAATTGTGATCAGATCTTGTATTAATAGAACACATGAATATTGTCCCTCTATCTCTTTAATATATACTGCAAACCAATTTTTTAACATACCGTAAAAGATGTGGACAAATAAATATTTATAGGAAACTGGGAACAATTAATTCAAAACAGACAATCCAAAAGAGTGGAATAAGAGTATCATCTGACCAATCCATAAAAGAGCGATAAACTTCTCTGTCAAAACTATATCAGGTATGTCAAGACAATCTCCTTGCTGTGTTGTGGATAAAATATTGACTAGTATACTTAACCATAGACTACAACGCCTCGTAGAGATCATCGGAGAATATCAGGTAGGATTTAGGCAAAGAATATCAACCATGGACCAACTATTCACGATTAAACAGATCGTAAGCAAAGCCTGGGAACATGATATGCATGTCTATAATATTTTCGTCGACTTTAAAGAGGCATATGACTCAATAAACAGGGCACACTTATACAAAATATTAAGTGAATTTGAAATACCGTCTAAACTAGTTAGGCTCTTCCGAATGACGATGACGGACACAGTGGCTTAGATACAGATACAACATGAGATGACATCCCCATTTCAAATAGCACAAGGATTAAAACAGGGTGATGGACTTGCATCAACATTGTTTAAATTAACACTAGAATACGTAGTTAGAAAACAGAAGGTAGAAACAACACACTTATCAATAAATCAGTCCAACTGGCAGCATATGCAGGTGACATAAATATCATGAGCAGAACCAAAGCAGCTGGTGAGAATACAAAGTATACAAAGCTTAAACGACAAAAAAGACTAAAATCCTAGTACAAAGCCGATTGGAGAGTGCAACACAACCCTAAGTGTCACTTAAAGGACAACACTGAAGATGCAGAGCTTAGCAGACGAATCTTAGTAGCCAATATTGCATACTTTACGATATTTAAATCACGAGACGTACATCAAACAAGTAAGATCTACAATACCATAACCCGACCGGGTTATTCATAGTGAGCTATGAATGTGAAACCTGGGTGTAGACTCAAAAATCTGTAAACCGCATACACATCTTTGAAAGAAAGGTACTGAGGCGAATTCTAGGCCATATAAATGAGAACAACAGGTGGCGAATCAGATGTAATTATGAAATATATAATATATAAAGAACCAACTTTATCTCAGTATATCCGGCTACATATCGTCTTCAATGGAGAGGCCATGTATTTAGGATGGAAGAAACGAGGCTTCCACAAAAACTGTTGAATGCAAGAATACACGGAAAGGGACCTGTTTCAAGACCGAGAAAGCGATGGGAGGATGATGTGGATTAGGACGCCAAAAATCTCCTTCGTAGTCGATCGTGGAGGAGAATGGTTACAGAATCTCAACAACTTCTAAGAATATAAAAAAGACTGATTGTTAGCGAACTCCCAATAGTGAATACTCAGCCCTTGGTAAACAATAAACAAATTGAAAAACTCGACAGCTATATATTTCTGAATACTAATGCAAATAGAGGTGGAGACCAGTCAGGCTGGTCTCCACCTCTAGTCAGTCAGTTAGGCTGGTCTCCACCTAGGTAAAGCTAAAGGCGTTTGAGATGTGGTGCTACAGACGACCACTGTGGATCTCATGGATTGATCGAGGGACGAATTTTGAAGTTCTCCGCAAGATGGGGAAATGTGTGAAATGCTTAAAACGATAAAACTTAAGAGTGCCATGGATGTATGAGAGATAGGGATTATTTCAGTTCATTATTGAAGAGAAAGTGTTTCGTAAGAGAAGGCCGGGAAGACCACGTATTACATGGCACCATAACCTAAGAACTTGGTTCACAATGACGACCGATGGCCTATTTTAAGCAGCTGTAAACAAAGTCAAAATTGCCATAATGATCGCCAACATTCGGAAAAGATGGGTGCAAGATAAAGAAGTGATCACTCGATGGGTCAGTCTTACAATTTTATATAGGGTGAGTCACCACTAACGGGACGGAAGATTACAGCGAAAGGGTAAAAGATTTAATTTTTTTACATTAATAGTTTGTAAGGTGATAAAAGCCACATTTTAAAATTATTTTAAAATACACAGGGTGTCCCAATAAATTACGGCGTATTAAAGGTCTATTTTCTCTTAAGGGGCACCATAGATTTTATTGCATTTTCTGATTATCCGCAAAAAATAGGTATAGTTTCATAAGGGTTCCCTATAACTTAGTCCATAGTGTTCTGAGTAATGTCGAGTTTGTTCAAAATGTAAAGTTTTAAAAAACTCATTCCAAAAGTATTTAAGCAAATATACATTATTTACATTATTAACACATCTGGTATTATAGATGCAAAAGGGTTCGAAATTCTTAATTTCATATTATCTGGAGTAGTAGGGGGTATAGTATATACCATATTTTTAACGTAACCCCATATAAAGAAATCCTTCTTGGTCAATCTTGGTGACCCAGGTGGCAATTATATGGACTCTCCTCTACATATCAATTTATTTTTAAATTTTCTGTAAAGTTAGTTCTTAACATCACTTGAAAAATGAGCGGGAGCTCCGTCCGATTGGAGCTACATTTTTGTTCGGACGTTAAGTGGAAGGTTTTCAAGAAGGATTCAAAAACCTTGTTTTAAGAAATTTAAAGAATTTATTCCATTGAGATTTCTGTAAAAACAATTTAAAAAAAATTCGAGCCGATAACGTAATCGCCCATAATGCCGCCCCAAACATTGACACTCCATATAATATGATCAACAGTACGAAGTAAATGTTTGTTTACTGTATCATTATTGTGAAAAATAGATTCGTCTGTAAACACATTTTTAAAAAATCAGGATCTTCAACTGTATATAAAGTCCCTAAACAAAAATTTAAACGTTTGTTATAACTTCAGCTGTTGCTGCCTTCGTGGCGGATGTGGTTGGAGCAGTGGTGATTTTACTCCTTGTTAGTGCTAGAGCTGTGTTGGTTTTTCTCCTTAGTGCCTTGGAGCAGCCTCTGTAGTTTTATGTATGAGCCTCATTGGTGCATTCTTTACTTACGTGCTGTTCTCGGCACTCCACATATTTCGAGCCACAGTTGCAGGATTTTAAGCTGTGGACGAATCCTTGGCAGTTGTAGCATTACATGATCTCCCTTGTTGTTTTATTGCATCTTGGATGTAGATCCCGACGAAGCATGTCATTTTCTTTGAGGCTACTTCGTCGTTTCCCCTTATCTCGTCTAGTCAACAGAAACAGAGACAGGACGTTCTTATCTGGTCTTTTCGATATCATGTTTGATACCTTTGCTTCGATGTCGTGGATTCTTAACTTACCTGATCACTAATTTTGTCTTTTTATCTCGATCGATTTAATATGCTATCCAATCAATCTTATCATTTTAGGTGAAATCTTTTAAGGTTTTGATCATCGCCAAATACCCTTCTCTGTCAATATGCTGGATGATTATAGATCTGCCTGACTTGGCAAATTTATTGTTGGAGCTGATTCAGTTTTCTGCCACTCTTTGAAAAATTTTCTGGCTTTCCCTACCGTTTTTAGGATCATAGCCGGTGGTTCTGGTGTTGTCTTGGTCTGTTTTTCTGGTTCCGCATTTGTTTTTGGATGCATTTGGCATTGTATTTGCATTGTCTTCGTTAGTCTGTGTCGGTGCTGATTTTTTCATGGCTCTTGTGGCGTATGTTTTCTCTCTTTTCTTCCTTTGATGTATTATGAGCATTTGCTTTTCGCCAATGCCCATTGCATTGTCGAATTCTTCACTTTTGCTGGGTTTTTTCGTTTTGCTTGGTCTGGATTGTCCATCCAAGTTCCGTTTGTTCGACTTCCATTATCTTTTCTTCGTTGCTAGTGTTGGTAATAGGCTGTTCTTGTCCCGAAACTGTTTTTTCCACCGGTTTTTCAATTTGTTTCAATGATTTTTTCTTTTTTTTTTTTTGCTTTTTCGTGGAGTTTGGTCGTTGTTTTTTACCAGAAGTTGTTCTTGCATCCTGTTGATGGTGTCAGTCATGTTGATGATGTGTTGGTCCATCAGGTCGGTTAGCTTCTGTGTTAGCTTCCGGTTCTCTTCATACTTGGCTATAATGATTTGTTGTAGCTCTGTCATTTGGGCTTGAACCTTTTTGATGCTCTCGCATGGTCTTTATTCATGTTGACTATTACCTTGTTCAACTTTTCTAGTGTCATCATATATTCGTTATCTTCCGTCATCTTGTTATCTTTGGTTTTTTTCTTTATCTTTTCGTTATCGAATTCGGCAGCAGAATGGACCCTCTTACGTGAGGTCTCTATTTCTTCTTCTTCTAAATTACTAACGTGAGGCATCCGTTGAGTGCACACTATCACTTTTAGTTACAATGTCTTTAACTTATCATTCACTGAGTCATTGTTTAAAAATCGAAATTTTCATATTCATGCACATTTGTAATATTTATATTAAGGCTACTAAGTATTTCTGAGCTTTCCCTATCTGAATCCATTTTATTAACAATACCTTTATTTCATATATTTTGGCTAGTATTTACATTATTTTCCTCTATGTTTAATTTATTAGTATCCAAATTATTAGTATTAGTATTGTTAAGTAGTTATACTTAATGAATTTATTGTTTTATCTGATTTAGTTAAATAATCATCTTCTGTATTAGTTCTATTAGTTAAGTTCTCCTAATTCGTATTTGTATTATGATAATTACTTTCTTTACTAGTTATTAATTCTTTTTCCATTAAAATTGGAGTGACTTTATTATTTTACATGCATTGTTATGTCTTAAATTTGAATTTAAATTGTTGTCATTGTCTCCCTCAGATATGCTACTTTGGAGGTACTGATCTTTCTGGATATTTGTATTTCACTCTATTGTTTCACTTGTGAGCCTTACGGACCACTCTTTGTATCCTTTAACCACTATAATTTGTTAACATACACTATTAAAGTTTTCCACACAGATATGCAGATCCGCCTTTATTTATTGTAAGTAAGTATTGTAAGTATTTACAACCCCTTGGGCCACGTGGCCGTCTCAACTCTAGATTGTAGTATAGGAACTACATTTTTTTTGTGTTTGGCGCACTTTTCGATTTGAGGATGCGTCCGTACTCGTATACTACTCACCACTCACTCAAACGAGTCTTCTTTTAAAACTTTACATTTTAAGAAAAGTCGACAAAAGTCAGAACATTCTCGACTTAGATATAGGGAACCCTTATGAAACTATATCTTATTTTTTGTGGACAATTTGAAAATGCAAAACAAAATACAAGATGACTCATTAGAAAAAATATACCTTTGATACGCCGTAATTTATTGGGACAGCCTGTATATTTTCAAATATTTTTAGAATGTAGCTTTTCTTAACTTACAAACTATTAAAGTAAATTTTTTTTAAATGTTTTGCCATCTCGCTGTAATCTTCCGTTGCGTTAGTGGTGACTCACCTTGTACGTTCATGTTGTAGCTGATAATAATTTGCAGTGTAATTAAATAATACTTAAATCTTATTTTCGTTTAGCAACGACCACCAATTCTACTCTGACATCTCAAACCATACACAAAAAAATGCTGGAGACTTCTGTTCACCTTTCATCTTTCATTTTGTTTCATGTTCCATGCGATCTATCTTCTTTTTTTTTTCATTCGTCAATTGGTTCTATTCCATGTCAGCTGTAAGTCTTATTTTCCATCGGAGCGAACGTCCATTATTATTTAACTAAACCCAAACCAATAAACGTCCACTGGTCATCACAAACCTACTATATTATAAATCATTGTTTGAAAAATTTGGAAATTATAACACAAATGTTCATTTGCTGATGTTTTATGGTTTCATTAAATGTTAGATCAGGTTAGGGTTATTGGTCTATTTTAGTATGCCTTTGTCAACATTTATCATAAAGAAAAGTTTTACCTTTTTCATAACAGATGAAGAAACGTTAAAGTAGAATAAAATTCATTTGCAAAATCGAAGGGGAACTGTCAAACAATCGGTTACATGAAGGATTCAGATCTGTTACATATATCTACCACATTTCTCAGATGCGTACGTTTACTTAGTAAACATTATGGCATGAATACTCATTTTGGAGCCATAAGCAGCTTCTTTCAGAAGAAAAAAAAAAAGAAAAACAGTTGTAAATAAATTTGTTTAAAATTCGGATAACTGGTTGGTCTTATGCAGCAGTGATGTCCTAAAAGTTTTAAAAAAGAAAACAAATTATAGTTGATTCTTATTTCTAACACCTGTTTACTGTACAAATATCACTATGTTCAATATGCCACATGCTAGTTCCAAAATATTATCTTTATACAATAATTAAACCTAAAGGTAGCATATCACCATGACAATGATTTGGTTGATGTGCCTCGCTTCCCGAGTAATACATCACTGCTCCTTCTGTTCTGATTATTCCGTTTGCCGGCCCTCTAATTTTACTTATGCCTAAGACATTGATTTTAAGTCTTCATTTCTTTGACCGAATTTTTCAATTTACCAGCTTGATATAGTGTTCGTACATTCCATGTAGCAAGTTTAATAATTTTTGTAACCTACTATATAATTGAAATGATTTTCTTGTTCCAGTTGATAATATTATAGCCAACGCTTGAACACGAGCGTGCCACATAAAGAAGATCAGCAAAAAGTATTTCTTTTCTGATTGCTTCTTTGTCTATAGACCCGGTCGAAGGCCTAGTTAACTAGGTTAACTGAGATATTGTAATCTAGAAATAATATAAACTTAAACAACAAAAATCCTAGACTAACGTAGACACATATTTTAGAAAGTGAATCAAATATTGCGCAAATGAAATTTCAAGTAAAATAACCCTTCTGGATTTTTAGTAGAATACTATAAATTTCCGAAGAACAATATTTCCTTCTCGTGTTTAATATATTTAACATAATAAATCTGGCCCAAGTTTCACACTTGCGAAGAATTTTTTATATTCCACATACATTATGTTATAGATATGTTCAAATGTTAACAGTTGTTAGAAGTTGTATCTATCAATAATCAGGAATAACCACTCTGTAGCTTACCAAGTAGTTAATTGAGGTACGTCAAGTGCAAAATATATAACAACCAGGCTTATTTTGCTACAAAAGTTAAAACTGGTTGTAACAATACTGCAGATTACCTCAAGAAAGTACCGCTGTACCTTATACTAATACTGAGTTTTTTACAAATTCGAGAAAATTCTACAATCTAATAGCTACTGAAAAATACTTGGATCATTCAACTGGACGGGCAAGATCGTCTGAGCTGTGTGTTGTAGTATTGTCTGGTGGCTTGGCAACTGCGTTTGGAAGTATGGAACTAGGAGACCCACAGAATTGCTCGAATTTCCTAAACAGAAAAGATATAAATTTGAAATATATAAATATAAAATATATTTTACGAAAAATACCCTGCCATTTATATCTACATGTTTGGCTGTACTTTTATCTAATCAGATAATAGTAGTCTGAAGACAAACAGTAACACAAATGCAGATCAACTAGCCACGTTTCTCACTATAAAGCGGGTAAAGTAGGTCAGGATACTTCCCGGCTAATACTACTTGAGAAAATGCAAGTACTGGGAAACATATCACAGTGTAGTCAAAGCACAACTTTTAGAAATATATAGCAGGACATTCATGTATTTTAGACGCGTTTGTCACTTTATTTATTTACATTTACATACTTACCAGCAAGAAAGTCCATTTGTTGACTAAAGAAAATCTTATCATCTATTAGCGGAAAGTTGAATAGGCCATTCTGCAACAGCAATTCCTCTACTTTTGTGAAATTAACATCTGACAGCACAGGAACGATATCAGCAGATGTATCCAGAGGTGTATTGCCAATGGATATAATCTAAAAAATACATAAATAATAAATGTTTGAAAAGGTTTCCGCGGTTAGCAACAAGTGTTGCAATCACGCATGTAACCAAGGATTTTTTTCTTTCCATTTTATGGCCTTGGCATAGTCTGAATTGACCTGTGTTCCTGAGCCGGATAGCTCAGGCGGTAGGATCTCTGACTTCCACGCAAAAGGCCAGTTATCGAATCCCAACGCCTGCGAGTTTAGGGGTAATAATTGGCGGTTGAAGCTTAGCACTGGCCCTGATACCTTTCTTGTATCCTGTATTTTACCAATTTAGTGAGAGAAAGTTTTTGTGTTTTAAATTTCATCTATTCATCAGGGACACCTTCTGGTTCTGGAGATCTATTGTTTTTCAGTTCTTTTATAGCTTTTTGTACTTCTATAACTTCTCCGGTCATTTTTTTACACTCAATGTTTACTTCCGTTGGTGATTGAGTCAAAAATTCATCTGACTTTTGCTGTTAGTAATTCGACGTAGTACTTTTCCAATTTTTGTTTTGATATTATTTGAATATTTGTGCTTTCTCTTTTATTAGTTCTTATTTTAATAAGGAACTTTCATGTCTGTAAATTTTCCGTCTCCTAGGTAGGTACTACTCTCCTGGCATTTCTTATCGGACATTTCTCTTTTGGCTGCCAATATTTTTCTTCTTATTATTTTCAGCCCCAAATTTTATATCTCTTTGTTTTTTACCACCTATTCATGTGATATACCTACAGTATAATTTTCTCTTTTAGGAAGTTTTCTATTTCTTTGTTTCACCATAACTTACCAGTTCGTCATATAGCATCACTTTGATAGCATCGGATAGAAACATAGTGAATATCATCACGTTGAGGCTATCCACAATGTTTTCGTATATTAGTTAATATTGAGCTTAATACCACTCTAAAAATGTACATATAAGAAACACAACTGTATACGACAAATAATGGCACTTTTTTTGTATTAGCATATACATTGAGTCATTCAGCCAGGTATATAATGATTCAGCCAATAACTGTCACAATCAGCGTAACAGATTTCGCATAAACTTACACGAAAAATTATGATAACTAAAATTTAAGAAAGATCGATTATCAAAATCTATAATTAGAATACCTGTGGACTGGTAGAAGACAAGATGTTGGTTGCTGAAGGATTTACAATAGGAGGCGACACTGACATAGTAGGCGTTGCAGGCAGTGCCATAGGCGTCGAAGGGGTCGACGGCGGTTCTTCCTTAGGCTGCAATTCCGCTCCAGTCTTGTGGTCAACTTTATGTCTCCTTCTCGTATGTTTTAACCAATTGGGATAATTGGTAAAAGTGCGTTCGCAGTACTTGCATTTATACGGGCGTTCTCCGGTGTGTATGTTATAATGTTGCTAAAAAATTTTATATTTTACATACTTTGGATTTTGAGTTATGTATCAATACTATTACAAGTGATCAAAACTTGAACTTTGAGTAACATCTGAAGAGTATCTGGTTCATATTCCTCTTTTTATATGTACTATATATTATATTCTACAGTGTAGTTGATTAGTGCAAGGAATCTCAGTAAATCTGATAGTAAAGATACAAAAAAAAGTTATTTACAAAAATTGCGGGCAGTTTTTTAAACTCCACATTTTAAAATTAGTAACAATCTTACAAGGTGTTCTACCGGGTATTTTAAGAGTTATAACTAATATTACACGAAAATCGTGTCAAGTTTAACTCCCTGTATAATTAAAAAGGAGTATAGGAACAATGATCTATTGCAACCATAGTTTTTAAATAATAGTAAAAAATTATAAAAGTAAACAATTTTGATAATATTCATTAAATCAAAAACGGGATAAGTCAAAATGCAAGTATAGTTTATTCGTCTTCCGGGTTTGGACCGTGTCATTTGTGAGTGACCCAAAAGTGGGTTCATCTCGACGTTTCGCTACAATTGTATGTAGCTTCTTCAGGAGAACAAAGAAAAGGAAAAAAGAAAACAAAAGAACAGGAAGATGGGTAGTTAGCAACGGTAACTCAGTTACTCAACTTAACCAGAGGCGAATACTAACTACCAAGATGGGCATTTGGTCACAGTAACTCAACTACTCAACGCAGCCAGAGGTGAAAACCAAATGCCAGGACAGGCTTCACGTCCAACAGCTCAGAACACTAACGCGTCGAGAGGCGGGGAGTGAATCCGACGATTACTCCGCTACCGCTCTATTTATAGTCGCGGTGCCTGTCGTGTCGGGACGTATCGGCACACTTCGTGGCGCGAACGTCAAGAAGCGCGCGCTGGCCAATCATGTGGCTGCATAGTGGTGGCGGGGCCGGACGGTGGCTCTAGACTGAGATTCCAGATGGGAGACAAGTAGTATCCTTCCTCTCGATTGATATTATGGGGATTTTTTCGGATCTCTAGAGATTCGCGGATTTTCCTGGAATAAAAGAAGGGGCACTTAGAAATAATATGGGTAAGTATATGGGCACCCATATTATTTCTAAGTGCCCCTTCTTTTATTCCAGGAAAATCCGCGAATCTCTAGAGATCCGAAAAAATCCCCATAATATCAATCGAGAGGAAGGATACTACTTGTCTCCCATCTGGAATCTCAGTCTAGAGCCACCGTCCGGCCCCGCCACCACTATGCAGCCACATGATTGGCCAGCGCGCGCTTCTTGACGTTCGCGCCACGAAGTGTGCCGATACGTCCCGACACGACAGGCACCGCGACTATAAATAGAGCGGTAGCGGAGTAATCGTCGGATTCACTCCCCGCCTCTCGACGCGTTAGTGTTCTGAGCTGTTGGACGTGAATCCCTGTCCTGGCATTTGGTTTTCACCTCTGGCTGCGTTGAGTAGTTGAGTTACTGTGACCAAATGCCCATCTTGGTAGTTAGTATTCGCCTCTGGTTACGTTGAGTAACTGAGTTACCGTTGCTAACTACCCATCTTCCTGTTCTTTTGTTTTCTTTTTACCTTTCTTTGTTCTCCTGAAGAAGCTACATACAATTGTAGCGAAACGTCGAGATGAACCCACTTTTGGGTCACTCACAAATGACACGGTCCAAACCCGGAAGACGAATAAACTATAATTCTGACTCTGGCCGTGGAAGCCTACGATTTCAAAATGCAAGTACATTATTTTTAAATGGATCGCATTGTATGTTATATTAATATCGAAAAGTACTATTACCCAGCTTCAATTTGTATAAAGCGAATTATTATATTATTATTAAGCATATTATTATAAGTTCGTCATGATTGACTTGTACACAATACTTGTACACATACTTGTCACAAACTGACAGTAGCCATTATTGCATGTTAGTTTAGGAATCAAATAACGTTACATTAAAGGTAAGATGCATGAAGGAAAGAAGGCATGGAATTAAAAAACTTGAAAGAAATAAAGGTGGCTAAATTTCTATAGAAGCTAAATTTCTATAAAAAAATTGAATAACTAATACGGACGTTTTCAGGTTCAGTAAAGAAAAAATAAGAAACAATCAAGAAAAGGAAGTAAAAATTTTTTGGTCCCCTAATGAAAAATAATAATTTAAAATTTTATTTTGGATAGGAACTATCTCGATATAAAAGGAAAAGAAGGAAACTGGAAGAATCAAAATTCGTGAAATACTAGACTACTGTGGTATTTACAACGATTCCAACATATTTCTTCACCTAGTTCATTTAGATAAGCTTTTCGCCAGTTCAATATTCAATACCAGTTTTTTTTAACGATTTAAATCATTCCGTATACTTTAAATTAATGTCTTACTTACCTTTAATTTTGTGCTACTCAAAAATCCTTTGTTGCAATATCCACATACAAAGGGTCTAGCTGCCGCATGGACTAGGCTGTGCACCTTCAAACACCTCTCAGTCTTATACATTTTTTGGCAAACTTCACACTTGAACGGTCTGACCTCACTGTGGAAGCTGTAGTGGCGAACTAAATGAGATTTTTCAGCAAACCTAAAATGCGAAAAGAGTAATTACTAAAAAATATAAAAATATAAAAGTAAAACATTTGTTTTATGACATTTCGAATTCCAGTCCGGAAATTGCTATCAGAAAAACTTATTGAATATACGAACGGTGTAATCTGTAAATATTATGTGTTATCTGTAAATACAGTTTAATACAGGTTAAGGATAATATTATTTTTATTTAATAAAATTTTTCTGAGAATTATTTTCGGGAACTGGAAACGGAAACGGGAACTGAAAATGTCAAAAACATGTAATTTTAATTCAATTATGTTGGGTTATTACTAAATATTATCAAACATAAAGTTCTACATTGTAAAAATACTGTTTAAATATGAAATCTTACGTTTTCCCGCATTTATTACAACAGTGAGGTTTATCCCCTGTGTGTTGCTTCACGTGTTGCTGCATATTGACTTTTTGTGTAAAAGTTTTTCCGCAGACATCACACATAAATCGTCTCCCGAGTCTGTGGACGTTCATATGCGATGTTAAACCTCCTCTGGTGTGTAATCTAAACAAAAAAGTATATTAATTAAATAAATTTAAAATATATGAGAGAGATTACTTGATCGTATTTGTATATAAACAGAATAGGAGAAGTAAACACGAGTACATAGGATCAACTAAAGTGTTATAGTAAAGGATAAAGGCATAGTTTGTGAGCTACGCCTAGTAGGCTACAGCCGTAGCCCTAAGTATTTCTACCTTAGTTTTCATCTGTAAGATTCTGATAAGTTTTAATAGGTAGAATTAACTGAATAAAGAATCGGTAACGAAACAATTTTAGAAATGAAGAACCTGAAAACTTTGCACTGTAATAAAGAGCATTCTAGCATTAATGCCACAAAGTGATTGCGTTACTCTTCTAGTAACGATTTCTTAACTTGATTTATAACGGGCTACTCCTCAATAATGACGACCAATAAGCCAGAAATGCTTATTTATTTTAGCTTCCATCTTATTATACATTTTAATTCCATTTTGGTACCAGCTATGTCGTTATTCTTATACTTTAGTTAATACAGGTTGTAATATTTAATTTTACTACTTAGTAACACTAGCGCTTTGAAAATAGCTAACAACTTCAATCATCATTTTCTCAATAATACACTTTACATCTGTGCTGATATATACAGTGGGTGATCAAATTATTAGAGCAACTTAGGAAAAGTAAATTTTTTTTACAAAAAGATTATATCGCACCCTCAGTGCAAGACTGCAGGAAGTCAAAGTTACTAAAGTTTTACACGGGATAGATATGCATGTTTACAATCGAATTCCATGATTACTTCATTTTCATAAAATTTTGAGTTACTGCAATCTTGGGCTGTATTGAGCTGTATAATGTATTAATGCGTTTGTTTCCATGTTTATCTTGTAACACTTTATGGCAATACAATAAATAGTCTGACAACAGTAGAAATATAGCGGGCGTGACAATACGTGACTCAGATGCCATTGCCTGTCAGTGCTGTCCAGCGTAGCTTGAAACTCGTGTGCATATTATTTTGTGTTCTTGGTGTTTAGAATTATAATAAATAGTTTTCA
Source organism: Diabrotica balteata (assembly GCA_918026665.1). Lineage (NCBI taxonomy): Eukaryota > Metazoa > Arthropoda > Insecta > Coleoptera > Chrysomelidae > Diabrotica > Diabrotica balteata. The sequence goes on along the minus strand of OU898276.1, from coordinate 104,236,530 downwards.
TTGCTCTCTAGTGATATTCTGACAGTCGTATACTATTTTTTGAGAATTTAGCAAACATTGCATGTTCGTTACACCAGTGGTACTAGAACATCATGGGGAAAACCAAAAACATCTCACCAAAGAAAATAACGGGAATAAAAACTTTATTATTAAACACCAATCATTCCAACAGAAAAATAGCATCAATATCTAAAGTTTTAAGGGTAACTGTGGACTATATAAAGAAAAAACTTGACGAAAATTTCGATTTGACCCCACGGAGCAAACAAAAATGTGGTCTAAAAAAATTACAACACCACGAGATGAAAAAAAAAATTCAAGATATTGTCTTGGCAAACAGAAAACAACCTTAAAGGATTTTAACTAAAATAATCATCGAGCAAAAAGATAAAAGAGGGAATGTAAAGGTAGTGGGAACAAAAATATTGTTAGACAGGAAGTGCTATCTTGAGAGGCCACTTTAAACAAGGAAAGACAGTCTCTTTCCTTGTTTGAGAAGTCAAATTTAGTTTGGTTATGTTATTGTTTGTCCTCTTACATATCTGTGGTTTGTCCCAACTGTCACATGAAATTTTATTTATATTGAAGTTTTTTACCAATTGTGTCACTTTTTAGACTATTATAGTTAATATTTAATTAAAACTTTGTCGTCTGAAAAATATTTTATAGCTATTGTTAATAACTGTTGGAAAATTTAAATTTAGCGCCTTTGCATTTCCGGATATGTCCGCCATCAGAGGCCACTTTTTTGGTCTCCTTTTCATAACGATTAGATTCAATCTTTTATATTTTTGCTCGATGAAAATAATGCAGGAGTCTGGCATTAATATTTCAGCAATGGCAGCTCGTCGGCGAATAATGGATCTAGGGTTTTCAACCTGTCGCCTTGCAAAAAAGTCGCTATTCACACCAGTCATGAAAAAGAAAAGGTTTTATGGGCTAAAAATCATAAAGATTGGACAATTGATGATTGGAATCAGGTAAATGACATTACTTAAAATTGTTTTTCTTTTATGTAGTTACAGTTGATCAATTTGTCCACAATTCTAAAATAATAATATTCCAGGTTTGTTTTTAGACGAATCTATCGTGTAGGTCCTCATAGATAGAGTTAAATTTGTGGGGAGAAGACCTGGGGAATTTGTGGAGAAAAATACAAAGCAGAACAAAGCCAAAATAAGCGGGATGGTCGAATAAGAAAAGTATAAAGTAGAAAAAATAAAGACACAGGTAAAAGGAAGAACACCCAAAGTTTATAACAATTTGTTACTTCTACATGTAGATTGTATTAAGGGAAGTAAATTACATTCAAATATAGTTATTTTCTACATGTTAAAAGTGATATTGATTTATTATAGACTTATATGCATGAAATGTAAATTTAGGATAGTATTAGATTACTGAACTACGGCCACCACTGGGGTAACACTGACATGTCTATTTGATTTGTATATACATGTAATAATTTTCCAAGGTATTTTTAAATTATATTTAATTGTATTAATTTGAATTTTATTTATATCCTTCTACACCTGTTGTTATTGAACACTATACAAAGTCAAAGGTATTTCTGAACTCAAATAAAAAGTCTGAGATATAATAAAAATCTAGTAATTAGATTTTTAGATCATTGATCATTAAGATTATCTTAACCCTTAACTGAAGAGACCCTATTTTAATGCACATAGAACATACAAACTTTTTTAATATATTTAATAGTATATTGTTCTGAAGCTATTTTCTTGTGGCATTGTAAATTAATTACTATTTAACTGGGAATAAGCCACAATTAAAGATAAAAATTCGTTTATTGACGTTTCAATTTCCACTTCGGAAATCGTTCGGTATTTTGAGAACGATTTCCGAAGTGGAAATTGAAACGTCAATAAACGAATTTTTATCTTTAATTGTGGCCTATTCACAGTTAAATAATATTTAATAGTACTCTAAAAGCTGTTTGTATTTGCAATTGAACACAGTAAAGAAACTCAAAATATTGTCAGAGAATAAAAAAATAACTACGACTTTCTAACAGCTAATCATTTACAGTTCGTGTCAGTCACATTTTTTACTTTTCATTACAGTGAAAAAATAAATATACATCAAGTAAGTTTTTTTATATGAAAGGCACTAACACATACTGGTTTACGTAAAAATTAACTCACGAAATTATTTTAATGTTGAAAAAAATGTCTAGCAACTGTAAAAAATACATACAATTGGTACAAATGGGTTTCGTACACTGAAGACACACAGGTGTGTACAATGGTATCTTATGTGGCCAGAAAAAACAAAGCTACAATTTTAATATCATCAATGCATGATAGAGCTTGTAATGATTCTTCAATAGAAAAACCAGAAATAATTTATATTATAATGACAACAAAGGAAGTGTAGACTGCATGGACGAAAAATGTGCTAAAAGTTCGTGTAGTCGAAGAACTCGCAGATGGACTCTTGCTGTTTTCTTCGTATAATGGATATGGCTATTGCAAAAGCATACATACTGCACCAAAGTTATAAAAACAATTCTAAAATTCAAAAAAAATCTGCTTTTGCTAAAATATTAGCAAATCAATTAGTAGAAGATCATATGAAGTGAAGAATGTGCAATTTTCATGTACCGCGGCTTTCATGCTAGTATAGCGGGTATTCTTGGAATTTCTGAGAATAGCCAAGTAGATGATAACGAGCCATTAGTACTAGAGAAGTCAAAAATACGTTATTTGTGCCCTCGAGAGAAGAACCGTATGACCAAATTCCTTTTTGGTCGATGTAGAAAACCACTCTTCTGCAAATCCATAAACACTAGAACCAGGTTCTCTGGTTTTATTGGCCAAAAATGACGGAGGTATTTCACGTTTGTTCTTTTTTAAAGTTCCTACATACGTAAGATTATTTTTCTGCAAAACATCTATTAGCTCTAATGACGAAAACCAGTTGTCCGCAGTTATGTTTCTGTTGCTGCCAATTGAACGTTTAGTTAACCGCAAGACAGCTTGTGTTGGTTTTGAGTATCTTTTTTTCTTCGGGTAAAAGACTTAAGCCAGTATATATACCCGTTATAGAAATAACTGGTTCTTGCATCAGTAAGAGCCAGTATTTTGATGCCATACTTGCATGGCTTATTAGGCATATACATTTTAAAATGGCACCTTCCACTAAAATTAACAAGCATTTCAGCAACAGTTGCCGATTGACCTAGACTATATGCGTTTAGACAATTTTCAATAAAAGAATTGAATATATAAGAAACTGCTGCTACTGGATCATGTTTTTTCTTTCTTCTCAATCATCTGGATTACTAAAACGAAGAGCTGATAAAATAACTGCAAAACGCTTTTGATTCATGACAGTTCTAAAAATTTCCCTGCCAGTTCCATCTGTTGCAAAAAGCGTTTTTATATTCTCACGGTTCGATTTGAATACCGCAGAATATACGAGGAGTCCTATGAAAGCTTTCATCTCCGTTATGTCAATATCCTGGAGGATGTTGAGTACATGATATGTTGATCATGTACTTGATCAACATCACTAGCGTCACTATCTAATTTGTCAAACCACTTCAAAGCTATATCTTCAAAATCAGCATCGGTAAAACGGATTTTTTTTATGGACGCGACGTTTTCAATGAAACAAGATGTAACCTGAACCGAGACGTGCCGTCTAACAGATTAACTAAAACTGATTTTCGGTTATAACTTTTCCAAATATGCGTATTTCTTTCAACGAATAATATAAAGAATAGATGAAGTGATGTGCCGATGGGTTGAGTTATTTGTACAGGGTGTTAAAAATTCTTTATGGTGTAGTCTGTCAGACGGCACCTCTCTAGTTAAGGATTAATTATCAAATTCAATATTTTTTTGTTTTTTCTGTGATGATTGAATTGCCAGGAGATTCAAGATTGTCCGGCGCCTTTTGTGCTAGTTCATTTAGCGTTACCCAGGGTGCACGTGTAGTGGCTGCTACAAAAGAGACAATCGAATATATTTATAATCTAGATGTTTGTTTGTAGAATAATATTTTTATATTTACTGTTGTTTGTAATTTATATAATTTATATTTATATATTTATATGAACCTGTGATGTAGCCATACGCTAAAAGATAAATAAATATTTTTTTGTTGATTTTTAATACTTTTGCAATTCATTAAATTAGGAATATATGCATATATATATATATATATATATATATGTATATATATATATATATATATATATATATATATATATATATTATTATACTTCTTCTTCCACAAACGCGGAAGGAACAAAAATAATTAAGGAATCCATCGGAAGTAAGTTTTTAAGAAATCTGAAGACAAAATATGTATTAATTTTAAGATAGAAAGTTTGTATATTTGTAAATAGATAGATTAGTACCGAAATTTTATGACTTATAAAGAACTAAGCCATTCTAAACGAGTTATTGACAAACCATTTGTACATTATAGAAAATAAGCTGTTACCTGAAGGATTAGTCCGGTATTGTGTTGTATAAATCTTCTATTATGACTAAGGCAAAAATCTTTGAAATGTATAAAAATTATTTGTTTACAAGGAAATGACCATTGTTAAAAGATTAAAGTTCCTTGCTTGAAAACGGTAATTAGCATTCCAACAAGTGTGGTAAACAAATTTGGATTTTGTGATGAGACGATCTTTTTGGAAGGGGAAATCGACAGACCGAGGGTTGATAGAGTTTTTGTTGGTTCGAGAAGACAGTGATGTTTGAGTGATCGAAAAGAAAGGTTGCGTCTCGACAGGCGGTGTGTTCGTGAGTTGGAGGCCGGCATTGTTAAGTGGATAAAGTTACCAGTCTTGTTAGCAGAATTGTGGAAGAAGTAGATTGCAAGTCGATGTAAAGAAATCCTTGAATCTAAAGTGTGCAGTTTCTGGAATACGTGTTAAATAGTTGTGGCACCAGGTGAGAAAAGAGATCCTTGGGTCACGAAGAAGTTATATGAATGTTTGAAGAAGTGATTTTCGTGTGTTAAGTGTTGGAGAATTGAGTCAGGAGGTTAAATTAAGTCAGTTAAATTGGCTGAAGGAGCAGATACTGAAACAAGAAGCCGAGGCGCAAGGTGGAAGAACACATTGCTGTGGAAGGTGGACAATTCTTTGTGTGGTCCTAAAACAATCCAGGGAAGAAAGGTCAGATATTTTCCTTTTTCAAGTTGAAAGGTGTGTAAATCTTAAATGCGATTTGTTTACCTCATTGTTGTTACCAGTTTAAAGCATGATTAGACCTTTTTACGTTTATCAAATGTTTTAAAGTTTTGTTTCCATAATAAAATAGATTTTTTAAATATAAGGAAGATAAAAGTTTATAAAGGTATCCAAATTTAAATTAGTTTCAAATTGTTTTGTCTCAAGAAGAAAATAAGAATTAAAATTTTCTTTTTGTATTAATTTCATTACATGCATATTCGCTGATTGAAAAGATAACGGCAAATTTAATAATTGTTTTTTTTTTATAAAATAAAAAATATCTGTATTTTATGTATTATACTTTTTATTATTATCCTTTGTTTTTCCTATCCCGATAAATACAACTAGAAAACTTTGAACTCACTGAACATAAGAAATATCAGAAGTTTATTTTTTAGGACATTGATAACGAGAAAGTATATTTTTGTGATTGTTTCAAGTAAATAAATTAAAATCAAAAATACAAAATCATAACAACTGTCGCCCAAACGTGTGAAGCTTAGAAAGTATTTCTAGTTGGAATTTAAAAGGATAGGGAAAGAAAGCAGGTTGATTGAGAATTTATTTCCGATGGTCAAAGTTTATAATAACTGCATTTTATGACATAACATTTCAAATTTCTCTAGGTACAAGTTTTGCATGATATATTTTATTATATTTGATTGATTTTTACAATTGACAAAAGTTTTAAATTTTATTGCATTTATTTAAATTTATTGCATTTGGGATAAGAGAAAAATTTTTTCGTCTTTGCAACATTACTCGAATTTCATATTTGGCGGGGATATTATTGCACAAATTTAAGAGTTTCATATCAGGCGGGGATAAATTTGAACTACATGTCGATCACGAGAAGCAAAAGCAAAGAAAACAAAAAACAAGAAGAACATATAGAACAAGAAGACATTTTTGAAACAACAATCATGGCATCAGAACAACAGGAATTGTCAGGAATAGAGAAAATGTTACAAATAATGATGCAAAAAATGGATAAAGTGGATAAAACAATGGAACAGAATCAAAGAGAAACTCACAAGAGAATGGAAGAAAATCAACGTGAAACGAAACAAGCAATAGAAAAAAACCGACAGGAAACACAACAAGTGATAAAAGAAGTTAAAAGTTGCTTAGAGAATGTAAAAAAAGAAATGGCAGAACAAGAGGTGGAAATTAAAAAAATGAAAAACAAAATGGAAAAGGAATTAGAAGAGTTAGAAACAAAGTTTGAAAACGCTCTGCAAGAAGATAAGGAAGAAATAGAAATAAGAGTGAAACGGAATGAAAATTTAATTAAGGAAATAAGACACCAAAATAGAGTCGGAGAAACAAGAGAAATAGTTATCCAGAATTCCGGCGAAATAAAAATACAGTTTGGCGGGGATGTAAGAAAACTACACCCCGTACCGTTCATGAATAATCTAAAGAAGAAGATACAATACATGGGAAATTTTGAGACAGCTAAGGAAGTTATCAGAAATCATCTCAAAGATGAGGCAAGTCTATGGTTTGACAGCAAAGTGGAGGAATTTGAAAATTGGCAAGAATTTGAAAACAAATTTCTGAGTTTTTTCTGGGGAAAGACAGAGCAATTACAGATAAATAAGGAATTGCAAAATGGGAAATACCATGAGAAGATGGGTATATCAGAAAAAACATACGCATTGCAAATGTACAATAACGCAAAACATCTGCAATACAATTATTCATCTGAGCAATTAGTCGAGTTGATTGCAAGACACTTTGAAGACACAATGGAAGACCACATAAATTTACAAAACTACAAAGATATCGATAGTTTATGCCAATTCCTACAAATAAGGGCATCACGGATACAGGAAAGAAGAGCAAGAAGGTCACAAGAGAATTATAGACATCGAGAAACTCAGGAATACAGAGAGAGAGGACAAAATTTTAGGAGGGATTACACTAGACGAGAATTTATTCCCAGGAGGGAAAACGAGAATCGGGAAAATAGAAGAGGAAATGATGATTTCAGAAATCGGCCATGGAATGAAGACAGATATCGAGAAAATCAAAACAGAAATAACACCCGCACATATCCAGAAAACAGAAATTACAATAGACGAAATGAACAGGAATATCGTGGAAACCGAAACGGATATGACAGACCAAAAGAAAATAGAAGAGAGGTAAATCATACACAAATAGAAGAAAATGAGGATGAAAGAAATAGAGATGAGAGAAGAAATACGGAAGAACAACAGTCGGTTTTTCACGAAAGCACCCACTAAGAACAAAAAACCAGGCAGGAATTTTTTGTCACCCGAAGGAATTCATTAAATTGGCAGGAAATAATGAGGAAAGAAGAGGAGTTAATTTAAAATTCGTAGATGGTTTCATTAACAATAGACCAATAAAGATTTTGATAGACACCGGGTCAGAAATAACCTTAATAAACAGAAAATTAATAGAAGAAGTACAGTTGACAAATTTAATATACAAAATACCAAGGGTAAATTTGGTGGGTGCGAATAAACGGATTTTGGCAACGATAAATGAAGGCATACGAGTGATGGTACGACTGGATAAAAAAATGTATGCATTACAATGTGTAATAATGCCAAAACATGTCGCATGACATGATTGTAGGAGTGGACGAACTGGCAGAAAAACATGTAGTAATAGATTTCAAAAATAACACGATGAAACTGACTGAAGAAAAGGAAGGAGAACAGGAAAACGAACATGGGAAACAGAAAATTGATATTTCGGAGAAAGAACAAACAGTGGAAATGAATCTGGCAACGAAGCAAGGACAAAGAAGAAAAAGGAAAAGACTTAAGAAAAGGATAAAGGAAGTCAATACCGGGGATTCCTCAAAAGAAGAGATGAGCCCCGAAGAAGAAGAAGAAGAAAGAATATCAACAAAGGAAGATGAAAACGACATAATTGAAACAGTGGTTTTTAGGGAAGAGATTAATGAAAAAGAGGATGAAGAATGGACGATAAATATGTGTCAAGAATCTGAGGAAAGAGAAATTAAATTGATGTGTGGAGAAGAAAGAGAAAATGAGTTGCGTTTGATATTAAAAAAATACGAAACGTTGATAAATGAGGAAAACAGAGTGGCCAGAAAGTACGAACATTCATTTGAGGTAAAAAACTTGGGAAATTTTCGATCGAAAACGTACCCGATTCCATATAAGTATCGACAACAGGTGAAAGAAGAAATTAATAAAATGTTGGAAGATCAAATAATTGAACGATGTGATTCACCGTATATTAATCCAATTGTAATAGTAAAGAAAAGCAGTGGAGAATTGAGACTATGTTTAGATGCCAGAAATATCAACCAGCACACGGTATCACAATATGAATCACCTCTAAACATCGAGGCCATATTTGGAAGAATTACAGGGTCACACATATTTTCTAAAATTGATTTAAAGCATAGTTTTTGGTTGATACCTTTAGCTGAAAAATGTAGAAACTACACCGCTTTCTCAATTGATGGTATTGTCTACAGATTCAAGGTAGTGCCTTTTGGTTTACAAAGCGCTTGTGCAGCACTGGTACGGGCTTTACATTCGATTTTAAATCGATACGAAGATTTCATAGTCCATTACATCGACGATTTGTTGATTTTTTCACGAGATGTACAGAGCCATATGAAACATATAAAAATAATTCTGGAAGAATTGGATAGAGCGGGATTAAAATTAAACATCGAAAAATGTCAATTTTTCCAAAAGGAAGTAATTTATCTAGGGTTTCAATTGGACACTAAAACAGTCAGCCTAGCCGAAGATCGAGTCAAGCTCATTGATGAATATCCAAGACCAACCAATTTGAAAACATTGAGAGGTTTTCTTGGCACGATCAATTATTTTAAAAAACTAATTCCCGATTTAAGCCAGAAGGAAATTCCTCTAATAAAATTACTAAAAAAAGGGATAAAATGGAATTGGAAAGAAGAACAGGAGAAGGCTTTTCAAATATTAAAACAAGAATTTGCGAAAGGAACGAAAATATACCACCCCAATTATAATCTACCATTTATACTCCGAACTGATGCGTCAATACAAAAATTTGCAGGAGTTTTGTCACAGATACAAAACGATCAAGAAGTGCCAATATGTTTTATATCTCGAGTGACAAAGACTCACGAAAGAAAATATAGCGTGACAGAATTGGAATTTGCCAGTGTACTATTTTGTGTAAACAAATTAAGATATTACTTATTGGGAGCCAAATTCACAATCGAGACGGATCATGCCGCGTTGATTCACATCATGAAGAACCGATTGGTGAATAATCGGATACATAGAGGCATTCTATTATTACAGGAGTACGATTTTGAATTCCGGTATATCAAGGGAAAAGACAATATCATAGCCGACGCACTAACACGGGATGAAGACACGGGAAAAAAGGAAGCAATTACGTTACATGTGGGACTAAATATCTTGACAGAAGAAGAAGGTGTATTCTCATTAAATGAAATAAGAAGAGATCAAGGAGAATTAGAGGAAAAAGAAAAAAGAAGAGCGGAGATGGAAAACGACATATATTTCAAGAGAATAGACGGAAGGGAACTATATTTGGTGACACAAACATTGGCAGAGAAGATTATAAAGAAATTGCATGAAGACAATGGACATATCGGCAGCAGAAAAGTTTGGCTGGTGTTTCGAGAAAATTATATTTGCCGACAGGATTACCGCATTACAAAGGAGATTACACAAAAGTGCCCGATCTGTCAAAAGTATAAAATTAGGAATTTCAAGAATGAAAACGTTACGAAAAATATTATATCCCGGAACAAATTAGATATTGTAGCAATAGATATATTAAGCGATCTAATTATGACAACGAAGAGGAATAAACATGTTTTAGTCATGATAGATGTATTTTCAAAATATGTAAAATTATACAGTTGCCGGACCACGAAAGGCGAAGAAATAATGAGAAACATCGACAATTTTATAGCCACCGTAGGAACACCAAGAAGGATTCTTCTAGACAATGCAACATACTTCAGGAATGATCGTTTTAAGGGACAACTTCGAGAACGGGGAATAGAGACAAATTTTGTTAGCATCAGACATCCTCAGAGTAATCCTTCGGAACGATGTATACAGGAAGTGACGAAATTTCTTCGAATTACAACAGATGGTCAACATCGACGATGGGATCGGAAAGTGTCCGAAGTAGAAATGTATTTAAATACCATCCCAAGCACCGTAACGAAAGAAACCCCAGAATATATAATGAAAGGGATAATGCCGATAAGGCCATGGGAAGATATAAAACAAAAGGAATACACACAGATAATGGAAGATGTGCAAAGGAGATTGCGGAGAGCAAACGAAAAATATATCCAGAGACAAGATCAAAATAGGAAAAGAAGACCAGTTACTTTCCAAAAAGGTGAGAAGGTTATGGTGAGAGCATTGCGAGTGTCCAACATCCCTGGCAATGTATGCGCAAAGTTAATGCCTGTTTTTGAGGGTCCTTACGTAATAAACAATGATAATGGTATAAATAGTTATGTTTTGAAGCATTTGGATTCAGACAAGATTAGGGGAATATATAATATCAACGATGTTTATAAATATTATGAATAAGAGACAAAGAATGTTTGCATAAGAGAAAAATCCCTACATAATTCAGTAATTTTTATCATATGCAAAGGCGGGGATTTATTATACTTCTTCTTCCACAAACGCGGAAGGAACAAAAATAATTAAGGAATCCATCGGAAGTAAGTTTTTAAGAAATCTGAAGACAAAATATGTATTAATTTTAAGATAGAAAGTTTGTATATTTGTAAATAGATAGATTAGTACCGAAATTTTATGACTTATAAAGAACTAAGCCATTCTAAACGAGTTATTGACAAACCATTTGTACATTATAGAAAATAAGCTGTTACCTGAAGGATTAGTCCGGTATTGTGTTGTATAAATCTTCTATTATGACTAAGGCAAAAATCTTTGAAATGTATAAAAATTATTTGTTTACAAGGAAATGACCATTGTTAAAAGATTAAAGTTCCTTGCTTGAAAACGGTAATTAGCATTCCAACAAGTGTGGTAAACAAATTTGGATTTTGTGATGAGACGATCTTTTTGGAAGGGGAAATCGACAGACCGAGGGTTGATAGAGTTTTTGTTGGTTCGAGAAGACAGTGATGTTTGAGTGATCGAAAAGAAAGGTTGCGTCTCGACAGGCGGTGTGTTCGTGAGTTGGAGGCCGGCATTGTTAAGTGGATAAAGTTACCAGTCTTGTTAGCAGAATTGTGGAAGAAGTAGATTGCAAGTCGATGTAAAGAAATCCTTGAATCTAAAGTGTGCAGTTTCTGGAATACGTGTTAAATAGTTGTGGCACCAGGTGAGAAAAGAGATCCTTGGGTCACGAAGAAGTTATATGAATGTTTGAAGAAGTGATTTTCGTGTGTTAAGTGTTGGAGAATTGAGTCAGGAGGTTAAATTAAGTCAGTTAAATTGGCTGAAGGAGCAGATACTGAAACAAGAAGCCGAGGCGCAAGGTGGAAGAACACATTGCTGTGGAAGGTGGACAATTCTTTGTGTGGTCCTAAAACAATCCAGGGAAGAAAGGTCAGATATTTTCCTTTTTCAAGTTGAAAGGTGTGTAAATCTTAAATGCGATTTGTTTACCTCATTGTTGTTACCAGTTTAAAGCATGATTAGACCTTTTTACGTTTATCAAATGTTTTAAAGTTTTGTTTCCATAATAAAATAGATTTTTTAAATATAAGGAAGATAAAAGTTTATAAAGGTATCCAAATTTAAATTAGTTTCAAATTGTTTTGTCTCAAGAAGAAAATAAGAATTAAAATTTTCTTTTTGTATTAATTTCATTACATGCATATTCGCTGATTGAAAAGATAACGGCAAATTTAATAATTGTTTTTTTTTTATAAAATAAAAAATATCTGTATTTTATGTATTATACTTTTTATTATTATCCTTTGTTTTTCCTATCCCGATAAATACAACTAGAAAACTTTGAACTCACTGAACATAAGAAATATCAGAAGTTTATTTTTTAGGACATTGATAACGAGAAAGTATATTTTTGTGATTGTTTCAAGTAAATAAATTAAAATCAAAAATACAAAATCATAACAATATATATATATATATATATATATATATATATATATTATATATATATAATATATATATATATATATAATATATATATATATATATATATATATAGTATAAAGTATTCAACTAGTGAATTCAGAGGTTTCATCGGCCATTCAGATGGCAAAGAAAAAAAGAAGTCAACTACTTCATAATAAGTATATCAAAGACGTTTCACTTTATATTTCTAAAGCTTCATCAGTTCTCTAAAAATATACATAATTTATATATATATATATATATATATATATATATATATATATATATATACCCCAATACCCCACCATGTGTTTCACTCTTCCATTCACTGACATTTTTCATGTTAGGTCGTCCGACCGACATAGCTGCACAGTATATGGAAGAGCGAAAGAAATCAATATAAATCGATTCTATTTATCATATTTCACCTTTCTACAACTTTTTAGAGGGACGACTTAATATGGTTTTTTTAACATTTTGTATAATTTAGTTTGAGACATGACCGAGAGCCGCGGCGGCGCCACCGCTCTACGTATATTGATTGCAGTATACGAAATGTAGGGATTTCCGATGGTAGGTCTTCCGCTGAATATTTGTTTATATCACGGGTGGGCGACTCTTATGAGAGTGACATTTCTTTGCTTTTTACTACGACCCAGGATACGAGGTGGCGCACGCAGACAAGTGTTGTTTATTTAGACAACTTATGATACACAATATTAATAAGTTGGTTGCCAATCAAGAAATATACAAATCCAAATACACGCAACCCAAACAACACGCCTGACACGGGACACCCGACACCCATTTTATTAGGTTATTTATGTGGTATACATGTGGTATATTAATTATGTTATGATTGAGATCGCTAGTAGTTTATGTGTTACCAGGTGTTACTACTCATTTTACAAGTTGGTGATATATAATAAAGTGAATATAAACAATAAAACTAGAAATAATGGTTTCAAAGTGCTGCGTTTTAGGTTGTAGAAACACTAGCCAAAAGGCCCAGCTGCATACGTTTCCAAAAGACGAGAAGGTAAGTTAAATTTTTATTATTTATTATTTTTCTACCAATAAAGACCAATATATAGTTTTAGTTCTCAGAGTGTAGGACTTCTAAAAATATATCTTATTCAAGGGGTATTATTGTAAAGTGAATGGTACCTTTTTATGACTTTACTGTATGCATGTATATGCACTGTCTATATTTTTGTTCTTTTTTTTCTAGATTTGGTCAATGTGGATAAAGAATATTGGTCGAGAAGATTTGAAAAACAAAACCATAGATCATTTAAGAAGATCTTATCGCATATGTAACATACATTTTGATGATAATCAAAAATATATTGGAAGTCGATACAAATCTACCATTAAGCAAGATGCAGTGCCTACTTTGTTTCTTCCAATTATTAAAAATGGTAAGTACTAAGAAAATTTAATTAATTAGTCAGTATAAATTATTTTTTGTTTAGTTAAAGAATCTGAAGTTATGCCAGCTGTAGAATCTGAAGTTATGCCAGCTGTAGAAGTACCCAGTACATCAAAATTTAATGAAAGTGGAATTCCCCAATCTCCTGTTCGTGATGTTACTGCACCTAAAACATTTTCAACTCCAGCTAAGCAAAAAGGTAATTTTTATAAAAGAATCTTATGTACTACTGTTATTTTATTCCTTTCTTTTCCTTACAGTGGGATTATTGATGTTCTCTTCCCATTAATAACTAAAATTCAGGGTTTTCTTTAAGCTTGTTTTGTCCCTGATATGTTGAAAGAATGTATATAATAATCAATTTTCTTTTTTTATAGGTTTAAGAAGTAAATTAAGACTTTTGGCCTACAGTGGAACAGAATCAGTTGCTAAACTAACACCTAAGGCGAAAAAATTTTACAGAATTGCAAAAGATCTTCGTAAAACTGCTAAACGACTGGATTTTAAATGTTTGAATTTGAAAAAGGAATTAAGAAGAGTTGAAAAAGTTATGGAATCAGGTGATTTTTTGGCCCAAAGCATCAATAAAGCTACTTATGATTTTATAAAATGCCAATTAAGGTGCCAAAAATTTCAACCGAAGGGTAGGCGTTATAGCCTTGATGAAAAAATTTTATTTTTGTCATTTTTAAAACAGAGTCCTAAAGGATACAAACTATTTCGTAAAATATTTGCTGCTCCTTCAAGGAAAACTTTGACTAACCTTTTACAAAATATTCCCTTTGCAACTGGAATCAATGAAACCATTATGGCTAGCTTGAAAAATAGTACAAAGGGAATGTCTGTAAAAGAGAAGTATTGTAGCATCCTTTTTGATGAAATATCTATTGATCCTGGATTGCAATACAACAAAAAAGAAGGTGCTATTTACGGATTTGAAGATTATGGGGATTATGAATATAATAGGCCAATTATTGCTGATAAAGCCTTGGTATTCATGGCCAGAGGAATTTTTAAAAAGTGGAAGCAACCAATTGCTTATTATATTAGTGAAAGTGGCATGAAAGGTCACCTATTATGTTTAAAAATAAAAGAAGTCATCAGGGCATGCAGAAATAGTGATCTTTTGCCAATTACAATTATTTGCGACCAATATAGTGCCAATAAAAAGGCTATTAAATTATTATATGAAGAAAACTGCAAGCAACCACATCAATTCGGTTTTTTAATAGATGGTGTAGAAGTTATTCCCTTATATGACCCTCCCCACCTGTTAAAAGGTATTAGAAACAATTTTTTTAATAAAAGTGTAAAATTTAAGTGGAGAAAAAATATTGAAGTGGCGACTTGGGCACACATTAATCAATTATATGATTTAGAAGATAAAGATTATGACTATAAATTATGTCCAAAACTAACAGAAAGTCATGTTAAAAATCTTAAAAAAATGAAAGTGTCCATAGCAGCACAGACATTAAGCAATACTGTAGCCGCAGCTATGAAAAAGTTGGCCTCTTCTCAACTAAATTGTCTTCCAGCCGAAGCAGAAAGTACAGCTGAATTTATTTTATTTATGGACAAGGTCTTTGATAGTGTGAATGGTGCTGGCACCTTTAATAAAAATGGAAAAAGATTAAGAATGGCTGTAACAAAAAAAAGCGAACATTATACTTTTTGGACTGAGGCCATTCAAGTTTTTGAATCAATAAAATTTGAAGAAAGGGGGAAACAGACAGTACCACCAAGTGTACTAAATTGGATTCACACTCTAAGAGGTATGAGATACCTTTGGGAATTATTTCAGAAAAAAAATATAAAATATTTTTGTCCCAATTTTTTAAATCAAGATCCCCTTGAAAACTTTTTTGGGCGCATTAGGAGTCATGGAGCAAGGTATATAAACCCAAATGCAACAGCATTTATTCATTCATTTAAATCTTTAATTATTATGGATTTCACATCTGTGCACTCACCTGGATTTAATTGTAAAGATGACAATTTAAATGCTTTGGATTCATTAAAACATTTCATAAATTGTGAACCAATTTCAAAAAATGAACCAATTAAGATCCCTGATATACAATTTAGTGAATTTACACCAAATAACCAAATAGATATTTTACAAAAAGGATGTCTTAGATATATAGCAGGGTTTGTGGCAAAAAAAATTTTACGTAAATTTAAAAGTTGTGGATGTTGTATGACAGATTTATTGGGCGATGGTAGTAATGCTGAAGATTTTTTTATCAACGCAAAATCTTATAGTATAAAAAGTTTAATGGCCCCAAACAGTAAATATGGTGAACTTTTTGAAAAGATTATATTCATATTACAGCAAATAGTTCCAAAAGTTTGCCACTACAAAAATTTAAAAAAAATACTTTTCGGAATAATGTATAATGAATGCAAATCATTTACTTTTATATGTGAAAAACATCAAATTTTAAAACACATATTAAATTATGTTATTTCATTTCATTTGCTGATTTATGCAAAAAATATCACCAAAATTTTACAGGGAAAATTAAAAGTAAAATCTGGGTGTAATGACCCAATTAAAAATTATGCACAAAAAAAAAATTACAGTCATAAAAAGTATGTTAATACATTAAAAATAATAAATAATTGCCTTCCTTTAAAAATAATATAGAGAGAGAAATATAGGTACTTTATTGATACCATGGAACCAAAAATTGACTGAAGTCTTTCAGCGAATTTACAAGATTAATATATACATTAAATATTTTATGTTAAGACTAAATACAATACAATAGTTAAAAAAAATTGTATATGTGGTGGTAATTACAATATTGCCAGTCAATTAAATTACAGCTAATAGAAGAAGATTAGAAGGGAGTTGTTTATTGATCTGAAGTGACAAGTACGTTTGTGATGTTATTTATAATATTTTTAGAACATAATAATATGCCTGGAGTTTCATATATTTCCTTCCTGTTGGATTATACACCCGTCACAATATGGGTTAATAAAATTTTTAGTTTTGCTTTCCTCACATATAAAACTATCGATATTATTACCTTGTAGATAGTTGTATATTAAGTATTTCTCTGTTTGAAAACTATTGATATTTGAATAAATAAACCTCACGTTATGAGCCACTATCTTGAAATATTGTGAGCCCTTCCTGTGGCATAGTTGGTGAGTGATTGGTTGGTTTTTCCAGATCGAACATGAGTATAAATAGGTAAATTTCCCAGTTTTTCACGATGTAATTTTTTGCAGTATCTGTGTTTTATTTCGATATTTGTGAGATGGTCTTTCATAATATGTGTATCTTCAATATCCAATTCTACTGATGATATGATACAGGCAAAAGTTGTGTCATGTGATTTATTTTGTGTGGATTGATTTTGGTTAGAATTTGTTTCTTTGTATTCTTTGGTTACTTTTGACTGGACTAATGACTTCGGTTATTATCTTAATTACTTTTTAAAATAAACCCATTTCTAGTTTTTATTATCACATTAGAAGAGTTTGGATTGCTTCTATTCCAAAAATTAGCAAACTGAAATCTTGATAATTATTGTTGAGTTGTTATAACAAAATTGTTTATAGTTTTGATTCATGATATTTTTCATTTGTAGTGAATCATGGTGTGTGTTGTTAACTACCTTTTTTTGTGGCTTTGAATGTTGACATCTTTTTGTGAATTTGGTTGGGATTGATTTATTGGGTTTTTAGAAGAATGCTGACCTAATATTATGTCTTGAATTTGTTGTTGAGACAGTTGTCCTTTTCCTTTCTTTCCCAAGTCCTTTTCACTGGATTTAGCAAATGCGATATTCGATGGCGTCGTTTCTTTTCTCTTTTTATTTTATTCCACTGTCCGGTATCTTCCATTTCTTCTTCCATTACGCTGTTCTCGGAAGACATATTTCCTTATTATTTCTACTGTTTTCCCAATTAACTATCACTAATTAACTTTTAAATCGATTTTTAACTTATCGTTAGCGAATTTCAGCGAGTCGATCGATTTACGTCCTTTCTCTATGAACATTCAAGGAGAACGAATATAATATTTTTTTTAATATTCATAAAAATATAATTATAGTATTTTTTACTTTATTTGTTTTAGGATCACCCATTTTATTTTTTTGCTTTTGTAATCATAGGTACTTATTTTGTAGTCTTTTTTTACATTATATATAATAAAATTTTATATCCAATTTTTTTTTTCATTTAATCCTTAATTTTTTACATTTTATCTATAATAAAGTTTTATATACAAATGTTTTTTCATTTAATCCTTAATTTTTTACATTTTATATATAATAAAGTTTTATATACAAATGTTTTTCTTCATTTAATCCTTACATTTTTTAAAAAATACGAATATAAATATATTTTAAATCAACCGCCGTTGTATTTTAATTTTGACCCAGACCACGAGGTGTCGCAGAGGATTTGTGTAGCAGTGGGAGTTTCCCATCTATAGTAGTTATTTATATATCTATGGTTTATATATTTACATAGCATACGTATTCCGCAAATCGGGCAACATTGCAAGCAATTAAATCTACGTTTGGAATATTCGATTGTTGGTCTCTCGCGTCGTTTATCGCCTAATATCTTGAAGTATTAGCACCGTTTGTTTATGACTATAGTGGTTTCATAAATAAATCCGTGTATAATTCTTCATTGTTTTTTATTTTTGATGTTTTTTGTTTCTGATTTTTTTTGGTTTGTTATTATTTTTTTCCATTGTTTATTAAACCATGTTTATTTGTGTGTTCATTGTAGTTTTTCAGAGCATTTAGTAGTTATTTTTTATATTTGTTTTATTTTTTTAACATAACATTTTATTTAGATGTGTGAACATATTAATTCTATAATATAAATCAAAACATACATTTCGCTATTCGTACTATATGATATTAATTAGAAAAATTAACTTCTTGACTATGTATTTATAGTAAAATGTATAAGTAAGGTTGAATTACGATTCGTAAAATGATACAGTCGAACAAATAATGTTTACTTTTTACGTTGTAGCAAATTCTGGTAATCCAGGTTGTGATCATAATTTATGTACAATTAATTTTTAAAGATAAATAGAAAAACGTACTTTATCAAGAAGTAAAGTTTATTGTTTAGTCTGTGGGTACGCTTCTATCTATAACAAAAATTATACAAAAGTAATGAATTTAACGTTTATTTTCACAGTTGATTCGAAATGAACAAAATGAATTGTTAATTTTATTTGTAACTTTAAAAATTTATTGTAAAATATTGTAAAAATAATCACAGTCATTCTCTATGTTCCCATTTATGGCAATATGTTAACATTAAGTTACCGTTTCTAGAATAGCAGCATTTATGACTTAGACCACTCTGGATTTCAACGGCTCATATATCCACCACCAACGTCTCTACATAACCTAACTCTTCTTGTTAAGTTAACGTAGGTATACGGCAAAGGTGAGGTAAACTGGAAAGTATATCTGAATTAAGAATAGACATGCACTATATAGCTACTTCTGTCTTTCAGAGCCACCTATGGTGACAATAATTTTGGATCACACGTTATAATTAGATAATACCTTGACTTTTTAGCCTAAAAATATTAAAACCATATGGTATAATCAAGAAATTTAGATACAGTTCAGTCGCGAATGTGATTAGATTCCATAGAATCTATAATGATTAGCTATTAATTTAATTCTTGAAATATGCTGTTCATTATAAGTTTTATTATTATTTACTTTGGGATGGAAGAAAATAATGCATATTTATGTAGTCTCAAAATTAGGTATGAATGTTCACATGTCATAAGTAATGTGAATTTCTAACTGTCGTTACAAATTTAACTGTTCATAAAAATTTAATTTACTTCAACCTAACTAAACTTCCATTTACATATTCGTCATCAAATAATTCAACTCATAAAAAATAAACAATTCAATTTAGTCCACCCAGTATAAGCCCGTTTTGCTTGCTATAGTGTTCCATTAGAAATGAATTAGATATAAAAAATTTCAATTCAGTCGGCTTGTAAACAATGCAAATTTGAAGAATAGAAACATATTAAGTCATTTTTTGCGCAAAAAATGTTTGTCCACTCTGTATAAACTATTATTTTAACTCCGTTTAAAAAGTGAAGTGTATTAGTCATAATTAATTACCACTGAAAATGCGTTATATTGCTTAGTTTCATTTCGATCTATTCTATATTGTTGAAGATATGTTAAATATACATGAAATTGAATAATTTAATTTTGATCCACCCTGTAAAACATCACTTTTTATTGTATTTTTTAAAATAAACTGAAATTACATTGAAATGAAAAGGTTCGACACAAGTAGCAATTACAAAACTGCTGAATTTAATTCTGCCACACCCTGTATTACCCTCTATTTTTTATTGGATTATGTATTGAAACTGATTGATTATTCCATTGACTATTCACTCATATTAGATTAAAACAAAGGATACGCAAGAAAATAGTGTATTGAAATTGTATTGCATACTGTGTAAACCTGCATGTTTTACTTATTTGTATTATTGCTAAGATAACGACGCGAGTTTTGTTATCATTAATTTTCTAAAATTGAGGCTAGCGAGATTGTCTTACTGTTTAACTGTTTTCTTTATTCTATGGTAAAATGTCACGTATACCAAAGATTTGCAAAAATATTCCCTCATATTATGCAAGACCAAAATCAAAAACACATAAGCACAAAAACCCAAAAACAAATTAATTAGAAATTGTAAAGATTAATATACTTACACTTTCCCACATTCTACACACGGATAATCCTCCTTTGTTTCAGTCTTGTGTTTCTTGAGGTGTATCTTTAACCCTGGTTTAGTAACAAATGTCTTACCGCATTCTTCGCAATTATGTGGCTTGACTTTGGTATGCTTTGCTAAAATGTGCACATGTAACATACTTTGCAGGCTAAATCCTTTTGGGCAGTATTGGCATCTATAAGAAAAGAATAATGGTTAGAGGCTTAAAAGAGGAATGCTAAAAAAGATTATTCAATATCACCACAGGTATATTTTAACGAAAACTGCACTTACTTATAGCGACCTTCAGTTATGTGTCTATAACAATGTGAGCGAAACGTAGAGTATTTCTCGGCAGATTTGTTGCAAAATGTACACGTATACACCGGAATTAGATTATAATTAGTAATATAATGTTTATCGAACTCTGTTTTGAACGGGAAGACCTGTTCGCACATATTGCATTTGACACCCCAGTGTGCTCTCCACTCTTCTTTGACGTTCACGATCATCTCATCATCAATTGCTTCTCCGTCTAAAAAGGTTTAATATATTACTAAATCAATAGTATTTACGTCATTGAGTAAATTTTTATAAGTATATATAAACAGACATGAGGAAAAAAATACTTGCGGGACAAAAAAAAAATACTTGCGGGACAAAACTCGGAAAACAAGAAGAAAGACGGGTCTCTAGAGTCTAAAAAGACCTACCGTGCCCTAGAGGATTTGCAATCCGCAAATGAAAAAAAAAACAGCTCACAATGTAGCATGACAATTTTTCTTGGATTTAAAATTTTTTAGAAACCTTGAGAACCTGTACCAAGCCACACCGTTTTTTTAGTTAACCCTGTAACTAAACTATTTTTATGGTTGTGTTCGTCTACGAATACAGTACTTCACATGTAATAAATTAGTTCTGGGTGTGAGAAATCCAATTTTAATAAAATCTCAGAAGTTAAGCAATATTGTCCCATGAAAAAAAGTTATAAAACACTCATACGACTCGATTCCAGACAGTTCCTAGTTAGTAGTCATGGCTGGCGATGTTAAAATACAGTTTTTGTAGTGAAACTCGTATTTTCTGCGGTAAGTTTAATTATCTCTTGTTAATTTATCTAAACTGACATTTAGAAAGATATCGTCACTGCACTTGGTCAATTTGTTAGTGTTTCTTCTGCGACGGAGGTAATGTACCCTTGTTTATCGTCTACATCAGGACTCTACCTGTTTCCTTCTTTGGCTTCTGCATATGACGTTACCGAGGTCGAAGACCCGGCTTAAGGCTTAAGCTTAATGTCTTAAGCCGGCATCAGACAGCTCGTGGAAAGGCACTGGCTCAAGTCGACAAAGAGAAACAAACAATATATACAGTTAAAATAAGGGAGACCACGGTTGGTGGCACCCCATGTGTAATTGATATTTATTTACTTTTTGATAACGACCCAAATGAAGCGTGTCGTCCAGATCAGGGTTTAGGTTAATTTTGCCCACCAGTGTTACCGGTAAAAATTTTAGTAACTTGGGTAAGTTATAGAATGATAAAAATTCCAACACAACTTCTTTAGATCACTCCATAGTAAAATTACCACGAAACTGATCGTACCTGACCTGTCCCTAATCATGTCAGGTTTGATGGGGTAAGTACGTATTATACATCAGCTTACAAATTCCTTTGAACCATGTTATTTCATCGAAAATCAACGGGAGTGGAAGCGCTGGCCATAAATAGACAGGTTTACCCTATTCCAGGGATCGTAAACTATAAATATTGTAAATAAAAACGCTATTCAACGTTTTTACAGTTTGTCTTTTTCTATTAGGTATTTTCTATTTCTCTTAGCTGATGAAGAAAGCCACTCCACGTTCTGTCAGATGTCAGATCACACCTTTAGAGTTAGAAAATAAGATTATCAACACTTTTTAGATTTAACCCTTAAAAAGAATTCTTCCTCTTGTTCTTGTTCTACATTAGAATTTTCAAGTGAGGGTGTAACTATTAATGGAGAGGTTTTTAAAAATATGGGATATCCGGAGGACACAGTTGTTGCAACAGATAATCCCAAGGATTTAAAAACACTTGTAAAAAGATTAAACTGTTCATGTCAAACCTATGGATTGAAAATAAATTTTATAAAAACAAAATTTATATGGTCAATAATTCGCAACAGTGCGAATATAAATAGCAACTGCCGCATTTATAGAGATGAAACAATTTCTTTGTTTAGCCTCAACCTAAGGCTCCGAATAAGAATGCTTAGATGCTACATTTTTCAACTCTTCTTTACGAAACAGAGGCTTGGACACTCAAGAAAACTGAAATTGATAAGTTTGTAGCCTTTGAAAGGTGGTGGTACCGCAGCATGTCAAAAATATCATGGACCGACGGATTAATGAATGTAGACCTTCCCCAGAGGATGAACAATAAAAGGCAAACTGTTTAGACTGTTTAGAACAGCGGTAAATAAAATTAGAATCGCCGTATTAATTTCCAACCTCCGATGAGGAGAGCAACCTTAATAAAAAGATATATTTCTGATGCTATATTTCCAGTTAATCCATATTTTAGTACTTACAAAAATTGTCTGATTGATTAAATTGCATGAAAAATTACATGCATTGATCCAGTTTGATACTTACAAAAATTGCACGAAAAACAACCATGACCAGAACGACTATTTTAGTTAAGGCTTGGACTAGTGATACAGACGATTGGAAACGATTATAAGATGATGGGTTTTGATTATGTTTAGGAGATCGATCTATCGCCCCTCTCTGGATCTGCTCTTGCTTGGCGCGGGTTTTTTTCGTGATTTGCAGTCCTCCAATCCCAGTTTAGTGTTATATGTCTTAATTAATAAGGTGTGACCTAATTAATTAACCCATTCAGTGCTCATGTCACTTTTGCGTGCCATGCCGATACTTAACGCAGTGCGCGTTTTACTCATAAGTGACATAGATATGTTCATACTAATTTGACCAATTTTTTGTTAGCGCTGGTAGGAAGTAGTTGTGACTTCGTGAGCGTGGTATACTTGGGCGGTCTGATACGTACTTAGCCTACAAAAGAAAAACGAAAACTTTGGGGAAAAGTGGCGATTTATTTCTCAATATAGTTTACTCTTAGCTCAATTTACTTGACCCAGCGATGCTCCAACTTCTTTAACCCGTCTGAAAAATACGTTTTCTCAAGGTCTGCAAAGTATTCCTCCGTGGCGGCGATGAAGTTTGGAAACAAAAGAGGTCCCACAGGGTCAAATCTAGAGAATATGGTGGATGGGGCAACAGTTTGTAGCCCAATTCTACCAATTTCGCCATGGCGACGGCGCAGGTATGAGCGGGTCCGTTGTAAAAAAGTTCCAATGTCCAGATTTAGTCTTCGCTAAATGGGGACATTTTTTCTGCAATTCGGCGTCGTATTTGCCCAATAATTCGGCGTAATAGAGCCCTGTGACCGTTTTGCCATTCTCCAGGTAGTCGACGTAGATCACCCCTTGTCAATTCCAAAAAATGGTGGCCAACGCCTTTCCGGTCGATAGGACAGTCTTCGCCTCCTTCAGAGCACGTTCGCCGAGTGCCGCCACTGTTTCGACTGTTTCTTGGTTCCTGGTGTGTACTAATGGATTCATGTTTCGTCAACGGTTACGAAACGATGTAGAAACTACTTCGGATTACGCTTAAATAGCGTCAAACACAGCTCTGAAGTGGTCTGGCGGTTAGACTTGTCTGGAGTGAGCGACAATCATCGCACCGACAGCTTTCTCATGCCCAAAATTTCATGCAAGGCATGACATACTCGGTCTTTTGAGATACCTACTGTCTCAGCTATCTCGCGTAGCTTCAGTCGACCGTCTGCCGTTTCGACTGTTTCTTGGTTCCTGGTGTGTACTAATGGATTCATGTTTCGTCAACGGTTACGAAACGATGTAGAAACTACTTCGGATTACGCTTAAATAGCGTCAAACACAGCTCTGAAGTGGTCTGGCGGTTAGACTTGTCTGGAGTGAGCGACAATCATCGCACCGACAGCTTTCTCATGCCCAAAATTTCATGCAAGGCATGACATACTCGGTCTTTTGAGATACCTACTGTCTCAGCTATCTCGCGTAGCTTCAGTCGACCGTCTGCCAATATTAGATCGTGGATTTTTGTCATGTTATCCTCTGTGGTAGGCGATTTCAGGGCACCTGGGCGTGGCTCATCAAAAATTAACATGCGCCCAAGTTGAAACTCGTTAATTTTTCGCCCAATTTTTGAGGGTTGCCATCGAAGGAGAAGAGTCACCGTATACAACATCCAAGCGCTCTTTGATTTGCCTTGCAAAAACAAGAATCGAATCACCGACCGATATTTTTTTCCATTTTTCTAAAATTCGCGAACACGCCGGCTTTCACACGCGGGCGTGTGAAAGCAAACACAAATTTTGACATTAGCCGTCTACGAGAATTTATTACAGGATAGTAGATTTCTCTTGAAATAGTGCGCCATCCGGCGGTGAGGTTAAGTACTTATCGGATCACCTACGTAAAGTAAAAGTAAGTGAACGTTGTAATATTATCATCCGTTTTTAATTTCATTGTTTATATTTTAGTTGAGATGGAGTATAATATAATTCAGTTTCTGCTGAACTGTTACTATTAGTCTTGTTTTTTAAATTTATTGTTGTCTTTTTATGTATATCTTATTTTTATATTTTACAATATGTGTAAACTTTATCTAATAAAAATATCACGTTACAGCCGTCACACATGAGTGACAGTGCGCACTGCATGATACATTTTTGGCTGGGGGTTGATGGCACTCATCTGTGTAAAAAAAATGCCAAATATTTTGTATCGACTTATTAACTATAAATATTTATTGTTTAATATCAAAACTATAGTTTTATTTAAAAAAAAAAAGGCTCCGCTCCTGGCAAACATATAACAAAAATAGTGTAGCAGTGAATGGGTTAACATCACAAGTACTAAGCTTTAGATAAAATTTTATTAATAAAGCCTGTATTTTTTATCAAAATATATGTCCCACATATTATTTACATTGTATGTGTATAAAGAACAAAATGATAATACATACCTGCCTCATCCTGTAGATCTTTAAAAATATCATCCTCGTTAATATTCTGCAATAGATCTTCACACAATTCGTCTGCCTCCCCAAAATCCAGCAAAGATTCAACCTTCAGTTTCAAACTCAAATTCTGAATATTAGTAAAGGTCAAAGTATCAGTATTATCTTGCGACGATTCCGAACTATTTTCCATAGACCCCGACTGACTAATTTCAATCTGGACGGCCCTCTGGGGAGCAGCTGCTTTTCTTCGATTCTTCCTCACACTTTTGGTCAAAGAGTCTAACTCTTCTGAGCTGTCGCTGTCATGATGAAGGTCGAACGTTAGATGACCTTCGTTTGAACAGTCTTCGTCACTTAAGAAGTCAGTTTTAATGAGATTGTCGTCTAGTATAAACTTGGGGAACTCTATTTTGATATCTGGAAGTTCGTCCAAGTTATTTGTTCCCTCTGAGTTTTCTTGGAAGTCGTGCGAGTCCATGTTGAGGTGCTTTCCAAGATGTCTCATTATCTGAAAATTCTAAAAAGAAAAAACATGTTTATTAGTTTAACATCAGTATTATTTGCTATATAGTTTTAAGTTAGTTTCGTATATCACTTTAGTCAATAAGTCTCAGATATTGAATAACTCTGGCCTAAGTTTCCAGAATTCTTCCTCATTTGAAACAAATATATTTCCCTGAAATGCCCCTGAAGACGCTCTAGGAAGCGAAAGTACTTGGGCAAGGTTTAATTAATAAAACTATGTTCGATACCTGCCTTTTATTTGATCAAAGGTTAAATATATTTCCCTTGTGTTTTTAATCTAAGGTCTGCAAACAGCTAGTAGTTACTGGAAGCCATATCAGTAGAATATGGTGTATACGAAAGAATTTCACGTACTTTTGTACGTGCGTATTGTCTGAGGGAAAGCGCCGTTTGGTTTCGTGGGGTTTTTTGCAATGTTACCTTCAAACAAACCACATCATTCAAACCACAAGAAGTACAAGAACCGGCGTTTGTTGATTGACGGCCTACATTTTGACGAGGTAAAGAAACGTCTGGCAACAGATTTATAATTACCTCACAGAAGCCGGCTAACAGCTCGAAGAGAACGTTGTCTTAAAGCTATTTCAGATCGTGTCGAACTAACACAGCGTTCCACTAGTCCACTGACGGTCAGGAGTAAATAAGGTGGAGCTGAATATTTCTCCTCACTCGGACACTTTGCCGCCAAAAACGTGTCGATAGAAATAGTAACAGTCCTTACGGGTCTCAAGATTATTTCTGGAGAGGTGGCGGTACGGAGTGAAGAGTCAAGACTCTGTCGACGTTCCTGCACCTCTAGAGATGTGTGAACGTGGCCACACGTCGATGCGTGAAGTGCCGGCATCTCTGTGAGACTCAAGTCATCCACTGTGCCCAGAATACTAAACAAATATTCATGTAAGGCAAATTCATGTAAGAATAAGTATTCTGGTTGCCGGTAGCGCCTTTCTAAGAGCTGAGCCTCCTGTGAACTTCTCGCCAAGCGGAAGCCTAGATCACATAAACTCTACGAACACGAGGAGTCGAAAAACCTTCGATCCTTCTCCAGCGCGACGATCGGAAATCATCCAGAATCGCCGAATACCTCGGAGGATGGTCCGACCGTACGACACCAAGTAAGTCACCCGTTAATTTGAAAAACATAACCGAAAAGCAAGTATTGGTTATAACAGCTAACTATTTTAAAATAATCTTTTTTTTTAAGATTTCGAGTGAAAATCGAAAGGTCAAAAAAATTACAAAAAGTAATTTTCATTCCAATCAATTGTGGCTTGATACCATATAACCATAGTATGTAACTTGTCACATGCCACAAGAGAAGAGTTTTACAACTCTTTTAAAAGAAAATATCATACGAGTCAAGTTCCATAATTATTTAGATACTGCATGATACACCGGAATATGTCTACGATTACCAATGAAACAAGCCGTGCCACGGCTTGTTAAAATGACCAAGAGAATTAATTTTCCTGTGTACAAATTTTTTTATAATATGATTGGTATGTAATCAAGACCTGATAAAGTGTTTCTTGATTTATCTAGAGCTTCTTCAAATTCTTGATATGTGATGGGAAAATTTAATGGATTATCAGCATCTTTTATAGATATTTTTGTCATTTCACATTGATTTTTGAAATATTAAAATGTGGGATTAATGATTGCATTTCTCGAATTTGTCATACAATTGACAGAATATTACTAATTTCTTGTTCGGAAGATATTAATTTGTTTTTTATGAGAACGAGTTAAGGCAGTGCAATTTGCTTAGTGTTCATGAACATATAGATTTGTCAATCTAATTATATACATATCATGTAGACATGCATATAATATATTAAATATACTGCAAGTATTGCACGTTACACGATACTTCCCTTTGCTAAAACAGAATGTAATGTCACTTACTTTTTTTCTCCATGTTTTGAGCATTTATTAAATATTTTCCAAATTACTTTAAACAAAGGCAACAAAAATCTAGTACAAACTCAAGACAACAAAAATCTAGTATAAATATTTAAGCGAATTGTGGTGTTATTTTATCAGGATAACACAGAAAGAAATCGACTAATGCGTGGGATCTAAAACATACCCCTTATCTCTATGATCTAGTTAAACCTATGTTTTTAATTGCATAATATTAACTTCACAAGCTTTTTGTTTTATCTTTTATTGACATAAAATTATAGATAGATGTTATCAAATGTACAATTTTAGTCACAGATTAGATATTTCCTCCTTAACATCCTTAATAATCCCTAAATTAAGTCCAGAGATATTTGGCTATCTCTGAGTCTGAGAGTGTAATTTTATGCTTACTTTTTTTAAGTGATACTTTTGGGTGATGATTTTCTTAGTTTGCTAGGGAAATATGGAGAAAAGCATGATTTAAATGACACAAAACATTATGACACACACCATTGAATTACAAGATATAGAATTCAGAAACATTACTGAGTCCCAATTTACTGAAAATAAATATTCGTTTAACTTAAAGTTCTCATTTTTCAAATGAAAATCAAATTAAAATTCCCCAACTTTGAACGATTCTCATATTACATTACCCACAAAAAAATCGCATGTATAACAATTATGATGAACAGAGTCACAAAAAGGTCTATCTGAAGACTTACAACATTTCACCGAGTTATCATTGACAAACAGTAGATCTTCTTCTTAGAGTGCCGTCTCCCTACGGAGGTTGGCAATCATAATGGCTATTTTTATTTTAGAACTTGGTAGAAGTTTAGAAACAGTAGATCCAGGCACATAATTCTGATATTTGGCATATCAATAATTTGGTACATATTAAAAGCCGATACATTTGAGCAAGTAACATGGCTGGTGAATTTGTTGAAAAAGCTACCTGGACATTATTAGCATTTGACCACAGCATCCCTGATAGATTAAAGTCACAAACTATGTAAAACTTAGTGCTGGTATATGAATAAAAAATGTTTGCCCCTTTTTTGAAAATTACTAAAATTATTCAGCAAAATTTATAAAGAAAATATTATGATTTTTTAAAATGTTAAAGAACTTAATTATGTGGTGTTAAACTATATGTGTTAAATTATATGGTATGGTATTAAATAAACATACATAACATTTTATTAAGCCTCATATAATAGTAAGCTGTTATAAGAAGTGTTCACCACTGTCGGCACTCCTCAAGTTCCACGCGACGTTTTTTCTTAACTTTTAACATAGCATTTACGAAAGTCTGATCTGTGCAGAATATCTTTAATGGTCGGCAGAAACCTGTGTTTTTTGTACCAATCCTAATGACTTTTTCAACTTTACCTAGCTTTTCTTGGGCCACATTCATCAGCTTAAAGACGTTCTTCACACCGTTTTGTCTTTATCAATTATGTTAGTCAAATCTACTTGATTTGACTCATCTGTATAATTAATAATTATCGGACTCATTTCAGTTGCTTTTTTATAACCTCAAATTTTAACTTCAGCTCTCCAACTTGTAAAGGAGAGGGGGAGCTTTTAAACGTTTATCTGTATAACCTACAGAAAAAAATGGCTCGTTTTTTAATGACGACTGTTTTTAGTTCTGGTGAATTCAACTCTGTGCATGCTGATGCATTCAACCCTAGGTAGGTTATGAGGCAGCTATTACAAACCACTATTTTATACTCTTCTAATATGATTTATTTGCAACTGTATCATGACGCCCATGTTTTTGCAGATTTTATTTTCTCAAAACCCTAAAAATAGTTCACAGGTCTTGTATTTCTCGTAAATCAGTAATTACATTGACTCAAAACATAAAAACCATCTATTACACACTTTCACAGTTAAAGTTTGTAGAGAAAAATACTAAAATTTAAAAAATAAAATGTTGTAAACAATGTTTAGGCATAAAGTGTTTTACAATCCATTTTGATGTTAGATTGATGGTATCGTTACATTACAATATTATATCTGAACTATATAACACAATTAAATATGTAAGTACTAGAACAAATTGAGGTCACTATTAACTTACTCATAACTTAATGATACTTTTTTGTAATTTTATTGCTCTATTGAATGAATTGCTTACTCCGTAATTTATTGAATGAAATTTTATGTGAAATAATTCGTAAGACTTTAGTGCCCATAGAGAGATATGAAAATTAACTAAGTTAGGAAGTTCTGGACATTAAATTTAATTATTCAGATGTATATAAAACAGCCTTAAATGTATGTATTAAACCCTAAATATAGGCAACAGTTATTGTAGTGACTTAATAGATGTGAGGTTCTTGACCTATAATATCAATATTTCAATAAACATTTTAGTATGTTGACGCTAATAGGGGATTAGTTTATTGAATCATTCAATCTAATACATTGTACCAGAACTGTGTCTAGTTTCATTGTAAAAAGAAAAGTGTCAGATTTATGAGGTCATGTTCAAATCCCCTGAAGCTCTAGATGGTTGACCCTAACATCTCTGAAAAGTATCAAAAGTTTTAACTAAGGGAATTGTTTTGTTGAAACATCCAATATAATATAATAAATTGTGCAAGAACTGTGACTAGTTTCATCATAAAAATAAAATTGTCGGCATCATTATGAAGGCCATGTTAAAGTCCCCTGAACATCTAGGCATTGGACACAGTATATTGCTTAAAAAGAATTCTTTTTAAGCAATATACTGTGCCTTGGATAGGAACATCTTAGAAAATTGACAAAGTTTTAACGGAAAGTTTGAGAGTAAGAAACACAGAAAGTCAGAAAGTAAAAAACTAAGTTTTCCTAAGACTAGTGACAAAACGTTGTAGATTTAACACTTCCCTTGTTACAGATGAAGAAACACAACTATGACATATTTAACATATTGAAAAAAAAAATGAAACTATTGCTTACCAACACAAAAACGTAATTTTAGAAATATTTACATTTAACAGCGAGAGGGACAACTATCTAATTAATTTGTTACATAATTACATAAAGGTATTTAAACAGCACAGAGTATAGTCAACAAGGTGATATTATCTGGAGTCCATATATAATTATATTGCAAATAAAATCCTAAATCTAGTCTACTACAAGGTGAGAACTGTAAAAACCAGAATAGCCAGGAACAGTAATGAGTGGCCTAAAGAAGAAATTGTATGCAGTAATAAAGGCCAGCGCAGGTGATCGTTTGAAGACAGAAAGTGAGAGTGTCAATAATTCAGTGACTGTAGTACTGAAATGAGTATTATGTAAGTTCATTAAACTTAAAAATTAAGAGTTTCTTAGATAAGCTTCTTTTATTCTAACTACATACTGGAGACAAGGTTAACACTTTACATTTAAATATACTGTAGTACTAAAGAAGTAGTTCCAGATGCACAGGTCAGTAAATTTATGTAAAATATAATTGACAGCCAACAGCGATCAATACAGAGATTTAATAGAGAAATTAAATACGAGTAACCTTTCATACCACACTTATGAAAATAAGCAAAAGAGGCCAATTCAGAAATTACATCACACATGAACACCAGAGAAAATAGTAAAAGACCTACAAAAACGACAATATAAAGCCGTTAAAACTGACAAGAAATTCAAATGGAAAACTAAAAAACAACTAGATATGTTCATCCTATTATTTAGACAGGAAGAAGAAATAAAGAGAATTTACGGCATAACAGACATACTTAGTACGAGAGTTAAAATCGAGCTGTTAATGAGTTCCAGATTAGTCCCACAGTGCAAAAGATGCCAGGCTTACCAAAACACGTGGAAATACTGTAAAAAGGAGCCAAGATGTGTACAATGTATTGGTAAACACCTTAATAAAGATTGCCAAAAACCACCGGAAGATAAACCCAAATGTGTTCATTGTGTAGAAAACCATCCTGCAAACTACCGCGGATGTTATGTAGCCAAAAAGACTGCAAGGAAACATGCATCATCGCAACAAGAAAAAGAAACTGATATTATTACATTAAAAATAATATTGAACAAGCTCATCAAGATTGATGACAAAATAACTCAAATTGGTATCAGAGTTATCCGACTAGAGCATAGCGCGAAAGGAGCTATTCCGACCGAAAGTTAGAAATGGCTAAGGACCTCCGAATAATGGCGTGGCAAATGGACTGTTACAGAATCAGATCGAGTATGCAAGCAGTACTAGACATTGAGAAAATTGATCTGTGTCTCGCTTCTAAAACACACTTCTCTAAACAGTCATTTGTAAAATTTAGGAGGTATAGACTATATTCTACTGTACACCCAGATAATGCAGCTAAAGGAGGAAGCGCTATCATAATTAAAGATAATATCTTGCATCATGAGGAATTAAAATATGCAACTGAGCACATACAAGCTACAATAGTCTTTGTGAAGACGAAACCACATAACGTAAATATAAGTTCAATATATTGTCCTCCTAGACACTCCATTAAAAGAGAACAATATAAAGAGTTTATGAACACTTTAGAAAAAAGATACATCATTGGTTGCGACTTTAATGCAAAGAATACCCACAGGGACTCTAGGCTAACTACAACTAAAGGAAAAGAACTATTGTAAGCTGTTAAGGAACAAAAGGATAAAGTAATTTCTACTGGTAGACCAACATACTGACCTACCGATAGGAACAAAATTCTAGACCTGATAGATTTCTTGATTTACAAAAATATCTCAGCTATCTATCTACTTGGTAATCAATGATGTGTGGGACATAAACTCTGATCACTCACCGATAATTTTAACATGAGTGATACAGTGATTAAAAAAGAGTTCAATTCAATATTGACTATAAAAAAAACTAACTGGTAGAGCTTCAAAATAAACCTTGAACACAAAATTAATCTTGCTGTGCCATTGAGAAACACAGGGCAACTTGATGACGAATAAGAAAGTTTTTATAATAACTCTAAAACAGATAGCTTGGTAAAATACTCCCACAATAACTTCCAGAACAAAATTAGAAAAACTATCCAAAATAAATCAGAGAACTCATAGTAGAAAAAAGGAAGTCATGAAAAAAATGGCAGCAATACAGAGCTTCACCAGACGAGACAAAACTAGTCGAAATAATTAATGCTACACAAAAACTAAGAAGGGAGATACAGAATATAAAAAATTCAACAATTAATTATTTTTTAAGTAATTTAACAGCTGACCAGAACACAGATTATTCGGTATGGAAGGCAACAAAAAGAATGAAAGAGACCGATTATTCATTCTCCCCGTATCAAGTTGGAAAACGGCCACTGGGCTTGTAGCAACGGGTATAAGCTACAATAATACTAAGCCCCATAACGGGTATGATCAGAAATGAAAATTGGCGCTAAAAGAGAGTTCAATGAATATGCTTTTAATGCAAATGAAACTAGACCCAAGACATGTATGTATTAATATTTGCTCAGTTGAGTAACACTTTGAGGAAATAGTAATGAATCACCTGGGTTGTACACATTGCAAAACAATACTGGGTAGCAATATCAGAATGAATTATACAATATAATATTATCAGCAAATCAAGACAGTATTGACAGTGTAATGCTGATTAAATTAGTGGTGATTATAATTATGGTAGTAATGTTTAAACATGTCATAAATTGACAGGCAGTCCTGCTTCATAAAGTAAGGAAAAACAAGCAGAACATAGTTCCATTTAACAACCAAACAACTAAAATCTCAAATCCTTTTAGTATGTACCGTTCCCTGTTCCACTTCATAAAAAACTGGTACAATTCTTATAATCAAAAATCGTGTTTTTTAAGTTGTGTACGTTGATCTTGTCACATGTGTCATTCTAATTTTTAGGGCACCGTTGCCAGTTCAACAAAAATATTATATCGATACATTTTTGGCAAAGTAACGTAAGTGACATTTTTGGCGAAAATCATGTTTTTCAATTAAACTAACACTATTATTGTTAAAAAGGTACTGCCAAAGTGTAGTAAGCCTAGAATTACTTTAAACCTTTTTTAGGATAAGTTTTTTCAGTCATAACTTAAATAAGTTTAACCAGGTTGAATTAAAAAATTGTTTTTTCTACAAATCGTGTTTGGTGACTTACATTACTTTGCAAAAAATGTATCGATATGAAACCAGCCAAAAGCAGGGTGGTCCCTGCCCCAGTCCCATTAAATTTTTTTAATCATGCATCCTAAAAAATTCTCATATTAATTTTGTAATTTTCCATCATCTCAATTAAGTACCCATACATTGATTTGTGTTTTATAACAATTTATGAAAATATTTCAATTTAAAAATAATGATAGATAATTAATCCAGACATACTTAACTTGAAATTATTTTAATAAAACATTTCAATGCAATGTTACATACAGGAACTCAATGTGCCCTGGGCCAATACTCTAGGTTTAAAGATCCTTCAAATATGTTGGATATTAACTCAACCCTATCTCTAGTTATTTAATCTATTGGACACAGTTTTTTGTCGTTAATGATAAAAATAATATCTATCTAAAAATTTTATACATTTTTGAACGTTATTTTTTTATTTAGATTTAGTGCAATTCCGTTACCTGTAATGGCAACAATGA
This sequence comes from Diabrotica balteata, assembly GCA_918026665.1. NCBI lineage: Eukaryota > Metazoa > Arthropoda > Insecta > Coleoptera > Chrysomelidae > Diabrotica > Diabrotica balteata. Next base: position 104,201,910 of record OU898276.1, on the reverse strand, counting down.
ATTAATTAACGAACCATTGTGCCTAGTCTGAACACAGGTTTACATTGGAAAAAAAGTGTACCAGTTTTATATGACAGGAAGTGTACTATACCAATAAAGAAAACTTTTAACCTTTAAATTAAAGGTTAAGAGTTATTAACTTATATAAACTATATAAAGTAAAATTACTTACATAAAGTAAATTAAAAAAATTAAAATTAATAAAAATAAAAAAATAAAATTAAAAAAATTAAATTGAGGAAAATGGGATGTATACTACAGGTTTAACTGTATGTATTGACTGAACTTTTAAAGTAGGCAACAGTTATCAGAGAGGCTAAATATATATGAATGTTTGAGTTCTTGTTCTTGATAAAGTGAGTCATGTGAAGTAGGTATACAAGATGAAATGCCATTTTTCTTGAAACTTACAAGTTACTATCTATGATGATATATATATATATATATATATATATATATATATATATATATATATATATATATATATATATTATATATCATTAAACACAATCATGTGCTAAATTGTCTGTGATACTATTAAAATGTTATAATAAACCATCCAATCTAATACAAGTTTATGAATAAAATGTTTCAAACCAAACTATCATAAAATGATTTTAAATTTAAACTATGAAATAATATTTTCTTGTAAAAGTTTGTCATTAAGATTTATAATCTATAATGTAAGAATCTTAAAAATTAGCATTTGCCAATGTTTAGTTTTAATTTTCCTGAGTCCAATTCCACAGCATATTACTTAATATCTGTTTGAAATATTTGAATGTCAGTTAAACTTTTTATATTCCTACATAATTTTAAATCACCTGCAAAAAGCAAAACTTTTATCGCCAGCAAAAATTCTCAAGCACATTTTAGTATAATTTTTTATTATCAAAATTTGGATATAACTCACTGATGTATGTTCCTATTTTTATTTTTCTGAATTTAAAGTCAAATAACAATGTACAAGATCTAGGTACATAAGCTATATATTTAAATATATATATTAAGAATGATTCCAACAAGAATAACATAGTAAAGGGAATTGATATTGGTATAACCCAAAATAAAAACTTATTATAATGTAATTAGAGAATCCTAAATAAGGATAGCAGCAAAGAGAACGATGATGATTTGAAGAGTTTTATAAAAATTCAGAGAGAGCTTTGACACTCTCCTTTTGAGCTCCTTTTTCAGTGAGGAGAAATTAATTTTATTCTGAAAATAGAAAATACAAAAATATTATTGTTTACATTGTTTAAAGAGGTTAGGTTTCAATTATCTAAATTAAAATCACAGTCAAATACGCAAAACATAAGCAATTAAGCTAATTCAGTCAAAATAAAATACAAAATCGTGATCAGGAAGTGTTAAAGACCATGGTTTCTTTATTGATTTCAATTAAAAAGCCCTTTTAATGAAAGGGCAGATTTATTACTGATCAGGAACTAAAAATTGTATCATACTTACGGCAATAATAATTTAACAGCACCAACACTTAAGTTCGTGTTAAAAAACATAGCACTTTCTTAATATTTATATTTAAAAAACATAAAATATATTCTAGCGGAAGCCATTTTACATGTTTTGTATTTTATAATTTGATTAGACTGAATTCCATAATCTGTCCAATCTGTCAAACGTCAAAAATCTAAATTCATACTGACCATTTTCCATAAAATATATTTCTCTTCTGACAGATGGCAGTGCGGGATAACAAAGATGAATAAACTTGCATAGTTCATAGGTTCTGGATAATATTATAAATAAAAAGTATTAATTTCCAATTATTTGTTATTACAATATACAACATAACTACATTATAGATAATTGATTACTTTATCCATTATAATTTAATATAACTATCAGGTAGAGACATTGATATGTACTTACTTAACAAGAATAGAACAAAGGAAGCAACATATCTCAATTATTTTATAATAAAATAAAATAACACTAATGCTTTTGGCCTTATACAATGTGCCCTTTTACACATTCTAAGCATTCAAATTCTGAAACTTTTTTAAAACTATAAACAGTCTCTGCACCTTTCATTTTGCTTCTTCTTTAAATTTTTAGAAAACTTTTTCTAAATGTTTTTTTTTTGTTCTCGCTAGTATCACCACATCATCCGCGTATGCTATGCACTGTTCATTGCTATTGAAAATAGTCCTGTTTGTGCTTATAATTTCTTCTTACGATTTGTTCTAATACTATACTCTGTTTTTTAACCAGGAGGAGTAAACCAAAAAGACAGATTCACACTCAAGAAAGTTACTAGAAAAGTCACCAAATACATCTTCTTTTTTTGTTGATTATCTCGGCCTTGTGGTAATCGAGTAATCAATATTGGACAACCTCACACGTCAATTTTACCTAACTTTTATATAAATATAAATATCGGGTGATCCAGTTTTATAGATAAGTCTATGGCATTTAATTATAATTTAGAGAATATTTTGATCGGGAGAGTCAATAATGTTACAGATCTAAGTATGGTTTTTCTCAGAAATTTGTCTTTTAATAGACCATATTCTTATTCTGGTATGATCAATTTCTTGAATCTTTTTTTTTTCCTATTTTCGTTTTTTTCTTACCAGATATTTTGTATAAATAAGTGTGTACTTACAATTTCTTAATGCTGGATTCTTGTTTAATTTTGACAGTGAGTTTGTCCCATATGTTATCACAGACATAAAAAATACTGGATTTCTGTGAGATAATTAACAAATCCAATCTATTATCTTACATTTTTGCATAATTTTGCAGTTTTCTTGTGATGATCTACAATCAGGAAGAACAAAACCAACTGTATCATACAATCAAACTAAAACACAACATTACTTCACTAATGTTCTTTGATGTGATGAAAACAAAATGGAAATGCTCCTTAAACACTAAATTTAAAAGATAGTTGCCGTTTTTCTTATGATAATTAGATATAAATAAAATACATTTATAAACGCTTTAAACTATATTTATAGTATTGGTGATATACTATTCGCATATCACCAAGTCCAAGTTATTACAAACAACTTAAAGAGTCAGAAATCGATTTATAATATATTAAATATCATGATACTAAAACAAACAGTTTTAGTATCATGTGTTTGTTTAGTATCAGTGTTTAGTATCAGTGTTTGTTTTAGTATCATGATTAAATATTAGAGGAAAATAATAATAATAAATAAATTTCACAAATGTCATTAGTGTCAATATGTCATAATTTAGTGGAGTAAACTTGCCTGCGGTTGAACCAATTTCAAACAAGCATTACGGCGCGGAAAATTTGAATTACTCCTCCTGGTTAAAAAACAGACCATAGGTTGAATAAATTCGTTGATAGCGGATCCCCTTGTTTTAAAACCTCCATTCACTGTAAACTGTCTTAAAAAGCTTCCTTCCATTTTTACCCTATTCATTGTGTTCCTTAGCGTCATTCTTACTAGCCTTATAAGCTTTTCTGGTATTTCTAATGTTCTCATGATCTCATATAGCATCGTTCAATGTAGAGAGTTATATGCTTGTTTAAAATCGATAAATAGCATATGTAATTCTAAGTTTTGTTCGTAGCTATTATTTTGTATTAATGTTAACATACTTATTTGATCAGTAGTTGTTCTTCCTGCTCTACCGTCCTACCTCCCTGGTATTCTCCAATCACTTTGTTATCATATTTTAATAATCATTTCCCAATCATTTTTGCAAGTATTTTATAGACTACTTCTAAATAGTGCTATACCTCTATAGTTTTTGTACTCCGTTTTGTGTCCTTTTTTATAGATAGGAAAAAGAAGAGTACTTGTCTATTGTTTCGGCATTTCTTCCTTTTGCCAAATTATTAGTGTCCAATGAAATATGTAGGGTAAACTGTGCAAATACCGGTCAGTGGGTAATGGCGGTCATCCTGATTGTGCGAAATCTATTCAATCTGGCAACCTCCTATAACTGCCAACGTGTCGCTACACTACTCTGTATTTAGATTGCTGACGAGCGTTGAGTTGGCGCAAACCATTGTCATAGAAATATTATTAACCTGTTTTCAGTGTTTTCGATCTTATTTTTATGCTGCCTATTCCTTTTTTAAAGATCAATATTTTAATACATGTTTACGAGTAAAAAAATCTAAGAAAAAAATGCCAACAGGAGGCAATGCCGGTCAGTTGACCGGTATTACCCCCATGCTATAATTTATACCCTATACTATTAATCCTTAGGGATTAATCCATCCATTTTTTGACATTGCAAGAAAGAATAAAAAATAAAAATCTTCAAGGTGTCTCATTAGGTAGAAAATCAGTATTTTCTGCCGAACAAGAAGCTAAAATAGCCACACAAAAAAAATATTTAGCTTAATTTTTTATGGCGTAACAGCAATAGAACTGAAAAAATTAGCATTTGGGTTTACAAGATAATTTTTCTTGTAATAAAACACCTTTTTCTTGTAATTGGCATTACAAGAAAAAGGTGTTTGATTCTAGTTCTTTGGAATCGGATATTGATATATCATGTGATAACAGTGACGATGCATACGAAGATAGATGCCTGGTTTACAGCGAGTTTGGCAAAAACAATGAATTGTGGTATATATTTACCATTTGCTCACGATGGGCTTATTCAGAGTGCAGTGGATGGGATTCTGCAGAGAGTTATACCTGCGATGACTGTCAACTATTTTTACATTAAAACACATATTTTTGTTATTTTTTGTTTGTTTTGTAATAAAAAATATTTTTTCACCTTTCTTACTGATTTACTTGAATTATGACCCATTAAGCCACATTCGTTAATCGTTTTATAACAAAAAAATGTTAACTAGATATTGATTTTTATTTTAATAATAACACAAACAAATTAACTGGCATTACCCACACTCATGACCGGTATTGTCCATGTATGGTGACAATACCGGTCAAAGATAGTTCATTCAATTTGCTTAACCGTTCACCTTTGTTCACCATATTCTCACGTGAACGATGCGAAATGATTTAAAAAAATGTACGTATTTGTTACATGACTATATAACAAAATGTTATGACCAAAGAGCACTTGATAATACACGCCATCATCTTTGACTCTACAACCCTGGGAGGGTCTTGGCCTGTTTAAGAATTAGTCTTCATTCCCCCCTATCGCCCTGGCTTTACAATTTGTGACCCCTAGATTCCTCAAGTCATCTTCGGCTTGAGTTTTGAATATAGATCTTGGCCTGCCTCTCTTCCTGGTTCCTACTGGCTCTTGATAGAATATTTGTCTTTGGGGGTCTCCAGCGTCCATTCTTTCAAGGTGTCCTAGCCACCTTAGTCTAATAATTTTAATAGACCGGAAGATGTTGCATTTTTTATAACATAGTGTCTAAGTATTCGGATTTCTTAATAATTCACGCCCAACTATAAAAGACAGAACATTTACAAAACTTTTTAGAGGAAAACAAATGAAAATTGTTCATTGTGTCCTCGGTCTCCCCATTTACCGCGTAGATGTAGTATGGTGAACTTCATTCATGATACTAACCATATGATACTAACTTGCATAATATCTTGAAACCTCATTTGCCTCTGATTTAGAACGAGTTACTAACGGGGGAGTATTCCTGACTGTTTTTAATTTTTTTTTTGTTCCAATAAACTATTAGCACAGAATAGATCCAAAATATCTAAATTCTTTTTAAGCAATATACTGTGCTATTAGTACAAACAATATCGCTCTCCAGGAAATATCCCGTCAAACGTTGTCTGACCGACAAGCTAAATATAGGTTCCGAGATCTAAACGAGTTCAATGGAATAAAACTGTCACACCCATGTGTTTAATACTAAGCGATCAATGATTATAAAAAAAATTGTTGGAAAAATTTGACTTTTTTGAGCTAAAATTTGCAATAATATGATATTTGTAAGTCGACTGGTTTGTTTAACTCTGATGTTCTCTTCATTAAAAACGACTGAATCTTACAAAAAGAAAGTGTATAATATAGGTAAGTAGATTCAAGTTGAAATATTTCATTTTGATTTATGTGTATGAGTTTGCAGAAAATTAATTACAAAAATTATTTGGCAAACATATCTAAATAAATATTTTGATTACATCACGTCTAATGTGTCTAATACACGAAAATTTGAATGAAAATATTTATTTTTATACTACAGCGTACGGTGTTTCAAATATACAGATTTTTAAATTTAGTTTGTTTTTGACTGTAATGATTATTTTTGCTCGTACCTAGTTTCATGTACACAATGATTAAAACCATAATAATCTGATCTCTAATATGATTACGTTAAATACGGTTGGGATCTATACGACATAAATGATAATTCTAAAATACTAAATTGATCCAAAATACCTTTATCCGTGTTTTAACGTTCACATTTCGGCTGTATTGGTTTTAATTTAAGAATGTTGCATTTCTTTGTGATTTGTTTAATAAATCGAACAGTTTGTAAAACTAATGATTTTACAGCTTCATTTACTAAAAATGTTTCAGTCAGGCTATTAAAGATTTGTATTCAATACTATATCAGTAAAAATATATTATCATTGTCATTCACTTTGTATTTCTCATTATTAGTTTGCACACACAATCGATCTACTTTTCAATTTCATCATAATTTTTCTGTCAAAATACCACTTGCTTTCTTCTGTTTCGTCAATTTTGGTCTAACGCTACTATACCCGACTCCATGTTTCTCTATTGCTCTATAATATGGAACTTAGATATCTACATCCTTTATAATTTGAAATGATTTGGTTCAACTAGTAACCAATCTTGGAATGATTATTCTGGATATTCTGTCTGAATTTACCAACACCCCATTATGAGTATATACATTAAAAATAATTTCTCCTTACAATTTCCTGTTATCTGACTTAACAATAATAATAGATATCGATTTATCACTAGGCCCTATTCCATCAAGTAGATGTGGATATGGAGATAAGGTCTTTAATGTATGTTGATTATATGGCATTTCATTGATTGGTAGTTGCATTTATGGTGTTCTGAAAATATCAAATATTTTATAAAATTGGCGTAGTAACTGGATTTATATTTCAACATATAACCTCTACGATGGGTATATCTAAAAAAACAACACATTTAGAAATATTTAAAGAAATCCACCAAAAATGTATTAGTTTTTTACCTAGCTTATAGTCGACTAGTGATTTTGTCCGCCGCATGCGACAGGAGATCCAATCAATTGCCATCTAGTCCCTAATTAACTTTAAAAAAGACAAAACGGCACGTGGCACTTGGTGAGTGCCGACAGAAGTGATTACTTCTTATACCGCGTTAATACTATGTGAATTAATGAAATTTTACGTCTGCTTATTACTGAATTGTTAACATTTTTTATAATAACACTTCATATTTAAGCTCTTAAAAAAATTTTAAAATCTTATTTTTTTTCTTTTGATTTTAGCAAGTTTTAGAATTTGTTAAATGTTATATGGAGTTTATTCTTCAGTTATATTTTCAGTATTACCTTGTATTTAATAACTTTTAGATTTAACTTTATTTAATTTTGTTTAATTTTATTTAGTTTTAATTCATCATAATCATCAACCTGTATGCGTCCACTGCTTGACATAGGTCTTACTTAACTCTTACCATGTGTATCTGTCTTGTGAGGCTTGCATCCAATTATTGCTAAGACGCTTCAGGTCATCAGAACATTTAGTTGGTGGGAGTCCTCTGCTCCGTAGTGCTTCTGTCGTGGTCTCCACTCGACAATACGTTTTGTCCATAGGTTGTCTGATAATCTAGCGACGTGTCCTGCATAATTCCATTTTGACGACACGATTTTTGCGATCGCGTCTGTTGTTTTTGTTCTACGACGTATTTCTTCGTTTAGGATTCGGTCTCTCAGAGAGACACTTAACATATGGTGCTCCATAGCCCTCGCGCATAGAGTCGCGCGAATCTTATTCACTACCTTTTTTTGAAGTGTATAGGTAACACACATTTTAAGGCATATGGGTAGGTCCAATTTGAATTCATAGTTTAACTTTGTCTGGTTATTTCTAACCAACCGAATTTCATGTCCTAAGTACTTATACGATGCAGTCTACGCAATACCCCTTCTATCAACAGCAATATTTTGATTTAGCACAAGAGTAGCCATTACTTGTGTCTTTTTCATATTAATCTTTAGTCCGACTTCCAAAGAAACGTGATATAATTTTTTAAACATTATTATTGTATATAATTTTTCTCCATTTATGTTTTACAAGTATGTTGTAAAAGCACCGTGAATAGCTTTGGAGAGACGATGTCGGTGTTGACGTATTTAATTTAATTTAATTTAATTTTATTTTATTTATTTTATTTATTTTACTTAATTTTATTTGATTTTATTTAATTTTATTTAATTTTATTTATTTTTATTTAATTTTATGTAATTTTATTTAATGGTATTTAATTTTATTTAAGTATATTTAATTTTATTTAATTTTATTAAATTTTATTTAATTTTATTTAATTTTATTTAATTTTATCTTATTTTATTTAATTTTATCTAATTTTATTTAATTTTATTCAATTTTATTTAATTTTATTTCGCTTATTTTATTTATTGTTGTTTAATTTTACTTGATTTTGTTTAATTCTATGTAAATTAAATTTACGTTTACTTAAAAGTTAACATCCGATGTACTTTTGCTGTAAATTTTGAAAGACTTTGGTTCTCCTTGTCAAATTTGTGTACTTATATCCATTAGAACTTATTCCATCAAATCGAGAAAATGATAGCGGCGAAATAGCCGCCATAAGAGTTTTTTTCTGTAATATGGCTTTGGCAGAGCCAATTAGCCAGACTTGTTTGTATTTATTATTAAAATCGACTTAATTTTAATTTTTTTGATTGCAGATTTATAGTCAAAATTTTCTACTACATATACTACATAATGTTAGTACTACATATACCTAATATTTTTATGGATACATAAATTTTGTTTTGATATATTTTTATTTTGTTTTTTTTTTCTTTTATTATCTTCTTTTTTTGTTTTGATGCTTTTTTTGTTTTTTGCTTTTTTTTGTTTTTTTTTGTTTTTTTTTTTTTTTTTGTTTTTTTTTTTTTTTTTTGCTTTTTTTTTGTTTTTTTTTTGTATTTTTTTTTTATTTTTTGTTCTATTTCTATTTTCTTAATTCTTTTATGTTTTTTTTTATTAATTTGTGGTATACTTTTTTTTGTTTTTTTTTTTTATTTTTTTTTCAAACCATATTAATAGATTATGCCTATATACTATTTACAAATTGTATTTACACATTTTAACATGTTTGTAAATGCAATGAAGAATTTTAATATTATTTGAAAATATTAAAAGATTAAGGGTTATTGGAAAATAACACTTAGAATTTATTCATTCCTTATAAAGTTCGTTTATATTATTAATTTGTAAATCACATACAATTGGGAGTATTTGATAAGCCGATTCCATGCATGTAAGATGGCGTAAGAGCATGATTTGCTCTCAGTCGATTAATGGTCTGTATAAAATGTCGATTAGATTCTGTGTAAAGCCATCTTCTTGAGGATATCCTATAGACTAGGCGGGATCTATAAAAATTCAGACCATAATGGACATTTTCCATAGGAAGCTATTTTTTTGCTGGAATCCCTTCAGGATGGGCCCAATATCGATAATCACGATATGCGCCAGACGCAAACGCTGTGCTAAATTTTTTATTTAACAAAATCTGAAAACAATTGAAAATTTCTCATTTTTTTGGTCCTATTTTCGTTTATAACTCGGAAAATATTGATCCTAGAGAAAAAATTATAAAAAGTTAAAAGTTTCGTAATTCAATTTTACATAATATGTCGTCAGCTAGAAATTGAAAGTTTAATGTTTATTGTTGAAAAAATAGCAATAATTGGAAAAAAAAGTACAAAAAAATGAAATTAATCCTTTAAATGTTTTCGACTTTTTAAACTTGACTTACAAGCTCCATATTCCGCCTAGAAAAACTTTTTAATATGTTTAAAACGTGTGCTAAATTGATGTTTGCATAATAATTTTGCAATCCAGCCTACTGGAAAAAAAATCGCAAATTTTCAAATTTATAGTAGGCCCTAAATAAGGCCCTCAGATAGTTGCAATTTTTTTTACATATAAAGGAAGGCTCAAACTTCCAAATGCTTTTTGTAAAATTCAAATCGGTTCACTAGAAAAGCCTAGAAAATTTTTTAAAGTTTTAAACATTTTTTAGGCCTATAAACAAATTGAATAACTTTACGAGCTTTAAACCTATCATTTTCGAATCAAAATATATTCTCAAATCAAATAATGTCATTATTATGATAAAGCTGCAGAAATTAATTATTTTAAAAAGTTTGATTTTTACAAAAAAAAAATTTCGTTCGCCTTTGTTTTAACAATTCAAATTATTACTGTTAGTATATATTGTTACTTTTAGTAAACAAATATGTACTTATAAATTTTTAATAAATAATTTAAAACATTTTTTTGTACTTTTTTTCCAATTATTGCTATTTTTTCAACAATAAACATTAAATTTTCAATTTCTAGCTAACGAAATATTGTGTAAAATTGAATTACGTATCTTTTAATTTCTTATAATTTTTTCTCTAGGATCAATATTTTCCGAATTATAAACGAAAATAGGAGCAAAAAGATGAGAAATTTTCAATTGTTTTCAGATTTTGTTAAATAAAAAATTTAGCACAGGGTTTGCGACTGGCGCATATCGTGATTATCGATATTGGGCACATCCTGAAGGGATTCCAGCAAAAAATAGCTTCCTATGGAAAATGTCCAATCCAAAACAGATCCCGTCTAGACTACTAGTGTTACAATGATAAAAGTTTAACTCAGTTTTACATTCTCTGTAATGTAAATGCAATTATTTTTGTCTACTAACGGTGTCAATATCTGTCGCTGGAATTAAATTTTTGTTTACTTGTTCTCCAAGCATATATGCTGATTTAGCCAAATTGTCAACGATCTCATTGCCTTTTACTCCCGAATGGCTCTTGATCCATGTAATTATTACATTTAATCCAAATTGTATAGTTACATAAATAATTTTAAGAATTTTCAGTTCCATGTGGTTTATGTGTTTGACTGTTTAAATGTTGTTAAATCTGTCGACCACGCTTTTACTGTCTTTACTAGTTGGCTTTTACTAGTTGGATTCAGTACAACATATTGAAGAGCAAACAATATTGCCATCATTTCTGCTGTGTATAATGAGCATTCACTGGGTAAGCTATACTGGTGATGATAATTTTTATTTTCGTGGAACATTGCACAGCCCGTTCCATTTGCATCTTTTGACCCATCAGTAAAAATGTACTGATAATTTGTACATTATTCTTCAGTAATTATATCAAACATATTTGAGAGTAAATTTAAGTTTAAGTAACATATCCTAACCTTTCTAGAAAATAGTGTTCTTGCCATTTCACAGTAGTCGGGCGGAATTTGACTTTTATAGAGAATATCTTAATATTTTACCCTACTTATATAGCTTCCTACTAAAGATATAGATTTTTTGATTCTTCAATACCTATGGGTGAGGTCTAAAACTGATAGCTCATTAAGATCTTGAAGGTATTTACAATTTTTGGACATAATTCGGACTGTAAATTTGTCGCTAAGGAATTGGCGGCGTAAATGCAATGGAGGTTCCATCGCTTCATTTTCCATTATTTGGACTGGAGTGGATTTTAAATAACCTAGGCATAATCTCAGGCATTTATTTTTTTTTTAACTTCAAGTTTGTTTAGGTGTGTATTGGCCGCTGATCCAAATAAATGACAGTTATAGTCGAAAATTGGTCTGATCATGCTACGGTAAAACGTCAAAGCAATATTTGGGTCTGCTCCCCAATTTTTTATACAGAAAGCTCTTAAAATTTTTATTGATTTTTCTGATTTTTTAACAATTTGATGAATGTGATCTTTCCATAACAATTTCCTGTCTAGATAGATACCAATATACTTAATACAGTTTTTATAGGGAAATTAAATTTTTCCACATTTTGATTGCCTTGTGGAACTCTGTGTTTTTGTGAAAAGTAACATACCTCAGTTTTTGTGTCAGAAATTGATCATCCTATTTCTTCATAGTACTGATTTACGATTTCTAATGTGACTTTCAAATTATCCTCACAGGTACTTAACAATTTTCCTGCTGTATAGAAAAAAACAACATCATCAGCCTATTGAAGAATATTTGTATGGTTAGGTATACTAACTTCAAGATCTATGTTGTACAGGATATAAATTGGGCTTAAAATACTCCTTTGTGGCAATCCAATATTAGTTAGTGGGGGGTATGAAAATTGCTTATTATTAATTTTTAAAAAAGTTGGTCTGTTAGAATATAAAGATTTTAAAAAGAGAGCAAATGATCTAGGGATTCCAATATACAACATTTTTTGGTAAAGAATGTCTAAATTGACATTATCAAAAGCAGCAGAAATGTCAAGGAACGCAGTTGCTGTAGACTTATTTGATGTAAAATTAAGCTGAATTGAAGTAACTAGAGCAGTAGTTGCATCTTGAGTGGACCTAGACTTGTGAAAACCGTATTGGGAACGTGGAAGGATGCCATCGTGTTCTAGCCAATGTTAAAATCTATTTTTAATTATTCTTTCAAATGTTTTAAAAGACATGAAGATAAGGAGATAGGTCGGTAAGAACTTGGATCACGTTCTGGTCTGCCAGGTTTTTAAATCGGAATTACCAGGTACTCTTTCCAACTATTTGGTACTGGTGTCTTGTTTGTTAAAATATTGTTGAAAATGTTTACTAGTGAAATTTTATATGCTATAAGTAAGTTGTATAATTGCGAATATGACACATTGTCAATACCTGGAGAAGTATTATTTCTTTGTTCAAGGGCTCGATGCAATTCCCATAAATGAATATTTTCGTCAAAATTGTGATTTTGTCTGGGTGCTGTTTGGATATATTCGTGTACAGTATCGTCATTTGGAACGCATGCAGGGGCAATTTTTCTATGGAATTCCTGCAACCATATATCTTCTGGATTAATAGGTACTTTGTTGTCTTGTTTGCGATTTTTAAAACAATTAACTTTTCGCCAGACATCTTTTATTGGTGTTCTTGAGTTTAGGCTTTCGCAAAAATCAATCCAATTCTTCTTTTTCTTCTGTTTAAAGATTTTTTTGCAATAGCATCTAATCGTTTATACTCCATTAGGTTTTGGAGCGTTGTATTCTGTTTTATAATTTATAAACGCATGTTTTCTATTTTCAGCTGCTAACTGACAATGATTATTCCACCATGGTTTCGGAATATGACCTTTGATTTTCTCTTTAATGGAAGACTGTTTTGAGATATCGACGTTGGCTGTCTAGTTTATATTTGTCCACAATTCTTCGTAGATTAATGGTATTTGCATTGTTTCCTGAGTACTGGTATACATCATCCAATTGGCTCTGTTAAAGTTCCATATTCTATGTTTTCTACTGGATGTGGCTTCTGCTGCGGAAAAACTTTGTGATGAAAAAATAATTGGCACATGATTGGATCCATAATGTTTTTGTAGACTATTCCAACGAAAATGAGAGGCAATATCTCGGGAACAAATGGTTAGGTCTACAGCAGAAGGTTTATTGGAAATAGCAAGAGTGGGGGACCTGTCGTTTAAATATTCTAAATTACAGTATTCTATAGCATCTAGAAGATCTTTACCTAACCTATCATCAATTGCGCAGCCCCATGCCAAATTTTGTGGTTAAAATCGTCTCCAATTATAAATGGTTGTGGTATATTTTCTAAAAAATTGATCCATTGTTGAATTAAAACTTTGTTCCTGGGTTCATTATATAGAGAAATTATATATGAAAGTTTCTTAAAATGTAAATTTTTATTGAAATATACTTACATGTAAACGAATACGTATTTTGAAAATTTATTTCTTCATATATTATGTAGGATTTCAAAAGGATGGCACAACCGCCATATCCATCAAGGCGGTCAACTCTTACAAAATTAAATTCTTTAAAATTATAATATTTTCCCGGTCTGAACAAGGTTTCAGATAATAGAGCTATAGTGATGTCGATTTGATAAAGTAAATATTCTAAATTCTCTTTATTAGCAACTGCTGAACGACAGTTCCACTGTAATACGTTTATTTTATTAAGTCCGCGAATTTGATGCAAGATTTTGGTTAAAATGATTACTAATTATTTGAATTACATCAGCTTGTGAAATATTAAAATTATTATTTTGTTTAATTGAATTAACAATTGTAAGAACCGAATCTAAAATGACATTTATAAGAATTTAACTCTTCTGACCGTGAATCTGCAATGTTTTTTTTTAATAGAACTGACTTTTAACTATTCTCTCAGGATGTTTTGGAGGGGAAACTGTAGATACTATTTCTTTTTTAGCTATATCAGTTGGATCTGAATTATTTGGTTTCAGCCTTTTATTCGGTCTACTGGTGTTTGTGTGAGAATTAAATATAAATTTAGCAAAATTATTTCCATGGGAGGTGGTAAAAGATTGTGAATTTTGTGAAGAATTTGTAACAATGTTGGCTGTATTGATCCTAAGAATACTAGCACATGAATTCTTAGGCACTTGTTTACTTGCATCGTAAAAATTAATGTTTGTTAAACCCATAGTCTCTTTTATTAACTTTTGTCGTGTGAATTCTGGGCAAGCGGTTAAGTTTGTGGTTAAATTATTCCTCTTACAACTGAAACATACTTGTGTGAAGTCAGCTTTCGTACAATCCTTTGAATTATGAGTTTCTTGGCATCTGTTACATCTTGGCTGACTCCTACATTGATTTCCTAAGTGGCCGTATCTAAGACAGTTAAAGCATAGCAAAACTTTCTGTTTATATATTTCAACTTCTTTAATAACCTTATTGATGACTATATATTTAAGTAAAGTTTGCGATTTAAAGGTCACAATACAAGACTTAGTAGTGACATAATCGACAATTTTTTCCTCATTAACAAATTTTTTTACTTTACGCGTAATTCTTTTAACGTTTGCAATTTCAAAAATGCAATGACTATCATACTGTTTAATTATATTTTTAATATACTCTTCTGATAAATCTGTGTCTATATCCCTAATAACTCCTTGTCTGTACTAACCACGTAAAAAAGAGGAAAAAAAAGGAAGAAGGATCTTGGACTGTTGATAATAGCTATTTTTATTGGAAATTTCAATCAAAATATTAATTACATTAAGATGCTACAAGAAAATAGCTTCAGAACAATATTGATATTAGCATTGAATAACTTTGTCAATCTATAATCATTCAAATCGGACCGGATAAGGAATCTGGCACAGAAGAAGAGGAAATCCATAATTTATAAGTAAATCAGTAAGTTTTTAATTTATGCACATTGCTTAAATATTCGATATTAATACAATCTTCTTCTTCTGGTGTACTCCATTACTGGAGGTTTGCGATCACTTTACCAAATGTTCTTTTGCCTACTCCTCTTCTTATTTTCAATTATAATTCGTAGTAGGTTGTATTTTTCATTTCTTATTAGGTAACCGCTTTAACATTAATTTTATTTAACCTATAAATCTGACCATTTTTTATTCTCCAACACTGACCTATGATTTTCATAGCTGTTAGATGTATATTCAATGGGTTTGTAATGTTATTTTTATCTGAACAGGGTCTCTTAAAAAAATAATATCTAAAACTACATTTCAATACGAGTGATTTCAGTTTAACTACTTAATCTGCTGTTTGCAGATTAGTGTAGATTTGCATTTTTAATGATCTGCCAGTTGCAAACAGATAGACTTTAGTATAGGGTAATAAAAATATTCTAAAAAAAAATAATCTTGATAAAAATAAATTATACACAAAGTGATTGTTTTTAGGTGGAATATTCACCGATGAAAGTCAAGCTTTAGCGTTCAGAATAGCTACCTACAAGATGAATGACAAATATCCACATTCAGACATAGAGCTAGAAACCGTCACGTACCAGATATCTCCTTTCAACACCGTGGAAGCTTACAAGAGCACCTGCGATCTTTTGAAGCAGAAAATAGTTGGCCTTTTCGGCCCCAGTTCCTACTTTTCGTCGTCATTTGTTCAGAGTGTTTGTGATGCCAAGGAGATTCCTCATATAGAGACCCATATGGACTACCATATGCGGAGGAATGAGAGTTTAGTCAATTTACATCCACAGCCGAGAGCGTTGTCTATGTTATTTAGAGATTTGGTTGAAGCTTATGGCTGGCGAAGAGTTGTTGTATTGTATGAAGATGAAGAAAGTTTGTTGACTGTGGAATTTTTGCTCCAGTTGAATGAAATTAAAAACATAAATGAAAATAAAGGTATGAGACAAAAATAATAATTTATAATTTTTTTTTGATATATTGACCATTTATATACATTTCTTCTTCTTCTCATGGCGCCGTCTCCTTTCGAAGGTTGGTGATCCAAATGGCAATTGTGGTTTTGGAAACTGCTGCGCGAAAGATTTCTGCGGATGAGCGGTCGAACCATCTCCTTAGGTCTTTCAGCCATAAGTTCTGGCGTCTTCCTACTGATCTTTTGCCCTGTACTTTTCCTTCCAGTATAACTTTGGATAATTTATATTTTTCGCCTCTCAACACATGACCCAAGTATTGCATTTTCTTCTCTTTTTTCCTATATATATTTAATGAAGTGGTATTTAGCCTACTTCACTGCGACCTCTTCAGATCTATTGTGGTCCTCTAATCCTAGATTACATTCTCTAGCCTGATCCTTTTTAAAAGGTCGACAACCTTTGAGACTATACCTTCCATGTAGCTCTAGACGGGTGGTTTTCCTCGCCTAATGCAAAGAACTGCACATATGCCAAGCTACGGTACTGACACAAAATTTGCTCTGCTGTTACTTCCGTTAGGTTACAAAATCTTCATAGATTATCATCTGCCAATCCCATCAGCTTTAACTGCCTATTAAGCTTACAGTGGCCTGTTAACAGATCTGCTATGTCTTTGACTGTTTTCCTGTCGTTGCTTATTAGGTCTGCTGTAAATTTTAACGAATGTTCTATAATGAACTGTTTAGCCAGTCTTTGTTTTGGTGAATTCCTCCACCATTCAAGAGATTTGTGTGCTACCCACTTTCTTGTAGCTTCTTTTTACTGCCTGTGCAATACCGCGTACAATGAATGGCATTATTGAGCCTTATTTGGCCATTTTATTTGCTTTTTTATTTAGAGCCTTAGACTTTAGAGCCTTATGACCTTCGTACCCTAGTACTCAGGCTACTGTAATTATGCTAGTCTTATTTAGTGCCTTAAGCTGTCTGCTTGGCTGTCTTGCTATCTGTAAAGATAGCAATTGAATGGTGCGTCCTTTTTGTCTTTCTATTTCTTCCAAGCAGTTATGGATTGCACTCATTTTTTCCTGGAAAATTGTGACATCCTTAGATAGACTTACAGGGAAATGTATCCCTTGCTTTATCCTTACTATACCGGCTCCTACACCCTCAGATATTTTTAAGCCATCAGTGTACCAGGTAGCTTCTGCTTGTATGAGTACACCTTCCTTCCAGTCTTTCCTGCCTGGTATTTTCATTTGTTGTCAAAGCTTTATCTCGTACTCCTGCATCGATGGGTTGCCCCATTACAATATATGCTTTTAGCTCCTCAATTAGATTCCTATTGTCAGCACTATGCTTCTGGATTTTGTGTTGCTGATATGTATAAATTTGTGAATCACAGATCTGGCCTCGCCCTGTATAAGAATATAAAGTGATGGAAGATTTAGCAGCAGTTCCAACGCCGCTGTAGGATTTGTATATTATGGCCTCCGTAATACACAGATATAAAGCGAAATGTGGAAAGAAGAAGAAAAATCTAAGAATATCGTGACTTAAGAACTTGAGGGAATGGTTTGAATGCTGTAGCGCAAAACTAACCTTTGATAGAAGATGGAACTTGAAGAAGAATAATACACAGACATGCTAGCCTTTGTGTATTACTTAGCAGTCTTATTGTCATTTTGGTGTTGAGCCCCCAATTTTTACCAAACATCCTAATACATTTGCCCAAGGACATAGTAGCTCTCTGTGTGGTTTTCAGTATGTGAGTATTTCATGTAAGCCTATGATCAAAATATACCCCTAGGTACTTTGTTTCTTTGGCAAATGGAGTCTCTGTTCCTCTCTGCGCTGGTGGTTTTAGGCAATGCAATGCTGCCTTTTTTTGTGAAGTTGATGATTTATGTTTTTTGAGCATTGACTGTCAGTTTTTCTTGTTTATGCCAGTTGTTAACTATATTTAGGGCTACTTGCATTCTCTCGGATACAACCTATGTCCCTGACGACGATTGCAATATCGTCAGCGTATCCTAGACAGTAAAAGTCTTTTGTGTATTGCTTTGTGCGAAGATCATATATCAAGGTTGTCCAAAGTAGAGGTTGTCAAAACTTTTTCTTGTGGACAGCCTTCATCTGCACTTGCTTTGACGGTTTATCCTTTACCCATAGTGGATATTATTTCCTATTCTTCAGGGGTGCCCTTAACCATCTGCATATTACCGCAGGTGTGCCTCGTCTACTCATTACTTTGACCAAAGAGTTGGTGGTAACATTATTAAACGCCGCTTCAATATTTGAAAAAGTGGCCATTGCTATTTCTTTGTCCTCTGTTGACTTCGAGATACGCCTATTTAGATTATCTCACTACTTAAAGGATTATGTTTTAGTAATTCGTCTCTTATATACCTATCCATGAGCACAAACTGGCTTTGAGGATCTTGCTTATATGTGGTATCAATACCTCCTATCTCATATGCAAAATTATTGAATATATCCCATCTGCCCTGAAGACTTATATGGCTAAAATTTATTTATAGCCCATCTAATTCTGCTTGATCTTGTGATTGCTGTGGCTGTTTCCCAATTTATATAACCTGACATAATTTGGCCTTTGGTCTATGATGGTTTGCCTATCTGCATAATTCAGAATTGTTGAGGCCGGAAAGTGCATGTTTATCTTTAAGACTTTTCTATTTGGTCTCTGTAAATTTGCTATTAGCTTACTTTAGAGGATCTACTCCTTTAATGGTAGAACCATCCTCTGCCAGGATTTTATGAATTCGAGAGCAGGCTCAAAATATCTATAATTTCCTCGAAAAACTCATTTTAGCTTTGCAAATTTCTTTATTGTATAGCGTTAAATTATATTTGTAGGCATCCCAGTCTTGGTTACTTTTGGTTTTGTTAAATAGTCTTTCAACTTTTACCCTTAGTTTCTTTAAGCCATTGTTCACCAGACTGTATTACTGCCTGTATTTTTTCTTGTTTTTTTTTCCTGAACAGTTTTTATGGTAAGCTGCCATATTAGCTTCGCTCACCGTTTCTCAAACCTCATGTTTGAGATCCCAACATGAGGTTTCATAAGACATTATCAATTTGTAATACTTAATATCACTTACTTTGCTTGTACAGGGTATTAAATATATAAAGTACAAAAATACTGTACTTAATATGTGATAGTAATACAAGAGAAGTATTATATAGAAATAGTAAAACTAGTTTAACCAGAAATATAGTAAATTGAATGTAACGTCTGTCCTAAAAGTATTGGCACAAAGTTCATTGGTTTTAATTTTAACACAAATAAAATATTATTAAGTTGACTTTTGAGACAAAAATTTGTTTACTTTAATTCGTTTTGAAGTTTTTGATTGAAGATGTATAAATTAGAAACAAATTAAAAATAAGAAAAAGTTTGTTGGACGGGTAGCCAAAGCTGAAATCTGTCGAATATTCCAGAATGAAAATAGTTCACGCAGACCCATGTATAGAACAATAGCGAAGTGCGAACAGGGAATAATATGTTTAATCCTCCCAAACAGTAAAAGGCCACGTGCATTTACGGGACAGAGATCAGAGAGATTGATAAGAAGGACAAAAAACAGGTTGGAATATCAACGAGGAGAGACTGGCTTGTCAATAACCACTTCTAAGAGTAAGATCGTTTTAATTAAGGAGGAATGGTCTTAAATACGGAAAGAAGCGTAATTAAACGTAATTAGACCATAATTACTTTTAAGCGAAATTTCTTCGTATACCATGATGCTGTCGTCAACTGAGACGGGTACACTTTTCCAATAAAAAATCATTATTATAGATGACGAAATTTTGATTAATTCTAAAATGAAGAGAAACTATGAATTTTATACAAACAACATATAGGAATGTTATGATAATATCGGATACGAGCACACAGCAAAATATGTAGATAAAATCCTTGTGTGGTGCGCCATTTCTAACAGGGGTGTATCTCGATCTTTTGTAGAAAAAGCGAGAAGCTTTGAATAGTCAGAACTACCTATATTAATAACAAATTATATATAACGTAATATAACGTAAATATAAAACAAAAATTGGTTTCAAAATACTAAATCATTTTATAACCTTTTTAATTAATATTGAACTCTCTTTAATGTTGAGCAAAAAAGGTAGAACTGCTAGACAAACAAACATTTCCGAGTAAGAAAAGTGTAAATAACTTCTTATTTATACTGTAAAATAAAAAAATAAGATTTTTTTTATTCAATTTAGAATTTACTGATTTTATTTTTTTTTTTTTTCATTACTAGAGTCATTTACTTTCGTACTTCTTATACTGTACAGTAGAGTGGACCATTGGCACTTGAGTGTTTAGAGATAATACAAAACAGTCGTAAATTTTTTTAAATATACTTTATACTTCATCTAGAAGATTACAACAGTCTTTGTAGAGTAGTTATCATAAAAACTGTGTTTAATCATTCTCGGAGTATAATGTTTTGTTTAATCCCTTGTTTTATTTGTTTATTGCAGCCTTTTAATAAAGGTAGGGGATACAACTTTGGAATTTTAACTCTGTCTCTTATAATGTGCAAATATAGTCCTCTTGTACTTTTCAAATGACAATTTCCTGTTTTTTATAACTAGATACATTTCTTTATTCTATTTTTATCTATATTTAGGCAAAAAAGTCCTTCTTAAACAGCTGGAAACCACCGACAGTGGAAACTATAGGGTAGCTTTAACGGAAGTCAAAGCCCTAGGTGAAACCAATTACGTATTAGTCTGTTCTACTAATATTTTAGAAGAAGTTTTAAAGCAATTGCAGCAAGTAGGAATGATGACGGAAACATATAACTATCTCATCACAAATTTGGATACGCAGACAGTAGATCTGTCGCCGTTTCAGTATGCAGGCACCAATATAACAGCGGTAAGAAAACACTCTTTCACTATATTATTTTGTCATTATTTTCAAAAAAATTACAGGATTTGTAGAGACTTTTTTTAGGTTAGAAAAAATATAGAGCAAAGTGACCACTTTCTATATGTTAATTTTCATAATGTTCATAATTTCCATAATGTTCATTAACAATATTTTAGATCCATTATTTATAAGTTTTTTGAAACTGGCACACTACAAAATAAGAAGCGGTCTGGAAGAAAACGTACTGTTACAGAATACCCACAGATAAATGTTTTATTACAATTATTTGTATATCTATCTGTATCATACAGAACTGTAGCTCGTGATTGTGGTGTCACTAAAACCAGTTTTAAAAATATTTAAAAAAGGCTTTCATCTAAATTGCAAATGGTTTACGAACTAAGGGAAGATTGAAAGATTGGGAAGAATAAGGGAAGGATTCCAGTTGTGTCCACCACTTTTGAACAAAATCCCGATTATTTCTTTAGTGATGAAGCTATATTTTTTGAACGGCCACGTTTGCCATGAGGATGTCAAATACTGGTCTGATGCATAGCATCGTTTCGTGAAGGTCATACACAATTTCTGGAAAAGTAAAGTATACACTACACAAAAGTGTAGTATGAAAGTCTAAGAATAGTATAAAGTCTATACAGTCGTAGTTAGCTATATAACATGAAGTGTGTTTTGAGCACTTCATGGTTCTTTGAAATGAGTCGGCAATACACTCGAGAGACAAATCGCGGAACTAGGCCAAGTCCAGAGCGGAGACTGGGCGCCCGGTCAAGCAAAGCACTAGGTCAATATCTAATCAAAATAATAGCAGGATTACAGTCACGCACAACTTGATCTTCTTATTGCGCGGTCTCCTTAAAGGTTGTTAGAAATGCAATTGTAGCTTTGGAAACTGCTGCATGAAGATTCTGGGTAAGCGTCAACCATATCCTCGATCTATCAGTTAAGTTGGCGTCTTCCCACTGATCTTGTCTATGCTGATTCCGTTAATCTTGATTTCACCTAGGACCGCGTCTAATGCTTCTGTGAATAGATTCGAATACACATTAAATATTAGCGGTGATAAGATGCATTCTTGTCGCATTCCTCGTCAGATTCGTATACCTTTGGATGTTGTGAGGTCTATTCATTATTGCCGTTGTGCACATAGTTCTAGGATAATTCGAAATTTTTTCGTTAATTAAAGTTGTTCTCAGAGTTTTGATCATCTTTTGATGGTTAAAGTAGTCAAATGCTTTTCGATAATCAATAAGATATGCACATACATCTACATTCATGACTCTGCGTCGTTGTGTTAACAAATGTATGTTTCCAATGTGTTTTCAATCCGTTTCGAAATCCAAATTGAATGTCACTCATCTGGAACTCACACTCCTTGTAAATTCGTGCACGGATAATTCTGAGAAAAGAAAAAAGGACATAAGACAGCATTCTTCTTCTAAGTTCCATCTTCTAACGAAGGTTGGATATCAACATGGCAATTCTTATTTTACTTACAGCAGCTCTAAATAGTTGGCTAGAGCTCAGACAAAACCATTCCTTAGATTTCGTAGCCAGGAGGTTCGTCCTCTTCCTACATCTCTTTTACCCTATTATTTTTGCCCTCTATAATCAAACGTAGTAGCCCATAACGAGGACCTCTTAATAATAGACCGAAATATTCAAGTTTCCGCCTCTTATTTCTGTACAATTTCTCCCTCTTATTAACCCAATCAAGGACTTCAATATTGGTAATTTTGTCTACCCATCTTATTCGTAGCATCCTTCGATAACACCAACGCTCAAAAGCTTCCAATTTCTTAATCTCCAGTTTTTCAATGTCCATGCCTCAGATCCGTAGAGCAAAGTTGTAAAAATGGTAGCAGCGCAATAACCTTTCCTTAGATCCATTCCTTAGGTCTCTACTACACAATAGATGTTTCATTTTTACAAATTTATGCCCTTGCTATTTCTATACGGCTTTCTAATCTCTTGCGTTTGTTCTGCGTTATGTGACTAACCAATGTTCCTAGATATTTGTATTTATCTACCCTTTTCATCTGGATATTATTAATATGGGAGTGTCTCGTTGTCTATTTGGATGTTTTGTAATGACCCATGAATTTTGTTTTCTTTAAGTTCATTTTAATACCATATATGGTACACTTTTCATTCAGCCGTTCCAGTATGTTTGTATGGACTTTGATTGAGGATCACAGACTCATTAGCCTGATGAGTCACACTTTAAAGATATTCTTAAAAATATCTACATCAAAAGATTTTAACAAAAATTGTGAATGGGACATCTGTGATCCCAAGTGCGGGTTTAGGAAAGGTTTTGGAACAAGAGAAGAATAGTAGCAACAAGTGTACTGGTCCTAAATTGTTTCGATCAGAGGAGGATATGTGTTCCTATGCTTTTTTGATTACAAAAAAGCGTTTGATAGTGTCCATCACCACAAGTTATTGCAGATTCTCAAGAAAGTTGATATAGACCAAAAAGACAATCGTAAGATGCATTGTATACTTGTACTGGCATCAAACGGCCACAGCTAAAAATAGACAATTCTATATCTTAGCTCATACTTATATAAGAAAGAGGCGCTTCAGCAGGGATGTGTGCCTTTCCACTATTTTATTTAACATTTATTCAGATGCCTATGTCATGTGTTTTGGAGGGATGATTTTTTACAGTGATGGGGAATCAAGGTGAATGGAGTATTGATCAACATACATACGAAATGCTGATGATGGTGTTTAATTTGTGACAACTTACTCGATCTTCAAACAACTTGTCACTATAATCGGAGAATACACGTCGACCGACGTTTGCGAGCTATCGAGAGATTAATACCAAAAGACCAAATTCTTGATCTTCTCCAGAAACCTTGGATGCATTTGAAAACTCCACCATAACACTGAATGTAAAATCTCATAGAATGAGTGAGTAAATTTAATTACCTGGGATCGTGGCTTTTTGAAGAGCTGGGCATCGGACAGGGAAGTAAAATGTGCATTTGAGCATGTCGACAAGCTTTCGTTAATATTCAAGAAGCTACTACTTTTGTTGGTTTGCTTTTGACTAAAATCCCAACACTAGTTAGTTTTATATACTATTTCAAATATGTTTTTTCGGTGATTCTATATTATCGGCTAATTAAGATGAAGGCTGAAGGAAGAAATACTTTTACTCATGTTTTATTTTCTGTAGTGTAGGCAGTGTTAGTGAGCGTATCTTTGCTTGAATATATTCTCAATAGATTCTTTAGAAATATTAATAATATATTGAATGTAGGTTACTATTATGATATTTTACATCTCACTTTCACAATGTAAAATAAAAAATAAATTATTATTATTATAATCTAAAAACGATGAAGTAGATGAGGTATACAAATATGAATGATTAATATGAATATTTAAATTTAAATTATATTTGTTGGATTAAAACCCCTTTCTAAGATTCTTTGGATTAGTATTACGTTCCATGAATTTGTAAATTGTACAGATGCTTGGGTTTTTCCGCCAGGCGGGTTTGCAATTAGATATTCAAAAATATTTTATCTATTGATAGTATTGACCTCTCTTCTTTCGAAATAACTTTTGTGTAAAATGCAACAGCACTTTTTGCGTGCATTTTATATGTATTTTTGTTTGTTCCATTATATATTTGTTAGGGCTCGTAATTTTAAATTTTATTTCTTTATTTTTAATCCACCCCATATTAACACTGTCTTTTCTCTTCCTAAAAAGTAATTTCTCTGTAGAAGTTTGGAGCAGTAACGTATATAATATACACTGCTCTATTCTCTAGTGTTTATTAGTGATGTTGATACAGTATAGAGATTTTTAAGAGCTTTTATGAGAGTATGGCTAGTGCTAGTTTCTTGTAGTGTGTTTCATAGCATTTATACAGACTGTTATTCGTGTGTTAACCCATTGTTTTGTCTGAGTGATGAGTTCTTTTGTACTTTCTTTACACCAGATTTTACTGCGAAGAGCTCTAGTTTTAACACTATTACGCATCTTTAGCTGCAGATTTTATATTATTAAAATAGTTCTGATAGACATTTGTCAAAGGTTTTGGTCTAGCTTTAATGCATCAAAAAGTTTTCCATCTAATCTTGTAACGATTAGTTTGTCTACCACATGGGATTGGATTGGGGCAACTACAAAAAGTAAATCAAAGGAGGTACTTACATGAATCTCTTGAACAAACACAATACAAGAAGGTTCTAAAGCTATTTAAAATGGACGCCGCATAAAAAATCTTCCTGTTGGGTGAACGAAAAGGCTTTTTCTTCCTAAAAAACACAAAAAGGGGGTTAGGAACTTTTTTAAAAGAAATAAGCAAAATGGTTTAGGAAAAAAATTTAATGTTTATCGTTATCTCACCACAAACAGTTACAAATATAAAGAATATCAATAAAATACAAAATATCAAAGACAAACTTACTATGTTCTAACCGTTTACAACCTCTAGAAATCGGAAATACTACAAAACTTACAACTGTTAATGGCAGACAATTTATAACGGAAAAAATTAGAAATGAAAATAGCTTTTAAATGGAACTAAGCATAGTGGTTAACATTTTTTAAAAAACAAAAACAAAACAAAATCTTAAATATGATTAGGTATGTATCAACTGTCAAAAAAATAGAGCTAACTGTCATAATTAGGTCAATACCAAAGTCCAAACTTTGAGAATAATTAATATGACACCCTAACATTTATAATTTTATTTATTACAATTTCTTAACCTGTTATGAAAGCAATTATTACCAGAAAATGTCTTTTTTACTTTAAAAGTTCAACAAAAAAAGTTACCTGGATTTCACTAAATGTTAATTTTATTTCTTTCAAATTTCTGGGATTGGATTAGACTTACACTGCAAACACAAACAAATGCATCTCTAAACTGCAAAGATGATAGGCTGAAATGGCTTAGAACAACAAAATGAGGCTGGAAGTTGGGCACTGGACGCAAACTTCGAAACTCGACTTCTCAAAAACTGGAACTATGTACTGCTATCTTTCAAAGTTGTTGTAAATGCCGCAAATCTCTTAGATACAAATCTCTTAGGTGAGAGACGGCGTAAAAAACAAAAAACAGTGATTACTCTTTCAAAACTGACACATTACATTCAGAATAATTCACGTTTTTCAACAAATTTGCCGGCTTCTTAACGCCGATATTCGCCGCGTGTTGTCTCAATAAAATTTATTCCAAACCTTACTTTAACTGCACAATTAACTGCCACAATACTACACATTTTCCATAACAAAAGACGAAAAACGAAACAATTTACGAATTTGAAGAAAAATTCGGACTCCAATAAAACTAAACGCCTTTAACAGCGGCCGGCCTTACGGAAAGTGATGTAATTCCTCTGCCTTCTCTGCAAAACCTTCTCAGCGATCTAAGTGGATGTTTATTTTAGCGCATATTAGCGAACGATCAAGAAATACCAAGAAATACGCGTCTGTGATATATAAACAAACTTTAAAATGTGTTTATTATTAACTCCAGCGATGCAAATACTTTTTCGGTGTTTTAACATATACGGGGTAATTTTAATACATACGAAAGAATATAAAAGTGCTACAATCAAAAATAAAAAAGCAAATATAATATATAACAAAAATTTAAATAGGCAATTTTTTTAGAAAATTATCTTTTTCTTTTCTATAAACTATATATAAGTGTATCTATATAGAAAGTGAATGTTTCTTTTCTTTAAACTAAAATTTAATTCTCGTATTATTTACCAGTTAGAAGTTTTTTTGACCTATATTGGATAAATCTGACGAGAACAACTTTAATACTATTTTTTTTTTCTGTAAAATATAATAGCATTTTTTGTTTTAGATAAGAATGTTGGATCCTGACAGTAAAGAAGTCACACAAATAACAGAAAACATACAAAAAATGAGTGCCCTGCCATTTTCCGGTATTCCAATTCTTCTTCAAGCATGGAAAACTAAACTAGAAACAGCACTTATCATTGACGCAGTGCAACTGTTCTACGAAACCATCTATGATCTCACTAAGAATAAAAAGAAAGTCATCAGAGGTGTTTCTTTATCCTGTAGCAACCAAAGTAACTGGAATGAGGGATATACGATTACAAATCTAATGAAATCAGTTGGTATTATCTGCTTTTTATTATAGAAACACAGAAAACACATTTCTATTATATACTTCACATTTCAGATAAAGGGAAGTGATTAGTTTCTTCTGAACTAGAAGGACTACCACAATCTTGGCCAAAGCTTTTCTTTAGATAATAATAATGTATACACCTATTTCCAATAACTTTTTGTTCTAAGATTTATAATTAAAAAAACACAAACACAAATAATTTTATAATTAAGGAATGTGCCCTTTTATATCGTAATAACTACTTTGTTTTTTATAAAACCGTTCTACCATATGATGATGTAAAGTTTAATTTTCTTCTTAACAAATTTCTTCCATTCTTTGCAGTATTGTGTCAACATCCTTACGCCTGTTTATTTATGTCACTTCTATTTTCTCCAATACCTTTCCGATTTCTTCTTGTTTTTTAATATTTTTGCTTCCCACACTCTTCTTACTGGTATGTTATTTGTCGTTCAGTGTAAATAATCCCACTAACATAGCTATTTTTGTTCTATAAACTCCAATGTGGACTCTATTTTTAGTTCATTTCTTATATCTGTGTTTCTTATTCTATCCATTTTGGTAACGCCTTTAACTCTTCTTCAAAACTTTGTCTCTAAAGCCTGTATCTTGCTATTTTGCTGTTTCGTTAGTACCGATGATTCGCTTTCAAAAGTCAGAACAGCAAGTCATTTAATTTAACCCAGCCTGTGATACTTGTCCACATCTTAGAAAGACGTTTGGGTGTAACAATTCATTGGAGCGAGATATATTAACTCATGTAAGACAGGAGTCACTCCACCACTCTCGAATGATCCAGACATCCATTCCCCCTCACTTATCATCCCAACTATCAGCCAAATGCTCTTCATGTGGGAGTCCTGGGTAATATGACTGTTTCCCTTACTGATTTAAATTCAAGCTAGCGTTAACCACTGTATTTCTGTTATCCTCTAAAAGTCAGAACTGCATTGAAAATTTTCATTTTTATATTTCGTGATATTTTTTTCTGACATATGAATTTTTTGTTCATTGTATGATACAGTTTTCTCTACTCTGCTATTATTACTGCCTCTAGAGATCCTGTTTCTTCTATTATTACTCCTAAGTCATAGTCTCAATTTGTTCGATTTTTGTTCCTTCAATTTCTATATTAAGTTTATCTCTTGTTTCTCCTATCTGTATAACTTTTGTTTTGTTAATACTTATCTTTATTTCGTTTTCAGTGAGTACTTTTTTCCATATTTCCAAATTATTCTGACGTTCTCTTTCAGATTTTGCAAATAGCTCCAAATCGTCAATAAATACTCCTTCCGAGATTTCTATTCTTTGCAGATTTCTATACCCTACATTCAGTTTTTCACTCCTTTGTTGTGCATTTCTTAATAATTTCGTCCATAAATATATAAATATTGTTGGGCTATAAGTGCTCATCCCTTTATTGTAAACATATCTGATGTTATATTATTACTAATTACCGTATTGTTGTTCTCATTGTATATTTTTTGTATCATTCTTAGTAACTTTGTCCATTCCTTTTTCTCTTAATATTTTCCATAGTTTTGTCTTGGTACTTGAAGTCTTTTCTTTTCTATCTCAAGAATGCTACGTATTTTCTTTTTTCTTGCAGTGCAGCGTGTTTATAATCCTTTAAGTCTATATGTCCTGTAATTCTCCACTCTAATCCACTTTATGCTTCGTCTAATGTGTGTTCCTGTCATTATCTAAATAGTGTGTTTTTTATTTTTTAAAGTGTTCATACGTGTACATAGACATATCCTGTAGTTATTACATCTCCCTACTCTTTGTATATGGTACTACTTAGTCACTTCATCTCCATATCTTATTTTTCATATCTTATTAAATTTTTAGTAATATTTGTTCTCCATTTTCCCCATTTTTTATTTCATAATTTCTGTTGTTATTCTATCCACTCCAGCAGCTTTTCCATACTTCAATCTTTTTACTTCTTCATCTAGTGCTTCCTCGTTTATTGAGTTTTCTGTGTTATCTTCCAATATATTATTTTGTTCTTCATTAATGTCGTCTTGGTTTATATCGTTTATATCCGTTAGCAGTTTTTCAAAGTATGTTTTCATCTTTTAACTATTTCTTTTGTTTTTTATTAATTCTCCATTTTTCTTTTTTATGCTGTATATTTCATCTTTTTTGTTTCCTTATTGTCTTCAGGATTCTGTAGAAAAGCTTTTGATTATTTTTTCTATCTTGTTCGATTTTATCTCCCGAATTTATTCCAATGATCTCTCTTCGCTGGTGTTACTAATATTTTTGCCTGTTAATATTGTTCTGAAGCTATTTTCTTGTGCCATCTATGCAATTACTATTTTTATTGGGAATAAGCCACAATTCAGGTTTAAAATTATTTTATTTTTGACGTTTCAATTTCCAGTTCGGAAATTGTTCTTAAAATTTTTGAAGTGGAAATTGAAACATCAAAAATAAAATTATTTTAAAATTAAATTGGAGCTTATTCCCAATAAAACTAGCAATTTTTGCATTTCTTCTTTCATTCTCATAATTATTGTAATTCTCGTTTGTTTTATGCTTCAGATATTGTTTGTTTTTCAACCACCGCGCTGTCTGTTTCTTTGTTGAGTCTTTTTTATTTGTTCCACATACTTCCTTAGTTGAATCCAGTAGTAGATCCTTGCAGTTGTTGGTCCCCTTTATTGCCCTCTGTTCCTTTTATTGTTTTAAGTTTTTCGTTTACTTTTTTCTTAAATATTTTTGCCATTTCTTTATTTCTTAGTATACGTTTTAATCGCATCTTTTTATTCGGTTTTTCTTTTTCTGTACTAGACTTTTCCTTTTCTTTCTATTTCTTCTCGTATCTTAGTTGCTACCATATAATGGTCGCTGTCTATTTTGAGTCCTCTGTATACTTTTGTTTTCAATACTTTTCTTCTATCATTGCTTCTAACTAGTACATAGTCAATTATGAATTTTTCATTTCGACTTTTGACTTCTCTCTAGTATATATGTGCATTTCTTTGTGTTTAAAAAATTTATAAGTTATTGTTATATTGTTTAAAGTGAAAAATTCTAGCAATCTCCTTCCATTGTTATTTCTGGTCATTTATATCTAGTGTACTATATTTCATCTTTTATTCCGACCCTATTGTTGGAATTCCCTGCAATGTATATTTCTCCTCTTGCGGCTCGTGTTGTCAACGTTAATCCCGAAAATTCATCTTTGCTTTGTTCGTTATCATCTTCGTTTGGTCCATATACGACTATGATAGTTTTATTACGACTCCAGCCGTTATCATTTATTTCTATTAGTAAAATTCTTTCTGACAATGCTTTCCAGAAGTGTCTATGAATCTTTTATGTATTATTATAACCTACACCTGCAGCTGCTGTTTTGTCTTCTGATACTCCACTTTATATTAAAGTATGAGTATTTTCCATTTTACTATTGCTTGTCCTTTTTTTTGGTCTCTGATATTGCTAGTATACTTAATTCTATTACGCCAAACTCCTTTACTAGTTCTATTTCTTTACGATTTATTCTCTTTATGTTCCACGCCCTAATTTTCCAAATAATATATTCTTTTTTTCTTCTTAATTGGTGTGTCTATGTGTTTTAATCTTTTCATTAATTGACTCCAATTGATTTATGTCTGTTATAATAGCTAGGGTTTGGTCAGGTTTGCCTTTATCATATTCCATATTTTTTGCTACAAATTGTTTCCGTTTTTTCCGACATCTCCATTTCTCTCCTTCTACGCTAATCTTTTTAAAGCCTACTTTTATTATTTTCCCTGATTCTTTTATATTTTTCAGCTATGTCTTTTCTGCTTTCTCTTTCTTTGGTTGTTAAATAATTATTTATGAATATCTTTGCTCCCCTTTACTTTTTCAGCTAACTCTTATTGTTATGTTCCCTTATTTGTAGCCCTAGTTTTCTGCCCTAGTTTAATTGCCCTTTCTACATTTACTTTCTTATTTAGGTGTATTTCTATAAAACTTGTCATATCTTCTTTTATTTTCTTTTCATCTGTGTCAATCTTTAATCAAATTATTACAAAACTGTTTCTTTTCGATGTCTTTTCAAGCTTTTCTAATCTATTTTCCATCTCATTTAGACATTGCTTTGTATTTTCTAATACCTCTTTTATGTTTAGCTCTGACTTTTTTAATTCTATTGTCTCTTCTTTATATTCTCTATTCTTCTGTCTCTAAGCTTTTTGTACACTTCTCTTAGTAAATCGAGAACTTTCCATCTTTTAGCAGGACTGCTAAAACAGTTATTTACACCTCAACGGTGTTCATTTAACTAATATCACTTCTTCCGAATTATTTTCCATTACAAGTCTCCGTTTTTGTGGATGTTTATAGGCAGAAATTAAAACGAGGTTTCTTTAATCAACAAACGTTGCCACTACCTGAGATTATTGAACGGATTTCCGGTTTCGTTAGTCTAATGCCACTATCTTGTTTATTGATTTTATAAAACATTTTTATCAGAATCACTTTTATGGGTTCCTGATGTAAGTTCTCTCTGATTATTTGGTTTATGATGTTCTTGTAGTTTCTCCTGTATGTTATGTTAGTTAATATTGACAGTGCCATAGATTTTTAAATATATGATAATGTTTTCTTCCGTATTTCTTTCTTCCCAAAACGAGTTTTGTTAAAATTGTATAGTTTATTTTATTAGTTTTAACTGCTTCATTCGCTATTCATGTGTCTATAGACAAATTCACGAGAGGATTTCAGTACAGTGCTTATGAGAAGCGACGTTGCCACTTGGGCAGCTAGGCACGTTCATAGTCTGCAGGGGTGATACAGGACCGCGTTGGCCCTCCTGTACGATAACATTAAATCATGCAATCCTATTAAAAGTAAATGTAACATTACTGACAAGTTCAAGATTTTGCAAATTACACAACATTTAATAAAACTATTTTCTTTGAAATCTTTTTTAGTTAATTATACAGGGTGTAACAACAGAACGGAGTCTACTAGGGAAACTGCTACAAAAAAAATTTGTTGATCCGTAGTGGCTACAAATTTAAATTGTTAATTTATATACCGACAGGATATATACTAACTTGGATCAATTATTACTCTTAATACTCTCAACAATTATTACAAAGAAAAGGGTGTATACACCAAAAAATAAAATTACGCTAATAAAAGAATAAAAGTTTATGTAGCCTAAACGCTACCTAATGAATAAAGATAAGACTTACAATAGCAGTGTCTGGTCTCTACTCCATTTCGGAAAAATCGTCCTCACTGGAACTGCCGGTGTTGGCTGTGATAATCACCGGTAGGATATCTTCTTGTAGGTTGTCAGCTATCCACATTTCTTTTTTAATTCTGATGGCATGCTGTATATAATTTTGCCACTGTTCAGCAGAGACATTAGCAAACGTTTCATGGATGAGTTGTTGCACACGATCTTTTTTAAAGTCAGTGTTTAGGGCTGCAACTTAATGTTTAACTTGTATACCATCACTATTGGATTAAGCTCACAGTGATAAGTAGGCAATCGTAATACTTCTACGCCGTATTTCTCGCCCAAAGTTTCGATGTTATACTTCTCGTATATATATATATATATATTATATATATATATATATATATATATATATATATATATATATATATATATCAAATGGCCTAGGAGATAAATTCGTTAAACTTCCCGTGCTCGAATTGGTATCACTAAAGTGTTATGATCATTTCGGTCTATCCCAGCCATCGTCAGACACTTGGGCTGATACAAATTCAAACTCGGAAAGTAAAACGAATGTTTCCCAAATCTTTACTACCGTGTAGTTAGCTTATAAAGGCGCCACCTACTTTGGAGGCTGTGAACGAAACGATATAAATAATCGTTTTCTGTATCCTTTATGCTATGCGAAATGTGTAAAGAATTAAATCTTTTAGCGAAAGCCGCTATCGCTTTATATATCAAATGGCCTAGGAGACAAATTCGTTAAACTTCCCGTGCTCGAATTGGTATCACTAAAGTGTTATGATCAGTTCGACCTATCCCACATATCGTCAGACACTTGGGCTGATACAAATTCAAACTCGGAAAGTAAAACGAATGTCTCCCAAATCTTTACTACCGTGTAGTTGTGTATATATATATATATATATATATATATATATATATATATATATATATATATATATATATATATATATATTGTTATGATATTTTTTTTGTGTATTGTTTTATGAGCAATGAGTATTTTTGAATGACATATATAGGATTTTTGTCGCAGTTCTCAAAGAATCAGTTTGTAAGCACTTTTGAAATTATCTTTATTATAATTATTATGGAACACACATATATGCCTAATTTAGACAATATTTAAATATAAATGTAAAACAACCTATCTTTAAAATGAAATTCTTATTACAACAATTAAATTATACTAACAAAATTTGGTACCTTTCTGTCACTGAATGCCTAAATGAAATTGTTTTCCAAAATAAAGATTTTAATCACCACTCAATGTCTTCGATATCAGCCTCTGGTTATCCTTCTTTTTATGAAATCGCTTTGCCAAATAGACCACAATGTTGCAATTATCAGCTTCCACCATATCAAAATATTTTTCTTCTTAATAATTTTTATAAATCGGTAAAATATTCTTCCTTCTTTATTGCTTTCGTACTAATAATCTTCTTTCTTTTTTTTTCTTCCAATCTCCAATCACCATATAAATAATATAATTTTTAATTTCTTCTAGTCTCCAATCACCATATTAATATTATAATTTTTAATTTCTTCTAATCTCCAATCACCATATAGATAATATAATTTTTAATCTCTTCTAATCTCAATTTACATAATATAATTGTTAATCTCAAACTAATACTCGCTTAATATTATTTCTTAATCTCCACCTAATACACTTTCCAATACTACAATACTATAAAACTTTAATACTTAATACTAAATAACGACTACTGACCTGACTACTTTATGCTCGCAATCACAGCGTATTTCTAGATATTTCAATGTTCACGAATTTTCTCGAAAGAAAATAGGTTCAAATCCTTCTATTTAATAGATATTTCAATGTTCGCGAACATTCTCCTACGAAAAGAGGTTAAATTCTTTCTATTGGCGTCTTATTTTAAACCTCTAGATAATTCTTTACTTTTCTATCGAGAATTTTATAGAAATTTAGGCTTTTCAGATCAGAATGTAAACTTATATATAAATTAAACATCTTAAATTAATAAATAACACTATTTTAATCCGTAATTATTATTTCAAATGTCAATTTTTTTCTATATCACTCTTATTCACAAAAGTTCCAACAACCAAACTTACTTCAGTGTATCTTTGGTTGTCTATATAGATGGCATAAACATACCTTTTTATAATATCATAATTATTAAAATAACCAAATACATTACAAAATAAAAACTTTTTAAACAAATTATTATGCCAATTTCTTAAGGATGCCCTCATATTAATACTTTTTCTAATATTCTCTAGTATATAACTTAATAATCTTAATAAATACTTATAACTTAATAAATTAAATCTTTAATTGCCATTTAAGTTCATTCTAGGTTTTTAAACAATTTGATTATCTTATATTTGATTATCCTTCATCCGATATTTAATATTATCTCAATATATATATATATATATATATATATATATATATATATATATATATATATATATATATATATAGGTATTTAATTTTATCGGTCTCCTTTATTTCCGCTCGTCATCCACTTCCAGGTTTCTTGTTGGTTCTTGTATTGTGTTCAGATATTCTGTTTTGTTAATGTTTATTTCCAGACCATTTATATTATATTCTTCTTCTAGTTTTCGAACCATATAACTTAGATCTTCCTCGTCTTGTGCTATTATGTCCTAATTGTCGGCGAAACTGGGGGTATTCAGATGGTCGTTCCTTATGGGTACTCCCATTCCCTCACATTTCCTTTTCCATGGCTTTAGGGCGTATTGAAGAAATATTTTAAAGAGTGTAGGTGAAGTCGAGCAGCCCTGTAGGAGACCTTTCGTGGTTTTAAATGGTTTTCCAAACTTGTTACCTACCTTGACTGTAACATTATTATGGGTGTACATGGACTTCACTACATGGATCAGCTTATCTTCTACTCCTATTTGTTGCATGGCTTCCCACAGTCGTTGTCTGGGAACAGATTTTTTTAGGTCAATAAAGGCTAGATGGACTGGTCTATTATTTGCCATCTTCTTCTCTATTAGCTGTTGTATAGTGTAGACGTGGTCAACACATGATTTCCCAGCTGTAAAACCTGCCTGGTCGTCCTCTATTTTATTTTGGATTTGTTTTTCTATTTTTCCTTTATTATTTTTCCATATAATCTTCCTATAGATGGTAAAATGCTTAAGCCTTTGTAATTTTCACATTTTCTTCTATCCCCTTTCTTGAAAATAGAGATAATATGGGCTGTCGACCATTCTTCAGGTTGTTGTTTGGTGTCCAAGGCTCTCTGAAACATGGTGTGTATCATACGGAACAATTTTTCAGAGCCGTATTTAATTAGCTCGGGTGCTATCCCTCCGGGGCCTGCAGACTTATTATTTTTTATTTGTTTTATGTTCTTTTTTACTTATTCCAATGATAAATTTAGTTGTTCCTTTGTATTTGTTGTTTGTTGTTCTTTTCCATGAATTTTGTTCGCATTTCTGTCAGGAGTTCTTGGTAGTAATCATTCCATTCTTTTTCGCTTATGAAATTAAAATGTGTTTTTCCTGTGTGTTCTCTTTCAGACTCTTTATCACTTTCCAGGATTCTGAGTTCTTTGTACCTCCTATGTATTGTTCGATGTTCATACATGTTGATTCCCAGTTATAATTTTTATCTTTTGTTATTAATCTTTTTATCTCTCTTTTTATCTCTCTGTTCTTCTTTCTGTATCTTTCTAGATCCACTTGTTCTTTTGAGCTTAACCATTTATGATATGACTGTTTCTTCTGCTTAATACATTCTTCCATGCTTTCTGATAGACGTTGTCGATATCCATTTGTTCTTTTCTCTTCGCAACCTAAGGCTTCCGCTGCTGCTTCCTTTATGCAGCATTTTATATCTTCATATGTTTCGTCTATGTTCTCAATACTAAACTCCTCCAGTTTTTGGTCTAACGTTCGTCTGTACAAGTCTTTCACGGATTCTTCCCTTAGCAAGTGTAGTTTGTACTTCGTTTCGGCCTGCGTTTGAGTTTCATTTACCACTGTTCTTTTTTATTGATCTGTGGTTTTCCAAGGGAATCGCATGTTTGCTATCAGTAATTTGTGGTCAAAACCACATTCCGCTCCTCTTTTAACTCTGACATCTGTAAGTCTGATCGATGTTTCGATTTTCATTTTGAAGTAGTCAATTATAGCTCGGAGGTTTCTTGTTTCTTGGGTCCAGGTGAACTTGTGGATATCCTTGTGGCTGTAGAATCCGTTCGTAATTTTCAGTGTGTTTATTTCACATATTTCTATTATTTTTTCTCCATTTCGATTGTCGCTTCTTCCATATGTTCCTACTGTTTGACTTTTTTGTTGTTTTCCTGTTCTACCGTTCAGATTCCCTGTCAGAATAAGTTCTTGGTCTTGTTTGACCTTTTCTATTTGATCCCGTAGGGCTTCCATAAACTGTTCTTTTTCTGTTTCAGGTCTATTATCTGTTGGTCCGTAAACTCCTAAGACTATTATCCTTCTTCCCCATAGTTCCAACTCCATTTTTATAATTCTTTCATTGATGGGTTCCCAAGACTTTATGGATTTTCTCCATTTATTTTGATTAAAATGGCTACTCCTGCTTTTGCTCTCTGCTCTTTTTTGATTCGCTTCAACAGTGCAGTACCCTATTTATGTCTTTCGTGCCATTTCCTTTTTTCTTGGTTTCGCTGGTTACCATTAGGTCTAATTTCATCTTTTTGAATTCCTCGATTACTTCTAAGTCTTTCGTTCTCCAGCCCTGGACATTCCAGGTCCCACAAATTATTGTTCTAGTTTTTTGGGATTTTCGTTTCTTCTTTTTGGGTTAGCAGTATTGCCCCCCCTTGGAGCTCCCTTCTATGGAGGTGTGGATTTCCACCCGAGGAATCTTACCGTGGTTTTTTATACTGCCAATTATTAGTTTGCCATTTTAGTTTTTACTTGTGTCAGGTTGCTAAATCCTGGCGCCAAAATCCCTTTTGGAGGGCCTATTTCTTCAGCCCCGCTTTGGGTCAGTTGCTATTGATAACCGCAAACACTGGTCAGACGTTATTGTAGTTGTTTGTCTATTGTCCGCGGAAGAAATCCCATTTCCTCCTACCACCCATATCTGGGAGGCTTTCCCCTATCCACCACCTTGGGGATGCGCTCTTTAATGATAACACGCTCCCCCGAGGGCTAACTGTTTGCTGCATCCAATAGTTCTGACTTTAAATAATCTTCTTCATAAAATATATCCTTCGCTCGTTGGTTACGAGCGTTCTTGAATTTGTTGTTTGTTCTAGGAGCTTCTTGGGAAATTTTGTTTGCATGAATGATATGGAGCATTATCCATTACTACCACATTTTTTTTCCTTTTGGGAGGTTTGCGATTAGTTTATTTTCAAACCAGTCTTCGAAAGACTCGCCGTTCATTTCGTCATGGTAGTCGCCTGAATCTTTTTTTGCTAAAAATACATTCTGAATTTGGTAGAAAACCTCTATCAGATCCAACATGTAACAAGACAAATCTCGGACCTCTTTGTTTTGGATCATTTAGACCAGTAGTCAAGCCTTTTAAAAATGCATCTTTATAACTGGTTATGGTTGAATCTATCCATACCTTATTTACTGTATGTCTGATATTTAGCCAACTTTCATCCAAATAGAAAATATTGTATCCTTGATTTCGATAATTCTGTATTTTTCTAATACGATATTAATTTATGCCTCCAATTTATTATGTCAGGACGTTCCATCATTACTGCTTTCTTTACTCTTTTTTCATAAACAAACCCCATCTCTCGCAATAGTCGATATAGAGTACTTTTGGAAAATTTATGCAAATGTTCGTGTAAATTAACGGCATCCAGGATAGCTTTGATTGTGGGAGGTATGTTCTTTAAGAAAAATTCCATGTGAACAAGTCTTCTCGATTGGCTCCTGATATTCTCATCGTAGGTAAACTCCCGATTGGTTTCCTTCTTGGTCCGTTTACGTGGGTTTTTCAGAATCCATTTGAGTAAGTCTCCATTATGATCAAATCCTTCCTGACGATTTTCCAGACTGTCCTATCGCTAACACCCAGCGCTGTACTTGTTGTAGAAACAATTTGTGTTGGAGTCAGATCGGAATTTGTTTTTGTTGTATATATCAACATATTCAAAATATTTTGTCGCGCATATAAATCTAAGATTTGTCCTTGTTTGAAACTTTTCACCTCTAAATGCTCCATGTTTATGACACAGTACATAAAAAAGTTTAAAAATAAATTGCACTTATTTTTTGACAAGTTAACGTACCTTCTCGAATGCACACACAAAACAGTTAAACCGTTTCTACAAACTGCAAAACTGCTATAGATATACGCACTCGTATAACAATTAGTAGATACTATTATCAGGAAAATTCTAAATGGGTATTTAATTACAACAATACCGAAATTTCTACACGGTTAAACCATTTCTACAAACGCCCATTAGTCAGTAAGCTGTTCTACGAATTCTACGACTTTCACTTCGGAGGTCATTATCGAAATACAAAATATTAATCAATTACAAAAATTTTGTTGTTAGTAAAAAAATTCTTCTAATAATTAAATTTAATCTGACTCATTCATATCGGCAAATCAGACATATTAAACATTTTAAAGTAGAAGATATCAAAATGATATTGCCAATATTTATGAGTTGCAAGGATTTTATTGAAAGACAGTTCATTCAATTATATGAAATCAACTTTAACTTAAAAATATCAGTCACAAAAATCATAGCATGTGATTAGTGTTTTCGGTTAAATCTTCGTATTTTGTGCTAAGGTATCTCCAGTTACTATATGGATAACTGTTAATGAAACACCCTGTATAAATAATACTAAAATATAAATGATGTATCCTCGATATATTTTTGACTTATCTACTAATCGTGGCATTTTCTTTCTATTCAATTCTATTCAAAGTCTCCAAACATCCGTAGATATGACAACAAGAGATGTAAGAAATTTTCTATTCGTCAAATACAACAGTGCTCAACAATTGATAAGGATCGAAGTAATATTTTACTCCAGAAATAGCCGAAGTTTGTAAAAATTTAATATAATTAAAGTAATATTAATACCCCGACTTTATTATCAATTTTAAACGAAATAAAATAAATTTTGCCATTATGGCCATTTTTTACTAGGGTCAGCAAAAAGTTGAAAATTAAAGTCGTCTATTTTAATTTATTCTATTCAAGTCATCATACTAGGATCTCAACAAACTTTTAAAATATTTGAAATCATAATTATGATCCTTATCAATTGTTGAGCACTATATTACTACGACATCCGAATTTTTTCTGGAACAGTCATTAGGGCAAATCAGTGAATGTTAGTGCAAAATTGCAAGTGCTCCGTGTGTAAGGAAGTGTTAAGTTCGAAGCCGGCTCTGCCACGTAGAGGCCGACGATGAACTAGCAACGCTGCAGCGTTTTCTTCCATTTGATTAACATTGTCCGTAAGAGCTAACGCTGAAATCTACTGATGAATCTGAGTTTAGTGCCATTCATATTTTCTTATGTTTCAAATTTTCATGTTTTAGTTGCTCTTTCTTGCAATATATTTTGATTTTTTTTCCTCTCTGATACTTTCTAATTTATAAATATTGCTTTACTTTTTATTAATTTACTGATCTCCTGTCTTTATTTCCTTCTTTTACGATACATCAATAACTTTAAAATATCAAATTTTATCTTCTCCTTTCTTTATTTTAAGATCTTATATATCGAATGCCCTTGTTGCTTATATCCGTATTTGAGTGTTAAAACATGTTTGGCTTAAATCACACTATGAACATCTAAATAACACAAACACAAATAACACACTAGAAAAATACACTATTTTTTTGACTCTTAAATTTATTTTACTACGATAAATGAATATTTAATTTATCTTTTATCTATTATTTACATAGAGAACATTTGAAGGCTTATCTGGCACAGTAAAGTTTGACGGTGAAGGTTTTCGAACAGATTTTAAGATAGATCTATTGGAATTGACACTAGGCGGTCTAATAAAGATAGGAGAATGGAATGCGAGTAGAAGAATTTTGAATTTTCACAGACCTGTTACAAAGAACCCAAACGAAGAAGAAAATCCTTTTAACAGGACTTTAACAGTGCTGATTAGTATAGTAAGTATTATATTGTAGTTTATTTTAACATCACTAGACTGTAGTCTTTGGGCCTAAATTTTTTTTATGAACACACTCCAAACTTTTTTCAGTTGTTATTTGAGTGGAGTCGGACAAATTTAGAGCCTGGCGCAATATGGTAGTGGGGCGTTTGTTTGTGAAA
Source organism: Diabrotica balteata (assembly GCA_918026665.1). NCBI lineage: Eukaryota > Metazoa > Arthropoda > Insecta > Coleoptera > Chrysomelidae > Diabrotica > Diabrotica balteata. Next base: position 104,161,039 of record OU898276.1, on the reverse strand, counting down.
CTGTCAGGAACATGTTAATTTTATGTAAAAAAAAATTACGACCACATTGGTCATTTTATTTTAATCAATAGTTTTTATTATAAAAACACCGAAAAACATGTTGTCGGACAAAAGTAATGGGCAATTTGGCGCGTCGGACTCTCTAAACATGTCAAATTTATGGAAAAAAAAATGTATTACCACACAGCTGTTTTTAACACAATTCATCATAAAAACTGTTTAAAAAATTATGGTAACCTTGTCGGACAATTTTCACGGGGCATGTGCGCAGTCGAACGCGCCAAAGATGTCAATTTTATGAAACATTTTTATTTATTACCACAGATGTTTGTTTTCTTTTTTTCTGTTTGTTTGCATGTGTAATGCATGTTAAATCATTTGTCCAACAAAAACAATGGGGCATATTGATACAATTTAAAAAAAAAAGTAATTTTTTTTGCAAATTCATATGTCTAAATTACACAGCGTTTGTGCCTGCCTTAATTTTACAACCATTTTTCCGACACTTATACGAAGTTGTAAATAATTATATTTAAAATAAAAAAATCTAATTGTCCGACAAAAATGTTGGGGCAACCGAACAAAAAAATAAATTCTTATTGTATATCGCCGTTCTTAAACTGTAAAGGTGAATTTATGCTTATGATTTTCTATATACATGATAATGATTTCTATCCAGCCTTTTACCAAAACGGAAAGAAAAGACCTTTTTCAATTAAAAAAAAAGTAATTCGTATCTAGATGCTTTTGTGCAACTATTAGAAATAGAGCGGAAATATTTGGATATAGAAAATGAAACTTTTAAATCTATTTAAGATTATGTGTGCCGAGTATATAACTTGAAGACAAAAAAAGATGTCGATCAAGGTAGATTTGAAGTATTTGAAAAAAAGTTTAAAAGTAGAGACGACAATGAAAAAATTTTGAAGAAAAATTTATCAGGGTTCGATGCATCTAATCTTCCACCAACAAGAAGAGAGCTGTTGCAACAAGTAAAAAGAACGATTTACATCAGTAACGTGTGGTGCAATGCTTATCTAAGACCACCAACAGAGCTCTATGCTGAAGAGTGCGGGTGGATAAATATCGAAGGCACTTACGAATTTTTTTAGTTTGATGGCGAGCAATGTCGAAAGCACATTTGACGAAATATCTGCTTATTCAGGTAATATATTTATAATTAAATTTGAAATCTAATGTATTACGATGGATTTTCTGCAAAATTCTGCTTTTTCTGCTTGACATTATGTGCGGAAAATCCATGTATTACACACCATCAACTATAACGACTTTTTACGTACTGGTTGTATTTTAACGAAAGAACCCGGTTTCACGCACAACCGGCTTCACTCACCCTTTGCCCTTTGATGCAAACTCATATTTAAAATCAAAACCCCTTGTCACGTAATATACTATTTTTGCATTTGATAAAAATTAAACTATTTTTTTATTGGGTTTAATGCGTCGACAACTAATGGTCATTGGCATGATACAGTGAATTTTTAGTCAGGTACCTAGTGTAGAGTGTAGTGTGTGTGTGTAGAGTAATTGTCTTGATACTTAGCAAAGTCGACGTCATTGTCTTTGCTAAGAGACGCTAATTGTATCCGAACGTCTGCGGTCCCTCGGTGAGTACGATCGCACAAGGATAGAAATTATTTTCATTTATTAATTTTTAATAAACGAAAATTTCTCCACCCAGGTGAGATTCGAACTCACGACCTTTAGGTTCAAAGGTAGGCTCTCTTACCACTGAGCCACAGAGGAGGTAAATTAAACTATTTTAATTAAAAAATAATGAAAACAATTACTTCCAATAAGTTATTTTTTTAAATTATTTCAGTTGAATCACTTTCAAAAGATTCCATTAAATTTATTATGTAATGGTTAATTTACAGGTTCCATTTCTAATGATCCGAATGATTCGGAGGCAAATAGATCGTCCGATGAAAGTAAAGACGAAGCACTAGGGGATTTATTCGCCAGTGACTCCGAAAGCTCTGATGAGGATGATAATTATTAATTGAATTTTTGTTCTAATAATAATGTTTTTTCAATCTATTATTATATTTAATAAATTTTTTTCACTATATATGAATGCATAAAATAATATGTATTAACTCACCTTTACAGTTTAAGAACGGCGATATCCAACAAGAATTTATTTTTTTGTTCGTTTGCCCCAATATTTTCGTCCGACAATAAGATTTTTTATTTAAAAATGTAATTAATTTTTTTGTCCGACTATCGATTTGCCCCAATATTTTTGTCAGACAATTTGATTTTTTGGTTTAAAATATAATTACATACAACCTCCTTTTTTTGTCGGAAAAATGGTTGTAAGTAAAAAAGTTGCATAAACTTGACATCTTTGGCGCGTTCGACTGCGCACATGCCCCGTGAAAATTGTCCGACAAGGTTACCATAATTTTTTAAACAGTTTTTATGATGAATTGTGTTAAAAACAGCTTTTTTTCCATACATTTGACATGTTTAGAGAGTCCGACGCACCAAATGGCCCATTACTTTTGTTCGACAACATGTTTTTCGGTGTTTTTATAATAAAAACTATTGATTAAAATAAAATGGCCAATGAGGTTGTAAATTTTTTTTTACATAAAATTAACATGACGGTTTCGCAGACAAACGCCCCACTACCATATTGCGCCAGGCTCTAAATTTGTCCGACTCCACCCAAATAACAACTGAGAAAAATTTGGAGAGTGTGTTCATAAAAAAAATTTAGACGGGGTCCAAAGACTATGTCGTGTCCGCTAATATACGTAGACTCTTCTTTTTTACATGCCGTTTACGCAGCGCAAGTTTGCAAGTTTACGCAATCATGGCAATCTTAATCTACCATTCCCTTAAGTTTTGCAACCATTATATTTTTCTTTTCACTATGCTTCTCTTGTCATGGATGTATCTTTGTTTAGTTAATTGAAATATGTAGTATATTTCTGCATAATATATCCCAGGTATTGCAGCCTTCTTGATCTGATGGTTTGAATTATTTATGTTTCCTTATGACTTCTTTGTTTGTTATTAACTTGATTAGTGATATCTTCAGAAATTTTCTACATTTTCAATTCCCGTTTATTACTACTATATCGTCGGCTTACAAGCGAAACACACTAAGTCAATTTTCTTTACTTTTGAGTTATTTGCAGCATTTTATTGTATTTTTTTTACCCTTTAGACTGGTTAAACTCACTAAGTCATACAATAACAAAAACGGTTATTTTTATAACTATCATGTTTCTCACTAAGTCTCAAAAACTATATATGAATTAGGCAAAACACACTAAGTGACTTAATGTATTTCACTTGACTACGAATGAACCTACTGACTGACTTACGCAGAGCAACTTGTCCAATATTGTAAAAAATTAATTATTTGTTTGGGTATATTGCATAGGTTTTGTCAGTTTTGTTCCAGTGTTTTGCGTGATTATTTCGTTAACAGTTCTGAATTTTGTGTGTATTTAATAATTAATTTCTGTAAGAAAAATAAAATTTTCTGTCGAACTACCTACAGCGATAAACAAAGACGTGAGCCTAAATTCTGATAATTTTTGTCAAGATATTCAGTCAGGTCTTCCTCAAATAAGTATCCAGGATTCTGATGAATGTATGGAGGATAGCGACTATATTCCTTCAGGTAATGAAAGTGATAATTTAGATACCAGCGAAGGAAACTCTACAGCAGCCGAGGAAAAAACAAATTCAAATGAAAATAGTCAAGTAGGACCTAAAAGAAGCCGATGGAACACCCCAAGACCATCTGTGTGGAAAAGAAATGTTGAAAAAATCAAACGAGTTGAAGGAAAACCCTACAAAAGTACCGCTGGTAGAATGCAAGTTCCTAAAATTCCAAAAGCGGTTGATTGCTCTAAATGTCGATTTAAGTGCCAAAATAACTTTTCTGAAGAGAACCGGAAGTTGCTATGTCAAACTTATGCGATGTTGTGATTTCAAAGACAGAAAGATTTTATATTATTGAATGTCCTTTCTAATGAAGTAAAGAGTCGCAGGCCTAGAAAAGGAGACATCAGCAAAATGCGATCCAACGCAAAATCCTATTTTTTCACAAATATGGGAAAGAAAAGTCAAGTGTGTCAGAAATTTTTTTGTAAAACATTGTCTATTTCTAATATGCCTATAATTAATGCCTTTAAAGAGCAAAATGAAAGCGGCGAATATAGTGGAATAGACAAAAGGGGCCGTAGGATTCCTGGCAATAAAACTTCAGTGGAAACAAGAGTAAGAGTAAAAAATCACATTGAAAGCTTTCCTGTTGTAGAAAGACTACACTAGAAAGTCTTCGAAAAGACTTTATTTAGATTGCAATCTTAATATTAAAAAAATGCACGACCTGTTCGTTAAAAAGTGTAAAGAGAACAATTTGCCAAGCTTAAGTCAGATAATTTATAGGCGAATCTTTTGCAAGGAGTTTAATATATCATTTTTCAAACCTAAGAAAGACCAATGTTTGACCTGTAAGGAATACACAAAAGCATCACAACAAGAAAAAGAAGCGATGGAGCTTAATTATAGGAGTCATTTAGACAGAAAAGATGCTGCAATGAAAGAAAAAAATTCAGACAAAGAAGTATCGAAAAAGAATACAAAATTTAAATCAATTACATGTGATATGCAAAGCGTTTTACAAATTCCATCATCGCAAGTAAGTCTCTTGTATTATCTTAGAAAGCTGAACCTCTATAATTTTACAATTTAGGAATCTGCTCCATCAAATGAAGCATTCTGTTATTTTTGGACCAGAGTCAATGGTAAGCGTGGAAGCTGTGAAATTGGTACTTGCTTAGGAATGTATATTAATTCATTATCTGATATAGAACATCTAACGATTTTTTCAGATACGTATGGAGGACAGAACAGAAATATTCAATTATCTGCTCTGCTTTTACATATTGTTAAAAACCATCCGAGTCTTCGGATAATTGAGCAAAAGTTCATGGAAAGTGGACACTCCTATATGAAAGTAGATTCCATGCATAACGCTATTGAAAGTGCAAAAAAATGTGGAGATTTTTAGTGTTCATGAATATGAAAATTTCTTTAAAATGGCCAGAATGGGCAACAATGGGAATAAAAAATCTTCCTATAATACTCTTGAAGTTAATTATAACGAATTCTTAGATTTGAAAAACTTTGGTCAACTGATTAAAGGTAAAGTGTTTTAAGTATAAGAAATAGTTTCCTAACATTCTACAGTACAAGCATAATTTTCACGACGAATATGAAAATATTAACGTTAGTTTTGTACGTCGTGCTTCTAACAGAACAGTCAAAGAGGATAATAATAATGAAAATCTGATTATTCCTCAATTATATTCTAAACAGCTACCAATTTCGGATGGCAAGAAAAAAGATTTGATAAAGCTCTGTGAAAAAAATATAGTTCCGCAAGCGCTCCATACCTGGTTCAAAAATCTACCAAGTTCTTCTTCTGTTCGAGACCAAACAGCGGAGTCAGCTGAAAAGGACTCTGACGAAGAAGACTGAAAATTAGAAGCATATTTTTGTTTTGTTATACACGTTTTGTTTTGTTATACCGGTTTTTTTAATAATGTTCTTGTTTTGTGAAAATATACATGAAAAAAGTAAAAACTTATATAAGCAAAAATTATTGTATTATTTACAACGTAAACGAAGCCTGCAATAATCGTATGCCAGTAAGTAAATAAAAAAAAATACACGTAAGTCATACTTTCATACCAAAATGAAACAAGTAAAATACACTAATTTAAATGCTACATGGAAAAAACATTAAGTCAACGTATTTAAATCGAAAATTAAACAAAAATTAATAATTTGGTAATATATAATTTACTTCTCCTCGTCAGTAATCGTTATTATTAGATACTTTATAAAAACTTTCGTATAATTACAAAACAACAAATAAAAGTTTTAAATGTGAAAATTGATCAAACTGTTTTTCAAAAAATTTAAAACACGATTATCTCAAAACCTTATTTTTTGACTTAGTGTGTTTCGCTTGTAAGCCGACGATATATTTATCAATTTTGCTCTTCTTCAGTTTTTCGAAGAATTTCTTTAGAGTAGGTATGCATTGAAGAAAACTAGTAACAATATGTAACTATGTCTCAACCCTCTCCTAATTTATATTACATCTTGTAATAGATTTGTTAAGATTGAAATCAACATTGATTTGCTATGATTTTAAGATTATTATACACACACACGCTTGCGCGGTCAACTCTGCCCCTAAAGTTCATGTGTGACATGTGTGTACCATTTTATAGTAGGACCCACAAGTTACTCTAACATAACCTTGGGAATTAAGTCCCTAAAAAAATGTGTGTTTCGAACAGAGAGCCACCGACCTAAGTTGGCGCCTTGGAAAAAATAAATGGCCGATAAAATGACCGATTTGGCAAAAAATAAATTTTGTTATTCTTGCCGGCTGGTCTGGGGGCTAACAGCGGTCTGGCCACCGAACTTTTGTTATAGATATATGTTATTTTTACTACGATGTGGCTATCTCAGTCTTCATTATTCCTGGTCCTCCCTATATCCTGCAATTTGCTGTTTGGACCGCCTGTATACCGTCCTTTCATTCTGGTCATAGTCCGTCAGTTCGTAGGTTTGTCCTTTTGCGTTTTATTTTTTGGTACTTTTGGTGTGTCTTTTTGGTTTGACGTGTCCTTTTGGTTTGTTCCTATCTGTTTTCTTCTGTTTTTTAGATTCCCTGTTTTTTTTTTGTTTGAACCGTCCATCCAGCTTCGTTTGCGTCAATTTCCATTGTACATTTGCTTCTTCTTCTTCAAGTGCCCTGTCCGTTGCGAACGTTGGCTATTAACATGGCAATTTTGATCTTGTTTGCGGCGCTTCTGAATAGTTCGACCGATGTGAGCCCGAACCACTTCCGCAGATTTTGGAGCCACGAGTGTCTTCTCCTGCCTGGCCCTCGCTTACTGTCTATTTTTCCCTGGACAATCAATTGTAGCAGACGGTACTTATCGTGTCTCAATATGTGGCCTAGATATTCAAGCTTTCTTTGTTTAATTGTATTCACGATTTCTTTCTCCTTTCCGATTCTTTGGAGTACCTCTATGTTGGTGACATGTTCGGTCCAGGATATACGAAGAATGCGTCGGTACACCCACATTTCGAATGCTTCTAGTTCTCTCGTTAGCGTCTCCGTCAGCGTCCAGGCCTCCACGCCATACAGCAAGATCGGAAAAATGTAGCATTTAACTATACGTAGTTTTAGGGGAAGAGACAAATCCTTGCTTATGAGGAGCTTTTTCATATTGCTAAATGCTGCTCTAGCTCGTTCTATTCTCGCCTTAATTTCTATGGTCTGTTCCCATTTTGCATTTACGTTGGTGCCAAGGTACACATAAGATTCTACATGGTCAATTAATATGTTACTTATCCGTAATTGTCGAGCAGGTTGTTGCTTTTTGCTTATCAGCATCCACTTTGTCTTCTTGAAGTTGAGGCTCAGGCCGTATTCCTCACTAACTGAATAAAGTCTTTCCATTACTTGTTGTAATTCGTCTATGGTACTGGCAAGGATCACCGTGTCGTCGGCGTATCTTATATTGTTCGTTAACTCGCCGTTTATTTTAATGCCCTCATTTGCATTTTCCATACATTTGTTAAATATTTCCTCGGAATACATATTGAATAGGAGTGGGGATAATATACACCCCTGACGAACACCCCTTTTGATCTGCACGCTTTCAGTGAGTTCGTTGCCAATTTTTGCTCTTGCTGTTTGACCCCAGTATAGGTTTGCCACAATTCGAATGTCCTTGTCGTCAATACCTGTCTTTCACAGAATACCTATCAATTGTTCATGATTGACATTGTCAAATGCTTTTCTAAAATCTACAAAGCACAGATACACGTCTTTATCAACGTCTCTACACCGTTGTATAAGCACCTGGAGAGCGAAAATTGCTTCTCTAGTTCCAAGTGCTTTCCGAAAACCAAACTGCGATCTATCAATATTTGACTCACATTTATCAGGTCGAAAGAAAATGCAAAAAAGTATTTTTGAAGTGTGTATATTTTAGGCAATTCCTAGCTGAGCGCTTTCGGCTTTCGGCTCTAAAGTTTTTTAGACTCATGAATCTCTTGGAAGATCTAGAGATATCCAAAGAAATGAAAATAAACCCTGATTGTTGCTTAAACACACAAATCAACCTCAATTGCAACTATAAACCTCTTTTTAAATTATTATGGGAGACTTTAGAGGAAGAAGGGTGACCTCATGCAATCTTGTTATATATTTTTCATACTTTTATTTTTTAAACAAATTTTAAACTTTATTAAAATTTACAACATTTTGTAATTCATTTGACAGTTGTTCTTAATTGAAACATAAAAATACATTCTTAAAAAATTTTTATGCAAAGTTCTTACAATTTTCCATCAAGACATACAATTCTTAATACACTTAAGTATCAGATAACATAACATTAATACCAGGTTTCTTCTTTATAGTGTTGTTGAACAATTTGAGCCCTTGTTCCTTAAGGATAGCTGTCAGATTGAACATACATTGACCTTGAGCAATGACTTGAGTGAATTTACAAATTAATGTCATTCTGTATGATGTGATGAACACATAAAATTTAATTTAAAAACTTAATTTTTAGAAAGTCTTTGTTGACTAGTAGTAATTCCAAACTACTAAATAATTTTGTAAGAATTTAAAAAAAACAATCTCTATTTCCTATATATGACATTTGTCACCTGTCACTTTTGAAAAATCGTTTAAAAAGGCCGACATTTGATTTCACTAGTTCTATTCAGTCTACGTCCTCACATCAATAGATGGTCGGGTCTTAAACCCGTACCATGACAAAAATTTTTTCAATTTTTTAACGTGTTTGTGAAGTCCAGTGTCGACTTTTTATATGTTTTTTATATGTTTTAAGAATTCCAACTCCTACAAAAAATCATAATTTTGAAACTTAAGGAAATGAGATCTCTCCTTTGTAGTGGTATTTAAAAATTGACGTAAGTTAAAAATTACAATCTTTACCAATTAGTACTTACTAGAACATTTTATTGTAGCATAGCTCTGATGATGGCTTTGTAAAGCCGAAAGCGCTCAGCTAGGAATTGCCTAAAATATACACACTTCAAAAATACTTTTTTGCATTTTCTTTCGACTTGTCATAAGTGTGCACAAAAAAATATCAGTCTTTTGATTTTCACATTTATCATATATTCTTCTGTGAATGATCTTAGTGAACGCTTTAGTGACATGATTGATCAAGCTTATGAGCCGGTAGTCATCACAAATCTGGGCATTTGGTTTCTTCGGGATTGTAATAAATGTTGACTGTAGCCAGTTCTCCGGGATTTTACCGCTATTATATATGTTGTTAAAAAGAACAACTAGATTGTCAAGGAACTGTTTGTCTGATTTACATAGGATCTTTAATATTTCGCAGGGTACATTGTCCGGACCTGCTGACTTATTGTTTTTTAGTGCTGCAATGGCATCTTCTATCTCCGATTTAAGAATTGAAGGTCCTGTTTCTCCTTCTCCATATAGGTGATCGTCAGTCCTGTTAGATGCAAATAATTTTTCTATGTATGATTTCCATGTTTTTAAGATCGTTGATGGCTCCGAGATAAGATTTCCATCGCTATCTTTTATGCTGTTGGGTGACTTATTGAATTTAGGTACATTTGCTAGTAATAGAATATTTATCTTAAAACCCGTTTTTTTTTTTACTGTTGTCGGCTTTTTCTTTGCTGGCTTTTCCCTTTCCTTTAGCTTTTGTGCTTTTTGGTTACTTTTAACTATATACAATGGAGAGTGAATAAGATACTATGTTAATGGGAATAAGCCACAATTGAAGGTTAAAATAAGTTTATTGACGTCTTAATTTCCACTTCGGAACTAGTTCTCAAAATACAAACATTAATAAATTTAACAAATTTGGTTTTTTGTTACTTGGTGAAAAATTCTTCTAAAAATTACACAGACAGACACATACTCAATAGCAGGTGCCACGATAGAAATGTCGTGGATATAGGCATCCACGACATTCCAAAGAAAAATAACAGCGCGGGGCCTAAAGGTCGGTTTAAATTCCAAAGGAACTTCCAAAGATCTAAGATCAAGGCTGAGACTTTTTTAAAGATCGCGTAGAACCTACAGGTACGATCCCAAAAGTCAATCCTTACAAGGAATATGAACCCGGTGTATTAACCCAAGAAATGTCAATTATCAGAAAACAATTATAATAACAACAACAGAGTTATTAAACCAAGTACGAAAGTGGGCACGCACTTCGATAAAAAATATTCAGATGCAGTATACTTCATCGAAATGATAAACGAATTAAGACTAGCCTACGAGATCGATAAACAAGACCTTCTAAGAGCATTAGGAGACCATGCGTTGCTATAGTACCGAAACAACAACAAGAATTTGAAGTCGTGAACAGACTTCAGCAAAGATTTTAAGACAGCTTTCTATCCTAGAGGATATTTGCTACAACTAAAGGAGCAAATCAGAAATAGAAATCAAAAACAAAACGAGTCAGCGGATAGATCACAGACATTCAAACATTAATTAGACGAGAAGGATATTTTTCCAAATATCAAGAACTGGAACGAATATATAGAAATATGGTACTTGAATATAAACTTCATATTCGCCGACGAGATTTTGAAGATTTAACTGAATTACAAGACTTAGCTCAGGAATATGAAGCCATAGAAGACGAAAAAAGCAGAGTAAATCTAAATCTCTAAAGACACCAGAAACGTACAGCCCCAAGAGAATACGATTCCAAAGGGACGTGCTTTAGATGCAAAATGCCAGGTCACATTCGTAAAAATTGCAATACCTTATGTAAAAAATTCTGTTCATGTTGCGGCAAATATGGAGTTTGCAGCAGTGACTGCTGTATAAGGCGTCAGGGAAACGAATAACAGACTGGAGAAATAATTTCTTAATACATACTGCAGACGTTCTATGTGGCAATTCTTATGTTATTTACGTTTCTATTTTAAATTATTTTCTTCTTTTAAAATGATTTTACCGGTTAACGTTTTGGGAGTTCTTGTTTTTTCCACTCTTGTTCCGAATTCCTCGATCTTTTAGTATCTATCATTTATTGTCATGGTAATTCTACTAGCTTCATTATAAGAGTCTGTAGTATAGTGGTTCCTCAATGCCTTTAAAACAGTTACATCGTGTTCGAGATCGATTTTTACCAAAATGTGCTATTATACTTACTCGTCCGGCCATAGCCATTGTCCAATAAGTTAAATATTGCTTATAGCGGTAACTACTCGGTGATATTCGCCATGTCTAGATACACTTAGTTTAACCTGTAGTATGCTCATTAGTGACAGTTGGTGCCTTATAAGGACTAGTTATCTCGGACTACCTTCCGTGGTATTATGCTCGATGGAACCGTTTTGATAAGAAGTTACAATTTTTTTAATTATTCTTTGCACCCCAGGCCTCCCTTCAATGTCTCTCTTTTCTCTATAATGAGCTTTCTAATACCTACATATTTAGTTCTTTTACAGAGTCCCCCCTATCAAATGTTAAAAGACTCCACTACTCAGCTCTTAGGTAATGACAGATACGAAGGATATGGTATCGATTTAATAGCGGAATTGTCAACAATATTGGGCTTTAACTACACGTTTGTTTTACAAGAAGATGCGAAATATGGCACCCTAAATAAGGTCACAGGAAGATGGGATGGAATGATGGGAGAAATCATTGATGGGGTAAGTGATGTTTTTGTTTGCTTGACATCTAGTTTAGATAGAGAATAGAGATTTATATAAACATACACATATATAAATAGAGGCTTAGAGATTTAGTTAATTTATTTTCAGAGAGCTGATCTTGCAATAACGGATCTAACGATAACGTCAGAAAGAGAGAGCGCTGTAGATTTTTCGGAGCCATTCATGAACTTGGGTAAGTAGAAAAAAATAATTTGATATTTAATAACAGATAGTTTAATACGGAATCTGTACTGTTTATTATTTTTCTATTTACTTATAATGAAACTCCATCCTGGGACTGTTAAGATGACAGAAAAATGGTTAATTTTATAATTCTGTTTCCTTTTCAAAGGATACTTGATTTAGACAAAATATTTCTTTTTATTTTTAGGTATAAGCATTCTTTACAAAAAGCCGGAACCAGTTCCACCTAGTCTTTTTATGTTTATATCCCCATTTTCCTTCAAAGTATGGACAATGTTGGGAATATCTTATCTGTTTGTTTCCATATCTATATTTATAATGGGAAGATTGTCACCGACGGAATGGCAGAACCCTTATCCTTGTGTAGAAGAACCAGAATTTCTAATGAATCAATTTTCCATAAGGAATTCGCTGTGGTTTACGATTGGAGCATTGATGCAGCAAGGATCGGAGTTGGCTCCAATGTAAGTACTTATATTTCAGAAATTACTCCTAATATTTAATTGTTTCTGATTTTTTCTCTTAGTTTCTGGTATGTTCTATTGCTTTTTATTGCTTCATGTTGTTTTTTATTTTTTATTTCATCTTATTACACCTTAATGCTTTCTCTTATTTCCTATTATTTCGTCCTTATGTTACTTCCTCATATGTGTTGATTATATCATGGGTTGTTGTTGTCGGTACTATTACTCCATTTTACTTTATATTATTTGATGTTTTTTTCATACTTCTCTGTCGTATTCTTATAATGCTATTATTTATTATGCCACATTTTTAAAACAATTATTTGATGAAATTCAAGATTGCATAAGTATCTGGGAATATATAGTGCCAGTTTTTTAACCATACCATTTAACCATTTTTAAATTATATTCCCTTTGAACATTGTTGATGCCCAGTTTTTATGATACTGGTATAATAATAATGTATTTACCTACAGAATCTGTTCAGTTAAAAAATATTATCATTAATAAGAACCTAAATTTCTTAGAAAGACTTAAAATTTCCAATCGCCATAAAATTTCTTTTATCAATAATTTCATTATTTATTCTGCTATATATCTCATTATGCTGTTTCTCTATGCGACGCACATTATCTTGCAGTGCAATATTAGTTTTTGTATAAGTTTTTTCATCTCTAGAGTTATACTTTTTCCTCCGTATTTTAGAAGCTCGTTGTTTATTCCATTTGGTCCTGGCGACTTTCTATTTTTGAGTGAATTTATGGCTATCTCTACTTCCTGAAAACTAATTTCTATTTCGTGCCTTAATTCAGGTACGTTATTGTTTTAATAAATATTTTCCTTTCCTTTAAATAGTTCCGTCAGGTATCTTTCCCATTCGTTTGCTGATACATAATTCTATTCCTTTAATTCTGCCATTTCATTCCGTTGATTTCTTATGAATCGCCATATTTGTTTGTGTGTACCGGAGAAGTCGCTCTCCATCTTTTTTGTAAAATGTTTGCAGTGTTCATTTTTTGTTCTTCTACCAACTGCTTTGTTTCATTTCGTATTCATCTATAGGTGTCTCGGATTCTGGAGTATTTATTGTTTTGTACTTTGTGTAGATAACAGGGTTCGTTGGTGAACCCTGTAATCACAAACGAGTGGTGCCGACCCATCTTTTCCGAAGGGTGTTGGCTGAACTGAGTAGGCCGCTAACCTTGGTTATAATGGTGGACACGATACATCTTATACCCCACCAACCCGTCTGGCCAGCGTGGTGGGTTATGGCCAAAACCTCCAAAACCAAACATGTCGATTGCAACAGAAACACGGAAGGTACCCCAGGTGGGTAGGAATTCTATTGCACAGTCCCACACCGTAACAATGGTCTGCCCCGAGGATTCTGGGGGGGGGGGGCAAGTCGACATTTAAAAAGAAGAAGAACAAAGAACTCCATATAGCAACATACAACATCCGCTCCATTTCAAAAGACGAAAAACTCTACGAACTAGAAAAGGAATTGGGGAACTTGAATTGGGACATAATGGAACTGTCAGAAGTTAAAAGAAGAGGTGAAGGTTATGTGGACTTACATTCAGGTAACAGACTCTATTATAAAGGCAGGGAAGACTACACATACGGTGGAGTAGGTTTCTTAATCAACAAGAAGAGAAAATCTCAAATTCAAATAATTGACAGCATATCAGACAGGGTTACATACATGGTCTTAAAACTAAATTCAAAAACCAAAATAAAGATCGTGCAAGTTTATGCGCCAACTGAAAAAACAACCGATGAGGAAATAAATTCTTTTTACGAAGACGTTAAAAAAGCTATAGACAACAACAAAGAATCCAAAATAATAATAATGGGAGATTTTAACGCCAAAATTGGAAGTAAGATTGAAGACTCTGAAAGCGAGATTGGAAATTTTGGATTCGGCACAAGAAACACAAGAGGAGAAAAACTCATGGAAGTCCTGGAACAAGAAAATATGTATGTTATGAATACATTCTACAAAAGTAAACCTAACAGAAAGTGGACATGGGTCGCACCTAACGGAACTACCAACAATGAAATAGACTATTTTCTCTTAAACAACAAAGGAATAATTTAAGACGTCACAACGATAAACAACGTAACAACGGGTAGTGACCATCGTATAGTCAGAGCAAAAATAAATATTAACATGAAAGAAGAGAGAAAAAGGATTTAAAAAAAACAACGAGGATAGATACCTTTAAACTAAGAACAAATGAAGAGCAATTCCGAGAGGTCTTAGCGGATAAATTCGAATCTGATCCTTGACATAATCAAGATCAAATTGACGAGATTAATAAAAACCTAAATAAAAACAACAAAGGAGAACGTCAAAATAAAAATAAAAAACGTGGGATCAGAAGTACTACCAAATATAAAGGGATACGAAATAGAAAGAGCTTTAAAAGAACTAATAAAATAATAAAGCTCCAGGACACGACGGTATAATTGTCGAGCTCTTGAAAACAAGCAAGACATTAACAATCCCTGTACTAACAGAGAGCTATTTAATAGATGTCTCCATAATAGCCAGATCCCTATAGACTGGAACGAGAGTCTAGTAATACTCTTACACAAAAAATAGGACAAATGTGATCTAAAGAATTATAGACCTATATCGTTGCTCAGTCAAGTATACAAACTATTTATGAGAATTATTAAAAACCAGTTAAACTACAAAATGGATAATTACCAACCGGTTGAACAGGCTGGCTTCCGCAAAGAATATAGTACATCAGACCATCTGCTGACAATGAGAACATTGATAGAGAAGGCAAATGAATACCAACTACCCGTATTTCTTGCCTTCGTCGACTATGAAAAGGCGTTTGATAGTATCGAGATGTGGGCCATAGAACAAGCTATTAATAATTGTAGAATAGATTCGAGATATAGGCAACTAATACATAATATATATGAAAATGCCACTATGATAGTACAACTAGATGAAAATACAAATCCCATCCCCATTAAGAGAGGAGTGAGACAAGGAGACGTAATATCGCCAAAGCTTCTTAACCTAGCTCTAGATGACGTCTTTAAAACTACAAATTGGTCAACCTATGGCATTAACGTTAATGGCAACAAGTTAAACCACCTCAGATTAGCTGACGACATAGTGATTATAGCGAGCACATTCGAGGAACTGCAAATTATGTTGGCGGAACTAGCAGCCAGCTCCCAATACGTCGGCCTAAAAATGAATATGAAAAAAAACAAAAATAATGACAAACACAGATGACCCCAGACATATAACTATAAACGGCAGTGAGATAGAACAAATCCAGTAATATATCTACCTAGGCCAATTCCTGAGACTTGACAAAGATAAACGAAAGTGCGGAAATTACTACAAGAGCAAGACTAGCATGGGCAGGATTTGGAAAACTTAGTTGAATACTTAAGAACCGCAAAATACCCCAATACTTGAGGAGCAAAGTGTTCAACCAATGCATCCTTCCTATCATGACATATGGATATCAAACCTGGACCCTAACCAAGGCAAACATGAATAAACTAGCCACAACAGAAAGAACAATGGAAAGAGCAATGTTAGGTATACGACTGTCAGATAAAAGTAGGAACGACTGGGTAAGATCCAAAACAAAAGTCGAGGACATAACAACAAAAATTGCCAAACTTAAATGGAGCTTCGCGGGCCACACTGCTAGACACAAAGACCAACGTTGGAATACTACAATACAACATTGGAGACCTTACGAAAGTAAACGACCAAGAGGAAGACCACAGATGAGATGGGTTGATGACATTAAAAGAATAGCCGGAACAAATTGAAATATGTTGCTCAGGATAGAGACCGATCGAAGGAGTTGGGAGAGGCCTATGTCCAAACATGGACGACAGAAGGCTAAGAAGAAGAAATAGACTTCTACATTCCTATTATAGAGTCGTTTTACAGTGATTCTACATTGAATTTTTCCTCGGTGATTTCCTGTAGAAAATGTTTTGGTGTCATTTTCATTCTTGTTTTTGCTAGTACTAGTTTGTGATCACTCCCTGCATCTGCTGAGTTTAAAGTTCGGATATCTAGAATCTGCTTTGGGTGGATTTTTCTATCTATATAATCAATCATAGATTTGTACTCCTGGAGTTTTAAAATGTATATTTTTACTGGAGCTTAGGTCGAAAAATGTATTATTGATTCTCAGTTCGTTAAAAGCACAGATATTACCTATGAGTTCTCCATTTGTATTGACATGGTTTTCATTAGATCTTTGTTTTACTCCTGGAACTAGTTCATTTCCTATTCGTGCATTACAGTCACCCATAAGAATTAAAGCTTTTCATGAGGTATTTTATCCAGGATTGTTTGCAATTGTTCGTAGAATGCCTCTCGTTCCTCCTTAGGTGTGCAGTCCTCGGGGTTATAGATAAACATAACATTTAATTTTTGGTAGTCCATTGTGATATGCAGTATACCTACGCCTGCTCGTGCTCGTTCTTCATCCTTCACTCCACTGTATGCTAAAAAATATTGGTTATAGTCTATTTGGCCTTTACTTTTCTTCTTGGTTTCTTAGATTGCACAAATGTATATGTTTTTATTTATCAGTTCTTTTATTATCTAAATGAATATGTAACCAATAAATCCAGGAAAAATCCTTAAAGTTTACATAACTCATTGGCACTTGACAATGCAAGGAAACTCCAATAATTTCATACTTTACTATAGACCCTGTATTTCACAGTGTTTATTATATCTCGGGTTAGGGAGACACCAAGGGTTATGTATGTTGTTAATGTAAGATGCTGTTAGCTATTTTAATTCATAATAGGGTATATGAAAGGAGCTCTTTTATAATGCTTGTCTCCTTTGAACCAATAAATTTCTGCAATGTGGTATTTAAAACTGTTCCTGCATATGTGCTGCAAAAAAATGTGATTACTTTCCACTCTAATAGAAAGTTGCCCAAATTATTCTTACTCCAAAACTAAATAAGCGTTTTTATATCGCCCAATTAGGCTAATACCTATTAGTGTAGAATGAACCGTTCTCTCAGAAACAATGCTTGGCACGACGGTCGATTGTGAATGTCAGTAGCGCGCACGAAATTAATTTTTAAAATAAAATTTGTACCAATTCGACGGTAAAACTTTGAGACCTTTTGATGAGAGTGTCCTATCGCCATAAATCAAAATAAGTTTTAAAGGTAAAGATGCATATCTTACGTATACTTACAATTTTTACATTACGCCGCAAATAAAGTCATTTATTTATTTCTAAGAAAACGTTTCCGAGAGAGTCCATTCTAGAGAAAAAGTGCTAATAAACATTTTTATTTAAAATTATCTTAGCTTTATTTCTGGTTTAAAACATTTTTTCATCGGTTTACAAATTCTTGATAAATCATTATCTGTTTTAGGGTCCCACTATTAGCATTTTTAACAAAATTCAGTTTGTTCTCATGACTTTTAGAGGTTTAGTGACATTTTTGTCTCTAAAGAATGAATTAATGTATCGGTCTAATAAAAACATTCTATCAAAAATCTAAAATCCACATTAACCACCTAACCTCATTTTTTAGATCAGTTTCTACTCGAGCAGCTTCTGGATTTTGGTGGTTCTTTGTTTTGACTATGGTTGCTTCATACACCGCCAACTTAGCTGCTTTTTTGACTGTTACCACCTTGGTAACTCCATTTAATGATATAGATGAATTAGCACAACAAACAGAAATTCAGTTTGGAGCCAAAAAAGGTGGAGCCACTGCAAACTACTTTAGAGTTAGTATTTTGTTATTATTTTAGAAAAACAAAGGAAGTAAGAAACGTTTTGATAAATGTAATGATATATGAGGTCTTCCAGAAATAACGTCTAACCTCTTATTATATAATGTATAATGTATTTAGATCTAAATAATATTAGATTTGTATAAGATCTTAGATCTTTCTCATAGGCGTAGCAAGCATGATGTTTATTTACTTTTTTGTCAAAAGTTTGTATGGGTACTCGAGGCCTATACTATGTGTCATAAATGGGCAACAAATGTAGCCAATCTCATATAAGTTAGTCTTTATACCTACCTCAAACTATAGTCCATGACTATCGGGCGAACAAACTTTTGGACATAAAATCGCGAAGCAAAAATTATCCTAAATTATGTGGTTCTTACACTATATTGTTATTTCTTTGTCGATTATTGATTTTAGGATTCAAATTTAACAAAATATAAAAAGATTTGGAGTTATATGGCACACAACTCAGAGCTGATGATGGTAGACAACGACGATGGGGTCAAAAAAGTTGAATCAGAAAACTATGCTTTTTTGATGGAGTCCACAACAATAGAGTATGTTATAGAACGACACTGTACATTAGCCAGAGTTGGACCTGCTCTAGACGATAAAGGATATGGAATAGCTATGAGAAGACGTAAGAATCATTTTTCTCTGTGTTAGAATTATTCTTGCTATTCTATTTTCTTATGAACTTTGAAAAAACTTTTCAGTTTCATTAGTGCACGTAAGTTTTCATTTAATCAATAAATTTCATTCGTACTTAAATATCTTTGTTTTTACTTGTTTCTTCGTATTCTTTTCATTATTCTTTTGTAATTTATTTCTTTTCTCTTATTTCTTTTCCTTCCTTTGTCACTTTTTATTTACTCTCTCCTTATTTTTGTTTTTCTTTAATATCTTCTATATAAAAACCGAACCTTAAGGATGCATGTATTTGTTTACACTGTCCTTGTATTTTTACATAATACATCTTAGTTTTTGAGTTTTTGGAGTGAAAAGGGGTGGTGAAGCGAATATATGATGATGTTAGCAATTAGCACCACTAAGCGTCTTTTACTAAATTTTTCGACTCTCACCTCTTAGTGGTACCCCCTGGAAACCTGAGCAACCCTGTGAAAGATCGTGATAACCAATTCCGTTGGTAAGCTGGGTCAAGGCAAACGAGAACAGAATATATGATCTTCCGAAGAATAGCGGGTTAGGGTGATGGGTCTGCTCCCATGAAAAAAAATTATTGCAAAAAATCCTACAAAGAAAACGCCGTATAGTAATAATGAAAAACGACGCAAAAGGTTAGTGACTTTTGGAACGTGGAATGTGTAAGGTATTTGAACTAAGTTGATTAGATGTTAAAAAAATTAAAAGATTTAAATTAGTTGGTGCAAAAGAGTTTAAAGATTTTATCTATTTCTATACTGCAGAAGTAAAGAAATACAGAATAGCAACAGCAGATGTGTGTATACTGATAAAGAAAAGGTTGACTTAGTTACTAACTAGTATTAACAAATACATGCTATACTATTAAAAGTTGAATTAAGTTTAAAGGATATGACTAGTACGTAGTGGGCACATACACAATATCTGAATATGAAAAGAAGGACGTATATGATACATTTTACGGAGAACTCATTTAACTTGGTAGAGAGTATTGAAACTAGGAAGAAAGTAATCCTACAAGAACCAACGATAACTTTGAAATTAATAATCGAGTACTGTTTATGCAAAAATAAACTTCAATATAAAGATTAATAATGTTAGAACTTATTGAGGAGCAGCGTGTGGATCTGATCACGTTTTCTAAAACCATCACCACTATTTACACTTAAAGGAAGCCAACAACGAAGTGACGACGGAAGTTTTATGGCACTACAAGACTTCTAAATAAGGAGATCTACTTCTTATTCCTCAGCTTTTCCCTTTTCAGGGGTTGCTATTCCTTACTGTTCTTCGCCAGTCGTTTCTATTTATATCTTATCTTCTTTATTTAAATATTTTTCTCTCAAGTCCTCTGCTACACAGTGTTTCATCTTTTCCTTGGTTTTCCTCTACCTGTCTTTCCATCATTTTCTAATAACTCTATCCTTCGACCCATATAGTTTTTATTTCTACGACTGATGTGACCAAACCATTGCAATCTTAGTTACTCCTGTTCTTTCCTTAATCAAGTGGTTCCTGATCCTTTCCCTTCTTCCCTTCCCTTCAGTTTCTGTATCTAATGAGGCTGAATATGAAACTAAACAATGTTTGTGTCTCCTCGCTCATTAATGCATACAACAAAATCATTAAACCCCTTGACGCAGCTGCAATTAAATCTATTGGATAAGTGGATATTATAAGTAATAAAAATTAATGGTGAAATTAAAAGTAACAAAAAAGATAAATGGTAACCAAAGAACTTTGCCAAGTCTGCTGCATTGCATCTACGCTCTATAAAATTTATTTCGAAGGGGTTTTCAATGTCTGAAAAAAATATGAACCTATGGGTATTCCAATTAAAGATGATAAGCTGTACAGCTTACATTTTGCCGATGACCAAGTTACTTGCAGAAGATCAAGATAATATCAACTAGCTGCTAAGGAAAATGGATGAAGAATATATTAAGTCGGGGCCTTTGAAGCGATGGTCAAAATACAAAAGAAATAGCTCTAGAATTGGACAAGGTAATTCAGCAATAAGAACTGACCCTATTTTAATTTTCAATCTTCATTGTTTTCTAATATTTCATTCACAGCGATCTTCTCTGATATTCTTTTCCTGTATAAGTATTCCTTCGATTCCTTATTTAGTCCTTCGACTTTGATTTTTGTTTGTGTTGGCGCCGCTCTCTTGGGTGGGAAGTATTTCAGGATTATTTTTATTTTACATAATACTAGGCTATGGCCGCTACCTACATCTGCTGAGTTAAGGCATCTTACGTCGACTGTTTTTGATGGATGTATATCTCTGTTGGTTATAGTATAATCTATCAAGAAATAGAAGAGTAGAATGGAACGATCATTTAAGCAGAATGACAACAAATAGAATAGTAAAGATGGCAAGAGACGGTTCCCCAATAGGAAGACGATGAGTAGGAAGACCACGAAAACGATGGAATAACAACTTACTGGAGGCCCATTGAAAAATAGACAGAGTCATGTCTATATAAAAAGAAGAAGAAGAAGAAAAATCATCATTGTTTATAACTCTTATACCTCTATTTATTTTGATATAAGGTTGAATGTTCTAATAAATAAATGAACATTTTGATAATATAAAATACAAATATCGAGCACAGTATTAATTTAATCTTGCCCAAGTACTTTCGATCACTAGATCATCTTCAGGGGCATTTCGTCAATTGCGGCCTATCCGATAAGAGTAAAATGTCATAAACATAAAATGAGCCATTACAATACACCACACAAGGACGAACAAACACTTTCAAATTTGGAAAACAGGCGAAGCTACATTTTCTGTAATAGCCGGAGACAGAATCGAGGAACCTTTACGATGTTTATAAGTACTTTGTGCTGGAATTTTTGATAGCTACGACACTAAGTAGTCTTTTATCAAATAATTTAGAGTTTAAGTTTCACACTGACAATTTTTTTATAACTTGTTGTCAGTTATCACCTTAGTTAGTCTAATGGACGTAGGCTAAATAATACATATCTTCATGACATTAATATTGCTTTTGTCTCCATATTTTTGTGTTTTTGATTGACACATTTGATTGTTATATTTTCAGAGTCTCTTTATAGAAATGATATCAGCACAGCCATCCTTCAGCTACAGGAAAGAGGCGTTTTAACAAGTTTAAAAATCAAATGGTGGAAAGAAAAGAGAGGTGGAGGTAAATGTACGGTAAGGAAACATTCTTTCCATTGTATTTAAGCTAGATAATTAGTATGTTAGATTTTTTAAGTTATATTTTTACTTGTAGTCTAAAAATGAAAATAGTGAGGCCACTCCATTGGATCTTCAGAATGTTGGAGGTGTCTTTTTGGTTTTATTTGTTGGATCCATCATGGCCAGTATAGGATCATTGATCGAGCTTACCTGGTCTATTTACAGAAAATCTAAACGGGATCACATATCTTTCAAAGAAGAATTTAAAAAAGAAATGAGGTTTTTGATACAATTCAAGCAAAATGTACGAGAAGTTAATATTTTACCTAATGAAAATAGTAGTGATAAAAATTTAATAAATGATAACACATATATTTAAAAAAAATCTTTATATATTTTTTTCTATCTCTTACCCAACTACCAAGGTTTATCGATAAATACGTTGCTTAACATAGAAAACAGTTCACCAAATCACCAAAATCTATTTGGTGATCTTAGTACTAACTAAGCTATTTTTATTGAAGCAATTAATAATCATTGGGGCTTAAGCGAGCTCCCACCTCTCAACCGAAAGTCCAAGAAACGGCTCGACCCTACTGCGAGTTAGTTACCGTGGCGAGGGCATGAAAGATACTGGGATACCGGTATAACTAATAGTACCTTTAGGGAACAGGGAAAAACCCTATTGTATAAAGACTTACTCCTGTATGCGAAACTCGGCTGAAGCGAAAACATTTTCTCTAGGACTATCCCTAGCTATTTGTGGAAATGGAATGTACACGAAATAACAAAAAAGACACCAAGAAAAAAGAAAGTAAGAGACCACTGACTTGGACTCTTCACCAACAAAGGGAGAATGGGAGAACCAATGACCAATAACTCAAACTCCTTGGCTGCAACACTCAGGTAGATGGAACCCATTTACACTGACGGTAAATAGGAAGCCAAAGAAGACAGGCCTCTGCAAAAACATCTGAGGAATCAGCAAAATCAGACTTGACTCGACTTATCAAAAAATAAAAAAGCTTTCGAGCTTTTCGGTTTGACAAAAGGAAGAAAAACCTCACAAGAAAACCAAGACTGGCGACAAGAAATATATACTTAAGAAACAGAAGGAGGGCAGGAGAGTTGGGAATAAGTGACCTCACTCTGAGTCTTAGACACCTACAAGTGACAAGAACGAGGCCAAGAAGCCCAATATCATCTCGAAAAGGATGAAATACTGTGAGACGGTGAAGGGCATCAGGATGGCGGTGATACACAAACACCATCCCGATTATATATTAAGTCAAGAATAGGCAGACCTGGTACAAAGCAAAATGTTGGAAGCACTCTACTCTGTCTCTAAGCAAGTGAGGTCAGAAAGAACTAGCTTAGGTAGGCGATTGAAGGGTTTGGCAGTCTCTGGGTGGGGGCCAATTTGACAGTGGTCGAATTTAAGGACCTCCTGGTAAAAACCAGGGTCGTTGTCTTTATCCCTGAGCCACAATCCATAAATTTACAGATGATCAGGATACGCTTCAGCATCTAAATCCGATGCTGAGGACACAGAACTGATCCATGTTAAGTAGAAAAATAGAGGAAGGAGTCAGCTCCTGGCCTTCTCTATAGATAGAGAGTCCTGCAATAATGTAAAGCAGAAAAACTACAAACTTTACTATAGACTAGGTAGGGTAACCTTCAGAGATCTGCAATGCAAAAAAGATATGTCTAAGTTCAGATTAACCTTAAACACTGCAAACAAACCTCGGCAGTCCTCGTAACGCTTTGGAGTACGTTTGAAATTGCCCTTGTACAAGAGCCTTAGGTAAGCTAAAGGGGGTTTAAAGATATAGGAGGGACAAAAAGAAAACTGATCTACAGTAGATCTACAGAGATCTTCCGGATCTGTACGATTGTCAGAAAGGAGATCGAGATACTGCCGTTAATTATTCCAGACACCTAACGGCAGTAAGAGTCAAGAATCCGCGAGGAAAGTGGATCGAGAGAGATTATTATGGACTTCCTTCTTCCGTAAGACGATCAGCACTGACACCTACTAATGAAGTGAGCCAATGCAGGAAATCATATGAAGGCTTACTAGGCCCACAGCTCTTGCATTTGATAATAAAGAGAACGACATACAGTCTAGACAGGGATGTGTGGATAAATAATGAGTGCCAAAACCAGGGGTTCTGGTATCAAGGCGGATCCAAAATTGGAGAGGTTGTAAGGGCAGAAATATACTCCAAAAATCCAAGAATTAGTAAAAGCTTGTTTTAGTGAGAAATTGCATTGTTTTTCAAGCGGAGATTATGCGGTACTACAATTTGCAACGGAAAATAATAAGAAAACACTTATCAAGCAGCTTTAAAGCTAATGGCACAGAAAATTATGTCCAGACTGAGATACATGTTAAAATAATTAACGCCTTAAATATTTAAAGATCTATACATAAATATATGTCTATGAATAAATAGTTGCATAGCTATTAGGTCTGTTTAAGGTGTCACTAATGGTACATAGGTATTTAGTTATATGTGTGAACAATTGTCAGTTTTGAGAGAGGTTGTTGTTACTGTGTTGCCATCTTCAGGCTGGTCTTCTGTCGTCGTTCGAGCTTTGCAGACCACTGGAGTTGTCCATATATATATATATATATATATATATATATATATATATATATATATATATATACATATATATGTTGTGCTTTTCACAACGCCGAAATGTAGACTTTCAGATTTTTTACTCAGTCTCGCCAGGACGATACTTTCAAAATTTTGAAGAATTTCTGTATCCTCATTCACTATAATTCTTACTTGTGGTATCGATTTTTCCAAATTTAGGACAACTTCCTAATTTTCAATAAATAAAATTTTATTTTAAAGATCTATGATAAATTTGTTCTGCGTAATATGCATCTCAAGAACGCATTCATCTTTAATATCGGCTACGAGAAATAGATGTTTTATCAAGGTGTTACCAATTTGTATGATTGCCGTTATCTCTATGTGAATTATAATAGTGTGACCTGAAGCTGTTTCAAAAACTAAATTTGTTTTAGTTGGCCTTAGTTTTCCATCTAGAAATCCGGTTCGAACAAAGGATCTGATTACACTGGTATCAATAATAAATGTACATTTTTTATGGTCAACATAGCCCTTTAGTAGTAAATTTTGTGCATTTTTATTTAAAGTATAAGTTAGTTGTATTTAGTTTTTATTGGATGCAGCGGACGCCAACCGCTTAGTATCGATTTTTCTTCGTTTTTCTGGCTACTGTTTGAATATCTGTGCTCAGTTGTGGTATTTCGATTTTTTAGAGACTATGTGATGGGCTTCTGGATGTCAATCTAGGCGACCTACTGACCTTATTCTTTGTATGTTCTTTCCTCGTTTGGTATCGGCTTCAGCAATTGTTTCGAAGATTTCAATGAAGTTTTCAGTTGTTAAAAGTTGGCCTACACCAGGAAATAAAAAAGGAATTAGAATTTTTCTTTTAATTTGTTCATATTACCGAAAATTTATTAAAGATTTAGGCCACATTGATAAACCACTTTATCGACTAGCCGAATACAAAATTGAATTTGACTGGACACCGGATTGTCAAAATGCCTTCATATATTAAAAAAAAACGACTCACAACAGTACTTATCCTAATCCATCCACAAGATGGCAAATTTCTGTTGGATTGTGACACATCTCAGCATAGTATTGGCGCCGTATGCACAAGAACAGAAAGGTGAAAAAAAAAGTTCATACATATTTTAGTAAAACAATGGAAAAAGCTGAAAACAATTATTACGTTAACAGAAAAGAACGTATAGCTCTTATAAAAGCCCTAGAACATTTTTAAACTTTCTTTTGTAACAAAATTTTATAATTAAAACTGACTATAGTGCTTTGCAGTGGCTAATGAATTTTAAAAAGTCTGAATTATAAGTTGGTCGATTTTCGTCAGCAATATTTTCGCACCAAATATTTCCCAAATATATGTTTGCGTTAAAGTCTCCTCCTACAGTAAATTGTTAACGACTATTTACAATGTTATTTATCTGTTCATAGAACACATCAATTTCTGTCTTCTTTTTTTTTCAGCAGTGGGTGCATAGAATTGCAATATATTATAACCGTTATTAATTTGAAGAAGTATAATTTTGTCGGAAATAGAGACACAGTTTGAAATATATTATCGATATTCAGTGGTTTTGAATACTTTAAGTTTATTTCCGAGATTGTTGTTATTGTAGTGACTGCAAAACTCATATAGTGTTAATATCTCTGTCACATTGTCACATGTTCTTGATCCGGGTCATCTTAGTTCGCTAATGCTCATGATGTTTATTTTCATCCGTTCGATGTCCTTTTCTGGGTTATCGAGTTTACCTGCTGCAATAAGGTTGTTATCATTATAAGTGCCGATATTATCTATGATTTCACTATTTTGAGCTCGAGGATTATTAGCAGTCCTTGTCCATCTAAGAACTGCAGGGAGTAGAGATCAACTTTTGTTGCGTTTTTCGCCACAGTCTTGGGAAGTTGTATACAACTTTTTCTGTTTTTAATTTTTTATTGCAGTATCACACCCGATTGAATCAGTATATAACTCGCATCTGTGACTGTTTGGAATAAACCGTACGGAATATGTAATCTTCAACAGCCATGACTTACTTATTAGTCTATACTATCAAGATTCTCTAGTAGGCCTTAAAGCTAGGCTGGTAATTCCGCCAAATTCGCCTTTTCGGATATTATTTTTATCTGTCATTGTTTTCTAATAGTCTTCGTTTGTCACTAAAGACAAGGGGCCTTTAGCTATTAACCAGGCTACCTGAATCCTTATTTTCTATGCTAGCCTTCTCCGAATCTCATACGAAAATCTCCGAAGATTTTCGTCGGTACGGCATGTACTAGACTAGAACTGGACTGACGAATCAACAAAGGGATTATTTTCTAATAATATTTCCAAAGGTCAACGACTAATAATAGTGCATGCCGGTGGAGGCATGAGATTCAAGTCAGCTACAAAATCAGGGTATTTCCACTCTGAAATGAATGTACATAATTATGGAAAGTGGTTACAAGAACGTTTAATACATAATTTACCTGATAACTCGGTACTAGTTTTTGATAACGCGTCTTATTATAGTATTTAGTTAGAGCGGGCTCCTACATCAAACTAAAAAAAAATGAAATGATAGAATGGTTAATACAGACAAATATTCCGTTTATGCCTACGCTTTAAAACCGGAATTATATGAAACCATTAAATATCATAAACCCCGTCATGTAAAATACAAGTTCGACGAAATTTTACGCGAGCATGGCCATATTCCTTTGCGTTTCCCTCCGAACCATCCTGACCTATACCCGATTGAATTTATATGGGCTACAGTCAAAAATAATGTAAGCCAGAAAAACGTTACATTTAAATTAGCTGTACAAAAACTGGCTGAGGAAGAGTTCAATAAAATTCATGCAAATTAGTGGAGAAAACGATGTGACCATGTCATTAAGAAGAAAGATGAATACATAAACAGCGAGATAGTGGTTGATAACGCCATGGAAATAGCTAATATTATTATAAATATTAACAGCGAATCTTCCAGTACAGAGTTTTCTTCTGATGATGAAGAAAATTAACCATTAGAAAATTATTTTCAGTTACTATTTTTCCACACTTGATACTCTTTTTAGTGTTATAATAAAACCAATATATCAAAATTAAATAATTACTGTGTTACATTTATTTATACAATACCCTCCATTTACTATGAAAGAAAATATCAACGCAGTTTTATTTGTTAATTAAATTCAGTCATAATTATTATTGTGTTTGTATGTTAAATTGATTAAATTGATTAAATGATGATAAACAGTTGCAAACACATAGTTTGAAATTCACCAAATCATCCAGAAGCATACATAAAAAATATAGCCGAAACTTTACAGAGTAATAATCCCAAACCTCTAAGTATCGGCGATCACAATGAATTAATAACAAACTCGGTTAGAAACGCACAACTCAAATTTTGCAAGAAAAATGACACCAAAAGTGGAAAGATTAGCAAAATTACAAAAGCTCTCATGGAAATACGACGAAACCTAAGCGAGAACGAAAAGGGAAACAAAGAAGAATATAAAGAAGTAAATAAAAGAATTTCAGCGGAAATTAGAAAAGATGTAAGAAGATATAATACTAATGTAATTACTCAAACAGTAGAAGAGAACAAATGTTTAAAGATAATGAAAAGAAAACTCACACACAGTAAAAAAGAAATATACAAGATGAGAGATAAAGACGGAAAGGCAACAACAGATAAACAAAACATGAAAATAACCAGAGAGTTTTATAAAGACCTCTATACCAGTCAAAGACCACAAGACAATTTCCCGACACGAGTAAAGACTCTCATAAATCAGGGATCGGAACTACTTTTACCCAATACTGTGTCAGAAGTAAGAGCAGCTTTAAAGGAAATGAAGAACCATCGATCGTCTGGTGATGATGGACTCGTTATTGAGGCAATAAAAGCAGGAGGATAAATTTTATTAAAATCAGTAAGCGAACTGTTTACTAAATCCTTACATGCGGGTGCGATTCCAAAAGACTGTAACAATGCATTAATAGTCTTGTTACACAAAAAAAGGCGATATTACTAAATTAGAAAATTATAGACCCATAAGCCTCTTGACACATATGTACAAACTCTTTATGAAAATCTTAACAAAGAGGCTAACACCTAAACTTGATTTCTATCAGGCCAAAGAACAGGCAGGCTTCAGGGCAGGATACGCCACAAATGACCATTTGCATACCATAAAGATCTTAATGGAAAAGTGTATCGAGTACAACAAACCACCGGTTCTTGCATTTGTCGATTACGAGAAGGCTTTTGATTCTGTAGAGTTTGAAACAATACTGGAAGCCCTAAATCAAAGCCGAATAGATTACAGGTACACGATACTAATCAAAAACATCTACAAGAACGCTACATCAAGTATACAACTATACGAAGACACAGAAAAATTCAGCTTAGAGCGAGGAGTTAGACAATGAGACAATATTTCACCAAAATTGTTCACGGCAGCTCTAGAGTCAATATTGTCAATAGATGAAGAAATATTAAATCACCTAAGGTTTGCAGATGATGTTGTATTAATCGCAGATAACTTACATGATACAGTTTTTATGATGCGTTCTCTTAAAAGTCTGTCTGAAAGAGCAGGATTAAAGATAAACTTTGAGAAAACTAAGCTTATAACAAATCTCGTAATGAGTGGAAATATAACTATTGAAAATAATACCATACAACAAACAGACACTTAGAAATATCTGGGGCACGAAATCAAAATAAACAGAGACAATCAAACACATGAAATACAGAGGCGAATAGGCCTAACATGGGCAGCATTTGGCAAATTAAGCCATATTCTAAAAAGTTCAATTTCCATGTGTCTCAAGTGAAAGGTTTATAACCAATGTGTTTTGCCTGTACAAACTTATGGAGCAGAGACTTTAACACTCACGCAAAAATCTGCGAATAAACTCAGAGTTACACAACGAGCCATGGAAAGTGCAATGCTGAACGTGAGCCTTCGAGACCACATAACAAACCAACAAATCAGGCAAAGATCAGGAGTTCAAGACGTCATCGAAAGAACTACGACGCTTAAGTGGAACTGGGCAGGGCACTTAGCCAAAACACAAGATGGATGGTGGACAAGACGTATTATGGAATGGAGGCCCAGAAACTATAAAAGAAGCCGAGGACGACCACCGACTAGATGGACCGATGATATAAAACGTGTAGCGGGAAACTGGCTACAAGCGGCCCAGTGTAAAGAACACTGGAAAGAACTGAGGGAGGCCTATGTGCAGCAGTGGACACGATTGGCTGATTGATGATGATGATGTTAAATTGAAGAGATATTATAAACCAGTTGCTTTCTATTTAAATTGACTAAAAAATAATAACAATTTCATCTTTCTAATGATATATTAAAGTTTGTGAAAAAATATTACTTCTTTTTTAATTGTGTAATAATTATTTGAGCTATACTGTTACGCCACTGAAACTACTTATCAGAAATAATAAACCAATAGGAAAATCATGGGGCGTAAACATAATCTATTTCTCAGTGACGTTGTGCATATTCCGTCGAAAAGTTAACTGGCGTTTGCTGTATAATTTATTATATTTTAAAAATGATTGAAGAAGAAATCCTTATTAATTTCTAAATGATTATCTTTAGGAGCATATGTTGATAAATAAATTAATGTACTGCTATCATACCTTCATTTTTACGACTAAGATTCGCAAGTATGTGTGGTTTGTTACATTATTATATACAGTTTCAGTTCTTTGTGGTGTGTAATTTTCATTCCTCTTAATCCACTCTACGACATATAATATATTACTGTGTATTATAAGTACACCATTTGGTATTATCATTTATTTTTCGTTCATTGCAGACCGGATATATAAATTTTGTTATCTTGCTTGTTCTCTGTACTTAGTTCTTTTACTGTTCATAGTTGCTTTGTTTCATGTAGCGAAAAGCATGATGTCTTTTTCTTTCTAAATCTAAGTCCGTTCTCTAAATCCATCCTATTCCGCAGCAAATTTCTAGTAGTTACTGTGAGCGTATGTTTTTTGAAAATTTTGTATAGTGTTAACCTTTCTCAAGGACCTCTTTCCATTATCTGTGCTCAAGATTAGCGAAAGGATCCTCGAGCTACTCACGAAACAATAACTATTGCTAACTGTTGGTTAGAGATTGAAGTTCTATTTTCTTTTCTAACAAATAAAGCCATTTTTCTGACAAAAGTTCATTTCGTCATTAAGATAATTTCATGAGGATCCCAAAACACGATTAATGTATTCGTTCTTGCTGTCAAAAGCTATTTACTTTTACTGTCTTTGACTTTTATTGTCTTTGAATTATATTTTTAAATTTCCACTATGAGATTCGTCATTTGGGCTCAACAGATGTTTTTAAGTTCGAAACCCAATGTTTAATAATTGTCAACAAAGGAATGTATTTCAATAATGATTAAAATCCAGCTTTGATTTGATCGTTATTATACTTTTCAAATAATAGTTCTTTCTACAACATTCGATTTTTGGCGTAACGATTTTTGCGTTTTGATTTCCACTTCGAAAAATATTCTTAAAATACAAATTAAATAAATTTTGTTACTTGGTAATGCACAAAATTCTCTTAGAATTCGATTTTATCTCACTCGTTCCTATTGATAATTCGGATGTATATTATACATTTTAAAGTAGATGTCAATAAAATTGACATGTCTTTAATGAAATGTCTTTTAAATGATATTGTCAATATTTTGAACTGCGACTTTATTGGAAGATAGTTCATTCGATTACATGAAGTCAAAATTAACTTTATATTACCCATCATAAAAATTATTGCATGTGATTTGTATTTAAAACACAACCACATGCAATTATGGCAGTGCAATTCTCCTGTTAGTGATCCAATAGTAAATCATGAGGAAAAACCAAAAACAAACTCATGATGCTTTCTAGACATGAAAAGTATTTGGCCTTAACATTTAGTTTGCCGTCAATACTAATGCCAAACTCTTATTTTATTTGTATGTAATTTTCAAACATAAATGATGTATCTCCGATATGTTATTGACTTACTGGTACTGGTAATATCTTTCTATTAATTTACTCATTTAATATTTTTAACCAGATCCGACTGCATTCTACCGAGGAAGTTGCGATGCAATTGGTTTCAACACAACAACCACAAATCTTTTCAGAGCATTAGTTTGCAAAATATAGATTGCCATGATGGTCGCCAACATCCGAAACGAACAGGCACTAAAAGAAGAACGATTACTGGTTTCACTTGATATAATAAGTTTAATAATAATATTGAGAGGAAACTAAATGTAATACCAAATACTTACCATGACGGAATAGTATCTTGAGTTTTTTTTCTGTGTTTTCCTTATGGAATCACTAACAGGAGAATAACAGTCATCAGTCTCTTTAAATTCAAATCACATCCTGTGATTTTTTAACGGTTATTCTTAAGTTAATGTTGATTTCATCCAATCGAATGAACTATCTTACAATAAAGTCGTCCCAGGAATGCAACTTAAAATATTGACATCATTTCAGTCATCTACTTTAAAATGTATAGTACATGTCGAAAGTATTGCCAATTTAAATGTGAATGAGACAGATACAATTAAATTATTAGAAGAATTTTTATATCACTAAGACACAGACACATTCTTTGTTTAAGAAGAGAGATCTTAAGATTTCGTACCTGGTGAAAAAAAATTCAAATGTTTACCACTGTGCCTTCGACGACTTTCAAAGCAAACAGCTTGATGAATTACTCGGTAAGGGAATCTAAAATATGCGTTCCACCTGCCGTTCATCATGGTCAAAATTCGTAGCGAATTCAGTTTCTGGTACTCCAAACAGAGCAAAGAAATAAAACATACTGATGGTATTATAATCCGTTCACAAATTGTTAAGAGCACGAAATGTGCCTTAAAGTCATAAAACGGTCGTAAAATTTGTATCATGATAGGCGTTCCTGAGGTATTTATTCATTAAAATTAATGCGTTTTACACTTATTTTCCTTTCCAAAATGTTTATCAATATTAATAATGTTTTAATACTAATATATTTAGCAAAAAAACAATTAAAACTTTCACGGCTAATGTTGGTTATTAAATTATATTAATAAAAATAATAATTTAACCATTAACAATTTTGTAAATAAGAATACCTTATCTCTTTGGA
This sequence comes from Diabrotica balteata, assembly GCA_918026665.1. NCBI lineage: Eukaryota > Metazoa > Arthropoda > Insecta > Coleoptera > Chrysomelidae > Diabrotica > Diabrotica balteata. The sequence goes on along the minus strand of OU898276.1, from coordinate 104,128,208 downwards.
TATTTCAATACTAATCTTCGAGTTTAATCACTTTACTAGAAAACCTGAAATTCATATCCGAAGGTATTATTCGTTGCAAGATAATTATGATGGAATTCCCCAGATTTTTAATAATATAATGAGTATAAAGATGCCGGTTTTTTCCACGTGCCTCGTCTGTTCAGTTTATATTCGAAACTTAACTTGAAAGAGTGAAGTTATTACGAACGAAAACAATTTTTTTGTTTAGTACGTTTTTGATCGCATGTAATTTACGGCTCGTCGGCGTTTTCGCATCTACGGCAGTAATTAGCGTCTCGAATATTTCTCTTGCGAATTATATGCATTGCGTGAGTGATTTTTTATTCCATATACCTACGAACATATACGTACCTTTCGCTCGTGTTCGTTTTGTTTGATTGTTTGTGATGGCTTCATCATCAACATCATCAAGTTTTACACCGGTAATGTTGCGTACAGTCTATAGTAAGTCTGTCTATTCACCAAGAGAGAAGACTACTGTCCTGAATGTTCACGATGCTCTGGTTTCTCAGAATCCCACAAACACCGTTTGCAACATAGTCGAAAGTTGTGCCAACATGACTGGCGTAGGGGAGTCAACTATATATATATATATATATATATATATATATATATATATATATATATATATATATAGGTTCCTATCACAAAGAAAAAAACACGGTATAGCTAACCCAAACACAAACGAACACTTAAAGAGAGGGAAAAGGCCTATTGAAATTGATAAATTTGCCAAAAATGGTATTCGAAGGAAAATTCATGGATTTTTTTTTTCAAAAAAGAAATACCAAACCTAAACAAAATTTTATAAGAAGTTAGAGACGACCCGGATTTGCCTTATATCGAACGAACTAAATTGTGGCAAGTTTTAAAATAAATTTCCGGTGCGAGAAATCAGACCGAAAATCACTTTTGATTGACCAGGAGATTATATGTCGGACAAGAAATTATCTAAGATCTATACGAAAATTCCGGGCTAATACTCTAAAAAAAATTTGGTCAGATAAAAATATTTTAAGCTCCAGGCAAGCCTTTATGCAAGGTTGGTCTACTGGTATCTCCCCACTTTCTGGTAAAGGCAGTAGATTAAATAATTTCTCACATTGGCAGTGAAAAAGGATTTGTTAAGCATGGTTTGTTGGAATTTCAGTCCAAAAGCACAATAGACTATCACGAGGAGATGACAGCTGATATTTTCGTAGAGTATTTTGAGCAGATGATTGAACATATACCACAAAATTCAATTATAGTATTAGATAATGCACCTTATCATTCATGACTAGTAGAAAGACTTCCAACGACTGCGTGGAATAAACAGAATCTTCTTGACTGGCTGCGGAATAAGTATCTGCCTTACGAAGATGGAATGGTAAAAGCAGAACTTTTAAAAATTGCCCGGCAACACAAATATAAGTTCAAGAAATCCGTAATTGACAAAATGGCGGAAAGGCGAAACATCACAGTCCTTAGACGTCCACCCTATCACTGCGAAATAAATCCAATTGAACTCATTTGGGAACAAATGAAATGTGGCTAGAAAAAATATGTTATATAAAATACAAGCTGTACGTAAATTGTTATACGAGTCTTTACAACATATTACAGAACAAAACTGGAAAGATGCAGTAAGTAATATAATGGAAGAAGAACAAAAAATGTGGGATCTTGATAACAATTGATGCGACCGTAGAGACCCAAATGCTAATTATTAATCCTCAAGACGACTCGGATTCCGAAGTTTATCCTATTTATTTTGAATTTAAATAGTTTTCTAATCGTTATTATATAAGGTAAGTAATAGTAGTTGTAATCGTGAGGTACTAAAGGGGAAAGGCGCAAAATGTCGCCTGTCAAAATGTTCAATGTGTTTTAAAATTATCCATTTTTTTCAAATCCTGAGAAAACTAAAAAGCATTTTTGAAAAATTTAAAGGCAGAATGAAATATTTATTAGAATAAATAAAAAGTTTATTTTGCATGCAATATTTTCAATTAAAAATTATACTATATTTTCTCTTTTATTTTCACCCCTGTTACATAACATATTAAAATAAACATTGTCGAAGTTTTCAGGGACTTTCTGCCCTCAGTAATAATCTAATCTTTCATTCTGCATTTAAATTTTTCAAAAATATTTTTTAGTTTTTTCCGGATTCGAAAATAATGGATACATTTAAAACACATTGAAAATTTTGCCAGGCGACATTTGGCGCCTTTCCCCTTAATTAAATAAATGTATCTTTTACAAATGGTAAGAAACTTTTTATTTTTGAATAAAATAAAGAAGTTTTATTAAAACAAAAATACAATTTACATAAGTACAATTTAAAATATATATTTATTTAGTTCAAATAAATGTTTCAATCATATACTCTACGATACTGGTCGGTCATCTGTAATCAAAATACTTTCGTATCGGATTATAAGGTTGACTGCTGTATTGTATTCCTTCAGATACAAGGTGGGTTAGTCGAAAACATCTTAAACCGTCAGTTTCAAGTTGGTTTTTACTATTATATCGTATTTTCTATCCTCTCTGTATTTCAGTTCTCTAATTAGGGTTAAACTTGTAGTGAGCTATCGACAAATTGTAAAGGGACTATAGATTTTTTTAGTTTCAATGCAATGCAGCGGCAAGCTGCTTATACGTATTTCAACCTCTTTAGGTCTCATCAGAGTGGTATATGGCACTGCTCTTAATCGAAACAAACTCTATTCCGGCGTAGTCCAATAATTATTGAAATCTCTATTTGCAGACGTTACAACGCCATCTAATAACAACAAGCAAAATATTACGATTTCCTACCTGGCGAAACCGAATTCAAATTTTTACCACTGTGCCTTCTATGACTTGCAAAGCAAATTCATCAAGCATAATTCATTAAGTTGTTTGCTTTGCAAGTCGTAGAAGGCACAGTAGTAAAAATTTGAATTCAGTTTCGCCAGGTAGGAAATCGTAATATTTTGCTTGTTGTTATTAGATGGCGTTGTTACGTCTGTAAATAGTTATTTCGATAATTATTGGCCTACGACGGGATAGATTTTGTTTCGATTCATAGCAGTGGCATATACCGCTCTGATGAGACCTAAAGAGGTCGAAATACGTATAAGCGGCTTGCGGCTGCCCTGCATCGAAACTAAAAAAATCTAATACCGTCATTAGGTATTATTCTTTGTTTAATTTGTATTTTGAGAACGAATTTAAAAGTGGGAATCGAGGAATCATAATCACCTTTAAAGTTTAAATATTTTAAATTAAAGTTGTTGTTAATTCCCAGTAAAAATAGTAAATTGTATAAGATACCACAAGAAAATTGATTTAGAAAAATATCTTATAATAACATCACAATAATTATTGGATACAGACTAAGTGGTATTTATAGTATGTATTATATTTGTGTCCCTCTATTATTCTGTTCTTTATATAAAAATAGTATCTTTTGTCGATCTCCATGGGCTAAATACCACCTGCATACTTTCTCGCAGAATTAAATATATTCCTCCTCTTCATACTTACTATATTTTTTCATGTATCTAACTATTTTTTTGAACACTCATATGTTAATATGTGAAAGTCTGCCGATGTTTCAGATCTAATTTCGATTAAATTAATTATGTACAAGTTATTTAAAATTTGGAGCATGGTAAACTAATTGGTAAAAAAAAATAGTTCCAAACTAATAGATAAAACTATAACACGAAAATTTTACTCATAATTAAACTGTTGTATGAAAAAGTCGTGCAGGTAAGTAGAGGAAGTTGGAAGTGAAATTATATTTCATTAAATCCGAAAAAGTCAAATAAATATGTACTTTTTCTAAAAAATGTGTGACATAAAAATGACAAAAGAAAGAATTAAATTATTCTAAAAGTAGGACAAATCTCAGCTAGGTAATAATTTATATCACGGACCATTCACTCATAAGTACACCGTACACGGTGGTTTAATAAAGTATAGTCACGCATTTTATATTATAAAATTAACAAGGAATGGTAAGCATCATTATGATATTTAAAATGTACTGCATTACCCACTAGGTGGATCGAGTAGCTTGGTGGGTGATGTTGCCGGTCCCAAGACCGGATAAAGGAGGAGGGTTGTAGGGTTAGGTTAGCAGCCTGCCATATGTAAAAATAAAAAAAGCTCAAAGAACGGTGACGAGTCTCGGACTAGGACAAAAAATATGGTAACGACAACGGCGAGAAAAAGGACGACGAACTGGAAAAACGAAAAATATAATGAGATTGGCGACGTGTTACATAAAAAGCCTTAATAACCGAGATCAGAAAATAGAAAAAGAGTTGAAAGAATATCAAATAGATATCTGCGCCCTACAGGAAACAAAGAGAAAAGGTAAAGGACAGACGTGGCTTGGAAAATATTTACAAATATATAGTGGGATTCCGAAACAAGAAGGAGCAAAGGAAGATGTAGCAATAATGATTAAAACAAAATATAAACATCAAATTAAAGAGTGGTAGTACATATCTCAGAGGATAATTTTACTAAAAATTAGGGCGAACAGCAAAATTATTAACATAATAGGGATAAATGCAGCAGAAGACTGCAAACCTGACAGCGATAAAGAAGAATTCTATGATGAGCTACAAACATTAGTGGAAAGAGAAGCGAAGCAAAATAAATTACTTATATTATTGGGAGATTTCCATGCCAGAATAGGAGACAAAGTAATACCAGGAATAAAACAAAGGTTTAACGAAAGAGTTATCAATGACCACGGAAAGAGAATGATGGAATTCTGCACATCAAACGAACTTAGAATAACCAACACATTTTTTGATCATAAAATTTAACACAAATACACGTTTGAAAATACAAAAGGACATAGATCAATAATAGATTATATGGTCACAAACAGAAATATTCACCATAAACAGACAGTGGATGTGAGAAGTTTGACGTCACCCAATATGGGAAGCGATCACTATTTGGTACTAGGTAAAATTAGATTCAATGAAAGATGGAAAGAGAAGCTTAAAGAAACCAATTCAGAGGAAATAATAAAAATAGACAATTTAAGAGATTACTCCAAAAAATCATTATATCAAAAAAGGCTAGAAAAAAAATACAAATGGAGAATATCGAAAATGAAAGCAATGTAGAGACTAGCTGGAGAAAACTTAAGAAAAATATTCTGGATGCTGCCCAAGAAGCACTTGGAACGAAAATAATAAACAAAAAGTGGTGAACGAAAACACCACGGTTTACACTAGTCGTAAAACAAAAAAGTCGTTAAATGTCACCAAAAAAAGAAAGCTTTCCTATAATATAAGTCAGAAAAAACGAAAGAACACATACAAGGGGATACATGAGTGGCCTTCTTGACAGAAATGTTTAAAAAACAAAACAAAGAACCTTTACCAGAAACGCCAAATATAATAACTGAGGAAAAGATCGAATTCTTCCAAAACGATGTAAAAGAAGGAATAAACAAATTAAAAAAACAGAAAGTCGCCAGGAGAAGATCAAATGCCCCAATAATTATCGAGCAATAAATCTATTAAATACAACACTCAAATTGACAACAAGAATAATAGCGACGAAAAATAAACGAACGAATATCTCTGCAAGAGGAACAGCAAGGATTTCACACGGGAAGATCATGCACGGATGCAGTTTTTGTAATAAGACAAATAAAAGAAAAGTCGCTGGAATACAACAAACCAGCATATATGTATCTGATAGTTTTGAAGAAAGCGTTTGATAGAGTGAGAATTCGGAACGCAACACATTTATTATATGAAAAGGGAATATCACTGGATTTAGTAAAAACCATTGAGAATATATATATATATATATATATATATATATATATTATATATATATATATATATATATATATATATATATATATATAACGATAACATAGCTATGGTAAGATGCTATGTAAGGAAAACTATCGCAACCTATCAAATATGAAACTGGCATTAGACAAGGAAATTTGTTGAGCACATTAATATTTATCTGATAATGGATGAAATCATAAAGAAATTTAAAAAAAAAGAAGAGGATATAGAATGGGAGAAAAGGAAATAAGGATAATATGCTACGCCGACGACGCCATAATAATAGCCGAAAATGAAGATGACCTAATCAGATTAATTAAAGGATTCGAAGACTTTTACCCAATAAAGGAAGAAGAAGAAGAAGAAGGATTCGTAGATACGACGCTCATATACAAAATGGTGATCTCAACAGAGAAACTAAAGCGATAGTGATATCAGCGGAACTGAGACGATAGAATAGAATTGTTATGGAATACTATGCGTTTATTTCTTCTCCGGACTAACTCTTTGTTTTGGAATTAAACAGAATATATTGACATGTATAAATTTATTATATTAGAGGATGAAAATTACACTGCCTGTTATTTCTTAAAACTATGAATTTATAAGTTCTGTTATCTACAATTATTTAACGATGTTTCTGGATGGATTTGAGTACAAGAGATTGGACTCAAATATTAATATTAAAATAGCAAATACGGATAGCTTATCGAACAAAGAAATAAGAGAAATAAATTATTATTATTCCATAGATACGAAGTATTAGGCGAATAAACTAGCGAAACTTATTTATTCTAAATAGGAAAATATTTATGAAGAGTATTGATTCTGATTTCTAACAGCAAATAATTATTAGTGATTATACATGAGAACTTTTCATAATTGTAAATAACATATACCAGGTGACTAAAAACTATATAGAAATACATAGATACTTTAATTATCTTACATGTGAGTAGGTAGGTACATTACACCTCCTTTTGTAAGAATGAAAATAATTGTAAAATGAATTTTCATTTAAATGGTATAAAACATTTGTATACATTATTATTTTATTTTAACACATTTAAATAGTTTCTTTTAGTCTCGATAGTCTTTCACTTCGTCTTATCGGTGTAGTCTCTGTGAAACTAGTCTCTTCACACTTTTTGGATTCACTATAATTATTGTCTTTATTATGTTTACAATCTATACTTAAATCTGTCTCATGTACATGTTTTCGTTTACTTTGACATATATTTAGTGTTAAACAATTTGTAATTTGTTGACAACTATGTGACGGATTTCTACGAAATCGTCGGTAAAAATATTTAATTATCCTGTATAAAATATAAAGTAACATACATTTTATCAAAAATAAGATTGCATAAGTGAAATAAGAACTATTTTTTATTGTGTCTGAAAAATTAATATTTGTTTCTGAGGTCATTTTCTCTAAATTATCTAGTTTATGGCTTGCTAAATTTAATGCATCTCGATCGAGATTATTTAATTGTAAGGGAACAAGGTGTAATTTGGATTCATTATTTATCTTAATATCATCACAACAGACTTCTGGAAGGGATAAATCTGGAATGATAGATTGAAAATTACTTTCTTTTGGATTTGAGACAGATATCAAAATAGTTGATCCGGTGTAAGTTTTGCAATTATTCGAAGTAGAAAAAATACCTGTGTTTGAAAGAACAATAGATATTGGCGTACTAGTCTGACAGCTTAAAGTTAAATCTGTTGGTTTGGGTAAAACATATATCCAAGAATTTGGTTTGTTTAATTTATGCCAAATTTCATATTCTGTTTGAATTATACGAGTATCGCAACTAGATGGTATGTTTGTTATTGAAGTTAACAATTCAGTTTCACAAATTGGATTAGTGTGTGTAAATCGGAAAGTATCAGGATTTTTGCAAATAAGTTTTTCTTCATCTAATGAATAACAGTCTTCTAATGTATCAATAGTAACATAAATGTTTCTATTTTCTGAAAGAACAAGATATTTGACAGATGGAAGAATAAAGGTAAGTCTCTTTAATGTTGGATGAATTATAGGAAGAGATATTAGTTTAAAAAGAGAATAAGGAGTATTACTAACCAAAGGTATACTAACCGTAATTAAAATCTTGTTATCAAAATATATATATTTGAGTAAAATGATATCGAAATATTTATGAGCATAATCGATAGTCAATGGAAATGGATAAGTCGATGTACTAGGTAAATGCGTTACCGTTTTAGATAATTCTTGAATTAGTTGCTCAGGTGTTATAACAGAAGGATGAAGGTTATTATTTCTTGCAAATAGAATAACGTTTATTAAAGTAGAATATTCTTGTTGTAATTCTGTTATAAAGAAAGTTAGTAAAGTAAAATGTTCTTCAATTTTTTGTTTTAAATCTAAATTAAAATATTTATTATTCATTTTATCTGTGTAATTGGTAATTGATTCAAAATTTTTATCAAAAATCACTTTGTTTCGGTCTAGATTTGTAATAGAGTTATTAAAATTTGCAATCGTGGCTTTTACTACATGAATTTGTTGTTTTAGTAAATCAAGAAGATGATTTTCGTTACTTTCAGCTTTGTTAATAGCATTATTGAAATTTTCAGCATCATCACTGTCTAAGGTACCGAATAAGGTCCTGAAAACAGATCCAATTGCATTAAATAGAGCGCGTTTTGGTCTAAAATGTTCATGCAGAATTATGTTTTTTAAAGTTTGTTCATCTTGAAAGAGTCTAGGTATGATTTGTCCTAAGAGTTTTAGTGAAGTATCGCATAATCGTAATTCAATAAGAACTGGTTTGTTTTGACACAGTCTTAATGTTTTTTGATAGGTGAGATCTACAAAATTTAATTTGTCTGTAAAAGGTTGTAAAGGAATATGACTTAATATGTTCCAATGAGTTTCAATAAATTGAACATTTTTTATGTGTTCGTAATAGATTCCAGGTGATTTGTTGATAGGAGTATTGGTATATTTCTTGTGAATTTGTTCACTATTTGTCAGCCATATTATTGCATACCTGAAACAAAAGCATGTTTCAATCTATTCATGTGAACTTTTATTGGTTTTTTATTTACTAAAATTGTGCAATTGACAGGAGAATTTATCTCTAGAATTTTATAAGGTCCATTATAATTTTGTGTAAGTTTTTTGGTTTGACCCTTCTTTGTTTGCTCATTTTGGAGATATACTAATTGTCCTTCTAAGAAAACGGTGTCATTAATCTTTTGGTCATAATATTTTTTACTGACTACTTTAGATTCTAATAGATTCGTTTTTGCTAACTCATGAGATTTTCTAAGTTTAAGTGTTAAATTATCTAAATAATCTTCATATGTATATTTGAGTTCTACTGGTCGTATTATACTGCTAGGTAGATTAGGTGTATATCCAAATATTAGTTCATATGGTGTGAATTTGGTTGAAGTATGATTAGTTGTATTATATGAAAACATAGCAAAATCTAGCCATTCGTCCAATCGGATTGATCAGCTTTAATATAATGTTTAAGGTAGTCTGCTAAAGTAGCGTGACTCCTTTCTAATGCAGCATTTGATTCTGGATGATAAGCAGTACAATTTATATGTCTGATTTTAAAAAGCTTGGCGATTTGAGAAAATAATTTGGAAGTAAAATCTCGGCCTTGATCAGTAACTATTATATCGGGTTTTCCAAACTTGCAAATAAATCCACGAACCAGATTTTCAGCGATAGTCTTGGTTTCATGATTCGGAATTGCATAAGCTTGAGAAAATTTTGTTAAGTCATCTTGTAATGTTAATATGAACTTATTACCTGACTCGGTTAAAGGTAAAGGACCTACTATATCTAAAAATATTTTTTCTAATGGATTTGAGCTTGTTGTTGTTATCTCCATGGGCTTTACGAATTTTTTTCTAACGAGTTTATTTTTCTGACAAGATTCACAGGTTTTTATAAAGTTTTTAATATCATTTTTCATATTATTCCATTTGAAATGTTTTTTTTATACGATTGTATGTCCGATGAAAACCAGAGTGTCCAGCCGTAGGACTAGTGTGATTCTCTTGTAATATTGTAGTTATTTCCTCAGGTTCAGGATTTGTTAGTATATCATGATAAATGATAATAGATATATCAGTTTTTCTAAAAATAAATCTAATCATAGATCTAATTTTTCCCCAACTTAATTTATCGTAGCTAAAAGTTATTCTGGGTAGGCAAATTTTTAATATTTTATCGTTTAATAACCAGTCTCTTAATTTTATTAGGGAATTAAATATATCTTCATAAGAGGTATTGTCCCAATAATTATTTTTTATAAATATGTAATAAAAGTTTTTATTTTGATCAGAAATATATATAATGTCATTTAGTCTTGGATTTTTGGCTTTCAATTTTTCTATATGACTGAATTGTTTATTTATTTGTTTCTGAACGATCTCATTAAAATTTAAATCTACGGAAACAAACAATGCTAAATTTTGTGAAAATGATGTGATCTTTTCATTTGTTTCTTTTATATTATCATTTGTTATTAATATAGTTTCGGATTTAGATAAGAACTGTGAATAAGTGTCATTATTTTCTTTACTCATTTTGTTTATTTGTAAGGTGATTGTTGCCGGGTTTTTGTTTTCTTCGCAAATATTTGTTTCAGATATGGTTAAAGGAGGACGACTTAAACAATCAGCATTTTGATTTAATTTACCTGGTTTATAAATAATTTCATAGCTATATTCTTCTAATGCTAATCTCCACCTAACGAGTCTTGATCCGGGATCTTTTACATTAAATAGCCATGTGAGTGGTTTATGATCCGTATAAATGAAAAATTTATTTCCGTACAAATATGGTCTAAAGTGTTTAACACTCCATACAATTGCAAGTAATTCTTTTTCTGTTGTGCTATAGTTTGATTCCGCTTTGTTCAAGGTACGACTAGCATAAGCAATAGGTAAATCATCTGGTACTTTACCTTGAGAAAGTATGGACCCTATTGCATAATTACTAGCATCCGTTGTTAAGACAAAGGGTTTGGTAAAATCTGGATACTGAAGTATTGGTTCTGAACAAAGTATTGATTTCAGGTTCTCAAATGACTGTTGTTGAATGCTTGTCCAATTAAATTCAACATTTTTCCTCAGCAGTTTTGTTAAAGGTTGTGTTAAAGCACTGAAATTTTTTATAAAGCGTCTATAATAACCAGTGAGACCCAAAAAGCTCTTAATATCTTTTTGTGTTCTGGGTATAGGAAAATCTGTAACAGCACATACCTTTTTTTCGTCCGGTTTGACACCAAATTCAGTTATTAAATGTCCTAAATACATTACTTCGCGACGAAAAAATTCGCACTTATCTGGTTGTATTTTTAAGTTGAATGTAGACAATTTTTCGAATACTTCTTTTAATCTTTTATTATGATTTTCTAATGTATCGGCATGAATGACTATATCGTCGAGATAGACAAAACATCTGTAATTTTGTATTCCTGAGAGGACAGTATTCATTAGCCTTTGAAAAATACTGGGAGCATTTTTTAATCCAAATGGCATTCGTGAATATTGATAATGTCCAGACGGAGTTGAGAAAGCAGTCTTTGGAGAATCCTCAGGATCCATTTTGATCTGGTGAAATCCTGATGTTAAATCTATTGTTGAAAAATATTTTGAATGACCCAATTGGTCTAATATATCGACTATATTCGGAAGTGGAAATGAATCTCCTATAGTAATATCATTTAGTCGTCGATAGTCTATAACAATTCGCCATTTCTTCTTTGCTGAAGCATCGGCCTTTTTTGGCACAACCCAAAGGGGCGAATTCCATGGCGAAGTTGATTCTTCGATAATACCTTGATCTAGCATACCTTTTATTTGAGTTTCGACTTCATGTTTGTGTACTTCAGGATACCTGTATGATTTAGTGCTAATAGGTACATTAGAATTTAAAGGAATTTTGCAAGTTATGGCATTTGTACTGGTAAGTTGATCTCCTTCCAGATAAAAGATATGATTGTACTCCTTGCAAATAGAAATTAAAGATGATTTTTCTTCACTATTTAAATGATCTGTTCTCAAGGCATTTTTTAATTTAGCAATTCTGTTAGAATTCGTATTATCTTTATAAGAAGACATTTTTCGTATATTTGCATTGTTTTGTAAATTTGGAATTTTTTCTATTGCTACTTGAATATCGTTTAATTCAACATCCGTTTCAGTAGTGTTTACGATTGAGGTTAAAAAGAAATCATTTTTTACTTTAACAACACTAGGACATAAAAATACACCTTTAAAGATTTCGCGTTCGGGACATAATCCTTCGCTTAATTCATTATTTATTACTTTAATTTGAACAATTGTTTCAGTTCTTGCGGATAGAATAGTTTTATTACTTCTTGAGTTAGAATTAGAGTTTTGATTTAGTATAAGATCGTCTGAACAGGATTTTTCTTCTGAACAAGATTTTGATTTATGATTTCGTGAAGAGTTACAAGTTTTATTTGTGCATATCTCAGTGGATTTTACACATTTTGGACTTGAATTTTCTTTGGATTTAGAGTTAGATTTAGATTGAATTGGATTGGATAGTAGTTCTTCACTACTTAAGGTTATTTGGATATCATTGGTTTCTAAATAAGAATGATCCTCTATGGATTTAGCATCATAAGGAAATATTTCATCGATATTAGAACTTGTCTCGATATTTTGATCTCTCAGAAATTCGTCATTGTCATTGTTTAATGGAGATTTTATATATTCAATTGGAATAGAACAATTTTTAAAGTTTAATTTATTTTCTTTATAATCAATTTGGCATTTATTTATTTCAAAAAAATCGCTACCTAATATACCGTCGAAATGAAGAGGAAAATCGTCTTCTACGACATAGAAAACATGAGTTTGGACAAAATCTTTTATCTTGAAATTTACGTTACAACTACATATAGTTTTATTTGGATTTAAGACATTTTTATCAATGCCTCGTAGAGTAATAGACTTAGAATAAATTTTTGGAATGTTTAGTATTTTTGAATATTTAATTAAAGAAATATCTGCGCCTGTATCGATTAGAAACTTGCAAGAGGATGGATTAGAATTATTTACTAAGGGTAAATCTACATAGGAAGTGACTGAGAAGTTGATGGTTGTGATACGGCCTGAACTGAACGAACTCCTCGAGAATCGACCGTTGGTTGTCGAGGATTCTGGAAGTTTAAAGAATTTGTTGGATTTTTGTTTTTATTGTTAAATTCGCGTTTTCTACATTCTTCTATAACGTGACCTGGTTTTTTGCAGTATCTGCAAAAACGTTGGGAAGTGTTGGTATTTTCTTTTCTTAAGTTTGGAGGAAAATCAGAATTGGAATTTGAATTTGAAGGTTTATAATTTTGATTTTGAGAATTTGACCTTTGAAGATTTGAATTAGGATATTTTGGGTTTTGAAAACTAGAATTTTGAAGATGTCTAACATTTCTATCTGAATTGTTTTTATATCGACAGTTATTTGAGGAATGGTTATTTCGTTTGCAAATATTACAGAATGGTCTGAAAATTTCTTGTCTTGATAACTGTTCTTGTTCTTCGGCAATTGCTATAGCAACAGCTCTTTCTAAGGAATCTGGATTTCGGGCTTTGATTAAAATAGAGAGGTCTTTGTTTAATCCTCTAATAAAGACATTTAGTGCTTGAGTTTTTAAGAGTTTAGTACATGCATTTCTTGCATCTGGAGATAAGTCTGGATCAAGTGTATTTATTAATTTTATATAGCAATTTTCAACTTTATTTGCAAATGACATTACATTTTCACTGGGCATCTGACGTAAGGAATGTAATTCCAATTGCCACTGACCTTCAGTTCGGCGTTCAGAATAAGCATCTAATAAGAAGTCTTTTAAATCTTTCCATTCGTCAAATGTTCTGTTTCTAGTTATGGCCCTAGCTTTATCGGTTAATTTAGTTTCTATAATGGCTAATAAGATGGGTTTGGATTGCGGATTTACTAAATTGTATGCTTTATCACAATTGTCTATGAATTCGTATAATTTTGATTTTGTACCATCAAATCTAATGAGAAGTTTTTCAGCTATTTCAATTGATACTGACATTTTATTTGAATTAGAAGTAGAAGAATTTGAAAGAGAATTTGAGTCGGGAGAAGGTATTTGTTCGTCAAATAAGTTACTTATATCAGGATATAAAGTAGACATACGTTTACAAGATTTTTAAAATATGAGACAGAATTTAAGATAGAATGTACTTACAAGTAGAATATTGTTGTTGGTCGCATAGTCTATTATTCCACGGGTTCACCTCTACTTCCGATGGAACTACAATTGGGTTATGACTGGAACTGGATTTCGAACTGGATGTACTGGACCCCAATGTAATTAGTTGTAGTGGCGATTTTTCCACACTGACAGTTTTTTTTGAATGATTCCTCGAAGGAAACAAGTCAATTCAAAAATTCCTCAGCTCTCCTTCTATCAGCAATCAGAGGAACTCTGCTACTAATATCCCACGTTCTGACACCAAATTTTGTTATGGAATACTATGCGTTTATTTCTTCTCCGGACTAACTCTTTGTTTTGGAATTAAACAGAATATATTGACATGTATAAATTTATTATATTAGAGGATGAAAATTACACTGCCTGTTATTTCTTAAAACTATGAATTTATAAGTTCTGTTATCTACAATTATTTAACGATGTTTCTGGATGGATTTGAGTACAAGAGATTGGACTCAAATATTAATATTAAAATAGCAAATACGGATAGCTTATCGAACAAAGAAATAAGAGAAATAAATTATTATTATTCCATAGATACGAAGTATTAGGCGAATAAACTAGCGAAACTTATTTATTCTAAATAGGAAAATATTTATGAAGAGTATTGATTCTGATTTCTAACAGCAAATAATTATTAGTGATTATACATGAGAACTTTTCATAATTGTAAATAACATATACCAGGTGACTAAAAACTATATAGAAATACATAGATACTTTAATTATCTTACATGTGAGTAGGTAGGTACATTACAGAATAGAAATATGCTTTATTGTAACTGAAAATTATTGAACAATTTTATGGACAAAGCTAAAAAATAAATCAGTCAAATAGTACAAAAAGTATAAAACAAAAACAAATATAGTAAAAAACAGAATAACACAATTTTAAATTAGTAAAATTATTGAATAACCTACATAATTTGTACAGACAACAACAAATGAGACAAATTGTAGCCACTGCTTGAGACACCCAAATGTAATTATAAACAATACTAATTTTGTTTCTTTGTTATACATTAAGAAACTCGTCAACTGAATAATATGGTCTTTCTGAGAGATAGATTTTTGTCACCTTACGAAACTTAATGAAGGATGTTGCGGATTTAATTTCTCTTGGAAGGTGATTATAAAGTTTCTTTGCACGATATAGAATAGAATTCTTTACTAGCTGAGTGGACGGGATCGGCAAATAAACGTTACAATCCGAATTTCTAATGGAGTAGCCATGGTCAGGTCTATCGGGAAAAATGTTTAGATGCTTTCGAATCAAACAAACCGTTTCCAAAATAAATAAAGAGGGAAGCGTCAAAATTCCGTGATTTTTGAAGTAGGTCTTGCAATGAGTTGTTTGTTTGAGACCAAATAGATAACGGATTGCTCTTTTTTGCAACTTAAAAATAGTATCAAATTGGGCCGCTGTACTAGAACCCCAAAATGGAAGCCCATATCGAAGATGGGACTCGAACAATGAGAAATATGCCATTTTGGCAGAAGATAAATTTAGTTCCTTCGAAACAGATCTTATTGCAAAGCAAGCTGAGGCTAGTTTCTTCCTTAAGGAGTCAGTATGCAAGGACCATTTGAGATAACTGTCAATGAGAATACCTAGAAATTTGACGGAATTTACGATATTGATTTGGCTCTCATTCAAAAGCAAGGGTTGCATGACTCCTTTATAAGATAATGCTACAGTCTTATCCACGTTAAAGCTAAGTAAGTTGGAGTCTGACCAAGCCTTGATTATAAGTAAATCAGCGGTTATAATTGAATGAAGCGTTGAAATATCAGAGCTGCTCCAAGTAATACTGGTATCATCAGCAAATAGAAAGATTTCCCCTTTAATTTTCAAGTAAGTGATGTCATTAATGAAAAGTAAAAAAAGAATGGGACCTAATACTGAACCTTGCGGTACTCCACACTCAATATCTTTACAACTAGAGTCGGTGTCATTTATTCTAACCAATTGTTTCCTACCTACCAAGTAAATTTTGAACTAGTTCAAAGACACACCCGAATTCCATAGAAAGTTAATTTTTTTTAATAGAATGTCGTGATTTACGCAGTCAAAGGCTTTGGAATAGTCGCAGAAAACGGTGGCGGAGGAGAGGTTACTGTTTAGTGATAGATATACATCATGTAACACAGAAAATATGGCATCACTAGTGCATTTATTAGACAAAAAGCCGAACTGATTTTGCGATAAAATATTATATTTAAGGAGAAAGGGCATAAGACGAACTTTTATAAGTCTTTCAATAATTTTTGATAGTGCTGGTAACAAGGCAATAGGTCTATAGTTACAGGCATCAGATTTTTCTCCACCTTTATGAAAAGGAATGACGATGGCAGTCTTTAGGCAGTTAGGGAATGTACCTTTTTCAAGAGAATCATTTACTAGCGAGACCATGACCTCCAAAACATTATGCGGTAGATTTGAGAAAATTTTAATAGATAATCCATCTGTACTACAGGACGATGTGCTTTTTATACTACGAATTGTTGAAATGAGTTCCGTCTTATCAACTGGTCTTAAAAAGAAGGTATCAGCAATGTTTTTTGAATTAGAGAGATAGGAAACTGGATCTTGTTGTGGCGAAATAGTTGAGGTTATATTTTTACTCACATTAACAAAGTAATCATTTAGATTTTCGGGGTTAGGAAAAGAAAAGGTTTGATTCGCTGTATTGGTTTTATTTCGAAAATCGTTTATTATTGACCAAGTTTCTTTTGAAATATTTTGGAGCTTGTTAAGCGATTATGAAAGTAGGATTTTTTGGCTACTTTGAGTAGTTTTATATAGCATTTTCTGTACTTATTGATATAATCAGAGATGGGGATACTGTCATTAAATTTTTTAATATATAGCAGAGAACGCATATTTTTCGCAGATATGCGAATGCCTTTGGTAATCCAAGGTTTGTTATGTTTTGGCCTGATGTTTAATAGAGGAAATGCTTTATTAAACATAGATACAAGTCTATTTAGAAAATCACTAACATTACAGTCAATGTCCCCAGAAGAAAAACTCCGATGTAAACTAGTCTTAAATAATAAAATAATAGAACAAGTGAGGAAACTGAATACTTGGGAATAAAACTGTCAAGCTACGGAAAAGTGGAAGAAAAAGTACAAAAACAAGTGAACATGGCAAACAGAGCAGCAGGATGTCCTAACAACACAATCTGGAGCAACAAATACCTCACAACGGAAACGAAAACCAGGATATATAAATCAACAATAAGACCGATAATGACGTACACAGCGGAAACAAGAGCAGATGCGGCGAAAACACAAACACTGCTGGAAACAACAGAAATGAAAGTCTTACGAAAAATAACAAACCAAACTTTAAGAGATAGAGTAAGAAGTGAGGAAATACGAGCGAGATGTGGTGTAGAGAAAATAAAAACGCGTGGACCAAAAGAAGAAAAGTGGAATGGAATCAACACATCGAAAGAATGACAGAAAATAGAATAATACGAATAGCAAGAGACAAATCGCCAAACGGAAGAAGATCATTGGGACGACCGAGGAAAAGATTCAAGCATTAATATTTCCTATGGCCACCTACGCTTCAGAAACATGGACCATCAGAAAAGCCGATTCGAATTTGAAACATGGAGAATGTTGCGCATACCATGGATCGCACATCGCACAAATAATTTAATACCAGAAGGAATTAACATAAAAACTAGACTCACTGCAACTATCAACCAAAATATACTAAGATATTTGGGACATATAACTAGAATAAGAGAGACATAGAACGAATGATAGTTAAAGGCAATATAGCATGCCAAAGATCCAAAGGAAGATATCTAGCATGATATTCGGACCCCATAAAGGGCATGACTGGTTACTCATTCTCCGAAGTAAAACAATGCCCACAGGAGATAAATAATTGGATAGCAATAGTCACACGTATTGCACAACGTCATTATATCCTTATGAAGAAGAAAAGATAGAGGAAAAGGAGAGCTTCTAGTTATCCAACCACTTGCTCCAATCACATTTCAACGTTAGGAACGCTTACTGGTTTTACGTTGGATGCTTTGGGAAATTGAGCATCTGAGAGACCGTTGCTGCGATGAAGTACCTTAATTCAACTTGTACCGGCTTCCTTTTTATTCTTGCTATCTTAAAACCTCTTGATCTGCCTCTTTATCATGCATAGACTTGCCAGCCAGCCAACAACCTTCATCGTTGGCTCTCTGTCTAGGTTTATGCCAATTTGGCTCAGCTGCCGATTTGGCAATATTAATTATGTCTTCCTCACCAGCTGGTTGTCCGAAGGGTCTGGACATCGAGCCCGCATCTGGCAGTACGCGGCCTCGATGCTCGGGAATCTCGAACCTAGTCTAGAAAAGGAAACTGTCTGTAAAAAAACTGTTAGTAAAAGGCATAATTTAAAATAATGGAATGAGACAAGTATTCCTAGGTGTATAGCGCCCTCGTATACCTAGTGTGTTATTAATTTTAGATATTTCGTTCTGTTGTACCAGTTCTGTGTTGAATATCTTCACTTGGTGATCTCGTCTGTCGAATATTCTTTGAAACATGACCGCCGGTGATTTATCCGGGTATATGGCAATTTTCCATCAGTTTTTCAGGTGTACAGGAAAAGTGACGGCACCTCTCCCTGTGGTACTTTGGCCCTCAGTACTTCAGTCTCTGACTGTACTTGCTCTATTTGAACCCTGAATTTTCTGTTGGCCAAGTACGAGGAGAGAAGGCATATCATGACCTTTTTGTACCCAAATAATGAATGCGAATGAGCCGTTAGCGTCATACCTTGTCGAATTGATAATGATAGCCATGAATGCAGTTGCGGTATATTTGTTCTGGTTTAATCCCTGTCTGATCTATTCTCTCAACCGTAGCACTTTCAATTCGCATAAGTGTTCTGTTCTGATTTCAAATTAGGCTTTCGATTCTAATTCCTATTGTGTTAGCTATAGTAAAATTTTTCGATAGTGTGCCTTTAGTTCTGAGGAAAGGTGCTGTTTTTTTCAACTTTTAACATGTTAACATGACCTGCCTTCCATCCCTTTGAAAATCTTCTCAGCTTGACGATTCCATTTATAATTTGTTTATATATAGAAATGTTTCTCCAACGTTAAGTTTCCCAAAAAAAAATCTTTATTTCCAAATAAAAAGTTTACAATTTTGAGAAATACTACAAACTATTACATTTAATGATTTAAACTTGACTATTAAAACATAATAATTACAATAATAAATAAAATATTGATTTCTTCCTTTTTATAACATCAGACATCGGAATCTGCTGAGTCTTAATAGTAGGGGAGCTCGTGGCTACATTTCTCCTCCCTCCATTGGTTGGGACTTCGTCCTCGAAGTTTTGGTTACTTCGGCTATCAGCTCGTCCAATATCTGGATCTGGGCAGGATGCAATTTTTCTCCAAATAGGATTTTGGAAATTTGTTTTCTTTTTCTAATTATAAAGATTATTAGAAAAGCTAAAATAGTTAAAAATATTATAACAGAACTGGTGCTCAGTCCTATTGATAATCGGGGTAGTACGTCTATGGTATCTAGTGGTTGAATTTGACCATGTGTCTATGGGATTGTTAATTTCTCGATTTTCATCTCATGGTTTGGTATTAATTTTATTGGAACAATTTTTGGAATTGAAATGTCTTGTGACGTCTTTTTATTAAATTGGATACCTTCAATCATTATTGGTACATCTGTCGTCAAGAGGCTGGTTGAATTAATTTCTATCTGCTGGTTCTTTATCGGGTGAACTATTCCTAGCAATATGACTTTGCTAGTCTCTTGGAAAAAGTTCTCTGTGATTAATGTTTTGTGCAATTATCTACATTGGGATTGTACGTAATTGGAACAGACTATGTTATCGCCTTGTCCTATACAAGTGTCGAACCATTTATCATTTGTATAGTAGCTTACAGGTGGCAGAATCATAACATGATCTTTGTTTGGAATGGGGTAGATTTTATAGGTAGTGTAAGGAATTTCATGAAGTACAGGGATTTTAATTATTATGAGCATTGTATTTGAAGTTACACAAACTAAAGTTTTTGTTGACTCTATAAGTTCATAAGGGTGTTCATAACTATTGGGGAT
The DNA here is from genome assembly GCA_918026665.1 of Diabrotica balteata. Lineage (NCBI taxonomy): Eukaryota > Metazoa > Arthropoda > Insecta > Coleoptera > Chrysomelidae > Diabrotica > Diabrotica balteata. The sequence goes on along the minus strand of OU898276.1, from coordinate 104,107,993 downwards.
TGAATATCTGGGATAAATTTTGAGAAGGTTTTCTTTAAGGTCTATTATTTCCTTTAAAGTGAATAATTCTATATTACAGATATTTAGTTCAGATAAAGTAATGGTTCTAATAAGTTTCATTAGAAATTCGTTTATATTTTGGAGATTTATTATCTCATTGTGTAAAATGATATAGCTGTCGAAATCAGCTGATAATTTGTTAAGTGCAGATATGAGAATTGAATTATCAGAATTTAGTTGTTCTAAAAGTTTATCGAATCTCGTGTTAAAAGAGTTTGCATAAGATATTTGGTTATTAAATTTTTGAATAGTTTCATTTTGTTTATTTCTAAAGAGATTATGTGTGATTTTAATAAGTCTAAGTCAGAGTCGTCTGGATTTCCAGTCACGTATTTGATGGTTGTACCTAGAAAATTAAAAAGTCCGCGTTTCTGTTTTTGCGTAATCTTGTGTAGATCGTCTTTTGTTTGTTCTTGTATGTGAGTGTATTGGGAGTACAGTAACGAGAGAGGTGCATTTTTGAAGTGATCTCTGAATCTGAAATAGCTTGTCGGACTAGCGTCAATAGTGTCGGATAGTTTGTCTAGTGGAATGTGAAGAAAATGTCTATGGTAGTGGGAGATTTCTCTCGATTTGCCTATCTCTTCAGCATAGTAATCGTTATTCGGAATCTCCTGAATACTGAATGGATGGACCAGGACGAGGATTGTCCTGTGAAAAATTTGGGTCTTGAGTAGGTTTGTCTACATGTTTTCGTATTCGTTTTACATATTTAAGGTGAGTGCTTGTTAAATTTTGTTTATCTGTTTTACCGATAATTTTTGTTTTGTCTTGTGTTTCTGGATGAATAGTGGAGAAAGGGGTTGTAATTTAGACTTATGTTTTTTCTTAGAAACATACAGGGATTTTGTGAGGGCTATTTCCGGAATATCTTCGGCATTTTCGTTATGTCTATCTAAAAGTTGTTGTCTCTTTTGTTTTTGTTTATTATATAGTTCTGCAATAAAGGGTTGGAGTTCTTCTTTATGTCTCTGAATGTATGTTTCGTATATCGGAAGATCAAAGTCGAAATATATTTGTGAAAAAGACAGCAAATATTTGATTTCACGCAAACAGCGCCTTTGTATCTGTTGATACGTATTTCGACCTAATAGGTCTCATCAGAACAGTTATTCAAAGGTGTTCTCAACGTGAAAGATCAATATTTTCTGTCTTTTTAAGAAGCAACAATAACATGGCTTCGAATACGGACGCACTAGCGACATCTAATTTAACAAACGTAAAATAGTTTCGAAACACAATTCAGATTTCTGCTTTTATCTGTGCTTTCTAAAAATTGCAAAGCAAAACAGACGTTGATAAAGGTGTTAAAAGAGACGTGGGGAATCTAAAATTTGCATTCCACGACACATCTTTTCAACTAAGCAGAAATCCTTAGCGAATTGGTTTCTTGTACTCGTACAGAGTAAATCCGAAAAAAGTGAAAAAGACAGCAAATATTTGATCTCACGCAAACAGCGCCTTTGTATCTGTTGATACGTATTTCGACCTAATAGGTCTCATCAGAACAGTTATTCAAAGGTGTTCTCAACGTGAAAGATCAATATTTTCTGTCTTTTTAAGAAGCAACAATAACATGGCTTCGAATACGGACGCACTAGCGACATCTAATTTAACAAACGTAAAATAGTTTCGAAACACAATTCAGATTTCTGCTTTTATCTGTGCTTTCTAAAAATTGCAAAGCAAAACAGACGTTGATAAAGGTGTTAAAAGAGACGTGGGGAATCTAAAATTTGCATTCCACGACACATCTTTTCAACTAAGCAGAAATCCTTAGCGAATTGGTTTCTTGTACTCGTACAGAGTAAATCCGAAAAAAGTGAAAAAGACAGCAAATATTTGATTTCACGCAAACAGCGCCTTTGTATCTGTTGATACGTATTTCGACCTAATAGGTCTCATCAGAACAGTTATTCAAAGGTGTTCTCAACGTGAAAGATCAATATTTTCTGTCTTTTTAAGAAGCAACAATAACATGGCTTCGAATACGGACGCACTAGCGACATCTAATTTAACAAACGTAAAATAGTTTCGAAACACAATTCAGATTTCTGCTTTTATCTGTGCTTTCTAAAAATTGCAAAGCAAAACAGACGTTGATAAAGGTGTTAAAAGAGACGTGGGGAATCTAAAATTTGCATTCCACGACACATCTTTTCAACTAAGCAGAAATCCTTAGCGAATTGGTTTCTTGTACTCGTACAGAGTAAATCCGAAAAAAGTGAAAAAGACAGCAAATATTTGATTTCACGCAAACAGCGCCTTTGTATCTGTTGATACGTATTTCGACCTAATAGGTCTCATCAGAACAGTTATTCAAAGGTGTTCTCAACGTGAAAGATCAATATTTTCTTTCAATGAATTGTGTGAAACTATTTTACGTTTGTTAAATTAGATGTCGCTAGTGCGTCCGTATTCGAAGCCATGTTATTGTTGCTTCTTAAAAAGACAGAAAATATTGATCTTTCACGTTGAGAACACCTTTGAATAACTGTTCTGATGAGACCTATTAGGTCGAAATACGTATCAACAGATACAAAGGCGCTGTTTGCGTGAAATCAAATATTTGCTGTCTTTTTCACTTTTTTCGGATTTACTCTGTACGAGTACAAGAAACCAATTCGCTAAGGATTTCTGCTTAGTTGAAAAGATGTGTCGTGGAATGCAAATTTTAGATTCCCCACGTCTCTTTTAACACCTTTATCAACGTCTGTTTTGCTTTGCAATTTTTAGAAAGCACAGATAAAAGCAGAAATCTGAATTGTGTTTCGAAACTATTTTACGTTTGTTAAATTAGATGTCGCTAGTGCGTCCGTATTCGAAGCCATGTTATTGTTGCTTCTTAAAAAGACAGAAAATATTGATCTTTCACGTTGAGAACACCTTTGAATAACTGTTCTGATGAGACCTATTAGGTCGAAATACGTATCAACAGATACAAAGGCGCTGTTTGCGTGAAATCAAATATTTGCTGTCTTTCTCACTTTTTTCGGATTTACTCTGTACGAGTACAAGAAACCAATTCGCTAAGGATTTCTGCTTAGTTGAAAAGATGTGTCGTGGAATGCAAATTTTAGATTCCCCACGTCTCTTTTAACACCTTTATCAACGTCTGTTTTGCTTTGCAATTTTTAGAAAGCACAGATAAAAGCAGAAATCTGAATTGTGTTTCGAAACTATTTTACGTTTGCGAAATATATTTCTTCTGCATAGACAGAATACAGAATTGAGAAAGGGGAATAATCTGTGGAACTGTAGATTGATTGGTTGTAAATGATAATGGGATGTGTTAAAATGTCATCTAACGAATCATTTGCATCTAACGGTGCGGCTGTCGCATACAACCTTTTTTGGATAATTATGGTGCGAAAAGTAATGTCTCAATTTATTAAGTATCGAAATGGAAGTTTTGTCGGTGAGCTTATAGCATTGACCGTATTTGGAAAAATAATATATTATCGTTTTAATTTCATGTCTGATAGCTGACGTGAAAGTTAAATGTTTATTTTCATTGTAAAAGACGTCTTTGTAGTTTTTACAAAGATTTATAATTTCATACTTTTGTTCGTTGTTTAAGCGTGAAGTTCGTATTTTATTTTCAGTGAAACCTGATGCCAAGTGCGCTATTTGATAGGTACAGAAATTCTCAACTTCGATTCTCTTATTAAATTCCATAGGATACTATAATTTGATAGTTTCTATGAACCCATTCTTAACAACGTGGATAGAATTTGGAATGTTTTTATCTTGAATTTGTCGTTCAGAGAAAATAATGGCTCCGTTATAAACGCTTACGGGTATTTTTTGATATAACGTCTGAAATGGAATGCTAACATGAGGATTCTCAAAGGTTAACATCATCATCATTCATCAATCGCCCTGATTTGTCCATTGTTGAACATAGGTCACCTCTAGACTTTTCCATTTGCTTCTGTTCTGCGCCTCTTGTATCCAGTTGGTCACGATTATTTTGAGGTCGTCATTCCATCGCGTTGAAGGTCTTCCTCGGCTTCGCTTGTCAGCTTGTGGTGTCCACTCAAGCAATTTTTTTGCCCAACTGTCGTCTTTCATTCTTGCAACATGTCCTGCCCATCTCCATTTTTGCCTTGTAATATGTTCGATAATGCCTTCCACTCCGGTTCGTCTACGAACTTCCTCGTTTCTTATTCTATTTCCTAATCTTATTCGAAGCATTGATCTCTCCATCTTTTGTTGTGTCCTTCTCAATTTTTCGGCTAATGTTTTTGTGAGAGTTAAGGTTTCTCCTCCGTATGTGAGAACTGGTAGAACGCACTGGTTAAAAGCTTTTCTTTTTAAATGCATCGGTATATTTGTTTTAAATACGTCTCTCATTTTTCCGAATGCAGCCCAACCTAGACTTATTCTTCTGAGTAGCTCGCATGTTTGGTTATCTCTCGTTAACCTTATTTCGTGACTCAAATACACATATTTTTCCACAAGTTCTATGGGCGACTTTTCGATTTCTATTAGCTCATTGGGGACGAGATTGGTCATCATTTTTGTTTTTCCATAGTTTATTTTTAAACCGACTTTCTGGGTTACTTCCTGTAGTTGTTGTAGCATAACTCTGGCTTCTCCTAAGTTGTCTGTTATGAGAACAATATCATCGGCATATCTGAGATGATTGAATATCTTTCCATCGATGCTAATACCCTTTGATTCTCACTCTAGCCGTTTAAATGCGTACTCCATAACTGTTATAAATAGTTTTGGCGACAAGGTATCTCCCTGCCGCACCCCTCTGCCAATTTTTATCTTCTCTCATGCAATGGAGGTTAACGGTTGTTGTCGCATTTTCGTATATATTTCGAATAATATTTGCATACCTGTGATCTATTCTGCATTCTGATAGTGCTTTTAAGATAGCAACTGTTTCGACTGTGTCAAATGCTTTGTGGAAGTCGACAAAGATAAGAGCAAGAGGTCTGTTATATTCGATAGATGTTTCAACTAGAGTTTTAAGGCATTGCAAATGGTCGTTTGTCCCGTATCCCGCTCGAAATCCTGCCTGTTTATCTGATTGATAGAAATCATTTGTTGCTTCTAATCTGTTTGTTAGTATTCGAGTAACGAGCTTGTATAGGTGGTTAAGCAAACTAATTGGCCTATAGTAGGTTAACATATGAGTCGCGTAATTGATAGTAGCATTGAACTTTTTTAAATCGTAATTTCCTAATAAGATATCAAAGTATTGGCTGAAGTCTGCGATTTTTACATCGAATGTCTGTGGAATTCCATATTCCATAAATAGTAGCGTCTTAATATTTAATTCATGCTTGGAAGTAATTTTTTAAAAAAGGTTTACGATAAATATGTTTTTTATCAAATAGGTTGAGAGCTCGCGGATTTATAATTGAATGGGAACCGCCGGTGTCAATTAAAATGCGTAAATGTGTTTTGGGTGTGACGAAGCAGGGTAACCCAGGGGAACTTTCTATATTATGTAGATTTATACAGGGGGTGGATGATCGTGTAATGGGATGGCTTGAAAATCCTGATGATTTTCATCATGCAATTCGTACTCTTGTTCGGATTCATAATTTTTGAAATCATTTTCGAAATATTGGGTATTATTTGAGCCTATGTTAAAATTGTGGCTTCTGTATATTGTAATTGTCATGGGCTAATGGTTTCTAGTTGTGGTAGTTTGAACACCGCTAATTGGAGTGGTAAAACTTGGTTGGGGTTGAGGAGCTTTATATTTATTTAATCTTTGTTGGGCATTTTTTGAGAGATTGTTTCGTTGTAAGGATTAATTTTGTTCGTAAGAACCGAAATTTTGTCTTTGAGGAAAATTATAGTTCTGTTGTGGAGTGAAGTTAAAGTTGGGCTCTGTGTTGTGAAAAGGTGTGTTGTGAGTCGAAGGTCTCACTTAATTTGAATGCGTGGGTTGGAAGTTTGAGTGTGTGGGTTGGAAATTTGTGGATCTTTGATTATTCGAAGATTGATAGGCTTTATTTTTAATTGGAGGCTTTTTATTTTGTTGGCTTTTAAGGAAGTTTATGTATTGCTGTTGATTTTTGTGATTTTCATATGCAATAGACTTTTGTAGGGCTTCTTCTAGGGAATTTAGTTCAAAATGCAATAAGTATTCGCAATAAGGTTCGTTGATTACAGTACAGAAGGTCTAAGGGCAATGTTTTTAAAGTATGGGGTTTTAAAAGTTACTCTCGCGGGATTGTCGTTTAGGGTGATGTGTTGTTTAGATATATATATATATATATATATATATATATATATATATATATATATATATATAACAGTATGCTCTCATCACAATTCACGTTTCATATAGAAATTTATAAGGATTACGCCATAACTCAGTAAAGTAGACAAAGAACTTATGTTTCATCCCACCCTTGTATTGAACGTAGTATCCGGTAGGTATATTACGAAAACAGTCTTTAACCATGATTATGTCGCTTATTTTATTACTTTATAACACTCTGTAGTGGCATTACTACTTATAATACCGCTGGCTCATTCAATAGACATCGAGGTGGCGTCAAGTCTGGCTCTCCAACTTTTTTATTGCTAGCGCCTACGAAGAAGAGGTGCAGAAATGTGGGAAACACTCATTTACATCAATACACTACTAAACCGACAATGGCGTTGAAAATGTAATAAATCCACTGTCTTTTTATGGTGGATCAGGTCGTATTGTCAGCAGTAAGTAACACCCTATTGAATTACACAGGAAACCAGGCACAAGCGATCGTCCGACAAAAGATGGTTACTACAGGTAGTTAACAGAACGTGACAATGTTTGTTTGTTGCGTCTTGTCTTTTAGGGCTTTGTGTTACCTGTGTTGATTAATAAGCTCCTGAATATTAACAAGACATTAAAAGATTAAGATACGCATAATACAACGATTTTAGGAATTTCACATTTATTAAAGAGTCAATATTAAAGAATTGTTTGCTTAAATTTTTTTTATAGATTGTACTAGATTCTTTTTGTTATAATATATTTGTTCTTTTCTTCTGTTTTCTTATTAAATTGTTCTGTTTGTTAGAATTAATTCAACAATTACAAGTATTTAAACTAAACAACAAATTGTTTATATTTTTTATTGTTTGTCTATATGAAAAGCAGAAGAAGCAGAGAAGAAAAATATAATAAAAATTTAAATATCAATATTAATTAAAGATTGTGCAATATGACTATAGGGAATAATTATGAACCACCTTAATAGTGTAATAATAACAGAATACACCAAAGTAGACTTCACAAATGCTCAAGAAAGAAACACTTGTATATACCTATATACAATCACAATCACAATTAATACAAACTTAGAAGCAATAGCAGTAACAGTAACAATAGGTACTAATAAAAAAATGAGCATATGTAACATTTATATTCCCCCGAATCAAAATATCCAAGGAAATGAACTTTCCGACTTAATTGTGCAAATTCCATCACCAAAATTAATTCTTGAGGACTTTAACAGCCATAATCTTCTATGGGGTTCCGAAAAAACAACTAAAAATGGAAAGTTATTAACAAACGTAATCAATAGCATGAATTTAACAATAATGAACGACGGAGCTAAAACTCGTTTCGACGCAGCTACTGGAAATTTTTCAGCTATTGACATGTCTATTTCTGACCCATCGACGTTACTAAATCACACATGGCAAACCGTAGACGATTTATATGGAAGTGATCATTATCCAATAATAGTAACAAAAATTTCCAACCCCACAACAAAAACCAATCCTTTGCAAAAGTGGAAAATTAAGCAAGCCAACTGGAACATTTTTAAAACAAAAATTACTGAAGAAATATCGAATATCTCTATAATTGAAGAAGACATAAACTTAACTTTAAAATTGTTTAATAACTTAATCACTGAAGCCGCCACAATTGCAATGGGAAAAACAAAGTATATAACAAAAAACAAAGTTGTTCCCTGGTGGAATGAAGAGTGTAAATCGTCAATAAAACCAAGTAAAAAAGCTTTAAATATTTTTAAAATACATAAAACCAATGAGAACTTAATAGAGCTAAAGAAAAAAAGGGCATATGCAAAATTAATTAATACCAGATCTAAAAAGAGTCTTGGAAAAAAAACGTTCAAAGTATTAACAGGAATACAAACATGTCATCAGTATGGAAAAAAGTTAAGAATATAATATCTGGCGTCAGTACACAAAATGGAATAAAATACCTAGAACGAAATGGAAACATAATTAATGAAAACAAAAAAAATTGTAGAAGAATTAGCTAAAACATACAGACAAGAATCTACTAATGAAAATTACAGCAATACTTTTTTACGATATCGGGAAGAAGAAGAAGACATACCCGCAATATTCTTAAAACAGGTACCTAACGAAGCTTTAAACTTTCTATTGAATCTTTTTAATACAATCTGGTGTAAACAAAAATTTCCTGACTTATGGAGACAAGCTATTGTCATCCCTATACTAAAACGTAACAAACCGGCTACAGCGGCAGAATCATAAAGGCCAATATCACTTACATGTTCTACTTGCAAACTGCTAGAGAAAATAATAAATAATAGACTTATGTGGCATTTGGAACATCACAATTTACTTATACCGGAACAAGTTGAATTTCGTCCTTCGAGATCTACTATAGACAATGTTTTACATTTAGAAAGCCAAATTAATGAAGCCTTCTTTAATAAACAGAAATGCATAGCTGTTTACTTTGACATCCACAAAGCATTTGACTTAGCATGGCGACACAGAATATTAACAAAACTGCAGACTTGGGGAATTCAAGGAAACATGTTTGCATTTTTGAATAACTTTCTAAATGAACGCAAATTTTCAGTACGTAGTAATGGAGAACTTTCTAGTATTCCAAGTCTCAAGACAATGGAACACCACAAGGATCTGTAATTAGCCCTACACTTTTTTTTAATAGCAGTAAATGAAGTTATAAAAAATCTCAAGAGACCTGCACCGGCTAGATTATATGCTGATGATATGATAATGGATTGGATTCTATTTTTAAGCTGACAAGACACAATATATTATTTTTTTAAGTTAAAGTATTATTTATTAAGTTGGAAACTACATATTAAACAATTGGCGATATAACAAATTGGACTACGGATGCATCGCATATTCTTCAGCGTCGAAGTCAAATTTAAAAATCTTAGATGTTGTACACAACAATGCATTACGCATAATCTATGGAGCTTATAGAACAACTCCTGTTGCAAGCCTCGAGTGGGAACTTGGAGAGCCATCATTACATGAACGACGGAAATTACTTAGTCTACCTTACGCTTTAGAACAATCTTCACTACAACCTGACAACCATTTTCTTACTCAGTCATCGTTATCAAATATCAATATAAGAACACATTTACCATTTCAATTAAGGATCAAAAACATTTTAAACTCTATTGAAATTTTTAACTTTCCCTCAACACATTCAGCAAACGTAAACACGCCACCTCCCTGGTTAATACCACAGTATAAAGAGGTTCCAAGAGGTTTGAACCTCTTTATACTGTGGTTAATACCGTTGTCTACCTTAAATTTAGAACTATCATCATATCATAAATCTGAAACTTATCCACAAATATTTATAAGTAATTATAATAGAATACTTTCTTCTTTCCCTGAATATACCCAAGTTTACACAGATGCATCTAAAACAACTTCTGGTGTAGGATCATTATTTGTTATAAGAGACATAATAAAAAGTTTTAAATTGCCCACAGAATCCACTGTGATAACTGGAGAATTGTATGTAATATATAGAGCTCTAATTCGCATACAAACAGTCAAGCCAGATACATTCCTTATTATTACTGACTCAATCAATTCCCTTCATATACTGTCAAAAATGTACACTTGCAACCCGATAGCTAAATTAATTAAAAACAAGATGCAGCAGCTGGAAAAAAAAACATTAGTCTTCGTGTGGGTACCATCACATATAGGCATTAAAGGAAACGAACTAGCAGATAAAAATGCTCGAGAAATAGCAAATTCCCCAAATATCAGACCGATAATACAACCATTAGCAGAAGATCTCAGTCCGTACTTTAAACAAAAGCTGATAAGTAATTGGACTAAATGCTGGGAAGAAAAATCCTCAAAGTTAAAAGAAATTAAACCAAATTTTGGACGATGGAGTAACAATGCCCCTGGCTGTTTCCTTCAGGTTGTATTAACCGGGCTCTGATTATTACACAGGAAACTCACACATGAATATCTCATAAAGAAGGAACCTCAACCAAAATGTACTGGTTGTGACGTGCCATTAACACTGAAACACGTATTAACGGAGTGTTCCAAATATAATGCTGAAAGACTAACTAATAAAATTCCATCAGTTATAAGGGACATCTGTAGTGAGTGTACCAGTGAAAATATTATGAAATTCTTAAAAGACTGTAGCATATTGAACCACATATACGCAAGTTATTTATTTATTATTTGTAACCATTATCGTTTTCATTAAATTCATCTGCTAATAACCAATATGGTTGACGCGGCTGATTTAAAAAAAAATAATTTCACCTACTTACAATATTTCAAAAGTCAGGCAACAATGTTACAAGGGACTATTTCTCTCCCCTAGTTCTAATACAAATCTTTCTGCATTCAAGAAATGTGACACACTAGCCGAAATTTTTAAACAGAAAGTACTAGAGATATTAAATGGTTTTATAGATTACATCCTTATTTTCAACGACGCGTCCAGATCTGTAAACTGAGTAGGAGCGGCTTTCACAACAGATAATTATAACAGTTCCTGTTATCTCCCTCCTCAAACCCTCATATTCTCCGCTAAACTTTTTCTCTCGTACAGGCAATAATGTTTGTTAACACACATAACATCAAATACTCTCTAATCATTAGCGGTTCTTTAAGTACATTAACCCTTAACTACAGAGATCCGGTATTTCTTACCGGTGGGCGCTCCCAAAACGCGGATTTCGTGATATTCGCACCACTTATAATTTTATGTGTCTCAATACCTTTCGGGCAATTTGTATAACTGTGCTAATCAAAAGAGTAAAGAAATGAACTCTGTAAGTCATCCTGAACCTTCAAAGAGGGTTAAATTTGGTGATAAAAATTTTGAGGAAATTTTGCAAAATTGAAATGAGAAAATTCTGACCCAAGTGATGTGGACTCAGGTGCAGGGTATTTACCAACATACCATGATACTGAATCACTGAAGAAAGAAAAATCACTCATATTTGCATAATGTGCAATACTCAGATATGTTTGCAATGCACGGCAAGAGTTTGCAAGGAATGTGCCATTTAATTTTTTTGGCAATTTTACCTCTTGCAGATTTTTTCTTATGCATGTACCTTCTTCTTCTTTGTCAACCATTTTCCATCCACTACTGAATGTAGGTCTCTCCTAATTGCTTCCATCTTTCTCTATCTTGCGCCAATCTAATCCACTGTTTGCCTGCCACTGCTCTTATGTCACCTACCCATCTTTTTTGAGGTCTTCCCATGCTTCTTGTTGTCGTCCTTGGTCTCCATTCTAGAATTCTCCGTGTCCACCTGTTGACATAATTATCGGGCTACGTGACCTGCCCAGCGCCATTTCATTTTTGTAATTTCTTCCACAATATCCCTAATCTTCGTTCTACGTCTTATCTCGATGTTTCTAATCTTGTATCTCAGTGATATTCCAAGCATGATTCGTTCCATTGCTCTTTGCGTTGTTTCTAATTATTTTAAGGTTATACATCTTTTTCTTGAAGTGTACAGTAATGGGGGTGTATTTCAAGATATATGCTAGTTTGCCGAAAGCGCCCCATGCCAGTTGTGTTCTGCTTTTAATTTCAGCATCTTGATTTGGTTTTCCTAGTTTGATAACATGACCTAGATATACATAAAGTTCAACATTTTCTATGCTATGATTTTGTATTGTTATATTTGTCTGGTCTCGGCTCAGTATTTTTGTTTTGTTGTAGTTCATTTTTTTGCATGTATATATTTTCGTAAATGCTATTTTAAGTTTCTTTTATGATTCCATATTAGGTTTATTTGTTCAACAAAAATCTAAATTTTTGTTCATAGCATTTATGGATGTTTGTTTCAACAGACCAAAAATGTTACCAAAATTATCCTTTAATAGATTATTCTTTAAAACTCCTGTATTTTATTATTAAAATCACTCATTTCTCCAGTTCTCCCATATCTAGACACTACAAAAAAATACATAATGCATTTTTTCATTAACTTATTATTTGACTTTATATTTGACTCCATTTTATAATGACCGGTAAAAAATACCGGGGCTCTGTTATTGCGTGGTAATAATAGAATGTCTGTAGTTAAGGTTTAATAGCCCTAAATCAATTGCACCGCAAACATCCTGTCCTGCTGACCTATTAGCAAAAAATGCAAGTGAGAATCCGTTAACAGACATCATAACTATCTGTGTGTTTATACTAATTTAACGCAATATTTTAGGAAAAAATCATGACAAAATGGCAAAAAAATGAGAATAATTGAAACTCTAGATTAAGAACTATTAAACCAAGTGTGCTTTCGTGTAAACTTTCTACTAAGAGAAGAGATCAAGTGATTATATCAGCTCTTGGTGGTTGAAGCAAATTGTAAATAAAAAAAGATTAATCATAAATGATTAATCTTTTTTTATGACATAAATTTTCATAAATCGCAATACATTACGAGCTTTTGTATTTTTTAATGATTGATAAATTCGAATAAATCACACCAGTCTTTAGTTGTATCATAAAAAATAATACTTTTATGTTTACAATTCTAAACGGTATATAAAAATATTGCTAGATATATTACCTATAAATTATTTAGAAAAATTCAGTGTTACGATCTGTAGATCAGAAAGGTATAGATTATGTTTCGTTAGACAATTATTTTCTTAATCTTTTCCACCTGTCTAGATCACTTTCATATTTCAAAGAAAAAATAAAGCTACATTGTCTAATTTCCCGTCATAAACTCATAACCGAAAAATGAATCAAGTAAATGCGTCGAAATCCCATCTTTTGGCCTCAGGTAAACCACTTAATAGCATCCCCCAATAAAAGTACATCTATTTTACATAATCCTTACTACCAATGCAATGGGCAATGGGCACCATTGAGGTACTGAACTGTAATCTCACCTTTTATGAATGAAACAATTTTCCTTTCTTAGAATCCACGGGGGGTGTATAACAGTAAGGTGGTATCTTTTTGAAGAAGCGGTGGTGAGTAATTTCGCAAATTATGTTGTTGACTAAATCTATAAAAGGATTTTTTATTGATGGATGGTTCAGTTACTGGGACTTGTTCTTGCAGGAAAGAATAGTTTGTAAAGGGTGTAATATTCGTAATTTGTATTTTTGTTTAATATTTGCAAGATGAATTTTCTTGTGTTTTTAGTGATATTTATATTAAGTGTGGTTGTAGCAGTGTCATCTATGCGATCTGCTTATGGGTCAAGAAGTATGTCACCGTTTCAGGTAAGAAGCATTAAATAATAATAATAAAAACGTAAACGAACCATTTCAGATATTTTTGATTTCTTATTTATTATTTTGTTATTTTTTAGTAACTTATTTTAAGGCTAACCAAGTCACAGAATATTCTATTGAGGAATTTGCAACGCTATTCGTTTCATTTGAAGAAACGTTTGAATTTCCAAATTGAACAACAGTTTTTTATTCTTTCTTTTTTCGCTATCTGATTCTTACGGCTATACCGAGAATTATTTCATTGAACTCATGTTCAATGACCTTTATATTTTTGTTACTTTTTTCTATTTCGCTATACTTTTTGCCTATAGGAAATTCAATCAAAATGTTTTGTAACTGATGTTTTTTTCTTACATTTAGTGTTTTTGAGGTTTTTCCAAATTAGTTTCCTAATTTTCAAAGTATTTGATAAACACTGTTTTGTTTTTTATTTATTTGTAGGTTTGGACAAAATACAGTTTAATGTATTGGTTATTTTAAATGTTGTTACAATGACGTATTTATTTTCTCTTCTTTTAAATTTGTCTTGTCAAGTGCATTACCAACTATCAAAAAATATAGACGCATATATGCGTCTCTATTCTTTGCTACTATTTTGATGTCGATTAAATAGTTTCTTAGACCTAAACGTTTTAGAATATTCTTTATTCTTCTTTTTTTCTTGCGCCCTTTCTACTTTTGGAAGATTACTTATTTAAAACTGTTAAAAGGTAATTAAAATATTACATGTTAATAGCTTTTTCTTCTTAAAAGATCTTTTCATCACAAACCGTACAAAAATGTTTTTAATGTAACTTAAATGGATTACTATTTCTGGTGGTTGAATAGTTACTTGTTAGTGACTCCGGATTAAAAAGCATAAAAAAGTTAAATATTCGCTTAAAAACAGTTTTTTTTTTCGAAACATATTTTCTTATGGCATCAATACAATTTACAATTATTACTGGGGATTAATCACAATAAACATACTGAAATCAAAATTGTGGTTAATTCCCGGTTAAAATCGTAAATAGCATATAGTGTCACTTAAAAAAAAGCATGAAATATGCAGAAAAACACATAAATATTTAGAAAACTTAAAATAAAAATTAAACAAAATTTATTTTATTTTTAGCGAACAAATTATAAATTATTGAATAAAACAAAGCATACAATTGATTAAAATTATATAAAATAAATAATAGATTTAACTTTTGTAAAAACAAGCAAAAACCAAATGTTGCTTTAAATGTCCCATTGTAATATTTTATCTTATATCGAAGATACCTTCAATACCGAAGAAATTTTTTTAATTTTTGATAAATTTCATTCTTATAAATGGTAAATTTTTAATATTTTTTTTTTGTACAATTTGACCAGTGATTCCAGGAATACTATACGGAATCAATCAGCTAACCTCATAAGTAGAGATTAGGTTCGCGCAATGATCAACGGGTAGAATATGAACGCTTCTTCTTAAGGTGCATTCTCCATTACTGAAGGTTGGCTATACCCATAGAGAAATAACAAATAAGCTATACCTACAGCAAATTGCTCTCTACCTTGAGCTGTTCTTAGTATCGAATGTGTGTCTATGCATGTCCAGTCTCTTACATTCTTCAACCAGGAGCATTTTCTTCTTCCTGGACCTCTTCTTCCTTCCACTTTCTCTTCCATTATAAATCATTGGAAGTTGTACTTTTCTTCTCTGTAAATATGTCCTAGATAACTCGTTTCTTGATGAAGCAATGAACGCTTATCGAGCCAAAATATAGCCCAGATAGATCTGTTTCATGCAGGTCGTAAAAAATAAAATAATGATAACTGAATTTTCTATAAGATGGAACTGTTTAAAAATGTTTTCATTTATTATCCTTGCTGCAAAATAGCAATAAATACAAAAAAAGGGGAAACCAAACCTTTTTTTATTTAATATTTTTCAACCACTTACATTGCACAAGACCTTCATAAGTCGTCATGAAAATCTTTATAGTAAAATAAAGTAGTCTAAAAAATTTCATTAAAATCGACTTAATACATTTCCCGTAATAATTTTGCAATCAAACTTTTTTTAAATTAAAATTCTTTACAATCAAACAAAAACTAGACCATATAGAAGATTGCCAATTTTTCCACATTATAAAAAATCAATGCCATATCTAACATACTTTATAGAATTGAAATCAGATCATTTGGGCGCCCTCAGAAATGTTTTAAAATTATGTTTGGCTTAACTGTTTTGCTTATAAACAAAAAGAACATCTCACTAACTATTAGTTTAAGTAAAATTCAAAAAACGGCGTTGGAAAAAAAATCGAAAAGACGCTTCTTAAAAAAAAAAATAGTAAATTTTTTAATCGATTCAAGTTCACCGTTATTTCCGACAAAGTTATAAATAGGATGAAAATCTTTGATCTATCACCTTTTCCTTTCTCGATTTCTCAATAAAAATCAAGATATTCATAACATCATATAACATATATATAAATATATATAAATATATATAAATATATATATATATATATATATATATATATATATATATATATATATATATATATATCCAGGGATTCTACAGTATTCACTGATCTCCCTCGCTCAACCCTTTCCATCTCTCTCTGTTGTCATATTCTCCATCGTTTAGTCCTCTCTTACTCATGGCGTCGTTTACTTCGTTTCTCCAGGATCTTCGGGATTGTCCTCTTTTCCTCCTTCCTATGAGGCTCCATTCGGTTATTCTCTTTATCCATCTGTTGTTGCTAGTTCTTCTTACATGTTCATACCACTTTTTTCTTCTTTTCTTTTTTGTTCTATATTTGTTATGTATTAGATTACAAAATTATACGAAATCTATCAAATTGATTTAGTGAAATTTGGTTGACTGTTTTATTATATTTTAAAGATTTTCTATGTGGATTATAAAGGTAATAAGTGTAATTTAAGTGTACATCCAAATGTAGTCGTGTTTTCACAGATCGGCCCTGCCTTATTAGTGAAAATTATTTTAAAAAGTTTACTCCTGTGGTGCAACTATTACAGACGCTTTTTTATTTAGGTTACGATAACTTTGTAACTATATGCTAGATTATTTAATAATATAAATTGCTGAATTTTAAATATAATAAAACAAGGTTAAGTTTTTATTGAACAGGACATTTGATGTTTGGTTGAAATCAGCAATATTTTTGAGGTATTTACATATTTCCTTTTAATATTTACAAAACGTAATCTAATGAAAATCCGGACTGTAGTTGTTCGTATAGAAAAACTAATTAGCATATTTGTAACTGTTCATTAAGTTTTTATATCACCTATCAGATATCTTTTGCAATTTGTGGCATAGTTTCAAAAAATAATCTAGATATATCTTTGTATTCTTCACGTCTCATTATTTAGCAGCAAACGATCTTAAAATAATTTAAGAAGTACAGAAGTTTGAATATTTCCATTTCTCATTAAATTTCTTTATTTTTTATGTTTTAGATTGGAAGTCCAAGCGTTGTAGATAGCATTGCCAGTGGGACTGAAATGGCCATTCATCATTGTCAGCAGTTGTTCCAGTGGGAAAAATGGAGTTGTCCAAAACTAGTATTTAGCAAGTAAGAACAAATAATATAATAATAGTTTGCTACTGAAAATGTTAAAAGATATTACAGTTATCATTATTATCAATGCACACAACAGAACATGAAGATATAGTGCATTTTTATAAAATACGATCAAAAGATAACTAATTACAATTATTTTAATCAACTTAAACTTGGGCATTTACAAAGTTTTAACTGTTGTGAAAGACTTGATAGCCAATATTTCTCCATTCACTTCTGTTTTCCTTTAACTTCACGAACTTAAGGTCTTCCTCCACTTTATTAATCCACCTTGTTCTGGGCCTACCTCTTTTTCTGGGACCGATTAGATTCCTGATCATAACTAGTTCAGGCATTTTCTTCATTGGCATTCTTTTGACATGTCCTAAATATCTGATCCTTTGCTACTTAAAAAACCCGGTGATAGTAGGTTCTTTATTCAAAGCCAGTAATTCGTTGTTGGCTCTTCTCACCCACGTTTTCTGTCTTCCTTCATCCGAATACGTGATCAAAATTTTTCTTTCCCATCTTTTCAGATTATCCTCTTGCTTAGTATTAAATGTCAATTCCGCTCATACATATCTTACTATGGGTCTAATTACTGTTTCACATATTCGGCGTTTGCCTTATTTAGAAACGTCTTTTGAAATCATTTGGGATCTCAAACTGCCTAATTTTTTGTTCCCTTTCGCTACTGTCATCAATCTCCCTTTTTTCTTTTCCATTTTTATTGAATACTACACCCTGATATTTAAAATTGTCCATCCTTTTAAAATCAGCAACTTTTACCACTTATAGCTCCTACACTAAAATCTTCTTTTTTTTCTTCTGTCCCTTCCATGATCATATTTTTAGTTTATAGATATATTTATTTGCTTCTTTAATTACTTTTTTCACCACTTTTAGCGGTTCTTGCTAAAATTGTTAGATCATCAGTAAATTCCATGCACTGGTGCCCATTTTTTATGATTGTTTCTTTCACCTCAATGCTGCATTGATTAATGCAGTTTCTGATTAGTTTCTAACACTAAGTTGAATAATGTAATGGATCAAGGATCTTCCTGTCTCAGTTTTTTGTAACGGAAAATTGATCTGAAATATGACCGTACCAAGCAAATTTTTTATTAGTCTGATCAATTTTTTAGTATATTTAAATGTTCCAGTGCTCTAGGCATTTTGACTCTATCGACTCATATCATATGCTTGTCTAAAATCCACAAATAAAACATACAGAGGATCTTTAACTTCGTAACAAATTGTCTATATCTCCTTGAAAAAGAAGCATTGGTCTATAGTAGTTCGGTCCTTTCTAAAGCCGGACTGGTACTTTTGTAAGGTTTTTTTCGTTTAATAATTTAGTCTATTCCTTAATATTCTTGTCATCTTCTTCTTTTTAGCCTTCTGTCGTCCATTTTTGAACGTAGGCCTCTCACAACTCCTTCCATCGATCTTTTTCCTGAGTAACATGCTTCCAATTTATTCCGGTTACTCTCTTGATATCATCTACTTATCTCATGTGGTCTTCCTCTTGGTCATCTATCTTTGTAAGGTCTCCAATGTTGTATTGTGGTGTTTCAAAGTTAGTTTTTGTCTAGCAGTGTAGCCTGAGAAACTCCATTTGAGTTTGGAAATTTTTGTTGTCATATCCTTGATCTTGTTTTTATTATACCGAGTTGTTGTTTTTTTATCTGATAGTCGTAAACCTAACATTGCTCTTTCGATTGCATTTTCTGTTGTGGCTAGTTTAATCATATTTGCCTTGGGTACTGTTCAGGCTTGACATCCACATGATATAATAGGAAAGATGCACTGGTTAAGCACTTTGCTCCTCAAGTATTGAGGTATTTTGTGGTTCTTATGTATCAAAGATTTTTCCAAATCCTTTTCATACCAGTCTTGCTCTTCTAGTTGTTTTTGCATTTTGGTTTTCTTTCAGAGTTTCAAGTTTCAGAATGTGGCCTAGGTAGATATATTTATGGACTTGTTCTATCCCACTGCCATTTATAGGTATACGTCTGAGATCGTCTATGTTTGTCATTGTTTTTTTCACATTCATTGTCAGACCAACAAATTGGGAGCTGTCTGTTCCTCCATTCTTCTTCTTCTTGTGCCCTCTCCTCAATGGAGGTTGGCTACTACAATTTTAAACTCTTCTCTATCTTCATCTGTTCTTATTAGCTGTTCAAAATTTAGCCCTGTCCATTGTCAGATGTTTCTGAGCCATGATAGTCTTTTCCTTCCTAGGCCTCTCTTTCCCTAGATTTTTCCTTTCACTATAAGTTGGGCATATTGGTACTTATTATTTCTCAGTATGTGGCCTAGGTATGATCTTTTTCTTACTTTTACTGTGTTAAAAAGTTCTCTTTCCTTGCCTATTCTATGCAGCACTTCTTCGTTTGAGGTATGCGATGTCCATGAAATTTTGAGTATTCTCCGGTAGATCCACATTTCAAAGGCCTCCAATTTATTTACGGTTGATGTTTTAAGGGTCCACGTTTCAACTGCATATAGAAGAGTCGACCAGACGTAGCATTTTGATAAACGTAGTCGAATTTCGAGTTTTATTCGAGAATCACAAAGCAGTTTTTTTATTTTTTCGAAAGATTTTCTAGCCTGTTCTATTCTCGATCTTATTTCTTGATCAGGATTTAGGCTGCTATCGATCCAACATCCCAGGTACTTAAATCTATTGACCTGTTCTAAGATGTGCCCATTTATTGTGCAAGGTTTAGGTACGTTTTGGTTTTTTTCGGATTGACATCACTGTGGTTTTTTTAATGTTTATTTTCATACCAAATTGCTCACAGGTCGAGTTGGTCCTTGTGCTCCATTATAATTTTTAATTCCTCAAATGTGCTCGCTATATTCACGATGTTGTGCTCTGTCATGTCGTGTTATTCTTGCAAGGATTTTGTAAATAGTATCTAGTAAGGCTATAGATATATAGTTGTCAAACTTCTTTTTACTTCCTTTATGCCTGTCTCATGTCAGTCAGTTGACCTTATTTCATTTTCCTATATTTGCCCTACTAGTTCATATATCAGCTTATGCAGTTGATCTCCACCAACTTTATTATTTCTATTCATGTCATTTTTCGCAGAACTTCTATTATTGTTCCTTTCTTGTATTACTGTAGCCACCACCTCCCTGTAGGCTGCCTTTTAACTATCTCATCTTTTTTAACTGCTTACACATGTAAACTTATTATTTGATCGTAAAAATATAAATAGTTACAGAGTATTTGCCGTTTGAAATTTCCTGAATCATCTATGCATCACTATTGTTTCATTATGTCCTTAGCTAATTCTTGTTTTTTCTTCTTCTGTCAAAGGCAATAAAGCCAAAGTGATCTTGGCACTGTAATGAAGCTGACTGACCGTCAGTGGTCAGTCAGCTTAGTTAGGTTTTCTCCGTTTTAATTGTCTTCATTTCTACGTTGTATTTTATTGTCCAGAACTCTTCTTGTCAATCCGTCGTCATCTATCCTCACCACAATATTAACCTCTCTCAGAGATTCCCATCAAATTTCATGATTTTATCTTGATCTCAATAGCATTTCTTTCTTCTTCTTTTTACTATTCTCATTCTCTCCAGCTGTTTCGCCATATATTCGATAATATCTCTTGTGTTCTCCTTCCTATTAATCTGTCGTTTCTTACAAAACAGCGAAAGTACTTGGGCAAGATTTAATTAAACTTATGCTCCATATAATTGCCTTATTTTTCAAAGTTCTTTTATTCGAGCATTCAACCTCATATCAATTGTCTCTTACAATTTTGACCAATCTATCAGCCTCCATTCCCATTATAGTTGATTCTAGTTCCTTCGCAATTCTATCCCCATCGCACTATATCGCAGATATGTCACTTTTATGTCTTACACCCACGTTTTCTACACGATCACAATCTCCGTTTATAAAACCTATATAAACCTCACTATAAATGTTAATACTTTTATTTTGGATTTTCTTTACCTTATAAAGATGTATTTATTAAAAGTATTTTTAGTATATTCTTTTTTTGTTTCAAGTTCCAGATGCTTATTGCTTTATATTATGTTTAATAGAGTAACTGTTTCTTTCCGTGCCTTGTTATACCTGCTCGTAAATATCTAAAACGAGATATTTGATTCATGGTCTTCCCAAACTTTACTTGCAGTTCCTGGGATTCAATATTATTGTTTCTCTATTCCGCTCATATTCGGTAACCTGTTCATAACAATATATTGCATTCTTTAATAATCTGATTGAATATGTATACCTGTCTCTGTAGTTTATTTTTGTTATTTTCTTTTAATATAGCGTCGCCTTTGTAGCGTATGATTAATATTCGTTTACAAAGGTATACAAAGTACAGAGGAAAATATGAGTCAATGCTGGGAAATACACGTTGCTGCCCTTCATTACCTTTTTTTGGAAAAGAGAAAACTTTTTCTCTTCTCACTGTGTTTGTTTCCACTCATAAATATGTAAAGTGTTTCATTTCACATTTATTTATTGAAGTTGTTTCTCTTTTATATGTATTTGTCATATTGCAGCTAATTTCTGGAGTGTATATTATGTATTTAAGAACAACTGAGGTACCTCATCCAAATTCATGACTCCTGAATTTTTATGCTATATAAGTTAATGCTTTTACCACTGCGTCACCAAGGCAATTCTTTTAAATATTTATTTCTAGTCATATCGTATTGGTTCTTGAGCTTAAGCTGAGGTGAGCAAAGCGATAATCCTTAAATTTCAGTTTCGCTTATTTTTGCAGATCGGGTAAACATTTTTATATTGTTGATTCATTAAAAATTATCTTCTCATTAATATTTGTCTGTATACTAGGATTTTGTTTATAAATGATATTTTTTCATATAAACTTTATATTCCCTTTATAGGCAACAAAGATTTCCACCAACACCAGAAATAGCTTACACGAAAGCTATCGTAGCAGCCGGCATAACCTACTCGTTAACCAGAAATTGTTCTAAAGGTCAAATAGAAGGATGTGGTTGTGATAAAACGGACAAGAATCAAATAAATTTGGGAGCCGAAGAGTTCAAAAATGTACACATCAGAAAGTTTCAACGCAATAGTTATCCTAGTCACAAAAACGTAACCAAGCAAGTGTGGGGAGGTTGTTCCGATGATACTACCTTCAGTTCCCGTATTACTGAAAAGGTTTTGGAAAGTTTGGATAAGGGGCTGGATGCCCATGCATATGTAGCTCGACATAATTTCAAAGTTGGCATTGAGGTAACTACTTTTTTCTTATTCAACTAACTTACAATTGTAATCCACTAATCTTAAAAACTACTTATCTAAGAATTTTCCTTGTGTTGGCCATAGCTCAGTGCTTTGTTCTGGTTTTCGACGGTCTGAGTAAGATTTCAGCTGACACCCAAAATTGTTTTAATTTATACCATACCATTAACTGACTTACTCCATTTAAACCAATTGGTTTCCCTAAAACAGCACTATAAAATGTAGTTCTTTTCTTTTTACTACCACTCATTTAAAGCATAAATTTCAATGGTTTAGTCTTTTTAGATCACCTTACTCGTGTTGTTTGATGCCTCCTCCTGTTACACCTGCAGTTTTTGAAATACTATATAAACCAATAATTTTTCACCAAAATGCCATAGCTAGCGTAAGACTATCTGAACAAGAAACAAAAAATTCGATCTTTCTTCCAAACTGTATATTAATCCACTGAAACTTATGCCTCAATAATGGTGGTTAAGGAAAAAAAGTTGATCAAGTGGCTTACCTTTAATAAAAATTATGTCTATTGGACAATATTGTTCCAATTAGTAGTTTTGTGCTGTTTATATTGTGAATGAGTCAATTTAATAACTTGGACGCTGATAGTACGGCTATTAGCATGTAGTTTTTAGAGTTGCCATGATTTGGCTAGCCAGGTGTTAATAACAATGATTTTTGAGCGCTTCCTCTTCTTCTTGATGTGCCTATTCGGTACGAATGTTGGCGATCATCATGGCAATCTTTATCTTATCTGCAGCAGCGCGGAAAAGCTGCACAGATGTTGTATTGAACCAGATTCTGAGGTTCTTTAACCAAGATGTTATTCTTCTTCCTGGACCTCGCTTTCGAAATATTTTTCCTTGCAGGATAGCTTGAAGGAGAGCATATCTCGATTCATTTCGCAATATGTCCGAAGAATTGTAACTTTCGAGATGTAATGGTGGTCAGTACCTCTCGGTTCTTATTCATTCTTCTAAGGATCTCCTCATTTGTGGCTCGGTCAGTCCACGGGATCTTAAGTATTCTCCGATATAGCCACATCTCAAATGTTTCCAGTTTTTTGCACATATCTTCGTTCCACGATTCAACACCATATAAAAGGACAGAGAAGACGTAGCATCGCAGCATTCTTACTTTTGTATCAAGAGAGAGGTTGTGACCCTTGAAGAAGGCCCCCATCCGATTGAAGGTGGATCTAGCTTTTCCGATGCGTGCTCTAATCTCCTGGTTGTTGGTCCATTCTTCATTTATTATGGTGCCTAGGTAGTTTTAGTGCGTCACTCTTTCTACAGGAGATTGGTTGACGTAGAGTTGACCTTCTGTTATCCTTTTCTTGCTAATTATCATAAGCTTTGCCTTTTTCACGTTTATGTTGAGTCCATATTGTTGACTGTAATACGTGATTTTGTTCATAAGAACTTGTAGGTCTTCTAAGTTGTCCGCAAATAGCGCTTTCTAAGTTCTTCTAATTGTTAACGGTCTTTATAATGTCTGTGAAACGTTTTGGTTTATCAAGTCCCTCATTGTGGGTTACAATATATTTTTTATTGTATTAAGTTTATCTTATAGGTTTTTCACGTTATTCGTACTGATTGATGTTTTTGTTCATTCGGATTTTATTTCTGGATTAATTTTATTATTCCTCTGTCATAGTCTGGATTATTCTTATTTATATATAATTGTAATGGTCAGTTCATTAACCTGGTTGTTACAATGGATAATCTTGTAGTGATATATCTTATAAAACCATTAAAATATTCACATATTCTTTTAAATATGTTATCCAAACCTATTACTCTTTAGCTTATTCATCATAATCATCATTCCTCAACCTCTTGCATCTACTGTTGGATATAGGTCTCCTCCATGTTCTTCCACTGTTCTCTATCTTGCGCCTTCTGTATCCAATTTCCGACTGTTTCTCTCAAGTCGTCCATCCATCTTTTTGGTGGTCTGCCTCGGTGTCTTTTGTCTTCTCTAGGTCTCCATTCTATGAGTCTTTTGGTCCACCTATTATCATTTAAACGTGCTATATGTCCAGGCCATCTCCATTTGGCTTGTGCAAATTATCAATATTTATCACCATCAATATTTATTCCCCTTTTAGCCCAATCTAGTTTTTTAAAGGCATATTCCAGAGCTGCAGTGAAAAGTTGGGGGGAGATGGTGTCGCCCTGTCTAATTCCTCGCTCAATTCTATATTTATCGGTAAAGTCATGGAGTTTAACATATGCTGTTGCGTTATTGTATATATGTTTTATCAAATTTGTATATCTATAGTCTAGTCAGCTTTGTTCTAATGCTCTTAATACTGCCGGTAATTCCACGTTATCAAAAGCTTTCTTGAAGTCTAGCTTATTCAGCTACGTTAATTGCAAGGTTTTGTCATTTTCTCAAATTAAGGAACATATTACTGACTCAAGTAACATTTTTTTCTTTTAAATACAAATCAAATCATCATTTTAATCAGATCGATACTTCTCAAAGGCGGTAGTCACTCACTATAAACTTATTGAAGACAATTTTACATAGTGACTAGGCATTTATTCTAACACACGTTACATAAAACACAAAAAATGAGGAAGCACACAATATCCATATATCATCCGTAATTTAATTCTTCTATAAGCACTGTAACTAGCTCATAAATAAACAACTCTTATCAGTAAAGAGTTATTTAAAAATATATATTCTCTCCTTCATATCTACCATAACTATTTCCGTAAATTAAAATTTACTAATTTTTAGGTAATCAAACACACAATGGTAAAAAAGTGCAGATGTCACGGTATCTCTGGAAGTTGTAGCCTGCAAACGTGTTGGATGCAAGTAGCTCCTTTCGGAGAAATCTCAAAAAAGCTAAAAGACCTTCACAAGAAGTCCATTCGAGTTACCCACGAAGACGTACAGAACTCTATAGTCATGGGAAATTCTGCTAGAGAAGAATCAGTGGAAGAAAAGGAAATACCTGGAACCAGGAATAGTTTAATTTATATGGAGCAGTCACCTGATTATTGTTTGCCGAATCCAAGCGAAGGTGAGGATATTGCTTATATTATATGCTTTATATTTTTTCAGACTTTATTGTCGGTCTAGGTCCATTTTCGTTATCCTTATCAGTCTTCTTCTTCTTACGGCGCCTATCCATTCCGGATGTTGGCCATCAGCTTAGCTATCCTATCTTTACTTGCAGCTATTCGGAATAGTCCGGTTGTAGACGTATTAAATCACTTGCTTAGATTTTGAAACCAAGATATTCTTCTCCCTGGTCCTCTCTTTCCAAATACTTTGCTCTGAAGAATAAGTTGCAATAAGACATATCTGTGTTCATTTTTCATAACATAGCCAAGGTATCCTAATTTGCGCTCTTTGATTGTGTTCGCGATCTAGCATTCCTGGTCCATTTTACGTAGAACCTCAATGTTAGTCACACGATCCACCCATGAAATTCGTAAAATGTAACACCACATCTCGAAGGCCTCGAGCTTTCCTAAAGAAGCTTCAGAGAGAGTCCATGCCTCTACTCCGTATAATAATGTAGAAAATACATAGCATCTGATGATAGAGATTTTGGTACTAAGTGGTAAATCGTGACTTCTGAAAAGAGACTTCATCTTTATGAACGCTGATCTTGCTTTCCCTATGCGTTGTTTTATTCCAGTAGAGTGGTCCCATTGACGTTAGTACCAAGATATGTGTAGCTGTTTACCTTATCAATTGGATGTTGATTTACCAAAAGATGTGTATTTAATATTTTACGCTTATTAACCACCTTGTTTTGTTCGTTTTGTCCACAAAAGTCATTATTGCGTCCAAAGTTGAACATAGACCTCCGCTAATTTCTACCAGTTTTGTGAGTCTTTAGATTTCTGTAGCCTATCTTCAGCGATTCTTTTGACGTCGTAAGTCCATCATGTAGGTGTTCTACCTCTGTTTCTTCTATCTAATCGAACACTGTAATTTTTTGGATCCACCGCCCGTCATTCATTCTGACTACATTTCCGCTCAGCTCCACTTCAGCCATGCTAGCACCATGCAACGATGCAGCACGTCTGTGACGCCTGTCTTTTCTGTCTATTTCTTCGTTTCTAGCCCTGTCTTTGAGTTAGTCCAAGTAGTGAGCGTTCCATTCTTCTTTGGGCTACTTGTGAGTTTGGTTGCTGTGGTCTAGGTTAAGCAAAGTGTTTTGGAGCCGTAAGTCATATCTGGAAGCACACATTGATCAAACGTCTTCTTTTTCAAATAATTTGGCATGTTGCTCTTGAAAATGTCTGATAGAGCTCCAAATGCGCTCATACTAAAGTGATTCTTCTTCGCAGTTCAGTAGTTTAGTTGTCCCTGGAAAATTGGATTTCATGACCTAAGTATTTATATTTATGAACTAATCATATTTCGTTGCAGTTCACTTTTAGATTTTCGCTTGGTACCAGATTTGTATTGTCTTTCTAAAATGTATGTTTAAACTAACTTCCTCACTGTCGGTATCTAACTCAGTAAGCATAGTCCAATCTCTTTAAGTTATCTGTTATCATAATTATGTCGTCCGCAAATCGTAAGTGGAAGAGCATTTCGTCTCGACATTGATTCTTTTGGCGCCCACTCAGAACGCTCAGATCTGCTGTAATGAGTTTGGGAAGTAGCATGTCTCCTTTTCTGATTCCTCTTTTGATTTTTATACAGTTTGTATCTTTGTGTAGTCTTACAATTATGGCTGCATTAGTGTATATATTTGCGATTAGTTTGGAATACCGATTATCTATGCCACTTTTCTTTAACGCTGTCATTACGCTGGTAATTTTTATAGTGTCAAATGCTTTGCAAAAGTCTCAGAAATCCAGGACCAATAGTTGGCTGTATTCGATGGATTTTTCTATCATCCCTTTTATGCAGTCAAAGCTTGTAAAAAAGGCATGTTTTCTAGGTTGATAAAAATCTTATTTTGTTTCCAGTCTATTTGTTATTATTTTTGTGAATAACTGATAGAACTGGTTTAACAGACTTATGGGTCGGTATCTCTTGAGGTCTGTTGGATCGCTCTTTTTGTATAATAAAATAGTAAGTGCACTGTGTTATCTTGTGGATGTTTCACTTTGGTGCAGATATTGAATAATTGAATTATTGAACAATTTCTTTATATTCTCTAAAAGAGTGTATCATCCTACAATCTTTACGGTTTTTGTAACAGTATTATCTCCTTCCGGAGCTTTATTTCTTTATTTTCTTCAGTGTGTTCCCTATTTTGTCTGTTTATATATCCTTGGTTGACTAATCTTTTTCCTGAATTTTCTAAATTTTCTGTTAGTTGCTAAACATGGTTTTGTAGACTTCTGTGTAATTCTGTATAGTAATATTCTACTACCCTTAGTAATTCATCTCTGTTGGTGATGAAATTTCCAACTTTATCCTTTATATTCATTTGTTGTCATTTATTAATTTTCTGCTTAGAACTTTAAAACTCTTGTTATTTTTATGTTTTCGGTTATTCATCCTAATAAATTTTTGTATTCTTTTATCTATTTTTTAAGTTTATGATTTATTTAATTCTTTGCTTCTATTACTTTGCACTTTTCTCCTCGCTTCCATTATCGCTTGTGTTTGGTGACTTATTCTTTCGTTATATGATTTCTAGCAGTGATGATTTAGCAGTGTATCTGTGATTTTTAGCAGTGTATCTTCTGGCATTTCTGAATAGTTTTTACTATACGGTCATTAGTGACATTTGGGTCTGTATTTTTTATTGCTATCGAGAATGCTGTTGATGTGTTCTGAAAATGCATTTGTATGATTATTGGGTCCAAAATTCACAAACTTTATTAAATAAAAACTACTTAAGATTGTGAGTACTCATTTCTCATTTCCCTTCTTCTTAGGGTGCCTGTCAGTTCCGAACGTTGGCGATCATTATGGCTATGATGACTTTGTTGGTAGCTATACGAAATAACTGTGTTAAGGTCTTTCTACATTATGCTCTCAGGTTACTAAGCCAGGATCTTCTTCGTCCTGGGGCCCTTTTCCCTTCAATTTTGCCTGGCAAAATGCATTGGAATAGTTCGTATCTGCCTTGATTTCTAATTATATGTTCCAAGTACTGCAGCTTACGAGCCTTCACGATGTTAATCCAAATTCACGGTTGTCTTCATTCTCCGCAGTACTTCTTCATTAGTGACTTTATCTGCTCATGGTATCTTTAGTACTCATTTCCCATATACTAGTAAAGATTTGCTTCTGGTCAGTGATCATAAAATAGAACTCGTTAATGTTTTTTCCATTTGGGCTTTGCCGCGTCCTTTTCCAATGTTTTTTTTTAGAAGAAGCTGTTCTTTTAAAATTTTTTCCCAACAGGAAATTAAGTAAAGTTTCATAGCGCTCGCTCTTATTTCCCAAATGAAATTTTTACAGTGATGTTTCTGTCTCATCAGCCTTTCTCTCAGTTTTAGCGTTTTTGTAGCTAGTCACCATGAACTATGGTAAAGTGTTTTTGTATCATTAATTGCAACATAAATTAAATAAACCGACACAATTCTAATTTTAGATTTCTGTATTTTATATTTTGTTTACAGCTATCGAAAAATTACAATTTATAATGATTTATTATTTTCAGGATACATGGGAACCAAAGGCCGAATGTGTTCGAGGAACAAAGCCAATGTTACCAGACTAGAAAAGAACAGCTGCAAGAATTTATGCAAGAAATGCGGACACCGCGTGAAAAGGTTGCAAAAAAAAGTGACCCGACGATGCAACTGTACTTTTACGTGGTGCTGCGAAGTAAAATGTGATACATGCGTTGAGACAGTCAACGAATATTTTTGCGTTTAGAATTTAAAAGTTGGTTGTAAAAATTGTAAATATGTATATAAGATTTATGCACATACTAAAATAGATTTTATAAATATTTTTGGCTTTTGATTAATCTGAAGGATTCGCATAAATAATAATA
Organism: Diabrotica balteata; assembly: GCA_918026665.1. Classification (NCBI taxonomy): domain Eukaryota; kingdom Metazoa; phylum Arthropoda; class Insecta; order Coleoptera; family Chrysomelidae; genus Diabrotica; species Diabrotica balteata. The sequence continues at coordinate 104,078,688 of OU898276.1, read as the reverse complement.
TTAATCCATACAAGAACGTCTTACAATACAGAACTAAAAACGTAGAACGTTCCATTCTCTATTTAGCATTGAGACATCAAATGTTGAACAGAGCTGGACTCTTCGATATTCCATTTTTATTTACCTTATGAATCTCAAGTTGTGCGCATCTCAAACCGGTGGGTTTAACAAGCCGGTGTTTTTGTGTCACCTACTTGTCTCATATGTAATCATAGACTAAGGCTTTGTTTTGCTACGTATTTCGTTTTATCTCTTCATTGAGCACTCTATTCATCATTGTCAATCTATAACTACTTATATAAAGTACATCTCTTAATCTGTAATTTCTTCCCATTTCTTTTACTAATATCCCATACTTCTGCTCCGTATGTTACTTGTAGCTCCATGATTGTCCTGTATATTCGTTTGTTTTTTTTTTGTGATTTTTATCATTTTATCCTGCTAGCTTAATATTCAAGCTAGTAGAATTCCAAAAAAAATATTTCTGATATGCCACAGTGTTTTGCTAGATTTTTACGAATTTATGACCATCTAGTAATTTTTCATCCCTCAATTACCCCTTGTGGAAAGACAATAATTCTGTTAGGTTCAAATTTAAGATGGAAAAAATCTTTTTTATAAATTCACTGTACCCTATTTATATCTTAAATAAGAAAGTTCTATGACGATTTTTACTTAATGTTAACAAACCGCATAATTTTTCACTCATAAGCAACACCTAGTGAAAGACACTTCACCAGCTACGCATTTATAATAGCCGAATACGTCTTTTTTTTTTCGGAAATACGAACTACTACGCATATACGTTTTCTTTTAATTTGAAGTTCGCCCATAATCCGATGAGACCTAATGTCATTCCTGCAGATCGGTTTTATAAACTAAGAACAGTCATAAACTTTTTAATAATAAAATGGCTACTCTATATTATCCAGGAAAAGAATTGTCACTAGATGAATCGATGGTACAGTGGAAGGGTATCTTCTTCTTTGGGTGCCGTATCCGTATTCAGACGTTGGCCGTCATCATGTTTACAACTTCCTGAAACCTTTCTCTGTCGGCTGCTGCGCGAAATAATTCTTTTACTGTGGAACCACACCATTGTCTAATATTACGCAGCCATGAAAGTTTCTTTTGACCAATCCATCTCTTTCCTTCCACTTTTTCTTGTATTATAAGGCGAAGTAGATGGTATTTAGGTCCTCTAATTATATGGCCGAAGTATTCTGTTTTTCTCCTCTTTATGGTGTTTATGAGTAGACGTTCTGAATTGATTATTTGAAGAATATCTTCATTGGAAGTGTGCGAAACCCACGATATCTTTAGGATTCATCTATAGCACCACAATTCGAATGCTTCTAACTTGTTTAGCATTGTGGTTTTTAGCGTCCATATCTCACAACCACACAATAGGATGGACCACACATAACATTTCAGGACCTTAGGTCCTGAATAGGTTTCTATTGCATAAAACTGAAGAGTCACAATTTACATTTAACCAGCTGCCAAGGTATTTGAAATGATTTACCCTTTCGATCTCCTCTCCATTAAGAGAAATCAGACCTTGATCTATATTGATCTTTGCAACTGCCATCGACTTTGTTTTTGAAATGTTGATTTTAAGGCCTCTCCGATAACTTGCTTCACCTACTAGATTTAGTAATGTTTGGAGATCTTGTAAATTTTCTGCAAGAATGGCTGTATAGTCAGCGTATCTAATATTGTTGATTACTTCTCCACCTAGTCTTACTCCCTCTTGTCTGTCATCCAAAGCCTCCCTAAAGATTTCTTCAGAGTACAGAGTGAGTGACAAAACACAATCATGCCGTACTCCACGTTTAATGGATATTTTTTCAGTCGGACTGTCTCCAATTTGGATAGAGGCTTCTTCTTCTTCTTCAAGTGCCGTCTTCGTTCCGAAGTTTGGCTATCATCAAAGCTATGCGTATTTTTGATGCTGCAGATCTAAACAGTTGGTAATTGGTGCAATTGTACCATTCTCTCAAGTTTTTCAACCATGAATGCCTTCTTCTTCCTATAGATCTCTTTCCCATTATCTTTTCCTGTATAATCAATTGCAGCAACTGGTATTTATCTCCCCTCATAACATATCCCAAATATTGTAGTTTGCGCTTTTTAACAGTAAGTATCAGCTCTTTCTCTTTTCGCACTCTCCGCAAAACCTCCACATTTGTTACTTTCTCTGTCCAGGGTATTTTTAATATTCTACGATACATCCACAACTCAAATGCTTCTATCTTTTTGGTATCGATCTTTTTCAATGTCCATGTTTCCATCCCGTAGAGGAGAACTGACATAACGTAACATCTCAAAAGGCGAATTTTAAGTTTTAGACTTAGATCTCTTCCGCAGAACACCTTTTTCAATTTAGTAAATGTGGCTCTAGCTTTCTCTATTCTGGTTCTGATTTCTTCAGAGCAGTCATTATTTTCGTTGATAACATTTCCCAGGTAATTATATCTTCTTACACGTTCGATTCTTTGATCATGCACGGTTATGTCAGGGAAGTTTTGTGGTGATTTAGATATTAGCATTATTTTTGTTTTGCTTATGTTAAGTGATAATCCGTGTTCTTCACTGCATTCTACTATTTTGTTAATTAGTATTTGAAGATCTTCCCAAGTTTCTGCGATTAGTACCGTGTCATCGGCATATCTCAAGTTGTTTATTCGGATGCCATTTATCTTAATACCTATATTTTGATCCGAAAGTGCTGTGTTTATAATGTCTTCGGAGTATAGATTGAATAAGGTCGGTGAGAGTATACAAACCGGTCTTACGCCTTTCTTGATCTCGATTTCCTCCGTTGTCTCTTGCTCTATTCGGATATTTGCTTTCTGGTTATAGTAAATCTTAGAGATAATTCTAATGTCCCTTTTATCCAAGTTTTTTTCTACTAGCAGTTTCATTAAGTGGTCGTGACGAACTTTATCAAACGCTTTGTTGTAATCAATAAAGCACATATATATATCTTGATTTATATCTAGACATCTTTGGCATATGACGTTAAGTGCAAATAGTGCTTCTCTTGAAATCGTAGGCTTCCACGGCCAGAGTCAGAATTATAGTTTATTCGTCTTCCGGGTTTGGACCGTGTCATTTGTGAGTGACCCAAAAGTGGGTTCATCTCGACGTTTCGCTACAATTATATGTAGCTTCTTCAGGAGAACAAAGAAAAGGAAAAAAGAAAACAAAAGAACAGGAAGATGGGTAGTTAGCAACGGTAACTCAGTTACTCAACGCAACCAGAGGCGAATACTAACTACCAAGATGGGCATTTGGTCACAGTAACTCAACTACTCAACGCAGCCAGAGGTGAAAACCAAATGCCAGGACAGGGATTCACGTCCAACAGCTCAGAACACTAACGCGTCGAGAGGCGGGGAGTGAATCCGACGATTACTCCGCTACCGCTCTATTTATAGTCGCGGTGCCTGTCGTGTCGGGACGTATCGGCACACTTCGTGGCGCGAACGTCAAGAAGCGCGCGCTGGCCAATCATGTGGCTGCATTGTGGTGGCGGGACCGGACGGTGGCTCTAGACTGAGATTCCAGATGGGAGACAAGTAGTATCCTTCCTCTCGATTGATATTATGGGGATTTTTTCGGATCTCTAGAGATTCGCGGATTTTCCTGGAATAAAAGAAGGGGCTCTTAGAAATAATATGGGTTTTTTCGAACAATATGGAATGACCGGTTTCTTGGCAGTGTTCGGCAACTGCAGAATGGGAGAAAAGACCTGATCGAATGCATCTTTGATGCTCTTGAATCCGAGTTTTGACGGAACGACCAGTTTCGCCAATATACACATGTCCACATGAACAAGGAATAGAATAGACACCACAGGAAGATAGGGGCGGTAATGAGTCCTTAGGAGAGGGTAGATATTGAGAGATTTTCTTGGGTGGTCGAAAAGTAGTCCTGATACCTTCTTTGCGAAGAATTTTGCCAATCCTATCAGTGACATTTCGAATATACGGAAGAAAAGCCACAGGAGTATTACCCGAAGATTCTGAATTTGTTGTCCTAGGGTGTAAAGGGGGATTTAGATGTCGGTGTGTAATATTTTGAATTGTGGACTTGGAGTAACCATTGGCGACAAGGGTTTTTTGCAGATGGCCAAGTTCTTCTCTAAGGTTGTCGGGTTCAGAAATCGAAATGGCCCGATGGATGAGAGAGTTGATCACAGAATTCTTTTGGGCAGGATGGTGGTGTGATGAAGCATGTAGGTAACGATTCGTGTGAGTCTTTTTTCTATAAACAGAGTGACCCAATCGGCCATTGGGCTTGGAGGTGACTAACACATCGAGAAAGGGAAGGGACCGATTATTTTCTACTTCCATTGTGAATTTTATACTCGGATGTTGTGAGTTAAGATGATCTAGGAAGGAAGAAAGGGTATGTTGACCATGGGGCCAGATGATAAATGTATCATCAACGTAGCGGAACCAGACTTTTGGTTTTAAGGGGTAAGATTCTAGGGCTAAAGACTCAAAGGCTTCCATGAAAATGTCAGCAATGACAGGGGAAAGGGGAGAACCCATTGGTGTTCCAGATATTTGTTTGTAGAAATTGCCTCTAAAAGAAAAATATGTTGAAAGGAGGCATTTTTCGGCAAGATCTGCCAAAACCAAAGACTTGTTATCATTGGTCAAGTGATCTCGCAGAACAACTAGAGAGTCATGTATGGGGATATTGGTAAATAGGGATGATACATCGAAACTGACGAGAATATCTTGGGGATCGACTGTGAGAGAGGAGATTAAGGTGATGAAATGTGTGGAATTTCGGACATAAGAAGAGGTACGACCAGTATAGGTCTTAAACTGATTGGACAAGTACTTAGCGAGTTTGTAGGTAGGAGAGTTAATCGTAGTCACAATGGGACGGAGAGGTACGTTATCTTTATGGATTTTCGGAAGACCATAAATTCTGGGGCAGATGGAGTTTTTTGGAACTATGGACTTCTTAACATCATCGGAAAGATCGGATTGTTTGATGGCATGGGAAATTTCGCGTTCGACTCTAGGAGTGGGGTCTCGAGAAATTGTATTATAACAGGATGTATCCCTAAGTAAGTCGTTTACTTTCTCTATGTAGGAAGGAGTATCCAGGATGACTGTGGCATTACCTTTGTCTGCAGGAAGGATTATTATCTCAGAAAGAGAACGGAGATTTTTGAGAGCTATGAATTCCTCACGAGATATATTGGAAGTAGGGATTTTGGCTGTATCAAGACATTTAGCGACGTCAAAGCGGATACGGTCGGCTGGAATTTTGGGAATTGTGCGGAGTGCCGCTTCCACATTTGAAACTATTTCTTCGGTAGGAATTCTGGAAGGAGTGATAGCAAAATTAAGACCTTTAGATAGAAGACTGCTTTCTGCACTTGTTAATTGGTGAGAAGAAAGATTAACGACGGTGTTAATGAGAGGTGAATGAGAAGTAGAAGTGGTGGAATGTGATTTTTTCTTAGATACAAGGGATTGGAATTTCTTTTTGTGAGTTTCGTTGCTTAGAAGAAGGATTTTATCGGCTTGATGATAGGAAATGCGGTCTAAAAGTGACCAATCATCGACACTAAGAATACTGGAGAGTTCAAGATGCAGCTTAAAAAGTTTTTGGGATTGAAAATTAAGGGTTTTTCGGATATGTTGGATCCGTTCACGAAGTAGAGATAGGCTGGCTCGATGTAGAATTCGGGAAGAAGATGAAGAGGAAATGTGATGTTTTAGAACAAGAAAATTGGGAACCAAGTTATTATCACGACATCTAGAGAGGAAGGTGAGCGAAGAAAGTAGAGATGAAACTTTAGAGCGAAGATTGGAGAACTCTGAGGTTTTGCGGAATATAACCTCCCCGTAGAGGTTGGTCAAATGAAATCGTAGGCTTCCACGGCCAGAGTCAGAATTATAGTTTATTCGTCTTCCGGGTTTGGACCGTGTCATTTGTGAGTGACCCAAAAGTGGGTTCATCTCGACGTTTCGCTACAATTATATGTAGCTTCTTCAGGAGAACAAAGAAAAGGAAAAAAGAAAACAAAAGAACAGGAAGATGGGTAGTTAGCAACGGTAACTCAGTTACTCACCTTCCTCTCTAGATGTCGTGATAATAACTTGGTTCCCAATTTTCTTGTTCTAAAACATCACATTTCCTCTTCATCTTCTTCCCGAATTCTACATCGAGCCAGCCTATCTCTACTTCGTGAACGGATCCAACATATCCGAAAAACCCTTAATTTTCAATCCCAAAAACTTTTTAAGCTGCATCTTGAACTCTCCAGTATTCTTAGTGTCGATGATTGGTCACTTTTAGACCGCATTTCCTATCATCAAGCCGATAAAATCCTTCTTCTAAGCAACGAAACTCACAAAAAGAAATTCCAATCCCTTGTATCTAAGAAAAAATCACATTCCACCACTTCTACTTCTCATTCACCTCTCATTAACACCGTCGTTAATCTTTCTTCTCACCAATTAACAAGTGCAGAAAGCAGTCTTCTATCTAAAGGTCTTAATTTTGCTATCACTCCTTCCAGAATTCCTACCGAAGAAATAGTTTCAAATGTGGAAGCGGCACTCCGCACAATTCCCAAAATTCCAGCAGACCGTATCCGCTTTGACGTCGCTAAATGTCTTGATACAGCCAAAATCCCTACTTCCAATATATCTCGTGAGGAATTCATAGCTCTCAAAAATCTCCGTTCTCTTTCTGAGATAATAATCCTTCCTGCAGACAAAGGTAATGCCACAGTCATCCTGGATACTCCTTCCTACATAGAGAAAGTAAACGACTTACTTAGGGATACATCCTGTTATAATACAATTTCTCGAGACCCCACTCCTAGAGTCGAACGCGAAATTTCCCATGCCATCAAACAATCCGATCTTTCCGATGATGTTAAGAAGTCCATAGTTCCAAAAAACTCCATCTGCCCCAGAATTTATGGTCTTCCGAAAATCCATAAAGATAACGTACCTCTTCGTCCCATTGTGACTACGATTAACTCTCCTACCTACAAACTCGCTAAGTACTTGTCCAATCAGTTTAAGACCTATACTGGTCGTACCTCTTCTTATGTCCGAAATTCCACACATTTCATCACCTTAATCTCCTCTCTCACAGTCGATCCCCAAGATATTCTCGTCAGTTTCGATGTATCATCCCTATTTACCAATATCCCCATACATGACTCTCTAGTTGTTCTGCGAGATCACTTGACCAATGATAACAAGTCTTTGGTTTTGGCAGATCTTGCCGAAAAATGCCTCCTTTCAACATATTTTTCTTTTAGAGGCAATTTCTACAAACAAATATCTGGAACACCAATGGGTTCTCCCCTTTCCCCTGTCATTGCTGACATTTTCATGGAAGCCTTTGAGTCTTTAGCCCTAGAATCTTACCCCTTAAAACCAAAAGTCTGGTTCCGCTACGTTGATGATACATTTATCATCTGGCCCCATGGTCAACATACCCTTTCTTCCTTCCTAGATCATCTTAACTCACAACATCCGAGTATAAAATTCACAATGGAAGTAGAAAATAATCGGTCCCTTCCCTTTCTCGATGTGTTAGTCACCTCCAAGCCCAATGGCCGATTGGGTCACTCTGTTTATAGAAAAAAGACTCACACGAATCGTTACCTACATGCTTCATCACACCACCATCCTGCCCAAAAGAATTCTGTGATCAACTCTCTCATCCATCGGGCCATTTCGATTTCTGAACCCGACAACCTTAGAGAAGAACTTGGCCATCTGCAAAAAACCCTTGTCGCCAATGGTTACTCCAAGTCCACAATTCAAAATATTACACACCGACATCTAAATCCCCCTTTACACCCTAGGACAACAAATTCAGAATCTTCGGGTAATACTCCTGTGGCTTTTCTTCCGTATATTCGAAATGTCACTGATAGGATTGGCAAAATTCTTCGCAAAGAAGGTATCAGGACTACTTTTCGGCCACCCAAGAAAATCTCTCAATATCTACCCTCTCCTAAGGACTCATTACCGCCCCTATCTTCCTGTGGTGTCTATTCTATTCCTTGTTCATGTGGACATGTGTATATTGGCGAAACTGGTCGTTCCGTCAAAACTCGGATTCAAGAGCATCAAAGATGCATTCGATCAGGTCTTTTCTCCCATTCTGCAGTTGCCGAACACTGCCAAGAAACCGGTCATTCCATATTGTTCGAAAAAACCCATATTATTTCTAAGAGCCCCTTCTTTTATTCCAGGAAAATCCGCGAATCTCTAGAGATCCGAAAAAATCCCCATAATATCAATCGAGAGGAAGGATACTACTTGTCTCCCATCTGGAATCTCAGTCTAGAGCCACCGTCCGGTCCCGCCACCACAATGCAGCCACATGATTGGCCAGCGCGCGCTTCTTGACGTTCGCGCCACGAAGTGTGCCGATACGTCCCGACACGACAGGCACCGCGACTATAAATAGAGCGGTAGCGGAGTAATCGTCGGATTCACTCCCCGCCTCTCGACGCGTTAGTGTTCTGAGCTGTTGGACGTGAATCCCTGTCCTGGCATTTGGTTTTCACCTCTGGCTGCGTTGAGTAGTTGAGTTACTGTGACCAAATGCCCATCTTGGTAGTTAGTATTCGCCTCTGGTTGCGTTGAGTAACTGAGTTACCGTTGCTAACTACCCATCTTCCTGTTCTTTTGTTTTCTTTTTTCCTTTTCTTTGTTCTCCTGAAGAAGCTACATATAATTGTAGCGAAACGTCGAGATAAACCCACTTTTGGGTCACTCACAAATGACACGGTCCAAACCCGGAAGACGAATAAACTATAAGTGCTTCTCTTGTTCCAAGCCCGTTCCGAAATCGGAATTGAGTATTACTAATATCTGCATCTAGTTTTCTGTTAATTCTTGAGTGGATTACTTTGATGAATACTTTTAATGTATGCCCCATTAAGCTTATAGTGCGGTAGTCAGTGCACTGTTTTGCATTTGCCTTTTTTGGTAAGGTTACAAAAGTTGAAAGTAGCCATTCCTTTGGTATTTCTCCTCTTTTGCAGATGCAGTTAAAAAGGTCTAGTAGAATATTCACTGATTCGCCTTCCACAAGCTTAAGAAGTTCTGATGTGAGCCCGTCTGGACCCGGTGATTTACCATTTTTCATTATTTTTATAGCGTATAATAGTTCTTCTTTAGTTATTTCTGGTCCATCGTCGCCTTGCAAGTTATCTATATTAGGTTCTTGTCTTTCATCGTCGAACAATTCTTCTACATAGTTCTTCCAGGTCCTAAGCTTTTCTTGTAGATCGGCTATTATTTCACCATTTGCGTTGCATAGGAGATTGGGATGTTTTCGTTTTTGTGTACCTGTCAGTTCCTTTATCTTTTTATGTAAGTTAAAAGTGTCATGTTTGAGATGTAGTTCTTCGATTTCCTCGCATTTTCTTGTATAAAAATTTTCCTTTGCAGTTCTTATTTCTTTTCTGATTTGTTTGTTTACTTCATTATATTTTTGGCTGCATTTTCCCTTTAACTGTCTTCGCTCTTCCATGAGACCTAAAATTTTTTCTGTTATCCATTCTCGTCCTTTTTTCTGTTTCTCTTTGGTAAGCATTTTCTGGGCAGGTTTTATTATGGCGTCTTTTAAATCTTGCCACTTATCTTCTACATGCGTGTTCTCTGTCTTTGTAGAAAGCATTCGTAAGTTATCATTGATATGTTGTTTTAAATCTTCTTTAATTGTTGGATCTTGTAAGCGGCTGGTATCTATGTGATCTATTTTTATTTTATTTGAAGGTCTTTTGAGTCTAATGTGTACCCGCGCTATCAGGGGGTTATGATCTGAAGAAACATCTGCGCCTGGATAAGCCTGGATAGAGGCTACTTGATTGTAATATAAGTATTTCAGCAGTCTTATATCATAGTGGTCAAGTTCTGCTGCCCGTAGGCAATCGAAAAGTGTATCGTGTTGTACTCTGTCGAACGGCTTCTCGAAGTCGATGAAACAAACATAAACATTCTTTCGGAATTCACTTTTTTGTAATATCACGCGCATACAGAATAGTGCCTCTCTAGTTCCTGGACCGTTTTTAAATCAAAATTGCTTATTACTCATCCTACTTTCGCATAGAAGGAATACTCGGTTTTGTATAATTCGTAAGAGTATCTTCAGTGTGTGACTCAACAAACTGATTAGTCTAAAATCGCTGCATTTGGTGGGCCTACTTTTCTTTGGTAATGTTGTAAACAGTGACTCTAACCAATCATCTGGTATTTTTCCTTCGTTGTAAATTTTGTTGAAGAAAGTGGTTAAGCAGGCAATGCTTTCCTCATCTAAAAGTTTATTTACTTTATTGTTTTTGGCTTGCTGTATTGCCTTTTTGACTTCCGAATTCAGTATACTGGGACCTCTGTCTAACTGGTTGTCACAGGCAGTATTTGGAGCATTTTGTCTAGAAGCATCGTCAAAAAGGTCAGTGATGTATCTCTCCCATTCTTTTCACTGTTGTTCGTGATCACAAATTTTTCCATTCGCGCTTTTAAGCATGTGAGCATTTTTCTGTTTTCTAATTCCGGCAGTATATTTAAGTTTCTTGTGGAGGTTGAAACTGTCATGCTTTTTTTGGAGGTCTTCTATTTCTTTACATAAATTCTCAAGCCAGGATTCTTTGGCTTGCTTAATTTTTCTTTTTATGCGTTTATTGATTTCACGGTATTCGATAATATTTCTATTTTTGTGTTGCTGTCGAACTTCCATCAGGTCTAGAATTTCTTGTGTCATCCACTTATTTTTGGCCAACATGATAGGTGTTTTCAAAGACTCTTGTACGTTCTCTAAAATCGAGTTTTGAATATCATACCAGCATTCGTTAATGGTTCTGTTTTCGTTTGGTATGTTTGATATTCTATGTATTTTACTATTTATCTGCTGTGATATGTGTTCGCGCGTTTGAGGGTTTTTCAGGGGGTCGAGATATATCTTACAAGACTTAGTTGGCTTTGTTAATTTCTTTAGTTTAATTTGTATTTTGGAGCAGAGTAAATTGTGATTTGAGTTTATGTCAGCGCTGGGGTAAGTTTCTACATCTTTAATAAGGAAGTTTATACTTAGTTTTAAACAATGAATTAAACAGAAAAGACATAAATTCAGTATGAAGATCTATAGGATAACCAAACTAGTATTATTCAGAATATGCTGGTATGTACAAGAGCCTCAGACTCAATCGTAAGAGGGAAATGATATTCCGCTAAGGTTGTTCTGGAAATTGCGAAACAATATCTTAACTCGTGACATGTTTTCTATATGGTCAACTTTCATAAAAGTTTTAGCACGCAAAACTTACTGCACCGGTAGGCTACATGCTGGTCGAACAGGAAATCCAGTAGATGTAACCAGTTAGCCAAAAGGGAAACAAAAGCCCAATACTTGGATGTAGTAATGGTTAGTAAATCACATGAAAAAAAGGGATATTATATATCCCTGAGTTTCCACAAAACATAGAACAAATAGAGCATGTCAACACATTGTCTGTGTTTCCCTCTAGGTTATGTCGATAGCGAGTATTGAGTTTGTATTACACTGTGGTTTAATTTTAATATTATTATAGTAGTTTTTATTAAATAAAATTGAAATTTTCCATGGATGAAGAAAACTTAATGAGAGTGGGCGATGCCAATGAAGGATCTCGTAAAAATAAAAAGACTGTGGATAAAAAAACTAGAGCCAAGCTTAAGCGATACAGTACTCCAGTGGGATGTCGTGTGTTTGTTCCATGTAAACACATGAACAAAGGTATGAAATGTGCATTAGTTAGGCCTATAGATGCTATTCTTGTTCGAAATATCCTCTACAAAATACCTGACAAAAACACGCAAGATAACACCATTGCCAGTTGGATAAATCAACGTAACATAAAGCGGCGAAGGCCTAGGCCTACCTCTGAAAAATCAAAGGCTAAAACTTTTAGGGTACAATATTCTATACTTTCATCAACCGGTAAAGTTATACCTGTGTGTAGAAAACTTTTCATGCATATTTCCATGGTGAAGGGAACAAGATTGACTAATATTTCTAAAAAGGTTAAAGAGGTAAAGGCTGTTAAGGATCAGAGGGGTGGCGATAGGAAGAGTTACAAATCTGCTGCGAACAAGGAATCAGTCCGCCTTTTTTGAGAAATTTAAGAAGAAAAGAAAGCCACTATAATCGAAAAGAATCGAAAAGGATTTATCTTGGTGCAGACTTAAACATTAAGAAGTTGTGGCTAATATACAATGATTCTGTACTTGATAATCTTAAAGTTAAGAAATCTATGTTTAGGAGAGTTTTCAATGAATTAAATATCGGATTTTCATCACCAGCTTCTGACGTTTGCAGTACATGCAATAAAATAGATCTTCAGCTGAAAATTGAGAAGGCTAAAGCTGTGAAAGACTTGGTAATGGTCAACCAATTTATGATGGAGAAAAGAATACACAGATTAAGAGCTAATGCTTTTTATGGGCTCTTAAAGAAAAACAAAGAAAATGAGGTTACTTTCTGTTTTGATCTCCAGCAAATTCAAGCACTTCCCAAAACTCCTATTCAAGACGCGTTCTACAAAAGACAAGTTTTTACTCTTTTTGCATTGTAGCATCAAACGCACAAAACCCCATATTTTACGTATGGATTGAAGAACTTGCAGGAAGGGGTGCGACCGAAGTTTCATCTGCACTTATAAATTTCTTGAACTCCGCTAATTTTTCAAATGTAACAAGACTGAATCTGTTCTGTGATGGGTGTGCCGGTCAAAACAAAAACAATGCCGTTGTTCACACATTAGTGTGTTACTTAGGATCAGTGCAAAATGCTTTAGAGGAGATTGTTCTAACAGACCCTGTTCGCGGGCATAGCTTCCTCCAAGCTGATCGGGTGTTCGGAAGGGTTGAAAAGTTACTCAGGAAGCAGCCTACCATTGCAACAAAGGATGAGTACTACAATGTATATAGTTCTGTTGGAGAAGTACGGAAACTTGGAGAAAATTAGGGATTGATTGATGCTAAAAGTTTGGCTACACGATTTAAAAACATTGAAATGATATCTGAAAAGAAGAGGATTTTTGTGAGGAAAGAGAAAGCTGTCAACGGCAATGGAAAAGAACTTACTGTTATCAAAATGAAATCGGCACAGAATTTTAGGTTTGAAAGTGATATTGAAACCTACAACAAGCCTCAAAAAAAGGCTGGCATTCTGCAAGGTCGTTCTCAACTCCTGTAGAGTCACTTCCACTAAGCAATATAGTGAAAGCAGCTAAGAAGAAGGACGTGAAGACGTTACTTGTGAAAATGTATGGTGATGACTGGCAGAAACATGACTTTTTATCTTGGTATAAGACCATAATAGTGGAAGTCCAGGATGACGAAATTGATGCTGACGAAGTGGACGAATCCTGTGATTGTCTAGAACCTGACATTGGACTACACATTTAAACATTTATATTTTGTGGAAAGTGTCGTTGGTAAATGTTAGCTATTTTTCAAGATATTTTTTGTAACAATACAATAGATATTTTAAGTAGTCTAAGAGTTTTTTTATCAATCTCTTCTATCAACGTCCATGAAGTCCAATCAAATAAGAACATGTCCTTTTTTAAAAAGTATTTACAGGTTTATTTATACCTTCTGATTTGAAATATTTACTAAGAGTCAGTTAATTTCAATAAATAAAATGATATATGTTAATTTATCCGATTTTTCATGTAAGGTTATTTACTAATAAGTTTTTTGCGATTTCCCTAAAACTTCTTAAGGTGGACATGATTGATTTTGATTGACACCTCCTCAATTCTGCGTGTTAATTGGCGGATTAACACCTCTATGGAAAGTTGTAACTCCATCTTTTGTGCGGTCGTCCGATACTTCTTCTGCCACTTGGTGACTTATCTCGTGCTATTTTGACGACATGGGTCTCCACCATTCTGCTTATGTGGTTATTCCATTCTTTTTTCTATTTTGTGTCCATTCATTTATACAATGTACGTTACATTTTCTTCTAATGTCTTCACTTCTCTTTCGATCTCTCAGAGTATTTCCTGTAATTCTTCTCATTACTCTCATCTCTGGCGTTTCCAGTAGCCTTTGTGTTGTGGCTGTGTCTGGTCTTGTTTCTGAGGCATATGTCATTATTGGTCTCACACTGGCTTTATAAATTCTTGACTTCATCTTAGTGTTAATGTGTCTGTTTTGCCATATAGTCTTATTAAGGCATCCTGCCAGTCTATTTGCATTTTGTACTTGATCTCTCACTTCTTTGTTCAGATATCTATAGCTAGACGGTGTAACTCCGCCCGTAGTTTTGTTGAGTGGATCGAGTAGCTCGACAGAACTGTTGTCGGTCCGAAGCTCGGATAAAGGAGGAGGGGGTCTACAACCAGGTAAGCACCTTCTGATAGACTTTAAAACCATATAGCTCATAGAAACAGGATTATGTCTTAGAACACTTTGGTAATTTATTGTATAATTTGTATTAATTCTGTAAAAATTTCGAGTTAAGTTAATAAAGCAGCATTTATTGACATTTAATAAAAGCCTTTTTAAATCACACCACTCTAATAAACGATCTAAATCAGCTTGCAAGAGAATTTGGGGTGATGCACAATTAATTGGTCTCTAGAATTTAAGATAAATGAAAGCATTTTACGCAAAGACTATTTAAGCAGAAAGTTGTAATTTTCGCTTTAAATATGTAATAAAAGAGGTGATCAATGACTAGCCTCTGTGACTTCAGATGTTACTATGATAGAATCCAAAAAACAATTACCAACTAACTCTTTGAGTGCGACTAGAAAGAGAACTTTTAAACCAACAAATCATTTGAGAACAAAATCTAGTTATTACTATTCTGTTAGGCAGTATTTGATGATTTACTTTATCGTATGCCTTCAAGAAATCTGTATATACGCCATTTATTTTTTTGCCATTCTCCATGTACGTAATAATATCCGACAGATAGGTAACCAGGTTAGTAACTGTAGATTTATTCTTCCTAAAATCATGTTATTCCACAAGAAGATTCTTGGACATCCTTGATAACTGTTTACTTACCAAGTAGTCAAATAACTTTGTAGGTATGGCGTAAGACACGTCGATAGTTTCAATGTTCTCTTTGGCACCATTTTTGAAAAAGGTAGAATAAAGCTCTCCTTTATTAATCGGATAGCCAAGCGGGCTGGGCGGCTGGCTTCTCATTCGCTTCAATGCGAGAGATGTCAGTTCAATCCCCAGCTCGGTGTACAGAAAACCAAAAGGCTAACGCAGCAGTTTAAAATTCCAAATGAATCTGCGGCTTAGAATATGCTGGTAACCGATCGGCCTATGGTGGAGCAGTACGGCAAGAGA
This sequence comes from Diabrotica balteata, assembly GCA_918026665.1. Taxonomy (NCBI): domain Eukaryota; kingdom Metazoa; phylum Arthropoda; class Insecta; order Coleoptera; family Chrysomelidae; genus Diabrotica; species Diabrotica balteata. The sequence continues at coordinate 104,063,320 of OU898276.1, read as the reverse complement.
TAAGGGCTTGCGGCTCGGTGATACTCCTCCATAGATCCCTACCGGAAGGGCGTGTGCCGCCTAAATACCGGGTATACATAAAGCTCTCCTTCCAGGCGCCCGGAAAGATCGATGCTTCAAATAATCTATTAAGAATAAGAAACAAAGGAAACATTATTGAACATACACACTAACAATATTAGACAGTTCATCGGGGCCCAACGATGTCTTATTAGAAATTTTAAGAATTTCTTGAATATTTCAGTTCTAGATACTTCACTGCATATGATATTATTACTGACATTTTCATTCACAACTTTAAAGTGACAACAGTCACAACAGTACCTTAATCGTCAACATCAACTGTCTGGAAAAATTCCTTTAATAAATTTGCTATATCCTGACGATTAGAAGGTGAATGGTAACCATAAAATAGTGAACTTGGTAATCTATGACTAGACCATTTATCCTTTAAAAGTTTCCAAAATGACCTGGGGTTATCTTTTATTTTATAAACAAAAGATCTAATATAGTTAGCAAAGCATTTATTAGATAACAATTAACAGCTCTTAAATTAGCAAACTTTGTATAGGATTCATCTGATGGTTCCTTTTATATAGAAAGTGGACCAGTTTTTCTGTCATAAGTCATGTCCCTTATCTGTTTAGCAACACCATTTAAGAAATGTAGATGTTGATTATTTTTTAACAGAATGTAGTAAATTACCAAAATGACATAAAAATTATTTAGAGCCTGATTAAGCTCCACCCTACTAAGTCAATCTTGCCAGTCAACAAAGGCCAATTAGTTATTCAGATCCTTATAGCTTCCATTCTTAAAATCATAAAAAATACACGATAAGAGATTGACAGAGGATGCCTTTTTATTGAAAGGTATCGAATACTTGTACCCTATATGATGCTTCTTCTTAACGTGCCCTATCAAGTCCCCTTGACGTTGGCGATTAACATGACGAAACTGTCTCTGTCTCGAGCTATTCTAAATCTCTATATGATGCAGAAAAAATTTAATAATGGCTTACTTGCTCGGAGGACCTACAAGTACTTAATATTAGAAAAAAAAACAAATCTAAAAATACACCCTATCATTTGGTATTTAGTTATACTGAAAAAGTTTTATGAATCCAAATTTCTGTACAACTTCTACACCTGACCTACAACAGCTTAGATCATCCTGCGAAGATTGTAAGACAGCCAAACTCATCATTGGACCAGTCCGCATTGGGAAGCTTGTAGTCATCGTACAGATAATTGTTGCTTGAAGGGTATTGTACGACAGTATTTGGAACCATCTCGCAATGTCAACTATAAGTTTTTGCTGATGACTATGGTGGTATATAAATCCCTCCAACTATAAATTTTGTATTATTTAATTTGCACAATACAAATTTCTGCATAACTCTTTTTTCTGCAGCTGGATACAATTTGATTTATTAAAAAAAATAACTACTAAAAAAAAATAAATACTAGTCATAGTATTACGGTCACTTCGAAAAACTAAAAAATTATATCGTATACACAAGTGGAGATTGCGTTCATTAGCTCACATAGTTTGGACCTCAGGGTGTTCTCGGACGCGACTAGTTCACGTTCGAGACGCATCGCCCCGCCCCTTATTTTTCACGTTGGCCCCTCCCTGACCTGGAAATCCCTAATCGCTACTTCAGAAAGTATAAAAATAGGCGATTTTCAGGTCAATAAGTCAGTCCTTCACGGGCTCTCCGAGAGCTTAGTGCTCTCGGGGCTCTGCTTTCTTGTTTTTAGATTTTCCCATACTCTGTGGCTGAGATGTTATTCTACTGCAACCTGGTATTTTTATTTCGACTAAACCTTTGTCATGTGAGAAATATCTTGCCTTTTTCAAGGCAAGATACCAGAAGAAAACATTTTCGAGTCCATACCTTGAAAATGGACTTAAGTAGAGGAGCTATCGTTGATGTTTTCGAAGCCCTCTACAGAGCACACGGTGGTACAGAAGGTGCTTAGACCCTTATTAATTACCCCGCGGTGACATGGCGCCCAACAACGTGGATTATTCCGATCCCACGACCCAGCTTGACTCACAGCAGAATGCTACAACCATTGACTTCAACATGGGTTGAAGTCAAGAGAAGAATGGGGAGAACCACGGAGTATTAGAAAGCTATACTCTAACACTCCGACATCGAGGCCTTCTGCAGACCGGATGCCTTCGACGTGCAGGCACCTTTGACGAGCCAAACTTCTTCGAAGTCAGAAGCCCCTGATGCCAATGGAAGTCCAGAAGTAGACCCAGTCATCGCCCCCCCACCGAAAGTGGTTGGACGACCACGTAGGCTTCGGCATCCTGGTACTCTGCGAAACCCCTGGATATGGCAGATGGGATCCGGACGACCGAGAAGAAGACGAACCCGTCAATGAGTTGGCACAGCGATCGAGGATGGACTTGCAGGAGCCGGAGATGCCGTCAGCACCACCGACCTCCCTATTAGTGCTGTGAATATGTCTGTAGTGCTGTAATTACCCCGCGGTGACAAGGGTATCTACAGGTTTTTTTGTTGCTTTGTTACCACTTTGGATAAACCATTACGATATATGGTAGTTTATATCGTAGTGGTTATAGTATATGTTTTATTCATCAATAGTTTTTCTATTTTCGAGTGATGATTTAGCTTTTTGTTGAATCTTTGTTTGATCATTTGATATTCTCAAAGTTACTTCTCATCTCATAGCTATTTGATGTTAAATTTCCAGCCAATTGGAAACTGCAGATACTAGCCTTTTATCTTGTGCTATACGTACCCATAATAAATTCGAATTTGACTCTGCTCCACCATAGATCAATAAGTGTTAAGCTCGTATTGCCTTCTCCTGTACTTCCTAAGTAAATTCTTGGATGTAGTAGCTTCAGGAATTCTCCGCTCTTTCAGTTAAGTTATTCTGTCCTTAAGATCCTTAATTTATTTCTCCATGATATTAAGCTTTATAATTATTAAAGGGACACTTTTCAAGGACACTCTACAGGTTCCACAAACGTGCATCACTGAACGTTTCTGCAGATAATAGCTCTAACTTCTGATGATAGCCCAGAGCATTTTTCGGTAGCATTGAAAAGTGCTCAGCAGCTGTCCCAAGACTTATTTTCTTCTTTTTAGTTTTTAAATCCCGGAAACAAGCATTGCAAAGATTTCGTGTCATAATGTCAAATCTAACCTCAAAATGATAATCTCACAATATTTTATCAATCACTGCAGATGTTATCAATGTTTTATTTAAATTATATAACCCTATTATTAGGCATGTTGCAAGACTCACTATTTTTTAATTGAGACGTACATTGATATTCAAAATAGCAATTGTTTTTAACCAAAACAACAACACAACATTAACTTACTTAACCTTCAATTCTTGATTGCTTCATAATCGGAAGGAGCATAAGCAGCTATTATTGTTGCAGTTTCGCAATTTTCATAAACTCAATACGAATTCGGGATGTACAAATCACAGGAGAAGAATTCACCACTGGCTTAAAGACTAGCGGTAGCTTCCGATATTATCCCACGTGGTGTAAAAAAATTAAGGTTTGATTACACTTTTTGTTGCCAATTTACATTTGCTGATACACAAGTGCAAATATTCGTTGCAATGTTAATTGTTCTGGACAATGTTCCAAATTATGTCGAGTTTTAATCGTTTAAGTTGCTATTAATATTATTTCTATTGACATTTTTATTATTAGTATAATAATGTATAACTGGTACGATTTTGATGTTTTTCTTTTATTGATTGTTTTGATTTTATTATTATTTATTTGTATATTTTTCGCTAATTGTATTTTGCGTGGCTTTATTATTAAGGTTTATTAATTTTATTATTAATTAATTGAGTTTTGATTGATAATTTACTAGATATATTATTATATGTTTTCCGATTTTTGATTAAATTCGTTAGTTATTAATGTCTTTACCAGAATTTGAGTATCTAAATCCAGATCATTTATTCACGGATTGCATCGGTCATTATTGCTTGTCCCTTAGGCGGGCCACAGACGTACATGCATTTAAGACATGCATGCATGAACAGTCCTGTCTGTCATGCATGCATGTACGTCTGCGGTAGAAAAAGACCACAAGCATCAGCTCTTTCATGCTGCCTGTTGCCTGATGAAAATACAATCATTCTACCAGCATGCATGACACGCGTGAGCGTGTGTGGTGAGTGCCTATCACAGACGTCAGTCCAGTCATTCTGGAATTGTGCCAGCGAAAGGTATTGTGTTTAGTGTTTATTTAACTAGTTGAACTGTTGAAAAATATGGCAACTGTAGAGCCAAAAACGCTACAGACTGTGCTTTCTGAGTTAATTTACATTTATAAAAATAGTCCGTGTTTGTAAAAAGTGAAGTGCCCTGAATACCACAATAGAGACCTGAAAAATGCAGTTTCCCACAGTTAGTGAATAAGTTGTCAGAGATCGAATCTGGTATACAGAAGGAATCAGTATTGAGAAAGATCAACACTTTGCGCTCCAATATCAGAAAAGAGAAGAAAATAGTCAAAACTTCAATAAAATCTGGCGCCTCAACTGATGATTTGTACACACCCAGGTCACCCAGCCCTTGGAACTATAACCTTTTTGATTTTTTGGGGGACCAGGACACTCTCAGACCATCAGTCTTCAACATATCATCTCCAGAAAGGAGCAATGATGAGGTAAGAATATTATTAATATTCATTATTAGGTATTAATATAATTAGATTAGGTTTATTTAATTAGGTAGCATAAATTATATATAAGACTACATATAGGGTATATTATACAGAAGTGTCTTTCAGAAAAGAGATGGGAGTATAACAAACCCATACACAATCTTTTCATAGACTTTCGACATGCATATGATAGCGTAGAAAGAAGCCAAGTATGGAATGCCATGGCGGAGTTCTCAATACCAAAGAAACTCAGTCGGATGACCAAAGTCTGTATGGAGAGTGGAATATCTGAAGTACGTGTAAATAATAAACTGTCTGACAGCTTTGAAATCAACAGTGGACTTAAATAGGGTGATGCGTTATCTCCACTACTTTTTAACCTTGTATTAGAGAAACCCATGAGGTCGGCCCAAATAAAAACAGATTTGGTATCGGTTTGAGGTCCCAAGCTGTTACTCGCATATGCAGATGACGTAGATCTCGTTGGAGATCTCCATCCTATCCACGAAAGACATTTTCAACAAGGTGAAAGGAGCAACAAGTGAAGTAGGGCTGAAGATTAATGAAGAGAAGACGAAATATATGTGTATAAAGAGAACGACACGAAGAGACAGAATAGGACAAAATGTGACGGTCAACACCTTCAATTTCGAAAGAGTACAACGTTTTAAGTATCTGGGGGCCGTAATCACAGCTGACAACGATGTCACTAAAGAAATAAAAGACAGAATCTAATATGCAAACCGCTGTCTAATTGCACTGGATAAGCTCATAAAATCAAAAAATCTCTCAAGAAGTTCAAAGATCAAAATACCTGTTTCGGAGTTACTTTGCTCCAGTCTCATGGAGCAAAGTAACCCTAACAACCTGTTTTGGGTATACTTTGCGCCGGGGAAAAACTAACCTTAAAATTGTTAAATTTGGCATAGCAAAATATTATATCCGTATGAACTAATATGTAGGCTTTTAGAATATTTTTTTGAGATAAACAGCAATAATAATACAATTTACTACCAACTTAGCAATACTTACTTGTAAGATATTAAACGAAATCTTCACTAAATACCAAATTACAATGAATTTTAGAGTTTATTATATTTAGAGTGCGCGTAGCACAGCCGGTATGGCGTTACCGTATAGGCAAATTGTCAACCTTGAATTAACACCTAGTTGCGTTGGGTATTTTGCGCATATTTCTGGTAGGTAATTAAAATAAATTTTTTTGAGAAATGGGGCAAAGTAACACCTGAAGACGCAAAGTAACCCGGTTTACGGTAGTCTACTTGTTATTTTTGTGTGTGTGAGTCGTAATCTACATACTTAATTCAAAGATGAGAAAACAGCGTGTCTTAGATTGAAGGTATATACTATGACCCTCCTTCTGATATAGTAGATAATACGCGCACCCGCTTCGAGCATGTTTGTTATTTCGCGAAATCTGATTTTGGGTGAGTCATGCATTAAATTTTTGGAGGCTAATGCATTCGATTTTTTTAATCATTTAAAAAGCATTCAAAAAATAGCAACATGAGTACGGCCGCATTTTCCATGTAAAATCCCATAAGAAAACGCTTCATTCTTCATTCATTTAAAGTTCATTCTGCTCATTTCTTGTCGCTTTGATGGAAGCGCAACACCCTGTCGGATCGTGATGTGTCATACATCTTTAAAAAGGAGAGAGGATTGCGAATATTGTGAGACAAAAAAAAAATGAACGTTTGTTTGTTTGTTTTTTATTAGAGTATACATATAAAACTTTTTTGTACGTCGTTTGTGCACCATTAATATGATAACTTTTCGACTGTTCTAACAACCATTCAAATTTCGTCATTTTGTGTCATGTGGAACAATTTCACCCAATCATGTCAACATTAGACTGATAATTGCATTCAGTGCAATTTTCAATCCCTATGACAACACGATCGAGTTTGACAACTTCATCCAAATAAATTTCAAAAAATCACGTTTGAATCTAATGTTAACTTAAATTTTAATCATTGTACTTTCACTAACTGTACTTTTAATAAATAAATGTTTCGTTATGTTGAGTTATAATTATTTTTTCAAAAAATTATCCGCCGAATATCCCTCGGACATTGATGAATGCCTCATAATTTCATGACAAATTTCTCAAGCTCAGCCTTCGGCTTCGTGCTGTTACCAAGGAACGAGCTTTCGATTGTCATGAAATTATCTCGTCTGTTATCAATGTCCTAGGGATATCAGGGGGGTTCAACTTCAATCCGTAAAATGTAATCATTGAATTAGTTACAAAACACACCACCAAGCGCTATTATCGGTAGATTCTGTAGATCACAAGTGCTAAAACAGCGATGTCTTCATAAATGGCGTCTGTCGAATGTTATTGTCATAATTCTCGAATGTCGAATATTAATTGATGTTGATGATTAAGTATTAATTAAATATTTGTTTTTTGTGTTTTAGTTAAAAGTCCTGTTAGATCAAGGAATTAGGTATTTAGGATTAGAATATTAATTGTTTAGTTAAGGCGTGCTATGCAAGTCCGTCTTGCATGGCACATCTCTTGCCTAGCTTGACCTTTTTACATCAGAGATATTTCTGAGCAATTTTAGATCTCACTTTCATTGTTGCCAACAGAGAAAATATGTATCAATTTGAGGTTATTTTATTCTAAATAAATATAATTATTAAAAGGGTGAAGGATGTCAACCAAAGAAAAGAAAAAATTGTTATTGTTGAATGTTGCTGTTGTAGCAACAATCATCCATAGTCAACGACTCACCCAGTCGTTTTTAAATTAACTTTAGACATAGAATATCTATTTATCACCACTTAATAAACTTAATTTAAATCAAAACACAACAATACACACGTGGGCTAAGGGACGCTAAAGATAGAGATAAGGTTATGTTTTATTCTGTAATCTATTATAAATTGTTATGTTGGCAACATGAATTTTAACGATAAATTGCAAGTAAATAGCATGAAAAATAGAACATGTTCTAATTTTTCGTCTAGCACAGGAATTGCATGGAAATAGCCCGTGGGCATGCGCAGTTCCATGATCTGTCTTGCATGGCTCTTGCCTAGCATGAAAATAGCATAATGTAAAACCACCGTAAGGATATTTGTTTTTTTTTTAAGTTAAGTTAGAAGTTAGTACAGGCTTGTAATTAATACATATGTTTTGAGTTTGATTAAATGAAAATTATTGGTCTAATCTAATGTATCTGAAAACTTTCAGAACTAATTTGTCACATTTATTCGAATATATAAACAGGATTAGAGTTCTCTCTGTTGATCTAGTCTTGAGCATTATCTGCTTTCTTCAAATCGCGAGTATAGGGTATTCACCAACTTACGCCTTTAAAGAATTAGTAAATATAAGGACAATAAATCAGGTATACTATGAATAATCCTTTAGAGGCGTAAGTTGGTTGAATACCCTATATATGAAATAAACGTTAGGACAAAATTCAAAATTTCCCGCGCTTTATAGAAATTCAATTTTCGCGCATTTACAATATCACCAACTACACAAGGCGTTTGTCAATTAGCAAGCTCTCCAACATGATAAAAATATTGATTAGTACCAGAACACTCCAACGTGGCGCTGATGATCACAACATTTTTTTGTACAGAAGTAGGTTATCTATCCCTCCTCTAATCTATGAGGGATATTACTACTGATAATAGCAATAGTTACGGTAATATTGTGTTCAAATATCTCTATATTTAATCTTAAAATATCCTCATCCAATGCTTCCTAGTCTGTGATATTGTTCTTAAGTTTTTACTTTATCAGTATTGATAGTACCCTAACTGCTCTGTTAGCTTTGGAGCCTCTCCAGTAAATATATCTATATAATTTCCTATCACATAAATATGGATTTCTCTATTCTTTGTTACAAATATTATACTGATATGATGTAAAATTGCCAGTAAAGTCACAATTCAATAAAAAAACAACAAAAAACGTATTTATTAAACAACTATTGATATCAACAGCAAAATAATACTGTTTGAAAGTTTTAAAAATTACATTAATAATAAATATGTTATGACTAGAATAAATATTCCACTACATAATGTATGTTTCTTATTTCTTTCTCTTTTTTCGTTTAACATTCTGATAACTATTCTGGTTTGAAGTTTTCATAATAGGATCATTCGAGTACATTCCCTCATTGTCAGGATGTCTCATGTGATTGATGTTGATGGCATGGCTGTTGAGAGTACCTTCTGGATTCGATCTGTTAAACAAGTAGTTCATTATCCAGAGAAAGATACCAAGTTTTCCAAGAAATACGCTATTTATCATGGTTAGTTTCAGGAAAAATAGCATTACTGGGAGAAACAGCGTTTGCACGATGAAAGGCATCGCTAATGTTGGCAGGATTTTTGTGAGAAGGTCGCTTTTCTCTGATTTCTTTCTACCTATAAAAAAAAACTTACGGTTAAAAAAAGTTGAAGTCGAACATTTAATAAGTAAAGCCTATATCAATACCTATATCAAAAGGGAATGGAAGCTAGAACTAACAATTTATGAAAAAATGATGAAATAAAAAACTTAAGTAGGTATGGAATAACTAAGCCCAATATATTAGAATAAAAGAAAACAGAATTGCATACTTTTTCCAGCCCTTATCTTCAGGATCGCAATGTTTCCTGGCGATAAACTATAAGACTGTGGAAACGAGCAGCATTTTGCGTCAGCGGAAGCGATGGTAAGTGAAATATATTTTTGGTCACGATCTTGGCGAATCATTGTATCTCATGCTCTGAGAGAATCATCTATATATCTACCATATAAAGAGACGAAAAAACGTTTGCCAACGACAGTGAGCAAAGATGACTTGGCTATCTCAGTGAAAAATAATGCTGTTCTGCTAGCTCACTCAAAATGTTTCTGTAAAATTTAGATAACTTTAAGTTTGCCGTTATTGTTAGCTGCTAATTATGTGTCGAATCCTGAAAAAGCATGGAGAAACAGCGAATTATCTGCAATTACGTCGCCATATATACTATATATATATATATATATATATATATATATATATATATATATATATATATATATATATTTATATATATATATATATTATATATATATATATATATATATATATATATATATATATATTATATATGCATGCGCAGAACAGATTGGTACGCTAGTCATATTAAACTTTATCTCTGCCGATTGGTGTTTTTCGTGCGACTCAAGCGCACGAGGTGGGGTCAGTTTTGTAGTGGTGGAAAGGGTCGATAATACATACATAATAAATAATAAAATAGGAATATTAAGAAAATAATAAATTAATTTAAAATGATATTGGGACCGTGCAAGTTCGGAACAGCGACACCTGGTGTCGTAAATGAGCAAAATTTACTGCACTTTCAGGTTAGATCGAGGTTACCAGATAACTGTCAAGGACGTGGCCCCAAAAAAGAATAAGAAGAAAAAGTAAGATTGAGGTTATGTCGGTATGTTATTAAAAGGTAAACGTTGATGTAGCATAAATACAAATAAATATATTATTGAATTACAGCATTACTGTTAATATGGATGCAATAATAAAAACTGGATTTGAGAAAGTAAATCACCAAATAACTTTTCAACCAAGCACTGAGTCAAAGGGAAAAGCTTTAGTAGTGGCAAATGTCAAAAAAGAATGGAAGAATTATGTGGAAGAATTAAGAAAAATAAACTACCATTAATAATGCTAATGCATAAATGCATAAATTAGCAGGTTAAGCCCATGATATCATCATATTGGTTTGAACAATTAATTATTTCCCTCTAAACTTTTGGACAGCGAATATATCTTAATGTATCTTCAGAAAAACTTGAACTTGATGTGATGACTACACTTAAAAGTGTTTTATTTATTATTTATTTCAAACTGAATTTAAAATCGTGCGCAAGAATAATGCATAATTTCGGTTATGTTACTTATGCTTTTTTATGATATAAATCCACTTTTCTCTTTGTAGTAGCTTTGTGCTTCGAAGTTGGAAATGAATAAAACTTAAATTGACATTTTTTTGTTGTATTTTTACAATTTATAACACAGCATTTTCTAAATCCCATTTTCTTCAGTGACAGAAGGTGTAAATAAACGAAACGGATATGAAATATGACAATTGACAATATGAATTTATGAAATCTATGAAATGTGCAGTAAAAAATGCAAGATTTCTCCGCTACTCGCGCACGATCGTTTCTCGTATCCCTTCCAAGTACTTGCACGTCGCCAATAATTAAATAAATACATAATAGATAACTAAGTCTAATGGTTCGTTTTTATCGTATTCTTACGACTAATAAAGTACCCAGTCAACTTCAGAGCGCTGTATAAATCAATTAAATTATACAAAGTTGTAGAACAAATTATTCTTTAAAAAACTCTCTAGAGTATCGCTTTGATGTTATTTTACCGTAAAATAACTAGAAAAAATAGGTGTAAGGCTCAAAAGAAAATTTGTTCAAACATTTTTATATATTTTTGTTAATATATTTTTATCTTTCATTTTACGTTCAAAAGTAATTGGAATAAAGTTATAGAAAGTTTAATTTGCTACAAATAATCTTGTATAAAACTTTTTGTACAATTGCTAGTTTACGAGATACAGCGCGAAAACACTTACGTTCTTCCAAGATGGCGAGTATTCAAGAATCCGATCAACTTCGGAGGGCAGTTAAATTCAGAGAAATCATTGAAATTAAACAATATAAAATAAATTAACCAATGAAATGAAAGTAAAATTAAAACTTTTTCATTTTTAAATAAAACTCTCATTATTATTGTTAATAAAACTATTATTATACTAGTAAAATTAGACAGGTATACTAAACACCTAACGGTCAGACAACATCAAACCTGTAACATTAAATTTTAACAACTGTGTTAATGTACAAAAGAAAGTTTTAAAGTCATTAGCACAAATTTGCATTTTTCTTTGAATATTAAGTTTGTTAAGATATACATTACTTGTCTACAGAGATAAAGCAAATCCTATTAAGTACTAATATGTGATTTCAACAAAAGAAGAAGTAAGGTATGTCAATAATAAGTAAAAGCTTAAAGTAAAATTTCTAGGTAATACACAGTGTTTCTTTAATCCCTTTTAGAAAGAAATTTAAATTATTTATGGACAATAAAAACCAACCTGTAAACTCATATTTTTAGTATTACGACCCTTTTGCCTCGACTTTTAATTCTTATGAACTTATAACTTTTTTGGGTTATTTAGGCTCTAAATGTTATTGTTATACGATTTGCACCATTTGTCAAATTTATGGACTTATATTTTGATTAATATCACCATGGCACATGTATGTGTCATAATTATGTTCCAGTAGTTGCAAAACTCAATAAAAATGAGAAAATGAGGAAACACAAAAACGTTTTTATTGTAACAAACCATATAAAATGACAGTATTTATCATGTATCACAACCATTTCCAAGGCAGATGAAAACCTCCTGCTTATATTTGAACGAAGGATCCTGAGAAGAATATTCGGTGGCATCTGTGAAAATGGTGTTTGGAGAAGGAGGTACAACTACGAGATATATCACAGATATAAACATATATTTGGTGGTAAAGACGTAGTTTTTCTTATAAAAATAGGAAAACTAAGATGAGCAGGACACCTGGCAAGATCACAGCAGAACAACCCTTCTAGAAGAATCCCTATGTCACAGCCTGTGAGAAGTGGAAGTAGGGGGGTAGGCCAAAACTCAGATGGAGGAATGGTGTAGATGACGATGGTAGAAAAATAGGCTCAGCAAACTGGCAACAGTTGACAATGGATAGAACTGACTGGCGTAATAGACTTGGGAAGGTCGAGGCTCTTTTATAGGGCTGTAGCATCAATGATGATGATTTATTATGTATGAAATATATTAAAACAATCCATACTAAATGTAATGTTACACTGATAGCAAGAAACCTTTGGTCTTTTTTCTTTTTTTATTTTGTAACAACGATGGTATCTTCGGCGAATTGTCCCTTTAATGGGCAAATTCTCTCCAACATTTTGTAGAGACATTGTAGTTTTTGATGGTCTACCATTTAACCTGCGTCTTTTCATGGAAGCATTTTGTCTGCCACAACTGAATAAACCCAAATTTCTGTAAAGTCGCCACGTACTTACAGCTTTTTACTAAATTCTGGTAGTAGTCTTTGATTGTCCATACAGGTACCAACTGCTACACACTGTAAATTCTTTATTAGTTCACTGAAGTAAAAAAACCTTTAAATCATACAGATACTTATAAACATTTAATACTTTGACATAGTGTGGTAATCAATATTTCACCTAAAGTTCCGTCGGTTTGTTCAGTTTCTTTTTCAACATGTATATTAAGGTTATAAATGTAACCAGTCAAACGGTCTTACTTTTGACAGATTTTAATACCTCTTGTTATAGAATTTAGAGGTAGATATTGCTTATGGGAAGCAACTGAATGTTTGCAGGGGTAAATTGTAGCAGTAAACCGAGCAATAGGATGTATTGTTCGAGTGAGACAAATATGGATGTACTTCTGATGACTGCTTTTCCCTCTAGATTTTTTTAAATTAACGATGGGGCAAATATAACTCATTAGAAGCAAAAGGGCTAAACAATATATATATATATATATATATATATATATATATATATATATATATATATATATATATATATATATATATATATATATATATATATATATATATAAGCGAGGTTGCTACAGCCTCTGCCGCTTCTCGCATTTCGACCGCCATCGTTCTCTGTTTATCCATTCGTCTTCTTTGATGGCTCTATCTCTCAATAGGTGTCGTACATTTTCTTCCCAGGCAACTGATGGTCTTCCCCTTCTTCTTCTTTGTTGTGGTATGTAATTTAAAGCTTTCTTTGGCCATCTATCTTCATTCATTCGCTTCACATGACCATACCACACTAGTTGTCTCGTTTCAATTCTGTCTACACTGGAATATACAGTATTTGTCCTCCTTCTATCTTCATTCCTAATATGATTTTTTTTGGATACCACACGCTCTTCTTAGAAAATCCACATATATTACTTCTATTCTTTTTCTATCTTTTTTCGTGATCTGCCAAACTTCTGCCCCATAAGTCATAATAGGCTCTACCAAGGTTCGATGGATTGTCAATTTTGTTTCTTGTCTAATATCTTTATACCATAGTAGAGAGTTCAGAATGTTAACCGCTTTTTTTCCCTGCTGCGTCCTGTTTTCGATGTCTCTTTTGGTAGTGCCTTCCTTAGATATTATAAATCCGAGATATTTATATTCATTGCATGTTTTTGTGTTTCTAATTTCTAACTCTGGATCTTCTTCGTCATCTCCAATTTTAAGATACTCTGTCTTTGACATATTCATATTGAGGCCCCATTTTTAGTATTCTTTCTTTAGTTTTCTAAACATGTAGTCCATGTTTTCCTCATCATTCGCTATGACTACCTGATCATCTGCGAAAAATAAAGTTGTTAGACATTTACCATCGCCTATGTCTATTCCCATTCCGGATACTTGTTTCCTCCACTGCTCTAGCGATGATTGAATATATATTTTAAATAATGTCAGAGATAGAAACATCTTTGTTTAAGCCCCTTTGTTATTGGAAATGATTCAAATATAAAGTTTCCTTCTTTAACGACACTTCTTGCATTTTTGTATATATTTGCGATAGCATTCCCATACTCTCTACTGAGACCTACTTTCGTCATAGATTGCTTGCCTTCTGTTTTTCGATTACCTGCTGCAGAACGAATATACCATCAGTACACGATCTTCCTGCACGAAATCCATTTTGTTCTTCTATGTCTTTGTATTCTGATTCTATTCTTTCTTTTATTATTCGACCGTACAACCTCCCCACTGAGCTGGTAACAGTTATTCCCCTATAATTAGAGCATTTGCGTTTATCCCCTTTCTTGGATATTGAGCTGATGTATCCAATATTCCAATCGTCAGGGATATTTTGTCCTTTTAAGCATTTATTAAATAGTTGAACCAACATCTCATGTAATATTTTTGGTCCATACTTTACCAACTCAATTAGAATGTCTACAGGTCCTGCTGCTTTACCATTTTTCGATCTTTTGAGGGCATCGTTTAACTATCCGGTTGTTATTTCAATTATTTGTGTGTATTCGGATATTTCTTCCATTTCGATCTCTTGGAATTTACATCTATCCTCTGTCAGTAAGACCTCATAAATATTTAAATTAATTTTAAAATTAATTTTCAGCAACTTAAAATTTATTTCTAAATACCTTTCTGATGTTATGAAATTAATTAAATACTTTCTTTCATCTCTCATTACCCATATCCCTATTTACCTTGGTTTCGCTTGCCTGCTTTATTTCTCGAAAATATTCTAACCCGAAATTTCTTTCTTTTCCCTCATAGGCCCCATTATCTTACTAGGTGTCACTAGCTTATCATACATATTATGACCACATTAATCCTTTCTCTTCTATAGATGCTAATATTTATTTTTTAGTGATACTTTGTTTTGCTTTTCCGTTTCGTTTTCTGTCCAGCCTGGTAACTTGACAGCATTTTCAAAAGCATTCCATCTCTATTGCAAATATGTTACTGTCGTTTCTCTTGTTGATCTTAATTTATAGATCTATGTTATAATACTTTGCACTTTTGTTTTATAAATTTAGGTATTTGTTTTTTTTTTGTCCATCACATGGAATTCAGTTGTCTAATTGTCTTGCTTGTTTTTCCTAGCTTTTGTTTAATAACTTCATTTATTGATGCTTTTTTTTATTATTATAAAATGTAAAGGTACTTATATTTATCTTGATCATTATCATTTTGGCTTTACACCTCTATGTGGGTCCTTGGAAAAGTAGTGCAAACAAAAATGCAAAGTTCTGCTTCGTTTTCGTCTCTTCTTTTCTATGGACTACTTTTTCGGATGTTTACTATCTATTACAAAAGTCACGTTTGGACGAGCTCTTGGGTCTTTTAAAATCAGAATTTTGATTTTTTCTGTTGCCAAATATATATCTTGTTTTTCACATCCATTTGTTAACTTTTTTGCAGCTTCTGTTTACTAGCATTTCTAACTCAAACTTGTTACATTGAATGAGTAGAGATAGATCGTCTGCGTATGTAATTGCTTTGGTCTCTGCTCCATAGTCGATTTCCAGTATTTCATTATTACCTGATAATTATTATAGACATTATAGACGTTCCAAAGCGTTGGTCCTAGTACGGATCCGTGCGGTACACTTGCTGATGTTTTCAGATCTTTAAGTTTTATCACTTGGACATACCTTACATTGAGGTAGTTTTTAATTATACTGATCAAATAATCTGACACATTTGCCGCGTCTAGTGTGGTGATGATATGAGCCCAGTTGGCAGAGTTGAATGCGTTTCTCAGATCAAACATTACAAGGGTGGCTCATTTCTTCCTCGTTCGTTTTACAATGTACGTTATTTTTTAAAGTGTACAAAGTGTACAAGATTTTCATAAAATTTTTTCAGACTGTCTAGATTAAGTATCTGGCTTAACTGTTCCACCCACCTACTTAATACGCATTTTCTAGTTGTTAATAGGTCACCATTCTGACTTTTGCATTGGCTTGTGATTGCCTTAAATTCTTTTCTGTTGATGTTAACTTTCTTATAAAATGCTCTGAATGATTTCTCCCTGTTGAGGTTTTATATATATTAAAGTTCCTTATTTAAGTTGTTTCGTTTTCTCTTTTCTGTATATTCTTCTCTACTCTTTGTCTATATTTGTTTTTGTTCTTTAATTAGTACGTTGTCGTCCATCCTATAACTTTTTTTTGACATCTTCTTTTGCTTTTATTTTTACGACATTAAAGCAGTTCTTGAGATCATCACTTACTCTTCTGTACAGCTTAATTTTTATATGTATTCTTTTATCACTCGTATTCTTATTCCTCAAAAATTTGTTTTTTCATGTTTTTTTTTTGTATTTTCCAAAGAGGTGATGAAAATGTCTTCTAAATGTTCCAATTGTCTTCTAAATACAAATTTAAAAAATAGGACAGTCATTAATTGTTTCAGTCATTGACTATTTCCTTATTTGGTACTTATACAATTATTTAATTATTATTCATTATCTAAAATTGTTCTTGGAAAACAGATCCTTTATTCACAACTAATCTAGATAAGATTAAAATACAATATAACAGTAATACTATTTTTACTGAATACGATATAAGTAAGTAAAACATTAACAGTAAAACAGTAATACGGTTTCAATTTTAAACTTTTATTCCTTCGTTTTAAACAATTCGTGTCATAGTAATAAATAAACTATAAATGTCCATTTGTAGTGTTAAACACGGAAAGCCTTTTGCGATTAATTCCAGTTCAGTCATGTTCGACTAAATGTAACTTTTCTGTAAATAAAAAAAATTGTTTGTATTGCATTTAAAACAATTCGCACTTATTCCACATTCTTGTGATTAGTAAGTTAAGTCACAATATCGTTCAACCAATGAACTGCGTATTTTATGCCTGTGGCCTATGGAGACCTATTAAAACAGGAGAAGGATCGAGATTGGGGACTTTAATGAGAAGCGTAGAGTAGTGTAGAGAAGGGTGCTAGTATTACATTAGAGTGAATGTGAAAATTTCGAAAATATTTAATTATTCGTAGTAATATAAGATTACTGGTTTTGGTGATTAATAGTATTTAAATTTAAGTGCCAAGAAAGATTACACCAGTAGAACTTGCTTCATACCGGGATGTAGACCGGGTTATCGATTCGATTAAAAATTGAAAAGGAAAGTTAACGAAGTTAATACAAGCCTTTTTAAAGCACCAAAAGTAAGAGGGGAATTATTTTTTTATACTATTTTTGTTATACTATACTTCTTCTTCTTCTCCTTCTTCGTTGTTGACTGTACATTATCTTTCCACCTTTTTGGCGGCCTTCCAACGGGTCTTCTGCTATACGGTTTGTTGTTTTTATATTATTGATCTTAATTGATCAATATAAAATCTATTGATCTTAATACTTTCTTTTCGACTTTGTTGATTTGTGGTTTTGTCTTTTTTGTATTGGTCCTTGTCTCCGCTGCATATGTTAGGATTGGTCTTACTGTTGCCTTGTATACTTTTATTTTGCTTTCCGTGGTCAGATATTTGTTTCTACATATGGTTTCTCGGAGGCACCACTTAGTCTTGCCGCTTTTGATGCTTGCCTTGTGGTCTCTGTTCTTATATTTATCCTTGTCACTAGTAATCTCTACTCCTAGGTAATTGAATTTCATTACTTGTTCTAGAATTTGGCCGTCTATTTCTAGTTTGCATCTACGCGGCTCTTTACTGATCACTATACATTTAGTTTTTTCTACTGATATTCTCATATTAAGTTTGTTTGCTGAGATATTGAAGATGTGGAGCTGCCTTTGTAGGTCATCTTCGTTATCAGTAATTAGCACTGCATTATCGGCATAGCATAGTATCATGATTTTATGATCTTCCATGTGGTATCCGTGTCGTTTTCTTACTTCGTGAATTATTTGATTCATTACCACATTGAATAACAATGGGCTGAGCGAGTCTCCTTAGCGGATTCCTCCTTTTAGTTATATGCATTATGATTCTCCTGTTGGCATTATAACTTTGGCCTTGTTGTTCTTGTTAATTTCATTAATTGTCCTTATTATCTGATGGTCTATTTTTTCAGCTTGTAATAAATTTAAGATGTCATTTCGCATCACCCTGTCAAAAGCACTTTTTAAATCCACAAAGCACATGTATGCTGGTTTTTCAAATTCAATGGACTTCTCTATTATTTGTCTGATAATAAAAATTGCGTCTATTGTGCTGCGGTTCTTCCGGAAGCCTTGTTGTTCATCTGCTATGTTCGCTTTTTCCTCGATTTTATCTTTTATGACTGCCGTTAATATTTTTAATGTACTATTCATCAAACTAATGTCTCTATAATTTTCAGGATTTCTTGAGTCTCCCTTTTTAGCAGAAAACTTTCCTTCCATTCTGCTGGTACTACTCCGGTAATTATTAAATCGACGAATAATCATATCAAATGAAAAACGGAGAAGTACGCCAGCAAATAAAAGAAGCAAAAAACAATTTCTGGGAACAAAAATGTGTCCAAGTTGAAAATTTAATGGGTGGTTCTCAGACAACGGAAGCATGGAGAACTATCACTAACCTAAAGAAGAACACCCATAACTCATTAAGCAACTTAATTTCTATAAAAAAATGGGAAAATCACTATAAAAATTTACTCCAAGAGTCCAGATTGGAATATATGGGAGAAGAATACAGTATGGAGAGACAAACAAATAGTAACATTAATACTACCAGCAACGAGGTCCGTACTGCGCTAATTAAAATGAAAAACGGGCGATCTTCAGGACCTGGCAATATAGCTGTAGAGCTACTTAAAGCAGGAGGTCCACTCCTAATCGAACGAATAACTTTTCTAATGAATCAATGCTGCCAACAAATTAAAATACCATCGGAATGGAAAACCGCTCACCAAGTGTCCATCTTTAAAAAGGGTAATCGAAAAGATCCTAACTGCTACAGAGGATTGAGTGTCCTACCTACTTTCGGCAGATTGTTTGGAAAGATAATAAATAGAAAAATACAAGATGATGCAGGACATCTAATTAGCGAAGACCAAAGCGGATTTACGCCTGGTAGATCTTGCACTGATAATTATATAATAATTGTTTATACTCCAACAATTAATAGAAAAAAGAATAGCGGTTGGTAACGAAGTACATCTAGCCTTCATCGATCTAGAAAAAGCGTATGATACAGTACCAAGGCCTAAATTGTGGCAAGCTTTACAACAACTCGGCATTAGTCCACACCTTTTAGGAATAATCACAGAAGTATACAGGGATAACACCACTTACCTAAAAATCGGAAATAGACTATCAGAGCCGATAAAAGTAACTAAAGGACTGAGACAAGGATGCAGTATGTCACCTTTAATGTTTAATTTATATATTGAGGCAGTCCTTCAAAATTGGAAAAACTACTGCCAAGGAATGGGAATCCCAATAGGAAATGACGTACTGTTCTCCCTGAACTTTGCGGATGACCAAGTCGTTCTAGCTCAAGATTCTTATGATCTAGAATTTATGATAAAGCGTCTATACAGAGAATATGTAAAATGGGGGTTAAAAGTTAGCATGAAGAAAACGGAATATCTAGTTATCAATTCAGATGCAAGGTTTGAAGTGTTGATAGACGAGGACGTGGAAATCACACAAGTGGAAAAATTTAAATATTTAGGTGCATTCATTGATAAGAACGGCTTGGGTGAAACCGAAATTAAACACCGAATTAATCAGGGACGTAAAATTGTAGGATGTTTGAACTCCTTATGGTGGGATCGCAACATTTCCAAAAGGAACAAAAAAAGAATAGGGCAAACGATGGTTGAATCAGTTCTTTGTTATGGCTCTGAAGTATGGACAATTAATGCAGACCTGAAAAGAAGATTGTTGGCAGTTGAAATGGATTATTTGAGAAGAAGTGCTAGAACATCAAGGCTGGAAAGGAAAACCAACGAATATATAAGAAATCAGATGAATGCTACAGATACGGTCATAGACAGAATAGAAAGAAGAGGTTTAAAATGGTTTGGACACCTGTTAAGAATGCCTGACGAACGTTGGCCCCAAAAACTTCACAGATGGAAGCCCCCTGGTAGAAGAAAAAGAGGTAGACCTCGACGCTCATGGAATGAAGGTATTAGAAGAGCAATGGAATCGAGAGGTTTAGAGGAGGAGCATGCCTTGGACCGAGAGGATTGGCGGAGGAGGACGGGAATACGGCGATAGCCGTCTCCAAGATGTATTCTATTTACAAATTGGATCCTGTAATATATATATATATATATATATATATATATATATAAATATATATATATATATATATATATATATATATATATATATATATATATATATATATATATATATATATATATGAATAATTTTAGGAGCCATTTGCGTAGTGTTTTTCCTCCATATTTTAGCAGTTCATTGTTTATCTTATCAGGACCGGGTGTTTTTCTGTTATTAAATTTTTTTATTCGTTCTTGTAGCTCTTCTTCTGATATTAGTACTCTATTGTGGGTTTCTAGTAGAAATAATACAAATTTATTCATTTCTGTTTTTTGTCTCCTTATCATCTTCCACACCTTTTTCTGGGATCCATAGAGGTCGTACTCCATATCTTTGGTAAATTTCTCCCAGTGTTCTTTTTTGATGTTATTTATTTCTTGGTTTACTCTATTCCTAATTATCACGTAGTCTTTTCGTGCCTCCGGAGTCTTCACTTCTTTGTATGTTAGGAAAGCTTGTTTCTTTTCAAATGCTAGTGCTTTCACCCTTCCATCGTAACATGGAGTTTTGTATTCCTTTTTATTTCTGTTAACTTCTTTTACCTAAAGCTTCTTCCGCTGCTTGTAGGATATATTTTTTAATAATTTTCCAGGTTTCTTCTATATTCTTGTTAGTCTCTAGGTCATGACAATTTAGCTTTTCTGTTAGTTTATTTCTATGCAAGTTTTGTGTCCCTTCTTCTTCTAAGTTTTCTATGTTTAACTTTTCTTTTACTTTTGTATTTCGCTTGCCTTGTGTGGTGATTGCTATATTTATTTTTACTAGTATCAGGCCATGGTCGTATCCTACATTGGCGGAAGATAGAGTGCGCACATCTATTATATTCTTGGGGTGTATTTGTTTGTTTGTTAAAATGTAGTCAATCATAGAGTTACGTCCTCTTGTATCTGACCAGATGATCTTATGTTGTATTGGGTGGTCAAAGTATGTGGTGTTATACTGTACAATATTATATTTATAGAATGTGTGCTGGATTTAACATGGAAATACTACGACTTTTTTATGAAGATTTGTTGTATGTGATTTATAAGGTTTATGGATTATTTTCGTTTTATGTTATTTTCTTCAGTGTAAATAAAGGTTGTGTTTTACGTGTTATTGATTTTTATTTCAACTTATAGTGAAATAAAAGAAAAAGAAAAAAAAAGAAAAAAATATAGTGATAATAGTAAGATGATCTTGAAGTTTTTTCTGTCGAAACAACGCATTTGCTGAGGCAAAAGTATTTTACAAAAATTAACATTATTGTTGTAACAATCGATTTTCCTTAATAGTAAATTTACATATATTTTTACTAACTAAACTTAAACATATTTATAGAAGCCTTTAGAATATAAATAGTGTTCAAAAGAGAAGGTATTTTAAATTTATAGTGTTATACAAAATATGAACATAAGCTCCAGTATAAATATACATTTGAATACTCCAGGGTGCACAAATTTATGATTGATTTTATAGTCACTAATAGAAAAATCTACCCAAAGCAGATTCTAGATATCTGAACTTTAAACTCAGCAGACGCAGGCAGTGAACACAGACTAAGTATTACTAGAAAAAATAAGAATAAAAATAACACCAAGGTATTTTCTATAGGAAATCACCGAGGAAAAAATTAATGTAGAATCACTGTGGAATGACTCTACAAGGGAAATGTACCAAAATAGGCTAGAACAGAAGATACAGCTGAAACAAATAGACGACATCGAAGATATAAACGCGAGCTGGAACAAAATTAAAAACAACATTGAAGAAGTAGCAACAGAAGCTCTAGGAAAACGCAAAGTCATACTGAACAAAAGAAACAACAACAATACACTATGGTTCAGAAAAGAAATAACAGAGAAATGTAAAGAGAAATGATAGGCCTATATGAAGCACAAAACATCAAATACTCCAGAATCCCGAGACACCTATAGAAGAATACAAAATGAAACAAAGCAGTTGGAATAAGAACAAAAAATGAACACTGGGAACAATTTACAAAAAGGATGGAAAGCGACTTCTATGGTACATAAAAAATATGAATATTCATAAGAAACCAACGGAAAGAAATGGCAGAATTGAAGGAACACAATAACATACATAGCAAACGAATGGGAAAGATATGTGACGAAACTGTTTAAAAAAGTGGAAAATAATAATCAACACAATAACGTACCTTAAGTTAATCGAAGTTAAGACACGAAATAGAAATCAGTTTTCAGGAAGCAGAGAGCCATAAATTCCCTCAAAAATAGAAAGTCACCAGGACCAGACGGAATAACCAATGAGCTTTTAAAATACGGAGGAGAAATTATAACCCTAGAGATGACAAAACTTATACGAAAACTAATATTGCACTGCAAGATACCAGACGCATGGAGAAATAGCATAATGATACCAATGTTTAAGTAAAGAGATAAAGAAGATCCCAATAAATATAGAGGTATAAATCTACTGAACATCGCACTTAGCGTATCACAAAAGTCCTAACCAACAAAATCAATAAACCAACAACTTTATCAGATGAACAACAAGAATTCATCAAAATGAAAATCACAGAAAAGCCATCGAGTGCAATAAACCAGTATATCTATGTTTTATAGACCTGAAAAAGGCTTTCGATCGCATTCAAGTCGAAGACGTCTTACACACGCCGTTTAAAAGAAACATACCAATCAATATTATACAAACTATCGAAAACATCTACTTACATAATCGAATCCAGGCAAAGATAAATGGAAAACTAACACAGTGTATACCAGTACAACGCGGAGTCAGACAGGATAACTCGTTAAGCCCACTTCTCTTTAATATAATAATGGACGAAATAATACAACCAGTACGTAAAGATCATGCTTATAGAATGGGGAACAAAGAAATTCAAATATTGCGTTATGCAAACGACGCCGCAATAATCGCCGAGGCGGAAAACGAGCTCCAAAGATTAACACATATCTTCAATACAACAGCCAAGAAATTCAATATGATAATATTAGCAGAACAAACAAATGTACAACAACATCTTAATACCTACTACGATGTAAAATCGAAATTGATGAGAAAATAATAAAGCAGGAAGCAAGGTTTAGATATCTAGGAATAGATATAAGTCGTTACGGAGATGTTGAAGAAGAAGTACGACGCTTAATAGCAAGTAAAGCAGCAGGATCTCTTAATGACACAATCTGGAAGAACAAACACTTAAGACAAGACATAAAAACAAGAATCTATAAAGCAACAATTAGACCTATATTAACATACACTGCGGAGACAACCAACAGAGATGAAAATACTCCTATGAATATCAGGGAAAAGTCTGTTGAATATGGGGCGAAGCGAAAAAATAAGAAGAGCAAGCAATATAGAAAATATAAATGGATGGGTGACAAAACGGAAAGAGGACTGGAACAAACACATTAATAGA
The DNA here is from genome assembly GCA_918026665.1 of Diabrotica balteata. Taxonomy (NCBI): domain Eukaryota; kingdom Metazoa; phylum Arthropoda; class Insecta; order Coleoptera; family Chrysomelidae; genus Diabrotica; species Diabrotica balteata. The sequence goes on along the minus strand of OU898276.1, from coordinate 104,039,338 downwards.
ATGGCAGAGGATAAGATAGTATGAATAGCACGAGATAAGTGGCCAAATGAACGAAGAAGTATTGGCAAACCAAGAAAAAGATGGTGCGATAATTTAAACAATTTAGCAAGCTAATATTGAAGAAGAAACATGCATTAAAGCCTACATACAAGAAGAAAAAAGAAGAAGAGGAAGCAATACAAAATAGAAAGATTCCTGCCATTCCAACCCAACTACCATAGAATTCCTACCAGGCAGTAATAGAATTTATTGGTAAATATATTATGTTTCTAAAAACAAACAATTTTGCACATATTCGAAATGATTTGTTTATTTTTTTCAATTTTCTTAGTCCTATAAAGTTGTTTAAAAATTTTGTGTCAGAATTTAGGTACTTAAATGAATGGTTTGTAGTAAAATAAACAGTTTACATTAAATTTAGTGTATCAATAGCTTTTTCATTTACTGTGCAAATGAAAGAACATTATCTAGTGTTGTATTCAAAGTATAGTGTACTTTTATTACATTACTATTCCACATTACTGCACAAGCATAATATTAAAGTTTTAAAAATATTATATTAAAATATTTAATTAAAATTTACTTATTAAAATATTTTATAAATAAATATAATAAATTTGAAAAAAGAAGGACGCTTATGCTAGTTTTGCAGGCGGGCATCTTATAGCCTAGCATCTTATATGCTTATATCAGAAAATGTTTAGCCGTTTCCTCTCCATTTTCGCAGAATATGCATATTGTTACTGTCTATTGTACCCATTTTACAGAGACTATAATATTACTAATTAATATCCAGTGAGAAAAGCTGTGATAAGTGAAAAAAGCTGTGACCAGTAAGTTTTTCTTCAGTAAGCTACACAAAGTGTATTCTTCCATTTTCATACTTTATTTAATAAGCAGTTCTTAGTATACTGTCGAATGGTTTTGGTTTAATAAACTTTTCAGTTTGCAGTAATTAACTTTTATTAATAAGTTAGTTATAAAAAAAGATGGATTTTATAAAATAATATATAAACCAGAAGCTTACGAGCATTTAAAAACAAGGGAAATTATTGATTAGTACATATATGAACCTTAATCAAAAAGAACATGGAAAAAGTAAAATGAAAAAAACAGCAAAGTATAGACAAAACTAAGGAAAAGAGAAAGATAAGTTACTTACTAAATAAGTTTCTACTTTAAGCCAAAAAGGAGATATCATTATCTAGTAATTTTATCATTTACTTAAGAATGTTTTAATAACCCTCGTCATTAACACATTTCATCTGATTATCCTAGATAATTATACTTTTATTTAATTATCTTTGTTTGGTAATTAAAAAAATCTAACAAATTACCTTCCACATTGTAGTCATGCAATAGTTCTTCATTTTTAATGCTCTCACAAACCACTGTCACGCACATCATAAAAAATATCGTATAAACTATAAGAACTACTTTATTTATATATTTATAAATAATTCGCGTATTCATCCTGAGCGATACAGTAGCAACACCTTTCAGTACTGTTACCGAGTGCAAAACTAACGAATCCGTTGCTGCTACAATTAATTCCTGCAAAAATGCAATAAGAACTTAGTCCAGTAGAGTTAGTGGTTAGTGAGGAAATAAATTCACACCATTGTCGAGAAAGAGCAATAGACTAGAGAAGTAAAAAGGGTTTCCTGTCATATATTGTTATTATTAATAGATATTAATAACAAAATATACTCTATACAATATGTTTTAAATATTTTTTAAATGTATCCATTATTTTTGAAAAATTTAAATGCAGAATGAAAGATTACATTATTACTGAGGGCAGAAAACTTTTACAATGTATATTTTAATACGTTATGTAACAGGGGTGAAAATAAAAGAGAAAATATAGTATACTTTTTAATTGAAAATATTGCATGCAAAAGAAACTTTTTATTTATTTATTCTAATAAATATTTCATGCTGCCTTTAAATTTTTCAAAAATGCTTTTTAGTTTTCTCAGGATTTGAAAAAAAAATGGATATACATTTAAAAAACATTGAACATTTTGACAGGCGACATTTTGTGCCTTTCCCCTTTAATACCTTACGATTACAACTACTATTACTTACCTTATATAATTACGCTAATGGAAAGCTGGAGAGAAAATTTCAAAGAGCTAACTCATACAGACGTAGATAACATAGTGGAGATACAAGAAATAAATAAATAACAAAAAGTAGAACCCATAACAACAGAGGAACTAGAAAAGGCAATTGAAAGAATTAAATTAGGCAAAGCACCAGGCAAGAATCATATCACCCCGGAAATGATAACATTCATGGGAATAGAGGGAGTGGACAGCATGAAAGAACTAATGAATGATATCATAAAGAGAGCAGAAATACCACAGGACTGGAAGAAAGATATTTTACTACCAATACACAAAAAGGGAGACAAGAGAAACTGTAATAATTACCGAGGTATTACTATATCAAGTATTCCTGGGAAGGTATTCGCAAGAATAATAGAAACAAGAATAAAAACCCAAATAGAACCAACTATGGAAGATAAACAATGTGGATTCAGGAAGGACAGAAGCACACAAGACCACATATGCACAATAAGACAAGTAAGTGAAAAAGTAATCAATAAAAATAGATAAATACATATTATATGCTTTATTAATCTGGAAAAGGCGTTTGACATAATCCAAAGAAAGAACATATGAAGGACATTAAAGAAAAGAGGAGTTGACAGGATAACAATTGATGTAATAAAGGATATATATATATATATATATATATATATATATATAATAATAATAATAATACAAATACGGTGAGAACCAATAACGAAGAATCCGAAGAATTTACTACTAAGTCAAGGCGTCAAACAGGGATGCGTGTTGAGCCCACTGCTGTTCTCAGTGGTACTGGATGAAGCAATAAAGAAAGCCAAGAAAAGAATGAGAAAACTATCATTACGATACTGGCAAATGAAACAGACTCAATTATCAGAGCTTCTATTAGCAGCCGACATGGTTGTGATAACAGAAAACAGAGAAGACCTACAGAACAACCTTGAAATCATAGAAGAAGAACTGACAAACATAAATATGAAGATAAATACAGAGAAAACAAAAACAGTGATAATTTCAAACAAGCAAAAGACACACGCAATACAATTAAACGGAAAACAACTAGAACAAGTGGAACATTTTAAATACCTAGGAGCAATAATTGAATCAAACGGTTACAAGACATGGAAATAAATGGGAGAATGGGACGAATAGGGGAACAGGGGAAAAAAGAAATACCAGAGAAGGTAAAAATGGCAGTCGTTAAATCAGTAGTTAGACCTACAATCATGTATAATAGCGAGTCATGGACATTGACTGAGAGACAAAAATCTCGAGTCAATGCTATGGAAATGAGGTTCCTGAAGAAAATAGCAAACAGAAAGAGGACAGACAAAATAAGAAATAAAACAATCAGACAAAACCTAAAACTTAGATGGTTCGGGTACGTGTGTAGAATGTCGAACGAAAGAATAACAAACCAAGTGCTTGAAACGAGAGTGCTAGGGAAAACAAACGGGGAAGACCAAGAGTTAGGTGGGCAGACGAAATCAGAAAAGAAGTTAAGAAGAAAGGATTGACATGGGAAAATGCACGACATCTAACACAAGACCGAAAAGCATAGAGGCAACAGTGCAAAATTAACTACACCTAACGGTAGAAAGGCTTAGGACTAAGTAAAATAAAGTAAAGAATAAATTTAGAAGAAATCAAGAATAACCTAAAATGAAAAAAAAAACAAACTTCTAAAAAAATATTTGTAGTAAAACGAGACCTCAGAGCAGAAATAATTTTTTTAGACGCTCATTGATATAGAAGATAATTGAATAACAATTGCAACTAACAAAATGAATATTAAACATTAAGACAAATAATGACAATAACATCAAAAATCTCTTCATTTAACTTTGTTAGACTTAAAAGTAAGATTTCATAATAAAGATTTTAATTCATATGCATTGCAAAAACTGTAAACCATCAAGGGTAATACGCCATCTAGCTTGCATCTTCTTCTTCAGCACATGTTTGTGCACTGCTGGAGATAGGTATCTTCAATTTGTTTTCATTGATGTCTACTTTTAGCAATTCTCATCTATTGCTTACCCACGATAAGTTTAATATCATCTGTCCTCTTATGCGGTCCACTCCTCTTCTCTCCTATTGTATCTTTACCTCAAGTTTGTTATTCTCTGCGTCCATTTTTTACAGTTATTCTCGAATAACATGTCCATAAATTTTTGCAAATTAATGATGCAAGTTTTTTTTATAAATAGTATTTGACTATGAATACCTGTTTAATACCTTACTCTTATTTTAATATATTGTTTTTTTTTTAATAAAAATATACTATTTTGTATAATTCCATTAATAAATTAACGATTTATTTAAAAAATAATAGAAAAATAGAGTGTGTTAATTTTTCTCTCGCTCTGATTTCTCAGGGAAATGAACATTATAAAGTCATTAAGATTTCGTAATATCCAAGTTAAAAAAATTAAGGTTTTAAATTTCTAAAATTGGAAATATCGCAAATTTTTCAGTGCGCACCAATTTGCAGTTTCAATCTCAAAATCTGGTGGATTTCCTCTTCCCTTGCTACTCACCCTAGCATAATTCATGACAGAACATTTACTTTAAATTACATCATAAAAGTAGGTATTATTTTAATATTAATAAATAATCATTTTAAACTATATTTTATTATTGTAATAGTATTATAATGGAAGCGATTTAAAAAAAAAATGTTAACTTAAGGTCTATTGGCCGTAGATGAATATCTTTTTCTTCTCTCCTTTTTTAATATCAACCAGATTTTCGATCTACTTAATTAGAAATATGTACCATAAAAAATTATAAAGTTAAAATACTAATCTTTATTAGAAAAAAAACATCACTCTGTTTAACGACTTATGTAAAATCATTTTTTGCAAAAATGATTTTTTGTACACTTTTCTTTGTAATTATAATTCTCAATAATCCATTAGTTTCTTTAAGTAGCTGTAGAAGCATACCGCAGGCAGCAATGTGTTTAAACTTTTTATATCTGGAATAAATATTTAAAAACATTTAACAATGACTCGTTAATTAACAAACCGATCTGTTTTAAATTTTGAGCACTTATGTAGACAAATAAATAACCTTATTATCAAGGTGTTATATGTTACTTATGACGAAAGTTGCAAAAGTTACTATAATTTATAAAATAGTGCAACAAAATTATTTTTGGATATTATCTCGGCAGCTTTTTGGCGGATTTGAACTTGTAAAAATTAAAAACGACCCTTAATAATGCAATAGTTTCAAAATTCAAAATTGTTCCTAATAAATAATAAAAAAAAAAATACCGCAGGTGAAAAGTTACATTTTTGGACTTTATGAAACAAATACAGCACATTTGACAGTACCCCAAAGCGTATTTTTCTATTTCGCCTATTTCTATGTCTCCCATGACTTAAAACCATCATATACGTGTAATATTTCTTTCATCTATTTTTCTATACTAGATAGTCCAGAGAAATTGGGTAACGGATTAGGAGGTGAACTCTCTTATTGCTTATGTTACCCGTAGAATTATTGCTTATTTTTCTAATTTTATGTTATTTCAAAAAAATTTGTTTGAGATAAACAAACTAAATATCTATCTAAATTAATTTGATGAATTTCAGCCACATTTTTAACAGTATAAGACCCAACTTTCCACAAAATATCAATGTTGTAGGTTCATTTTTGCAATACCTATTACTATTTATTGGAAGTTAAGAATTTTCAAGTTTTTTTATAGTTTTCTAAGCAATAAATTAGTAAATCAAATATGTTTTATCAACTAATCACCTCCAATTTCATTCTTTCATTCAAAATGCATTACTGTTTACTGGTACAAGAAAGTTCTTAAAATGGTGTATTTTTGGCATTAAATTGGTAATCATTTAAAAAGTCCACCGAACCCACCGCAGGAAACAGAAATTTTGGTACATAAAACTAAAAAAAAAATTGTCAAAATGCTGGCCGGGTCAAAGTCACGGGAAGACCTTCTCTCTGGACTATAATACTACTTAATGCTTACATGCCATTATTTAAAGGCAGACTGTACGATATGTACGATAATGGGATTACCAGTAAAAAATTCAGAAGAAGAAAATTACTGACACCTAGAATTAATTTTGTGATTCTTACACAATTCCATCAGACTAACAACCACGAATTGATCTACTTTACTTTTATATCAAACCACTAGAGCATAAAAAATTTCAAACTCAAAATAATTGATATACAAGTGTTAAATCATTCCGAAAAGGAAGGTGCTATCATTTGTTCCGGTTTCATTGTCTATGGTCGAAATTAGAAGTAGTTTTTTTAAAGACCAGTTGCGGAGATCTACATTCGAACTATCAATGATTGACATTTTCTCCAAAGTAAAAGTACTTCATTCACGTCTATTGAATTCAATTAATAGGCTTGTAGAGGTCAGTAACAATAATGAGGAGCTTCTTTCTTTTGCTTGTTATGACGTCTTGTCATAAGATGATTAATAGTGACTTGTGCTTTATTTCGGCCTTCTTTTCCGTTATAATGGTTGATGAAGAATATTGATTATTGAGTATAAAATAATTTTAGTTTACCCATTTAAAAAAACGTTAATATTAATACATTAATAGTTTACAAGACCTCAATGTTCTGTGATGATCGTTTAATAGCAAAAAGGTTCCAGTGTTTTAAGATTGTAAGTACCTAATACCTATGATTGAAAAATAATAACTTGTGTTAGTTTGTCTTAGGTCAAGCACACTTTAGATACGATTTGTATCGTACGTACAGGTATAACGATTATACGATTCTGTTTCGTACGTTTTCAGTGTGCACCCTAAACATTTTTATTTTATTATTCATTTTGAATATAGTTTGATTGAAATACAACCTACCATGATCAAATAGAGTGACTTTATTAAACCAATACCCTCTAAAGAACGATTAGTTATAACGTTAAGGTAAATAAATATACAAAAAAAAAATTAAAAATTCTTTATTAAAAAACAAAAACAACTTAAGGTGTATAAACCCAGTTTGGGCAAAAATTCATTACATAGTGAACGAGGCAAGCTTCGTTTTACAATTGATGTGTAAGAACTGGATGTATGTTATTGTTCTTGCCTTGAAATATTATATGTCAGAGTATGAACAGTCTACTGGGATGAGTCACTGGAATAATCATGTTAGACTACATATGAAGTAACATTCTGCTCATTTATAAAAATCTGCTGTAATTTTGCTCTTACTATTACTACCTTACCTTGCGATTTTTAGGAATAGCTTTTAAATATGGCCGAACGCTCATCACAAACTTGACTTTAGACGATGAAGAAGGTGAAAGTAAATAAACAGAACATAGTCATTTTTTTTATAAAATAAAAGGCACAGCTTTATTAATTAAATCTTGTCCAAGGAATTTCGCTTCCTAGAGCATCTTCAGGGGCATTTCGTCAATTTTGGGCTATCAAACAATTGCAGAATATCATAAACATAAAATTAAACATAAAATTGTACATAATACTACACTAAACAAGGACAACAAATACAAGGCAAACAGTTTAAAATTATTTAAAAATTAGTCGAAGCTACATTCTGGTAGGCAACAGGAGAGAGAAATTCTCTTTGTTGTCCTTGTTTAGTGTAGTGTTATGTACAATTTTGTGTTTAATTTTATGTTTATGACATTCTGCAATTGTTGGATAGCCCAAAATTGACACAATGCCCCTGAAGATGCTCTAGGTAGCGAAAGTACTTGGGCAAGATTTAATTAATAAAACTGTGCTCGATATCTGCCTTTCATTTTATCAAAGTTTATTTATTCGAGCATTCAACCTTATATCAATAGTCATGTTTTCCCTCAGAGTATATGCCGCTATTTTTGATCACATCTTGATTACTATGAAAGTTTCTAGGATGTTACCTATAAGATCTCTTCGAGATATAGGTCTTCAAAGAAATAGCAAAACTTTGAAATAGGGCCAATTAATAATACCAATTTTCTAATTTATCAATATAAAGTTTAAATGGTACAAACCAATTTCTATGATTTCTACTATAGTCAGTTCTACTATTAGACTACTGTCCAATTAAAATTTGTTAAATCACTCTGTCTGGTCTCTAAAATTCTTTACAGAATTTATCATTGTTGAATACATCTTTTTGAAAATCGTATGTATATATTACCTAATTTGTACTATTTAGTCAAACATTAATAAATTAAAGTGTTCTCGCATTCTGGAAAATATTCTGTCACTTGCTAGTTACTTTTACGTCTGTACAGAAGTTGTTGCGGATGTCCCTTTCCTCCAACCATTCTCCAACATAAGAGGAGAACCAAACTTCTAAGTGGTTATTTATAAAAGACAACGTTTAATTATTAATTTTCATCGAAGGAAGGTATAGTTTGATGTTTAAGTAATATTGTAAACCGAATTTAAGAATTTTTCTTTTAAAGCAGAGAGTAAAAATCCAAAGATTTCCACTGCTTATTCGAAACCAAAATTGCAAAGAAATATAGTACAGAGGCGTACTCTGTACTATTATTAAAAAAGTATGTTACAGGGTTGTATTGTATATTATAATTTTTCTTTTTATTTTTGCTTATGTTAAATTCCAGTTTTACTTAATTTTCTCAAAAAAAATTGTTAAAAATATATCTTAATATAAATTTAAAGTTATTTAATAAAAATTGATAGTAGATTTACTTATAAATAAGTAAATTCCACAGGCAACCCAAATTACACTTTTTTTAATAGCTTTTTACCAAATCAGATATTTTAATAGTTTTTTAGTATTTTAGTAGATTTTTAAAAAAGCGTTTCGATATATTTTGATCAGTGTCCTATCGACAAAAATCAAAATATTCTAAAGTTTAAGAGTGCAAATGATGTCAGTTTTTATAAAGGTGTTAAATTTATAAACGTTGCCCTATTTTTGCCATTTTTTTTTATACTCGTGAGATCAATAAAATTTTCATTAGCCAGTCAATATGGAATTTTAATTGTTAGATCCTAATATTTAATACCAATAGCATGAATTTTTTTAAAGCGCTGAGTTTCAACTTTCGCAATACAAACGATCTAAAACATTTAAAACCGCTCCTTTTAGAAGTACGTACTTCTAAGCTACACAACTTCTGTTACAAACTCCCCTTTGTGAAGGCCTTTTTTTTAAACGTTTGTACGTTAAAAGTTTAAATTCTAGGTATTTTAGAATATTTAAAATGCATCGTATTTGTCGTTTAAACTTAAAATCGAAATTTCATATTATAATTTTTAAAGATTTATTACTAGCATTCAAAATTCCAGTACGACTGGTCAATAAAAGTGATAAATTTTCTGAATCGCATGAGAATCGTAACCAATGGCAAAAATCGCGCAACGTTCATTTATTTAACATCTTTATCGAATTTTTTTCGTCGAGTTGATACAGATTTTATTTAAAATTGATTCCACGCGCGTAACTGGCATTCAAAATCACCGCTCCCTTCAAACGTTATTACTTATATAACGGTTAATTCTTCACAAAAGTGGTAATAAACATTTTTGTTCAAAATTCGCTCAGATACATATTTTATTTGAAACATTTTTTTCTACGGCATACATATTTTTGATAAATCGATTTTTTTCGTTTCCCCCTTAGGAGGTGGCGATTTAGGGGGAAGCAGTGATTAGAAGTGGTAAACTTTTTTAAATCTTAAATTTTAAATTTCCGAAATTGACTTTTTTTAGCAAAATTCAGCTTGTTCGTATGATTTTTAGAGGTCAAATCTCTGACGACTGGACTATGAAATGTCAGTTGTGTGAATTTTGAAAGCACGCGTAGATAAATAAGAATATACATATTATTACTTGCCAAACCAGTGTCGTTGTTCCCTAACTCTATTTTACTTTATCTTTGATACCTCGCGTTTTTAACAGCTGAAAATCCTAATTTTCCACCTTTTTTTTCAGGTAACCTTATTTCATCATATTATAATAAACGAACCTAATAGAATCATCTAAAATAAATGAACGAAATAAAGTTTTTGTCGTCAAAAATTAATTACTATTAATTGAATTAAAAATATTTACGGTCACTTTTTGACTGGCAACCCATTACCAATGTATTGTTACGATAAATATGTCTCGTAAATATTTTAATTCTAATACGTTCCAGATTTTACGACCCTTCGGCCAGCTGGCAGAAATCCCAGGTAATAAAACCGGTTCTCTACCATTCGAACGTTCCAGAAGCAGGTCGAATGAAGATCTGTCCGATTGACCTTCTAGTCTAGTCAAAGGGAATCGTCGGAACTCTCGAATAATGGCATGTGATATAAATAGAAAACTTTTTGTAAAAAACAGTTAGTCAGAAGATAATAGCGCGCCGAGTTTTAAATGTAACGCTCTTATTATAAATAAATTATGTAATTATTAGTCGAAAATAAATTGTTGTAAAAGTAATTCAATAAATTGATGTAAATTATTGTGTTTTATTGAATTAAAATAAGTAAAATAAATTAAATAAATTAGAATTAAAATGATACATAAATTAAATAAATTAGAATTAATATTATTAATTATTAATATAATATTATTCTCCTAATTTTAAACATATGGAAATATGTGAGTTAAATGGACTACGTTATTCGCTCCGTGCGTGACTGACGCGACACCTACCGCCTTCATCTGACAATTTGGGACCTCCCAATTTGAGGTTAAACACACAATAAAAGCATACGACATTGACAATTACTAATAATAACTTTTTTAATTATATTTTTTCAGTTTATATATAAAATGGATGTAGTTTTAAGAAGTGGATTTCTAAAAGTTCATCACAATTTATCTTTTCAACCCCAAACGGAAAGGAAAGAGAGAAATCTAGTATTGGCAAATCACGTTTGTCATGTGGAAGAGCATATAATTAAAAACAATAACAGAAAAAGATATGAAATAAAAGCCCAAGTCATCAGAGAGGCTTCAGTTAGCTTGAAGCCCTATGAAACATTATTAAAGGTATATTATTTAAATTTAAAAAAATGTATGCATAAAAGAGGACAAATCATATAAAAATCATTCCTATTTCTTATTCTAGCTCGATGGTACTCGCCTAGTGATTAAGACATGTACTTGTATTTATAACAAAAGCGAAATATGCAAACACATTGCTGGTCTAATTTACTATGTCAATAATGAAGATAGTTTATCCAAGACAGATTTTGAGCAGCAATGGGGAACGCCTAGTGTACGACAATTTGCGAAAAAAAAATATGCAAAAGGAAAGTCATTTGAGGAAATGTATCATCCAAAAAAGAATCTTACAGTTCAGCAATGTCAGTTAGATTTTACTAAATTAGTTGATGAATCGCCTCTTAAAAAGTTAATAATTGAAGCCAAAAAAACTCAAACTAAGAGAGATATTCAACAGTTAATGAAAGATGTGGTAAATAATGTAGACAAAATTGTTCTAAAAGATTATTGCAAAGAATGTGTTGAAATTTTTGTAGAATTTTCAAGTAAGAATTTAATTTATTCAAATTATATACCTATTACAACGGATTTACAAGAAATATATAACAAACTTATTGTGATCAATAACGAAGAGTGTGTCAAAATTTGTTGCAATACATTGAAACAATGTTCAGATGATCAGTGGCACGTAGAGAGAAATCTCAGATTATCAGCTAGCAGTAATATTCATAGTATTAAGATAAGAATAAGAAAAACAATTCTTTAGTTAATGAAATTTTAAATCCAAAGAAGGTAGAAACAGGAGCTACTGAATATGGAAAGCGCACTGAAAAAATTGCTAGAGCAACATATGAGGTATTATTCAATTGTAAAGTCAGACAAGTTGGTTTATTTATTAGTGTGAAACAACCATGGCTGTGTGGAAGTTTAGATGGTGTTATGGTTTCCTCTAACAAAATAATCAAGCCTGTATAATTTAAATGTCCAAGTTCGTCTAAAAAAATTCCCATTGTTGATGGTGAAAAGTGCAATGTAAGTTATTTAGAAATAGTAAATGGCCAAGTAGTATTAAAAGCAAGTTCTCAATATTATACTCAGTGCCAAATACAAATATACTTATCACGCTTTAACGAGTGTGATTTATTTGTTTATTCGCCAGCTGGTATTTGCAATGTTCCAGTAAAAAGGGATGAAAAGTTTCTAAAAAGTGTTGTTTTGAAGAGCGAGACATTTTATTTTAAATATTACTTACCTGCATTAGCTCAATCTAGTCGGATTAATAAAAATAATTTAAATAAAAACAAAGATGTGAGTGAAGTACAATGCTTTACTGGATTAGATATAACTAATACTTATTAAAATAAAATAATTATTTGATTTCACTTTTTTGTAGTTATAAGTAAGTTGTTGAATTTATGTGTAATACTTGTTTGTAATCTTTGTAATATGTATTTTCTTCAAGGTTGTGAAAATAAATGATTTAAGAAATAAATGTGTTTAAAAATTTATTATTAATTAAAATAAGTTACAATTTTTTCCCAAAATAAAACTAAATGAATAAATTGGTAAGTAAGGACCAAAAAAATATTTTTAATTTTCATCCGATATAATTGGTGGTTGTAAATTTACTAATACACAACACATATGAATAATATCATCTATACAATGAAATAAATTTTCTGGAATTTTACTCAATATCTGATAAGTTCTCAATCTCTGCATTATCCGTTCAACATGAATTCGTACTCTTGCTATACTATATGTTTGTTTTGTTTCTTCTTTTGAAAATTCTGTTTTTTTGTCTAAAAAAGGAAGCATTACTAGTATTACTTTTTTGCCACTATCATTTATAGTCGTTTGGAAATTAGGAAAACCCTTATCAGCTAGAACTTTATCACCATCTTCAAGTAAATCAATTAGTCCACTCTCAATAGTCAGTTGTGTATCGCTTTTTCTTTCTCCAGCAACTTTAGATTTTAGACAAATAAAACCACCTGGCGTAATACTTATTAATACTATTGCAGTAAATCCTTTTCTATAACGCGAATAACAATAAACGCTATTATCAACACTTACAGGAATCTCAATCTTTAATTCAGTACAGTCAATTATAACTCGGGTATCACTGTACTCTGGTTTAAAACATTCAGGCATAGTTGACTGTACTAGGTTTTGTCAGGCCAAAACACTAAATCTTTTGTTGATACAACTAATAGATGTAAAAGTGAAAAAAAAAATTCTTGAAATGGTTGTTTGATGAATAGAAAATATCACACTTAATGATGAAAAAGTTAAACCAGTTTTCATTTTCATTAAAAATATTAAAAGCCGATTTTCTCTTGAAACAGTATATTTATGTGATTCTAGGGCTGGTATTGCTGACAGTAAAAATTCAAAGTTATTTGGTGATACTCCGGCAATATCTAATAATTGTTCTTTATTCTTAATTGATAAAAAGCCCGCAAAGTGTTTTTTACATGGATTATTAGTAAAATCACATTGGCTCGATGAATTAATAAAAGTCTTTTCCAGCGTACCACAATTCTTGTCTTTAAACTGTTTACGGTTTTTAATGACTACTTTTTGATAATCGCATATATCAGTTTGCACTTCCGCGTTACATCCATCAGCAACGTACATAAATCTATTGCAGGTAAAAGACTTTCCTTTATCATTTTCTGATAAATTATGTAAAAAGTTAACTTGGCATTCTTTCTCTGCTCTTAAAATTGGTGATTGTTCTTTTATTTCATTCATTTCATTAGAACATTTTATATTTGGTTTTTTTGAAGCTATATTCTGATTATTTTTCATTATATTTATTTCCTTAAATTTTCTATTTATAAAACGTGCATACCTAAAAAATAATTTTTAAATAATATTTTTAAAAAATTTACAAATAATTAAAAAATTAGAAAATGACATCCCTATTTAGAGCTAGTTGGTGCTTAACCTTATGTATTTTATTGCTATTACAGGGAAAAATAGTAGGAATATAATTGGGACTTAATTCATTTTCAGATTTTTTATTGCCGACAAAATAAGTACTGCAAATTCGATCATTAAGTTTTGGAGTCCAATCTGAACCGTCAGCACTAAAAAATAAAAACAGCTGTTTGATATATACACCTATTTAAATTGTGATAAAAATGAGGGGAGGTGATATTTACTTGTTCATGTTGTTCATATTAATAGCACGAATCCATTTTCTCCTTTTCTCTAATTTATACGTAATCTTCAGAAACCTATAAAAACTGTACTCACTATTTTTGCTATTATTAGCACAATTAAATACGCAACATTTATTGGCAACCATTTTTAATAAAATTCATTGACAAAAACCATATGGTTTTTGTCTATGATAAAATTTATGCGATTCCAATAATGTGAGATTTCGCCGCTACGTACGCTGGCATAGTTTCAATTTACCCCTACCATGGTCACGCACGGAGCGAATAAACGTAGTACTCCTGCAATGGGATCTTGTACTAGTGGTTATTGATTTTAAAAAAAGCTTATTTGAAAATTTTTGTCAGAAGGCCCAAATAATTGATTGTCGATTCCATATTGCAGTTATGTTATAAAAAATGGGGAAAAGTATAGTTTAGTAGTTATATAAAATGGTGAATTTTTGTAGGTTGGTAAATGGTTCGGAATGATTTTTCTACTTACTATTTTATATCTTACAGAATGAACGGTTGTTTGTCTTTGATTAGCTCTCAATAGAACAGTAGAGAATTTGCTTTCTACAGAACAGGATATTCAAACAAAAGTATTTCAATTCTTTGATATACAATTATATGTAAATATGTTTATATTATTATTCTTTATTTCTTCTTTATCTTTGAGCACGACATTCGGCACAACATATAGACTTCGAAAGTCTTTGGATCATAATATAAAATTACATTATTGTTCAAAGACTTTCGAAGTCTGTAATGTTTGATAGTCAGATATTTGTAAGTGTCTGTTTGTTGTATGTTATTATTGTCAATAGTTTTATTTCCACTCATTACGAGATTTGTTATAAGTTTAGTTTTCTTAAAGTTTATCTTTAATCCTGCTCTTTCAGACAGACTTTTAAGCGAATGCATCATAGAAACTGTATCTTGTAAATTATCTGCGATTAATACAACATCATCTGCAAATTATTATATATATTATTATTCATTACTGCCTAACAATTTCTTCAGAGTATACATTAACAAGTCTGAGCGATAAAACGCAAACCTGTCTTACACAACGTTTGATGGATAGTTTATGGATAGTTTTTAGTACAACTATCTCCAATTTTGATAGAGGCTACTTGATTGTATCTAATATATTTATTTTAACTGTCTTATTTAGTAATGGTCAAGTCCTACTTCTCGCAGGCAAAGTCCAAAAATGTGAATGTTTTGACATTTTCGACATTCGACAGTAGTTTGACAAGTGATAATATGTATATTATTATATATCTATCGACTTATGCTTTAAAATTCACACAACTGACACTTCATAGTCCAGTCGTCAGATATTTGACCTCTAAAAGTCATACGAACAAGCTGAATTTTGTTGAGAGTGTCAATTTTGGGACTCCAAAAAAAATGCAAAAAAGTTTAAAAGGTCCAATGTAAAAGGTTAAGAATCACTTTTAGAATATTTATTATTGAAAACATATATTTTTAAATCTTTTATTGAATCATCGGAATTGAAATTGACTGAAATACCAGGTGATTTATTACCACCTGAATATGACCTGAATCAACAGGCTTTATTAGGATCTAAAAACTAAACCTAGGTAAAAAATTAAATTAAGACAAGAAGTTTTAAGAAGTATTATTATTTTTAAGGAGCTTATTATTGTATTTGCGAATATATTAATCTGATAATGCTAAATATTTATTATAACTAAAATTAATATAGGTAATACTTCCCCAATAAATATCCGTAATCCACAACACAATCACTTCGCTATGTAGGAATTAATCTTTAAAATGGGGAGAAACTTTAAAATCTGTAACCACACTTTGACAATGTACCTATATATTAATTCAAGTAGTTTCTGTTTTTTTAAGTGACATTTCCGTTTGTAGGAAGTACAATTATTTGAAATAAATAAATAATTGTAATTACGTGGCGTGTTAGACACACTCATTAGAAAAGACTAATTAAGTATAAAGTAAACTACATTACATATACATTAATGTTTATACCGATTCTACGATTTAAATGAATATTTTTAAATTTGTATTTGCTTATAACTGCATGTAATTTGCGTAACGCTCTAGTAATTTAAACATTTTTTTAAGAGTATATATAGCTGTTAATGTTGCTTAAAATTGTTACATAAAGTAGAGCAATAAAACTAAGTAAGGAAGAAAGCTGTGTTTTAAAAGCTAAGATGATCACCAAGGGACGCTACGAGTAAAATTAAACGGGAAATTTAATAAAAAATAATAAAACATATAAACTATTAGTTAATTTTGTGATTTATCCTTCGTTACCATCACAAAAGTCGATCGACATCGATCCACAATGTCTTCCTTGATCGTCTTGTTTCTTCTTTCAGAATTTCCTTTTTAATACTGTTTTCACCCTTTTTACAACATAAAAAAGTGGTGAAAACATTAAATTCTCCATTTCTCCATTTCTGTCTGCTCCTCCGTCTGTCTGTCCGTGAACACAACTTCTTCGTTATTAGAACATATTGAATGGCAAATGAAATGTAATATGAAAGCTTAGAATCCAAAGATGGTACTGGTACTAGGATGGACCTCGGACTTCCGGTTAAAGAGTTGCCACCGGAAGTACTGTTTTAAAGTCGCAGAAATAGTACATGTATTGAAAGGTTGAGCTGAATCAATGTCAGGCTCCATAAAATTCTCTTTAAGGACTCTTATGTGACTACATTAATGATAGCCAAGCATACTCATTTCCTTAAAACCAATAACTACGTATGCATCAGTGGTATGGTACGCACAAATATATAAATCTACAGCAGAGACGGAAAATTAAGAAATAGAGCTATTTTACAAATTAATTAAAATAATGATGAGCTTAAATGTCATAGCCGTGAATAGAAAAACAAATAACCCAGTGGGAAATTTCGGATTAGGTGACACAAACGAGAGAGGAAATAAAAGTTCAGTTCTGTCAAGATAATAATATGGTAATTACAAATACATTTTTTAATCTGCTAATAGACATCTAAAATAAAGACATCTTTTATATACATACAAATCTCTATATACCATGTGGTTCATATGTATGGAATAATTTCATTTTTAACCGTTATTATGTACTATGTGAAAAAAACTTGAAACAGGTCGATTTTTATTCTTAAATTGATAATTTATAGTATGAAAATATAATTCTCCTCCAGCGCCCCCTTTGAGTTATAAGCACGCCCTCGATAATTTTAAAAAAGAAATGGGTTCGTGTGACACCTTGTTAGAAAGGGATTTTAGTCCTCTGTTCAGCAATATACCGTTTTTTAGTTTCTGCAATCATAACTGAGAAAATTGATTTTTAAAATTAAATTAAATGTTCACCTTCACCACCATTATTCACTTCTTGACAATAACCGAGGCGATTTTGGAATTCTCGTACAACATTTTGTATGGCCTAGGGGGTTATTTTGTTAATTTCTTTCGTTATCCTAACTTTTATATCAGCAATATTGCCATGTATATTAAAATCTAATTTAGAAATAATCAGGTATTTTCGTATATGTTCTGCTAAACATTAGAGAAACTTTGAAGAAAATAAAATATTAGTCAAAAATTCAAATAGCAATCGATATGAATCTAGTGGGCTGCTGTCATTTAGGTATTTAAAGTTCCTAAAAGACGTCAGTATAAAATTTGTGCGCGAATTAAATTTAATTATGACTCATTCGTCTGAAAGAACAGACATTTTAATTATGATTGGTTGTGGTAATGAAACAAGAACTCAAAAGGAGGTTTGTGAAATGTTTAATAATAAATACCCTAGTCAACAAGTTTTGCAGTCTGCACTTAGCAAAATTGAAAAGAAGTTTCGTTATACTGGACATATAAAAAATATTGAAAAACTAGGTAAAAAAACTTTACTGATAAAAAAATTTACATGTACTTCTAAAGATTGAGGAAAATCCACATAAAACTGAGACTAACTCGAGAACTTGCTGTTGTCAATGATGTAAGTAAATCATATATTTTGAGAGTGTTGCATAAAGAAAAATACCACCCTTGTTTAGTTGGTTCAGGAGTTAAATGAAGATGATCCTGATAGAAAGCAGGAATTATGTGAAATGATGATGGACAGAATGAACTTAGATTTGCAGTTCATAAACAACATATATTTTTTTTATTGAGGCGACGTTTCATTTAAACGGAACGGTTAACAAACAGAACTATAGATATTGGAGCAGAGAAAATCCTCACTGGGTGTGTGAGACTCACGCAATATCCTAAAAGTTAACGTGTGGGTTGGTATCATTAACAATAAAATTATTGGTCCTTATTTTTTTGATGAACTTTTTAGTACCTATATTTCGAAGATTTTTTCCTGATGTTAATCATCAAAATGAGATAGATCGATATATTTACTACCAACCAGACGGAGTTCCACCGCATTTTTCACGAATAGTTAGAAATTATTTCAACGAAGTTTTTCCCAATAGGTGGATTGGAAGACGTGAAACA
This sequence comes from Diabrotica balteata, assembly GCA_918026665.1. Classification (NCBI taxonomy): domain Eukaryota; kingdom Metazoa; phylum Arthropoda; class Insecta; order Coleoptera; family Chrysomelidae; genus Diabrotica; species Diabrotica balteata. Next base: position 104,020,651 of record OU898276.1, on the reverse strand, counting down.
ATCGAATGGCCGGCTAGATCCCCCGCTTTGACTCCTCCCGTTTACTTCTTATGAGGTTATTAAAAATCTAAAGTATATTTTAATAGACTAAACAGTATTGCTGATTTAAAAGTTAGGATAACGGACGAAATTAAGAAAATAACCTCATAGGTCGTACAAAATATTGTAAGAGAATTCCAAAATCGCTTCGGTTATTATCAAGAAGTGAATGTTGGTTATTTTAAACATTTAATTTAATTGTAAAGTATTGTGAAAAATATATGGGACGAAGAAAAGATGCCAGAAGAATGGTACAAAGGACAAATTATATTAACAGTCCATAAAAAAGGAGACCAACAGATGTGTACTAATTATAGAATACTGACATTATTAAACACAGCGAATAAAATCATGTCAACCTTAATACAACGAAGACTGGCCGAAGCGACTATAAATGTCATGGGACAGTATCAATGCGGATTTATTAGGGGAAAGTCAACAACAGATGCCATACGTACGGTAAAGCAAATTATGGAGAGCGAAATTACTTACAGCTATGAGAGAAATAAGAATACACAACAAATTAAGACGATTAATAAAAATGACAATGAGCAAAACTGTAGTAACTGTCAAAACACAAGAAGGAGACAAGAAGAATTTGTTATAAATAAAGGTGTACGTCAAGGAGATTCATTATCTGCAACTCTGTTTAATCTTGCCCTGGAATATATAGGCAGAAAAATCAACAAAGGTACACTTAGAACGAGAGAGGGAAAAATATTAGCATATGCCGACGATATTGTGTTAATAACAAAGAACAGAAAAACAGTGGAAAGTATGTTCAAAGAATTGGTAGCAGAAGGGAAAGGAATGGGTTTAGTATTAAATTAAGAAAAAACGAAAATAATGAGATTTGACAAAAAATATGAAAACAAAAAGACTAGACTGGAAGAATATATATTTGAAGAAGTAGAAAAGTTTAAGTATTTGGGAATATTATTAACAAACAATAGAGAAAGGGAAATAGGAATTTAAGAAATGATAATTACAGCAAATAAGACATACTATGCAAATAAAAAACTTCTAAAAAATAAATTACTGAGCAAGAAATCGAAAATGAAGATATATAAAACAATAATTCGACCGACTATGATGTATGCTGCCAAAACCGTTAGCATGACAAAAAAACAGGAAGACCTTAGAATACTGTAAAGGAAAATACTAAGAGCAATATTTATTTATTTTATTTATTTTTTCCACACAACATGCCGTTAAGGCCTAGGGCATTTTTAATTATTTAAATAAAACTTTAACTTAAATATGTATATACAACATTCTCAACTACTCTGAAGGACCTGGTGTACAATATTTCTCCATTCGCTTCTATTTTGTGCTTTTCTTTTCCACTCTCTCACCTTTACGTGTTTAAGGTCTTCCTCCACTTTACTAATCCACCTCGTTCTGGATCTACCCCTTCTTTTGGGGCCGATTAATTTTCTGGTTATTACTAGTTTAGGCATTCTGTTTGCTGCCATTCTTTCCACATGTCCCAACCATATGATTCTTTGTGCCTTGACGAACGTGGTAATGGTAGGTTCTTCGTATAAAGCCATTAATTCTTTGTTGGTTCTTCTCTCCCAACCATCTTCTGTCTTCCGTCGTCCGAATATGCATCTCAATATTTTCCTTTCCCATCTTCCCAGAGCATCTTCTTCCTTCTTATTTAATGTCCATGTCTCACCGGCATATGTTACTGTGGGTCGAATCACTGTTTTATATATTTTGAGTTTACCTTGTCTAGAAACGAATTTTGGATTCAGTAGGGCTCTTAAACTTAAACTTAAACTGAAACTACCTAATTTTTTATTCCCTTTTGCTATTCTGGCTTCAAGCTCCCATTTCTCTTTTCCATTTTCATTAAAAACTACACCCAGGTATTCAAATTTGTCCACCCTTTTAAAACTATAGCTTTTACCACTTACTGACCTCACACTAAAGTCTTCTTTTTCCCTTCTGTCCCTCCCACCATCATATATTTGGTTTTGTCTTCATTTAGTTTCAATCCGAATTTCTATGCTTCTTCGATGATTTTCTTCACAGCTCTTCCTAATTCTTTCTCGGTTATTGCTAGGATCATTAGATCGTCAGCAAATGCCAAGCACTGGTGCTCATTTTTCATGATCGTTTCTTCCATCTTCAATGCTCCATTTTCTGATTACAGTTTCTAACACTAAGTTGAATAATGTAGTAATGTAATGTAGGGAGATGCACTTTCGCCACAACTCTTCAAATTAGCTCTGGAGCACATAATTAGAAGTGCAAGAATCGAAGAACCGAATACAGTATTTCATCGAGAACGACCAAACTTACTACTGGCACTTGCAGACGATATCGATCTAATAGGAAACACACGATTAAGGATGAAGGAGACTTTCGTGAGGTTTGAGAAAGAAGCAGAGAAAATAGGGCTCCAAATCAACGAAAACAAGACGAAATGTATGTATATGAGCCGCAATAACCAAAGCAGAGACAGAATCGGTCAGAACATCACCATCGGTTATTTAACTTTGAGCGCGTTAGAGAATACAAGTATCTTGGAACAACAATAACTGAAGACAATAACGGATCACAAGAAATAAACAACAGGATTCAGGCCGGCAACAAATGTCTTTTTGCCCTCCAAAACCTTATAATATCGAAACAACTAACACGACGTACGAAGATACAGCTCTATAATACAATCATACGACCCGTTGTGATGCATGGAAGCGAAACGTGGACGATAACAAAGGCAAACGAAGAGAGAGACTATGTGTTTGGATCTTTAGACCTGTGCTGGATAAAGCATCAGGACAATATAGGATAAGAACTAACAAAGAGCTCGAAGAACTTTACCCAGACGCCAACATCATAAAAGAAATAAAATCCAGAAGACTGCAATAGGCAGGACACCTCAGAAGATGATTCTCAGAAGATTCTGACGAACAAACAGTAAGACTGGTGTGAGAGAAAGTTCCACCTGGAAGGAGACAACGCGGACGCCCTCGTCTCCGGTAGCGAGATAATATAGCAGGAGACCTAAGCACTATGAGCGTGGAGAATCGGATGGAGGTTGCTCGAGACAGAAAACAGTGGAGACATGTTGTCGAGTCGGCTAAAACCCACAAAGGGCTGTAACGCCTCGGAGTAAGTAAGTAAGTAAGTAAGTAAGTAAATCCAATAAGTCTTTGACCATTATCGTTTGTTACTTCGTGTTTACTGTAGTTACCAGTTACGGCAGTATACAGAGATTCTTTTCCCACTTTAACATTACAGTCACCTATTATTATTTTTATATCACATTTAGGTAGGCGCTCGTATTTATCATTTCGCTGTTCATAGTTAGGATCTTTTATTTCGTCGTCCTTGTCTTCTGACGGTGCATGAATATACTCCAATTCCTTTTCTTACTTTTAATTCGTATTGAACACATCCTATCAGAGATAGGATTAAAAGCTATCACTTTGTGTTTGATACATTCAGCTACTAAAAAACCGGTTCCAACCATTCTATCTTTACCTTCACTTTTGATGAGCACCATATCTTCTATATCAGTTATTTCTGATCCTAATTGTTTTGTCTCTTAAAGAGCCATTAAATCGATTTTATACTTCCTTGCCTCATTCATTAGTTCTTTTAGAACTAGAAGAAAGGGAAACGCTTACAATTCAAAGGGGGTGCTGGAGGCGTATAATATTTTCATACTGTAAATTGTCAATTTAAGAATAAAAATCGACCTGTTTCAGGTTTTTTTACCATAGTACATAATAACGCTAAAAGTGAATTTATTCCATACATATGGACCGCATGGTATACTATCAACATTCATAACTATACCAAAGGAGAAAAACGCACACAACCACACGAGGGAATGTTGTGTACAATGCACCATGAATCTGAAGTGTCAAGCGTTAATGGTATATTACATAACGAGAGTTTTAAGAAGCTTATTACATGCGAGTAAAAAAGTTGCGCGCGAGCCGCGTAGCGGCGAGCGAAGTAATTTTACAAGCATGTAATAAGCTTACAACTCAAGTTGTGTACTATACTTTTTCTACCATTATTTTCGTTTATAAAAATAAAAATTAAATTACCACTATATTTACACTGACAGTTTAATAATTTTTAATCAGTCAAAATAACGTCTGTTAATTCGTTTCCATGGTAACTCGACCAACTGACTTACAAGGCTTATGTGATATTACACATTTTTATAACTTAGCATCAAAATAGTAGGTATTAGACAACTTACTAGTAAGAGAGTAGAAAAAAATATTTTTCTACTCGCTTACTAGTAAATTGTATATTACCTACTATTTGGATGCTAAGTAAATGCATCATAACAGATACTGACACGTAATGACTAGCACGTAATAAAAAAAATTACGCTTCAGTTTTATAAAAATGTGTAATATCACATAAGCCTTGTAAAGGTCAATTCAGACACATCAGTCACGTCTCGTCACAGTGATTGCGCCGAATCGGACAATCCGTCATACAAAATATTCTTTAATACAAAAATATGTTGCCGGCATTCACACTTATCAGTTGACAAACAGTTTCACAGCTGTCAGATAATTAATAGTTCTGTGATCAAACAGGACCGGTTCGGTACCGTGACTGTGACGTGACTGATGTGTGTGAATCGACCTTAAGTCAGTTGGTCGAGTTACCATGGAAACGAATTAACAGACGTTATTTTGACAGATTAAAAATTATTAATCTGTCAGTGTAAATATAGTGGTAATTTAATTTTTATTTTTATAAACGAAAATAATGGTAGAAAAAGTATAGTACACAACTTGAGTTGTAAGCTTATTACATGCTTGTAAAATTACTTCGCTCGCCGCTACGCGGCTAGCGCGCAACTTTTTTACTCGCATGTAATAAGCTTCTTACAACTCTCGTTATGTAATATACTATTTTAAAGATCATTCTGACAATTCACCGGTTATAATAGGCGTAAGTAAAAACATATCAACAACAGAAGGGACGTGTATATTATGCAATAATAAAACAAATTAAAGTTATTTTAGATATTAAGTAAACAATCATATTTATTTACACATCTCACTAAAGACGGATAAACAGATTGAACATACAACAGAACATTTCAACACAGTTGTACAGAAAGTAATATGGAACTTTACACTATTACCTACAAACCCACATAATATTAAAAACTGTTCCAATACAATACAAAAAAAAATAATTGAGAAAAGAAGGCTCAGAAAACAGTGGCAATTAACAACATTACTTCAGAGTAAAACAGAACTCAATAAAGCATAATAAGAACTAAAAAAACTGGATAACGGCAAAAAAACTGCAATTTTGCAGGAATACTTACAAAATCTAGATGTGACGCAGGCCACTGACCACTCGTTATGGAGGCTACAAGGACTTTACAAAGGCAAAACTATACAATCCCACCAGTAACAACAGAAACGGGGAAATGGGTGAAAAGACCACTAGAAAAAGCCAAAACATATACGATACAGCTTGAAAAAGTTTTTACGTCAAATGACGGTATATACTCACTACAACCTAAACAAGAAATTATTTCAGTGCTCAGAATATAGCGGATTTGCAAAAGGCCCTTTTAGTAATAAATTATGTTTGGAGCTATAGTATTCGATAAACGAATACGTTGTCTTTTAAACCACTTCATTCAATAATTAATCATATAATATCTCTTAAGATTTTATTGGTTTTTAGATAAAGCGTAACTATTTTCTCATGGGAACAAATATTTCCAACCAAAAGACACATCCTCTTCCCAAGAATTAATGAGCTTAGACCAAATTTATAAAAAGTCACTATCGGATTTTAGTTGTCAGGTGCCAGTTATTATTTGTATCAATATGCATTCAGACGTGTATATAATTTATAGTGTAGTTATTGAGAAATTCACAAGTTTGTGGTAAGTTGTTTATTATTCGTCTTTAATTAATTGCAATAGTAAGAGATCCTTTTTACGTTTATTTATAGAGTCCGACTAGTAATTCACTTGTTTCAGCTAGTATTCACAGACAACCTCCTTTTGTCCTGTCGAGGCCAACCGTACTTAGCAATATTTTTGCCGAAGGGGTAAAGATATCGTATTTCTACGTCACCTGTTTTTCTCCAGTCCTATGGCAATATCTTCAAAGGTCAACACACTATTGTGAGTGAAATAATTTATAATGATAATTTTTTTTTGTGCTTTAGGGACAGTAACTTTTACCATTTTTTGTTGAGAGTTCATTTTTAGTTTTTTTAAGTATGTTACTAAATGTATCATAATAGTTTTGTAACATTAATTTAGGTAAAACGGAACAATGGTCAATAATATTTTTTTTTAATTTGAAATCAAACATTTTTATTGCAATTTTTATAATTGAATATCTAACCTTTTCTTACAGCTTGTGGTTAAATATTTCAATTAACTATATTTTAGATAATTTGTTGAGATATTTTTGATAATTTGTTGATATGTTTTCTGGCGTGTTTTTCTGTTGTTTTTAAGAAAAATGCTTATTTTGTTTTACAGTTTAGCTGTATTCAGTAATTGTTATTTTCCAATATGTGTCATTATGCTTTTTTAATAATATGTATTTACTAATACAAATGTTTAGTATTTTCAGTATTAATAAACCACGTTTATTGTTTATTTTTTGCTACAATTTATACTTGTTTGAAAGTTTAATAAACATGATTTTTTATTGTGATGTATTATTTTATTTCTAAGTAGAGACGATATAAATTATTTGAATTTTTTGTGTATGAAGATAATATTATAGTATAACCTAAACTGTAAACATATTTTTTCTACCAAGTATTTTTCTAGTAGGTTCCCCTATGATAAAACATGTTTGGGTTCCACGCTATTCGAGAAGGGTCAAGAAAGGTCACCGTCTAAATTCTAGGGATTTCCAAATAACGGTTATTTAATATATATATATATATATATATATATATATATATATATATTATAATGAAAACAGAAATACAATAAATTAACTTAAAAATATATACAACCAGATATGCAGTGTTGATTAGTAGATTTATTTAGATAGTAATTGAAGACATAATTTATAAGTTATATATTAGATAATATTATTAAAAAATAATTATATGAGGGTATTTTTAAGAATTTAGCATAAGAATTAAGTTTAAGAAGTTTTTTGTTTATTTTATTTAATATTTAATATGTTTAATTCAGCCATGTGCTACGCAACCAAACATATACTGTAGTGTCAAAGTCAAAAAGTTATTTATTTTTGGAATGTTAATTTAGAATATAATTGTGGATGTAAAATTGTAAAAATATAGTTCATATAAATGTTTAAGTTACATATTATAGTGTAGTTCTGATCTGGAGAGCCTAAAGTCAAGTAAATTATAGATAGAAAACTCTAGAAATGTCAATGTAACTGTATACATAGTACATAACAGACAAGAAATCATTCCAGAATTTTCAAATAGAAATAAATAGAATGATTCGAACATTATTTATTGCTGGAATATTCTGGAAAGAAAAAAGATATATATAGGCCATGTAATTTGGTCAGAGGAGTCAGTTATGAGTTAGAGTTTAGTCAGTCAGTTTGAGTTAGCAGTTTAGTTCAGTTAAGTTCAGTTACCAGTTCAGTTATCAGTTAGTAAAGTTATAATTCAAGAATTTAGTTACCAGAAGATTATTAATTGAGTTAAGTGAGTTAGTTAGAGGATATTAAATGAGTTACAAGATTATTATTGAGGAGTTAGTTATAACAATTTAAGGATTATTAAGTCAGTTATTTATAAGGTTATGAAGAGATTATTCAATGCTAGAAGAAGGCATTGATTAAGTTAAATGAATTATTAAGATAAATACAGTTGGAGATTAATTATTACTACAGTAATATAGTGACAGTTTTGAAGTTAATTCATTGAAATAAGCATGCAATAATACAACCACAAGATCCAGTATATTTTAAAGTACATTAAGTATATGGAAATTGCAAGGAGTTAAATGTATATTTATATGGTGAGTGGAGATAATTAATAAGGAACATATTAACATAGTTGGATAACCAAGGCTTAGTAAGAAGATATCGAGTGGTGATAATAACTTTAATTTTGGAAAAACTTTAGGCATTCAGTGAAAGAAGGTGCCAAATTTTGTTAATAATTTAATAATTGTAAGGAAGGTAGATAGGTTTGTTTCATAATAGTTATAATAAAGATAATTTAAAAAAGTACTTACAAACTAATTCTTTGAGAACCGCGATAAAAACCCTATACTTACATATATATATATATATATATATATATATATATATATATATATATATATAGGATTTTTATTCGTAAACAGTTAGTCTGAAAAAAAAATTGTATCGAGTCGTTGAATTGTAACGCGGAAATAAATTATATAAACAGTGTAAATAGTGTAAAATAAATTATTTTAATAATATATATCTATATATAACAATTTATTGTCTTATTGTATTAGGTGTGCGGTCTGTAATTTAAAAAAAACTATTTTTTTCTTTTAATTCTCTATATTTCGCTGATTTTTTGTCAGCTTCATCAGGAGACAAAGATTTAGAGTTATAAGTATTTAAAACAGTTGTTGTCCACAATATGTTCAAAACAGTACTTACTGTTATGGACAACAACTGTTTTAAATACTTCGTCATCATCATCATCATCTTGGTGCTACAGCCCGTAGAGGGCCTCGACCTTCATCCACCTCAGCTTTTTTATATCCCGTCTTCTCATTCCCACGGGTTGCGCTGTTAGAATATTTTTTATCGTGTTCGATTGTTGACTTCTGGACAGAAAGAAAAACATTGGAATCCTAAAATATAACATTTGAGACCTTAATTACTATTTAACTGGGAATAAACCACAATTAAAGATAAAAATACGTTTATTGACGTTTCAATTTCCACTTCGGAAATCGTTCTCAAAATACAAACTGTAAATTAAACAAATTTTGTTTTTTGTTACATAGTGAAAAATTCTTCTAATAATTTAATTTTATCTGACTCATTTATATTGACAATTCAGACATACATTATGCATTTTAAAGTAGACGACTTTAAAATGATATTGCCAATATTGTTGAGTTGCGCTCCTGAGACGACTTTACTTATAAGATAGTTCATTCGATTACATGAAATCAACTTTAACTTGAGAATATCCGTCAGAAAAAAAATCTTGAAGTTACGTCCAGCATATTCAAGCACAAGGTTGGAAAACATTTTACATAGAGCCAGTTTGTCCATGATCCGAGGAAGATTACAATACCATAGATCGAATTTATTTTTTGTTGTTCAAGATATTGTAAGTATTGAAGATTTGCTTTTCAATGTGATATCAAATTCTGATTTTGATCAAATTATTTTTAGTTTACATATAGTATATGAAAATTCATATAGAAAACAAAGAAATGTACATTTAAATAAATTTATTATTCTTTTAGAACAAAACAGTATACACACTTTAGATAACCTCAATAGAAATGATGACATATTAGCGACAGTTGTCAATCTATCAAATAGATATTTAAATGCAACGGAGAATTTAATACTGTCAAAGGGTCTAAACTTTGCTATTACTCAGCCATCCGTTCCAAAATTAGACATAATAAGCTCAGTGGAGAAAATATCTCAATGTTTACCAACCCACGAAAAGGAAGAATACAGAGTATTATGTAAAGTTGAATTGGAAAAATCTACTAAAATTGAACAAAACATAAGCAAAGAGAAACTAAAGGCTACAAGAACTTTAAAAAATGAGGACTCCATAATCATCCTACCAGCAGACAAGGGAAATGCAACTGTGATAATGTATAAAAAAAACAAAATTAAAGATCTAATAATAAACGGAATTTATACAAAATCGTTGATTGAATAATCCAAAACCTTACAGTATACCTTACAATTATTGTGTGTCACAACGAAATTCAATTTCCCATAAAACTGACAATGTTTCATAAATTTCTCTTGAATAAAGCTTTACAAAAAAGATGGTTAATCGCTATTAGGTCTGAAAAAAGTATCAGCAAGCACACAAAAATCTGTTCCAGGCACTTTTCAAATGAAAGTTATAGGTACCGTTACAAGCTTGGGTAAGTTAAAAAATACTTATCCTAATTTCTTACATTGTCAAGAAAATTATTTACTTTTTTTTTAAATGTGTGGAAAATCATACATTAAAATTCATAGTGTTCTTTCAGTAGTAAATGAACTGTTAATAACGGTTCTGAAATATAGACTTAATTTTTTCTTTTATTTTACATTAAAGCATTTTTTCCAGTAGACATTCGAACTGTATGAAAAATATTTGTTAATTGAACCAAGCATCTCTACACTTGCTTAAAAAAAATTAACTTTTGGAACATTGCAACAACTTCAGAAGACCAGTATCTACAAAATTATTCTGGACTGTAAATTCCAATGGACCGAAGCAATGACCCTATTATACAACAGGCGACATATTATACAGGGTGTGCCATAATTAATTGGACATTGGCTAATGGGTGATAGCTAACATCAAAATAAAGCGTTTGAGCTCAAATTGCTTAGGCAAAATGTTGCTAGTTTTCGTTCTACAGGGTGATTCATTAATATTTTTTTATATTATTTTTAGGGATATATTGAAAACTATTTAACCGATTTAAGTAAAATTTGGTATCTTGCTATTATTTAGTACGCTTAATATGAAAATGATATTAATTTTACCGATGACACTGGGTGGCGCCACCTACTATAACATTGGTTCATTAATAGGGCCATAATTTTTTTTTCCCGCCCTGCATAAACATTCTAGGAAAAAAACATGAAATAACATTCAATTCTACACAAAAAAGGTGGTATTCTTGTTTCAAATCAAAAAAGTACACCGTTTTCGGAATAAACGTATTTTTTAGAGACGTGCAAAAAATAAAAAAAATTTACAAAAACTTATGTAAATTCAAACATTATTCAAAAGATCTTAAATAAAAGTGAATATTAAATGTATTAGTAGTAGATAATTTTTGCAAACAAAATGCATATGATTGAAACAATTATTTTTATTAAACCTTTGACTCAGTAACAAATTTTTAAAAAATCAGAAATTAATTTAAACAAAGAAGTGAATATAAAACAATTAACAAAGTGAATAATTCAAAACGAAACGAAAAAAAATTATAATTAATGTTCAAAATGTGCACCATTAGATAAACTACATAATCTAAATCTTTTGTGTAAGTTTTGTCTTATTTTAAATAATGAGTTTCTTTGGGCTTTAATTACGTTAACTCTTTCTACAATATTTTGCCATAACTCTTGACGGTTATTAATTTTTGTATAAACAAGTGACTTTAGGTAGCCCCACAAGTGAAAGTCTAGGGGATTTAGTTTGGGACTGCGTGCTGGCCATGGGTATACACTACCTCTACCAATCCACCTTTGAGGATAAATTTCATCTAGATAATTTCTAACTTCTAGGCTATAATGTGGTGGTGCACCATCATGCATGTACCAAGAGTTCCATCTCAAATTTAGAGGTATGTCTTCTAAAAGAGTTGGTAAAACTTTTCTCAAAAAATTTAGATACATTACTCCGTCAAGCCTAGTTGGTGATTCGAATGGTCCTACAATACAATCCCCAAATATGCCACACCAGATATTTATGGAAAACTCGTGTTGAAAATGATGTTCTTGAAATGCATGAGGATTTTCTGTCGCGTAGGTATGGCTATAGCGCCAGTTAAATACACCCCTTCTAGTAAATGTGGCTTCATCGGTAAATAAAATTTTATTATAAAACATTGGATCGTCTAAACGCCGCCCCATCATAAACTGACTAAATCGGAGCATTGCTGGAAAATCATGTGGTAAAAGATTCTGTACTGGAGAAAAACGATACGAATACAGATTTTCTGTCCGTATTATTCTTGACACTGTAGATTTGCTTATACCAGTGGCCGCAGAAACAAGCCTTGTAATAGTTTCTGGATCTTCTGCAACACGCACAACAATTTTATCCTCCATATCCGCATCAATTACTCTCGGTCTTTCAGCATTCCTGTTTTTGGGATGAAATGACCCTGTTTCGCCTAATCTGTCGAACAATGATCTAATAGTTTTATGGTTTGGTTGCCTTCTATTGGAATAAAGTTCGAAATAGAGTTTAGCTGAATAGGTAAAGAAATAATAAATAAGACTTACTCACAATTAATTTAATTTAACTATCAGACGACTGGTTTCGCTTTCTACAATATGCAAAGCATCTTCAGGTCTTGATACAAAGTTAAATAAATGCTGAAATGATAAAAACCCATATTAGGGTGTTGTCTAATAAAGATAAACAAAGTAGATGTTGAAAATTACAATAATTATGCAAATATTACATGTCTGTGGTTTTATTTCAAAAAGAGTAAGTTGAATAAAAAGGTATAAAAAGTTTTAAAAGTTTAAACAGACAAGGTAAGGCCCACAAATTGTTATAAAATAGTCTATTAGATTGTAATAAATTAATAAGTGAGCACATAAATAAACATTACTTACATGCCGGTACTCTATTAATTGATGGATGGTAGAACATGGTTGAAACTACTATGTATTGTTGAATGGATGGTTGTTCCATTCAAAAGTACCGGCATGTAAGTAATGTTTATTTATTTGCTCATTTATTAATTTATTACAATCTAATGGACTATTTTATAACAATTTGTGGGCCTTACCTTGTCTGTTTAAACTTTTAAAACTTTTTTACCTTTTTATTCAACTTACTCTGCTTGAAATAAAACCACAGACATGTAATATTGGCATAATTATTGTAATTTCCAACATCTACTTTGTTTATCTTTATTAGACAACACCCTAATATGGGTTTTTATCATTTCAGCATTTATTTAACTTTGTATCGAGACCTGAAGCTGCTTTGTATTGTAGAAAGCGAAACCGGTCGTCTGATAGTTAAATTAAATTGATTGTGAGTAAGTATTATTTATTATTTCTTTACCTATTTGAAATGGACTCACACAAGCAACACATTCATGATTAGAGTTTAGCTGCTTTACGAGAACAAAAATTTTCCTGTGCATACAAACAGATCATATCGCGCATTTCTACATTAGAAAATTTACTATAACGTGGCATTTTTCCTTTATCTTAAGTGGTTTATAAAAAACTTAATAGCACTTTGACAAATAATGACTCGCACTTCACTTTGACAACTAATAATAAATAAATTCGTAGTTACCTTTGACAACTAATAATAAATAAATTCGTACTTGCGCCTTGACTTTGCCATTAAGTTCACAGCATACCTAGGTACCTGCTTGTTTTGCGAAAAACAAAATACGTTTATTTCGAAAACGGTTTACTTTTTTGATTTGAAACAGGAATACCTTTTTTGTGTAGAATTGAATGTTATTTCATGTTTTTTCCCTAGAATGTTTATACAGGGCGTAAAAAAAATTATGGCCCCATTAATGAACCAATGTTACAGTAGGTGGCGCCACCTAGTGTCAATGGTAAAACTAATATCATTTTCTTATTAAGCATACTAAATAATAGCAAGATACCAAATTTCACTTAAATCGGTTGAATAGTTTTCAATATATCCATAAAAATAATATAAAAAAATAATAATGAATCTCCCTGTAGAACGAAAACTAGCAACATTTTTCCCAAGCAATTTGAGCTCAAACGCTTTATTTTGATGTCAGCTATCACCCATTAGCTAATGTCCAATTAATTATGGGACACCCTGTATATATTATGGAACCAATACCTTTAAAATACTAATACCATTATTTGAAAAAGGTGTACTTATGTATGTATCTTATGTTTATGGAGGCAGTATTTAAGATAGAAAAATTATAGTAGAATGCGAAATTTTAGGACTTATTGAAGAAGGAGAATTTATTTCAGTAGACAGGGGTTTTGATATATCAGGTCGTTTAAACAAAAAAGGAATACATTTAAATATACCTCAATTTAATCAAGGAACTTAGTTAACAGAAGAAGAAATATTAAAAACAAGGGCCATTGCCAATCGTAGAATCATTTTTAAAAGTTTTATAGGCTTGGCAAAAAACATAAAATACTGAAAGATAGAATTTCTTCTAAACTCTTCCCATATATAAATGCAATAATATATAACTGTTTTATGATTTGTAATTTTACAAATAGAAGTAACATTTTGTAAAAATTGTTTTCCTATCCATAGATCTACCTATATTGATCAATTAAATTCCTAACAATCAATCAATCAATCCGACCATGGCCTAGTACTTGGAAAAATAAATATAGTAATCACCACACAAGGCAAGCGAAATACCAATAGTCTAGAGACTAACAGAAATAAATGGGAATACAAAACTCCATGGTACGACGAAAGGATGAAAGCACTAGCAAATGAAAAGAAATAAGCATTCCTAACATACAAAGGAGTGAAGACACCGGAGGCACGGAAAGACTACGTGAGAATCAGGAATAGAGTAAACCAAGAAATAGATAACATCAAAAAAGAACACTGGGAGAAATTTACCAAAGATGTGAAATACGACCTCTATGGATCCCAGAAAAAGGTGAGGTGATAAAGAGACAAAAAACAGAAATGAATTAATAAAAAATTAAAAAACAGAAAAGCACCTCATCCTGATAAAAAAACAATAAACTGCTAAAATATGGAGGAACAACACTACGCAAATGGTTCCTAAAATATTCGTCGATATAATAAATACCTGAGTAGTACCAGCGGAATGGAGGGAAAGTCTCTTGCTACCGGTAGTTAAAAAGGGAGACTCCAGAAATTCTGAAAATTATGAAGGCATTAGTCTGATGAATAGTACATTAAAATTGTTAACGGAAGTCATAAAAGATAAAATCGAGAAAAAAGCGAACATGGCAGATGAACAACAATTCTTCCAGAAGAACCGCAGAACAATAGACGCAATTTTTATTAACAGACAAATAATAGAGAAGTCTATTGAATATAGAAAACCAGCATACATGTGCTTTGTAGATTTAGAAAGTGCTTTTGACAGGGTGAAGCAAAATGGCATCTTAAATTTATTACAAGCTGAACAAATACACCATCAGATAATACGGACCATTAATGAAATAAGACCAGAGTTATAATGCCAACAGGAGACACAGAATGCATAGAACTAAAAGGAGGATTCCTCCAAAGAGACTCGCTCAGCCCATTGTTATTCAATATGGTGATGAATCAAATAATTCACGAAGTAAGAAAACGACACGGATACCACATGGGAATCACGATACTAGGCTATGCCGATGATGCAGTACTAATTGCTGATAACGAAGATGACATACAAAGGCAGCTCCACACCTTCAATATCACAGCAAACAAACTTATAGTGTATTTTTATGTATGAAAGAGTAATAAAACAATAAATTATGTATGCAAATCCCTAACCTGTTGATACGGGTGACTCAATGAAAAACAGATATTTGTCAACAAGTTTACAGAAGTATATAGGAAAACAATTTTAAATTGAGTATTATCGTCGGAGCGGGATAAGTATTTATAAAATTATACTTAACCGCTGGACGTTTTATTGGAGGCATTGTCTTGAAAAAGACAATGCCGAAGGATTGTTTATATGTAGGGAATAAAACAACCATTTCTGAGTAGAAAAAAAACTCAGCTTCAGAGTCTTTTTAAACTTTTTGCAGAGTCCTCCAACGAGGAGCCCTGCGGCTACTCCTTGAGAGTAAAACCACCACTGAATGTAAATCGAAAATGTCCCATATTTAGAGTATATTTAACTTTTATATGAAACTTTTACGATTTTTAACCAATAGAATTTATTAAAACTTCCAGAAGGAGGAACGATGCACGTCGATGCGCGAGATTGCGGCGCTCGGCGATAGTATGACCACCAGGTATAATGGTTGGAGCAGAATAGAATACAATAGTTGTGAGGGTTACTAATCCCTAAATAAGGTTGCCAGTGTCGGAGTGATGGAGGTTAACAGGTACTAATGAATTTGCAAGAAATGTAAGATGTTTATTTTATTGGTTATATATAACCAATAAAAGTTTAATAAGTACCTACCTATTTGCAAAATAAAGTTTAATTCTTTAGATAAAATAAAACGTTTTATTTTATCTGAAATGAGTGCATTCCACGAAGTAAGGGTTTCAACAATCAAACATTTAATTCTTTAATTCCAGGAATCTACGACAGTAATTGACTAGATAATTACCTTCTAAACTTATTCCACAGAAAATGTGATAGTGGCTTTTTCCATTTTGTAGGAAGGTCCAAGTGGCGTATTGAAAATTCTTAACAGTTCCCTAAAAGTAGGTACTTCAGTTCCAAGGTGCAGTTTATTGTGTATACTAGTGTTATGGAAAATTTGGAAGTGTCGTGTAAACGCCAAAAAATTGGTCCTTTAACAGTTAATGAAAAAACATTAATATTTAATTGTTTTAAATCATTTACAGACAAACGTTTATGTGAAAGTGTTAATGAGACCGTTGAGTTAGTTAGCAGTACACTTGGTGTTGGGAAATCTACGATTTACAGAGTTATTAAAGAAGAGAAATATGGTAGTTTTCAAATGCCACTTAATGCTCTAGGGAAACCAAAATTTCAAATAGAATATCATTTTAAAGAAGGACTTCGACGGAAAGTGCATGAATTCTTCTTTAGACAAGAATTTCCAACATTGGATAAAGTTCTTGTCTCAGTTCGAGATGATAAGGATTACCCAGAAATGAGTCGAAGTACGTTATGGAAACTTTTAAAAGAAATAGGCTTCCGCTGGAAAAAGAATCCCAGAAAGTCTATTTTATTAGAAAGAAGCGATATTGTCATATGGAGAAGACATTTTCTAAGAACCATAAAGGAAATGAGAAACCAAAAAAGAAAAATATTTTATCTTGATGAAACATGGATCAACGAGGGTCATACACCAAATAAATTTTGGCACAAGTCAAAGGCACGCTTTTGTAAATAACTTATCTACTGGTTTAAACCCACCATCAGGAAAGGGACGCAGGCTGATAATAGTACACATTGGCAGTTCAGACGGTTTTGTTGAAGGTGGTTTATTAACTTTTGAATCAACTCGTACCGGTGACTACCATGAAGACATGAACGCTGATGTCTTTCAAGAATGGTTCGAACAAATGATAGATCTTCTTCCTAAGAACTGTGTAATAGTAATGGATAATGCAAGTTATCACTCCAGACTTATAGAAGGACTGCCCACAACCAAGTGGTTAAAAAAAGACTTGCAGAATTGGCTGAGTTCAAAAAATATTACGTATCATCCCGGATGTATAAGAAAGGAACTTTATTCGTTGTGTGCCCTTTATAAAGAAAAATTTAAAAACTACGAAATTGATGAAATTGCCAAAAATCGTGGAATGACAGTACTTAGACCCCCACCATAACATTGTGAATTAAACCCGATTGAACTGGTATGGGCACAGATAAAGAGTGAAGTTTCAAGAAAAAATACCACTTTTAAAATTCATGATGTTAAACAGTTGTTTTTGGAGGCCGTAAATAATGTAAAACCTGAAAACTGGGAAGAGGCAGTAAATCAAACTATTAAAGAAGAGGAAAAAATGTGGAAGCTGGACAATATTACTGATAAAATGATCGAGCCAATTATTATAAATCTTGGTTCTGAAAGTTCATCTTCTGAATCTGATTTGGATTTGTAACAAGTAGCTGTAAGTTTTATATTAATATTTTTATTTATCTATTTAACATACCTTAGACGGTTTTAAAAACTCTTTTTCTCTTTTGTAATTTTTAAAAATTAAAAAAAATGTGAATTTTTTAAAACGCTTTTTAATGTAGGCCAGTCAGTTCTAATATAGTGTGTGATAAAAGAGGTCACTTTTGTTTACATACACATAACACTTTATAACACTGAAATAATTCATTTATTTTTTACAATTATTCAAAGTAATTTTTCAATTAATCTTGAGCACGCCCATGGAGTGGTCGGAGGTACCAGTTAAAATTATGCTAATTACTCTCTCGTTCATATAAATAAACTATAATATAAGAATATCAGTAGAAAAAACTAAATGTATAGTAATCAGTAAAGAGCCGCGTAGATGCAAATTAAAAATAGGCGAAAATGTAGAACAAGTAATGAAATTTAATTACCATTAGTGACAGGGATATAAGAATAGAGACCACAAGGCAAGCATCAAAAGCGGCAAGAGTAAGTGGTTGCCTCCGAGAAACCATATGGAGAAACAAATATCTGAACATGGAAAGCAAAATGAAAGTATACAAGGCAACAGTAAGACTAATCCTAACATAAGCAGCAGAGACAAGGACCGATACAAGAAAGACGAAAGAACAAATCAACAATATCGAAATGAAAGTATTAAGATCAATAGCGGACACCATTAAGAGACAGACAAACTAACAGGAGTATACGCGAACAATGCAAAATTCAAAATATTAACAGATGGATAAAAACAAGAAAAAAACTAGAACGAACATGTAAGTCGAATGGGACTAGATAGATTAGCGAACATATGTAAAAACAACAAGCCGTATAGCAGAAGACCCGTTGGAAGGCCGCCAAAAAGGTGGAAACATAATGTACAGTCAACAACGACTGAAACAGAATAAGAGACAGACAAACAGGAGTAATCCTAGTCGTACGAAGAAGAAGAATTCCTGGTGGGACAGCATTTATTTTTTTTTTATTAATTTTATATATTATAATATTAGTGACATGTTACTATTTATCAACTATAATTTATTTTAAACTTGGAAAATATAAGACTTAAACAAGATTTAATTTGCGTTATTTCATTGGTTAAATATGAGACAGAAAATTAAAAAACTATGGCTAAAAATCCGTAAAAACGTATTGGAGTGTATGTGTGAATCTGAGAAATAATATGAGGTTATGATTTAATACCAAACCGCGACGTAAGCGCCTCTTACGGATTTTTTTTAACTGACATGGCATGTGATCTATTGACGGCATAGTTTCTAAACTTGTTATTACATATTGTAGTATTGATTTATATGTGATTATTTTGTGTAAAATGACTCCTTTAAAATATCCCATGGGCTTGTAGACTATAGTGTCTTCATACAATTCGTTTGACTATTGCTTTCCAATTATCTCTCTCCTGCGCATGTTTTTTTGGTTCGGATAATTAATGAGTTAAAATCATCAGACAAAAACAAATTAACACATTTTTGTTAATCTTATATGCAAGAATTTTATGAACATTGTCTAGAAATAGGAATTTTATGGACATAATCAAGATTTTATTGATTGTGTTTTTAATACTGTAGATATCTGAACTTTGACCATGCAAATGTTATAAACCGCTTAATAGTTATAATTTATGACATCTTCTTATAAATTCGTTGATATAGCGATGAACTACTAAGCATATAACTGTTATTTGTATAAATTTTAGCATATTTTATTTCAAATCACTTCCTACGTAGTGTATCTTGATTAATATCCACAAAACTGCTACCTATTAACCTGCTACCGATCAGTTGGCAAAAGGAGGTCAGTGAAAAGAAAAGTTGCAGTATTTGGAGTGCAGAATTTATAACTGATATGTTACAGTATTTTTAGTAACAGGACATTTTTTTAAGGACACAAACTTTTTTGATATCAAATATTTTGTTACTATGCCGTTAATATTCTAATAAAATAAATAACGTTATGCTCGCAATATAATAAATTATCATCGCAGATATTATAATATGGACCGAAAATCTGCACTAATCAACCTACACTAGAAATAACTAATTTTTCTTCTTCTTTTCATGTAGACATGACTTTAATTGTTTTTAATGTCGTTCCATTTTAGTGGTCTTCCTACTGATCGTCTTCTTATTGGAGAACCGTCTATCGCCGCCGTCTTTACTACTCTATTTGTTATCATTCAGCTTATATGATCGTTCCATTCTACTCTTCCATTTCTTACTCAGTTCTTGATATTCTCCACCTTGAATCTACGTTGTATATCTGTACTTCCAGCAAAGTAGTTGTATCTGTAGTTCTGTGATCTATAGTTCTAAGAGTTTTCATCTCTTCTGTTTCTAACAGTTTTTGGTCTTGTTTTCTACTGCGTATATTATTATTGATCTGATTACTGTTTTATAAATTCTGCCTTTCATTTTTTTCCGATATTTTTTTTTTCATATTGTTGCATTCAGGTAATCTGCTGTGTTTGCTCTATTCACTTGATCTTTCACTTCTGTTTTGAGATTTTCGTAACTAGATCGTGTGATGCCTAGACGTTTAAACTTCATCACTTGTTCTATTATTCAACCTTCCAACTCTAATTTACTTCTTAATAAATTTGTTGTTACAACCATAGATTTTGTCTTTTTTTGGGAAATTAACATGTTAAATTTTCTAGCGGTTTTAATAAATTGTTACAGTATATGTTGTAACTCATCTTCACTTTATAAGAGTAGTATTGCATCGTCTGCATAGATTTTAAGTTTTTCTCCCATTTGGTATCCTTTTTTAGTTCTTATCCCAGATTTAGCCATACGGCTCACACTCCCTCTAAGGGGAAAATTCACTCATCCCAGATACCTACGGTATCAAAAGGATTGAGCTCTGGTGGGACTCTTTCCATGTTATCGAGCCCTAGGTGACTTGGTATGTTGGAGTATCTCCCAGAAATTTTCGTACACATCTGGACGTCGCGAGGAGTACAGCTTTCTGCATGGCCTTATAAAGATGTTCATTTAGACCCAGCTGTTTTATGTTCACTAGGAGGTTTTTGGGAATAACACCAGTAGTAGATAGAACAATAGGTAGTGTCTGGGTACTTTCCATTCTCCATTGTCTCCTGATTTGTATTTCTAGATCTCTGTACTTGGCGATCTTTTCGTTGTATTTAACAACTAAATTATTGGTGTTGGGTATCGCCACATCAATAAGTGTTGTTTGTCTAGTAAGTTTATTAACTAGTATGAGATCTGGTCTATTATGGGCCACTGGTTGGTCTGTAAGCACAGTGCGGTCCCAGTATAGCTTGTAGTTGTCATTTTCAAGCGTTCTATCAGGAGCGTATTGATAATAAGGAAGATGGTCGGTATGGAGAAGTCCCAGTTTGTCAGCTAGTTCTTGGTGAATAATCTTTCCTACTGAGTCATGGCGTTCTTTATAATCAGTACCGACAAATGCCTGGCAGCCACCGGTAAGATGTTGGATGGTTTCTTGGGCTTGGCATCCATATCGGCATTTGTCATTTTGGACTTGAGGATCTTTAACAATATATTTCAGGTAATTTTTAGTTGGAATAACCTGATCCTGAATGGCAAGTAGGAAACCCTCAGTCTCGGGAAACATCTTTCCTGAAGTCAACCAATAGTTCGACGCTGTATTGTCGACATATTCTTGGTTGATCTCATTGAGATGTCGCCCATGCAGAGGTTTACTCATCCAGGTGCGCATTTTTTCTTGCTGAGTCAGGTGGTTTATGCGCATTTCTTGTTCCCTCAGTTTAAGCGGCGTCGTATCATCTACTGCGCAAATTGCTCGATGTAAAGTAGATGTCTCTGCCTGTACCTGAAAATAAAGTCTTAGATTAGCAATTTGTTTATCTAATTGCTCACCTATATCCATAAGTCCTCTTCCCCCTTGATACCGCGGCAATGTTGTTCTCTCTACTGCACTACGTGGATGATGTTTTTGCGCCTTTGTGAGAAGTGTTCTTACTTTCCGCTGAAGACCCTCTATATCCGTTTTTGACCACTTTATAATACCAAATGAGTAGCTCAGCGCAGAACAGGCGTACGTATTTAATGCCTTAAACAAATTTTTACTATTAAGATATGACCGATTTAGTTGTCTTACTCTTCGCACGAACTCCGAAGTTAGTTCCGTTTTCATTTGTTTATGGTCAATTTTACGTGCCTGTTTTACTCCGAGATATTTGTACATATCATTTTCACCCATTGCCTCGATGTTTTGGCCATCTTGCATATCGAAACCTCCAGGCTGAACCTTTCCTCTGACTATATTTAGTATACGGCACTTGTCTAGTCCAAAATGCATACTGATGTCATTTGAGAAATTTTCTACAGTTTTTAGCATCTCATCTAGGTGATTTCGGGTGGAAGCCATTAATTTTAAATCATCCATATACAACAGATGATTAAGCTTCGCTACAACGGTGTTGTTATTTTTGATGCTAAATCCTGAGTCAGTAGAGTTCAGCAGCTGAGATAGTGGGTTCATCGCTAGGCAGAACCAAAGTGGACTCAACGAGTCCCCTTGGAAAAGGCCCCGGTTAATAGGGATATCTTCAGTTTCGATATTAATTTCACCAGGTATTTGAAGGTGAATTTTAGTCTTCCACTCTGCCATTATATGCTTCAAAAAGGTCACGAGATTATCATCGACTTTATATATTTTCAATATATCTATAAGCCATTCATGCGGCACTGAATCAAAAGCCTTCTTGTAGTCAATGAAGGCAGTAAAAAGGTTTCTTTTTTTGGTGTATGCCTGGTTAGAAATGACTGAGTCGATAATAAGTTGTTCTTTGCACCCCATGGAGCCCTTAGCGCATCCTTTCTGTTGGGGCTCTATGATATTGTTCAGAGCACAGTGTTGGTAGATACGCCGGGCCACACAGGATGTGACCAATTTGTACAAAGTTGGAAGACAAGTAATTGGGCGGTACTTGGCTGGATCTTGGGTGTTATTTTGATCCTTCGGTATTAGATAAGTGGTTCCCTGAGTAAGGAATGATGGTATTTCCTGTGAATTAGAAATAATATTAGTAATAAATACTGTTAAAAGCTCATGAACACTCCAAAACTTCTTTAGCCAGAAGTTTTGAACTCCGTCCGGTCCAGGAGATTTCCAGTTATGAAGCTCTTTGATAATGTTCGAGACTTCTTCAGTGGTGAAAGGTTCATAAGGAATATTCCTGTAGTGTTGACATTTGTTCGTGGTGTCTTCAATCCATCCAGCATTGTTGTTATGGGTAGCTGGCGTCGAAAGTTGGTTTCCCCAAAACTCATGAATTTCTTCTTGGCTTGGGTAGGATTTATTTGCGTTTTCTACAGTGGAATTAAGTTTCCTATAGAAAGTTTTCTCTGCTTGCTCAAAAAGTATATTGTCGCATTTCCGGTTGTTACTAACTTTGTATCTCCTGAGGCGGCCTGAGTAAACAGATAGTTTTTGTTTTAATGTGTCCAGGCATTGTTGAGGTGTGTTGTTTTCTGGATCATATTGTGAGTGTCTTAGAGTGTTAAACTGTATTTCTTCAGCTCTTTTGATGATTTTTCTACTTCTTACTCCTCTTATGTACTCTGTTATTTGTCCAATGTCCCTACGCAGTAATTCGATCTTCTTCAGCAGTCGTTTTTCCCAGGGTGCTATTCTGTTACCAGTCCTTCCGATGTTGGTACCCCGTCGTGTTCTGATCTTAATGCCCATAACATTAGCAATTGCTGTTGCTGCACAGTAAATCAGCATATGCAAATATTCCAATGTATGGGCTTCTGTGATATAATTGGGTAGGACTTCAGTATTCACAATTTGTAACAGCGCTCCTAGTTTCTTGGAAGAGTTTATTTTTGGTAGCGGTGGTCTGCTAAGTGGGTTTGTTCCACTAAACTCTTGTACGGCGCGCGCCATTTCGTTTGCCAGACTATCGTGCAACTCGTTATTGTCCTGCTGTGTATTATTAGGTTGAGTTTCTTGTATGAGAATCTCAGGAATCTGCTCATTAGGGATTTCATTAGGGACTTGGTCTGCAACTTGCTCTTGGTTATGGATCTCCCGTTCGATTTCGCGTCTGATGGTGTCGCGTCTATTCTCTGGAATAAGATTGTTTCTTAAAATTACCCGGTATTGATCTGCTACTCTTTGTTCAGATACTTGGATTTCTGGGTACTCCCTGCAAAATTCGGCATACAGTTGTTGTCGATAGCCGATTGTTTCTTGACCGAGGTTTGTCACCTTATAATAAAAGCGCAAAATATTTTCGTTTATGGACACTGTCCACTTCATACGCTGCCTCGGTCGTCCCGCTTGAGTGAGCGCCGGCTGATGTTCCAGCGCAGCACCTTCAGCGGGTGGAGCTCTTGTTGTTGTTTGGCTCACTTGTGGTTGTTGTTGTTGTTGTTGGGCTGTAGCTGATTGTATGACAGGGGCCCGCCTCCTCAACACCCTGCCACCGACGTCCCGCATGCTGTCACGTCCAGCGTCGGCTCCAGACGTGCCCTGGCGATCCCCAGGCAGCGACCCTAAACATAAGTTCTTATTATTATTATTATTATTATTATTATTTAGTTATTATTGCTTTTATTATTTCATCCATATTCAGGTTGAACACTGGGAATTCTGGTTGAACACTGGTCAACACATGACTCAGGGAATCTCACTGTCTTATACCATTGCCAGCTTCAATTGGGTATATTAATTCTTTTTCTATTTTTACTTTTATTGTCTTGTTCTGGTAGATATATTCGATCGTTATGATTATTCCTAGATGTAACTCTCTAGCGTACAAAAATTAGATAACGTCCTTTAATTTGACCCTGTCCAATGCCTTTTTTAGATCCACGAATTATGCATTTGAGGTCTGCTTTTTGGCAATCACACACTTCCACAGCTTCCCTTGCATCTGCAAGTTTGAGGAGTGCAGAAGTTTTGATTAGTATCCATATTTTTCTATGTTTTTTCCAGTCCCAATCCTTAGGATCGCAGTGTTTCCTGGTAATAAATTTCAAGACTGCTAAAACGAGCTGCATTTTATGTTATAGGAAGCGACGATAAGTTAAATATATTTTTGGTCACGATTTGGTCACGATTTTGTCTTGGCAAATCGTGTGTATCTCATGTTGCCAGAGAATCATCTTATTGACTATATGGACGCAAAGAGACCAAAAAACATTGGCCAACGACAGTAAGCAAAGATGGCTCGGCTTGATCACTGAGAAATAACGCTGTTTTGCTAGCTTACTCAAGATGTTTATGTAAAATTTTGATAAAGTTAAGTTTGCCGATTTTGTAAGCTCCTGATGTGTCACATCCTGAAAAAGCACGAAGAAACAGCAAATTCTCTGCAATGCTATCGGCATATATAAAACTTAAAGAACAGTATAATGGATGCGACTTACACCCTTTTAAAGGTTTCAAAAAATTGGACAATTTGGATACACAACATTGGACTGCTTCCTTTCTAATGACGTGAGAAAGACAAGAATGTCAATGTCCTCACAGAATCACTAGTTCCACTAAACACGAAAACCCACTGATACAGCTGTTTTAAGAACGTCTTTCAAGTTTGTTTTGTTCTCTTTATTACCGAGAAATTTATCTTCGGATAATTAATAATAATAAGTTTTGTGATGACTGAAAGGGTCAATAATAAATTAATAATAACAGGAATAATGTTAAGAAAATGATAAATTGCCTTAAAATAATATGAATAAAAAGATATATAATAGAAAACTTAGACAGATGGTTCGGTTTTATCGTATTCTTTCGAGTAATGAATGAAATTATTTGTAGTGAAAATTATTTTTTGAAAAAGACTTATATGAGATATATAATATTGCTTTATTATCATTTTTGAAATAAAAGACCATAAGCCTAATAAGCCATCTGCAGAAACTGTTTTTAAAAGTCATCAACAAAAGAGTTTACCGGAAATGCGAGGAGCAAATTGCGCCCAATCAGTTTGGATTTGTGAACGCCGTTGATTCCAGAGAAGCTTTATTTAGCGTGCAGGTATTGTTTCGCAAATGTAGAGATGTCACCTGTAATATTTTTGCATGCTTGATTGACCACAAGAAGGTTTCGATAGAGTAAGGTATGAACAAATGATGGAAGTGCTGAAGAGGACAGGGATTGATGAAAGAGACCTAAAAATGATAGTTCACTTGTATTGAAATTAATCAGCCGTGCTCGGAATATATGGAGAATATACATATTAGGTCAAAATCTTAAGAAGAGTGGGACAGCGGTGCATAATTTTACCACTGATATTCAATCTGTACTCGGAGCACATTTTTGATATATATATATATATATATATATATATATATATATATATATATATATATATATATATACATATATATATATACATATATATATATATATATATATACATATATATATATAACTATATATATATATATATATACATATATATATATATATATATATATATATATATATATATATATACATATATATATATATATATATATATATATATATATATATATATATATATGATTTCAGTTGTTTTCCGGGTTTGACTCCGCGTTAAATAGTTTTGGTTTTTACAAAAACCATTGTTTTGACGATGTTTCGGCAAGGTCACACTTTCCATTGTCAAGTCAGATTAGTTCTGCTTCGTCTTGATGTTTCAGGAGAACTGATTTCTCGGTCGCTGCACGTTGAGTTTATATACAGCGACCGAGAAATCAGTTCTCCTGAAACATCAAGACGAAGCAGAACTATTCTGACTTGACAATGGCAAGTGTGACATTGCCGAAACGTAGTCAAAACAATGGTTTTTCTAAAAACCAAAACTATTTAACGCGGAGTCAAACCCGGAAAACAACTGAAATCACATATAGCTCCCGCGGAAATTTCAAATCCAATATATATATATATATATATATATATATATATATATATATATATATATATATATATATATATATATATATATATATATTTATTTATATGTATACATATTTATATTTATATAAATATATATATATATATATATATATATATATATATATATATATGTATATATATATACATATATATATATATATATATATATATATATATATATATATATATATATATATATATATATAACATAACTGGAGCAAATCTGTATGTGAATCAAATGAGAATTGAACGTGTTTTACAGAACAACTACTTGGGAACTATAATCAATAAGTCGTGGAACAATACACAAGAGATAATATGTCACATCGGAAAGGCAAAAGTTTATTCTTGTCTATGAGCTCTGTGTTCAAGAACCATGACCTCACGCTAGAAACAAAAAAAAAGGTTCTTTAAATGTTACGTATGCTCAATGCTTCTGTACGGAGTAGAAACGTGGACATTAAAGGCAAAACTCTATCAAAACTTCAGGCTTTTGAGCTATGGTTATACAAAAGGATATACCCTGAAAATACCATGGACACACAAAGTCGCCAATTAAGAAGTACTACGGAGGATAAACACAACCGCGGATTTGGTCAACATCGTGAAGAACCGTAAGCTGCAGTACTTGGGACATATAATGAGAAATTAAGACAGATACGAGCTACTCCAATGCATTTTGCAGAGTAAAATTGAAGGAAAAAGAGCCCCAGGACGAAGAAGAATATCCTGGCTTGCTAACCTGAGAGCATGGTATAGAAAGACCTCAACACAGCTATTCCGTATAGCAACCAACAAAGTCATCATAGCCATAATGATCGCCAACGTTCGGAACGGACAGGCACCCTAAGAAGAAGAATAATTTTATCATAAAATGAATAAAAGAAAATTTTTTTAAAAATTTTGATTTTTTAATAACTTTTTATTTTCCATTTTATGATAAAAGGTAATGGGAATAAGATGGGGAGATAATAATGGGAATGTGGATAATTTATTTATTTATTTTCTACAAATAATGTCCAATAAAATTTTCTGTAGAGTTGCTAGTCTACGAAATACAGCACGAAAATCCTTTGCACCCCTTATTCCAAGATGGCATGTATTCAAGAACCCGGTCAATTTCGTAGCGCAATTTCTGTAAAATCCAGAGAAATTAATGAAATTAAATTAATGAAACATATTTTTAGTGAAAATTATTCTTGGAAGAACCCTATATAATATTGCTCAAACTATTTAAGGCCCAAAACTTATTTATTTTTCATTTTAAGGTAAAAAGTAATGGAAATAAAGTTGTAGACAATTTAATTTGCTACAAATATATTTAGCGTAATTTTCTATAGGGCTGCTATGCTATAGGGACATACAGTGCGTAAACCATTTGCACCCTTTTTTGCACCCGACAAACTTGAACTTAAGTTTATACTCACTCACCCAATATTTCAAAAAAAATAAAATTGAGTCCTCTACGAAATGCACACTAAGCCCTAAAAATGTTACATTTTAATGAACTATATCAGCTGTGCAAAATTCATCCGGTAAAATGTACGGCATTGTTTTTTTTCTACTTTTAAATAATTAATAAGAGCCATACTATTTAAAGTATAACATAGTATACGCCATAGGATATTTTAAAAATATGTTCAATTCTCAAATTTTTGTTTTTTCTTTTTTTTTTTTCATTTACTGTTAGTATCTATATAGTCCAGGCTGTGAGGCCGCTCCCGTTGGGAAAACGTCTCTGATTTGGTTTCTTCGCGGATTCCGGTTCAAAAATGTCCCCTTTAAACAAATCTGAAGAGTGCTGGGCGAAATTTTTGAGCAGAAATTGTTTAAACAATTTTTTTTAAACAAATTCCAAAAATATTTTTTTAATCTGGAAAACGTTTGTTTAGGTTTTTTGGGTCATTTTAAACAAAAAAGGTCTCTTGTCGTTTTTCTCTGAAGTTGATAGTTTTCGAGTTATAAGCGATTAAAAGTCTGAAAAACGCGAAAATACGCATTTTTGAGGCTTGAAAACACATATGTAAATTATTATTTTTGAGGGTACCAAGTGTCTAAATTGAAGTTTAAACATTCAACTTCAAGATTCTGAAGAATAATCGGGGCTTATTTTAATTTAGACCGTTGTTTTTTAATTGTTAAATATGCGCGTACACTCGATTTTTCAGTCGTCGCGGATTTTTCCATAATTTATTTATGTAGGTATTAATTATTGTCATTGGGCTAATTAAATAAATCATTCATCGCAATGTAATTACCGTATATAGTTTTTTTTTTCTTCCAAATTTGAACAATATAATTATTATTTATTGAGAATATATTTATTTATATCAATTGTAAATAATATTTTTAAATTATTATTTAAATAATACAATGCAGTAAATATTAATATTAGTAAACTTAATTTTAAATTGCGCGGTATTAAAAAACAATATACTATCGCAAAAATGCAAGTTTTTACCTGTTTAACAATCGCGCGCTCATACTTGATTTGTTATTACTTAAACGATCATTAGGAAGACTATTGTTTAATGCCCATTAAAAGGGTATTATATTATTAATGTGTTATTAAAAAAATTGTGAATGGATTTAAAATGATTTTTTCCGTACCCCTTCTTAAATGAAAACTTACCGAAGAAAATTTAGTTTGTATTTTTTGTAATAACATCAACAATATTAAGTTGGTGCAAAAACCTAAAGTAGATTTTTACATAACAATACAAAATGCTGCTCTTCGACGAAAAGACAGTGTGACTGAAAAATTTAATTTAATCTAGCCAATATACCTTGTACCTCTGACGCACTTTACCAACACTTGTTAAGAGCTTTCGCTAAAACATATATTTGGCGAAATGCCATATATTCCCGCTATCAAACTCTCGATTTTACACAATATGGATATTATATGTCTGATAGTGGTGGGTTGGGAAACCGTGCAAATTCAAAAAGACTTGCAAAACTAATGCTTGCAACTGCAAGAAAAATCATGTTAACTGTGTACCATTATGTGGATGTGATTTAGATTTTTGTGAAAACAAAGATACTTTTATTAAGTGATATTAGTGTGTTATTTAACAATCTTTTATACAATTATTTTATGTAACTATTATTAGACTTTAGACGAAATTTATATTATAACTCAATTGATATAAATAAATATGTACTCAATAAATAATAATTTGTTGTAAGTATATGTAAACTATGCATAAGTACGATAGAGGCGCACAGCAGAGCGCGGCGCCGCGGCGGCTGAAAAATCAAGTGTACGCGCATACTTAACAATTAAAAAACAACGGTCTAAATTAAAATAAGCCCCGATTACTCTTCACAATCTTGAAACTAAATGTTTAAACTTTAATTTAGACACTTGGTAACCTCAAAAATAATAATTTACATATGTGTTTTTAAGCCTCAAAAATGCGTTTTTCGCGTTTTTCAGACTTTAAATCGCTTATAACTCGAAAACTATGAACTTTAGAAAAAAATGACAAGAGACTTTTTTTGCTTAAAATGGCTCAAAAAACCTAAAAAAACGTTTTACAGATTAAAAAAAAATATTTTTGGACTTTGTTTAAAAAAATTGTTTAAACAATTTCTGCCCAAAAATTTTGCCCGGCACCCTTCAGATTTGTTTAAAGGGGACATTTTTGAACCGGAATGCGCGAAGAAACCGAATCAGAAACATTTTCCCAACGGGAGCGGCCTCACAGCCTGGACTAATAAATTAGTTTGATAGTTTTTAGTTATCTTTTGTCAAAAATGTGACAATCGTACACAAAATAAAACTATTCTGTGCACATTTTTAGTAATATAATAAAAGAGATTTTAAACTAAAAAGTAAAATTTTGAAATAAATACGTGGATACAAATTTTTCCTCGAAGAAAAAAAAAGTTTTGAGAAGGCTAACAGTTAACAAAGCTCTATGCGTTTACCAGAGAACTTTTAATATATTTTTTTGTTTTTTAGTTTTATAATAGATTCTTTTGTTTTTTCTATTTTGATTTCTCATAATTAATTTTTTTATAGATTTTATCTTCTAATTACTGAAGTTAACTTACTATGGGTTTGGGTATTTTCTTTCTACTTTTACCTTGTTTCTTGTTGCCAAAGTAGTCCTACGTTCTTCATCGAACCAGTATTGACACCACTTTGTATACACGCTTCCCATACACTTTTCCGCTGCTTTTTGACATAGTTGTCTGTATGGTCTGTCATTCTTCTTCCATTTCCTGTTTGACTCTGTTTACTACCTGTTTCTCTTTAAGGTGTTTTAATTGGTAATCTGTGTGTGACAGGTTTTGAAATTATCGACAGTTCTTGTTTTAATCTAGCTATTACTAATGTATGTATGGCCGCCATTGGTATCTGCACCTCTGTAACTCCTGCCGTACGTTTGCGTCCTATTCATATATGGACTCACTGATTTTTTACTTTACCATCGGGGACGTCAATGTCTTTATGATTAAAACTTATGCCATCTATGGCATTTTGTTCTCTGTAACAAATTTGATTAGTTTTTTCTATTTTCCTATTTTATTAGAATATTTATGCAAACTTCGTCCTTTTGTTATACTTCATTATATTTCCTTTTTTCGACTTTATCTCCTTCGTTTATCTCCTATAGGAGGTAAGGGTTCTCATCTGTTTTGGTGTCAAAATCTTTATCTTCAATGGGCACCTGTACGTTAATAAAACTTATCTTTCGATACTTTCCCCTTACTCTTAAGTATTACAAATTCGATCTGATATTGCTTGGAAATCTATAACTGCTTTGTTTACTTTCTAGGACACCATGAATCCCATTCCAAAATATCTTTTGGTCCAAGTTCCTAAAAGCTCTCTGGTCATAAGTACTTCTTACATTCCATGTTGCAATTTTTCCTATGTCTTTGGATATCCTTGGCTGCCTCTTTGCGCTTATTTTGCGCTTATAAGTTTTTCAGAGTATACAAGAATCATATATCCCAAATTACATTTATTCTATTAGTCAAAAAATTAATGTTTTTGTAAATTATTTTTTCCTCGTTCCATATCCATTTCTTCTCGTTTATATAGCTTATTTGTGTTTGCTTTTTTTCTTTTTTGCTATCAAAATTATTTCTTTCTGTATTTCCTTTTCTTGTAATGTCATAATATCATTCTGTTCCTGGACGTTGACTGTTTCTCCTATTTTTATTGCATTCCTTAAATTTATTTGTGAGTGCAGTTCTTGAGATATGATTGTTTCCATTCTTTCTTTTAGTTTCTTTTCATTATTTTTATTTATTATGTTCCTAATATGATCAAGCTTACCTTTTTACTTGGTTCCTTCAAATGTTCCAAACTTGTTCTTGTAATTGTTTAGTGCGTTTCTAAATTTTTGTTTTCTTTCTTCATTATCTTTGATTGTTTATTACTTTCTATTTGTTTTTTTCTTATTTTGTTTTATTTCAATCATCATTTCTTCAGCTTTGTCCATTAATTTATGCACCATTTTAATCATGACATCCTGCTTCTCTTCCCTTTTCTTCGTGTCACTGTTAGAAGGTGTTCGCTTTGCCATTTTGCTTCTTAAAAAAAATTATTCTGGTTTATTTATATTCCATAGCAAATTTCAGCTGAATGATGCTTATTTTTGCAAAATGTTGCGCTTATATAAGAGCTTATTTTGGCCGATTTATTCTTATAATCTGGTCTTTAATTATTATCACATTACTTTGGATATAAACATTAAATCATGTTATTTTTTCAGATGTATCAACGATTGCACCAAAACCCCTAAATCAAATTCAAATACAGCCAAAGTTAGTCCTTAAAGTAGCAATAATCTAAGTAATTAAGAAAACCAATATACCAAATACCTTATCTAAAATATTGTCTTCTAAGAAACAGAAACTCCGGAAATTTAAAAAATCAAACGTAACTGCTAAACTAACCCTCTAAAAATACCTTATCGGTTCGGATTTAAAAAAGTAACGAAAACCCTATTAAATCGGTGCAGCAAACTGTTAAAGGTAATATTAGCACTATTAGTAGTGATAACAGCTCCGGTGATCCTCGAGGTAAAAGAAAAAGAAGACGTTGCAACAGATAGATACTTCCGTTGGAGATACTTCCCATGATGATGTCTCCTTTCTTGATCACTTCCTCAATGTTACCCATGATGTTGGTTTCAATGTTTTTTTACGAATGCGTTTTTAGGAAAAATTAAATTAATATTGTTGCTAATCAATATGTTTACGAATAGGAGAAATCTAGGTGTAGTATGCACTTACAATCTGAATTTGAACCATCCAAATTATTAAATGGCCATGGCAAATTATGGGTGTCACGGAGATGAAGAATATGAGCTTACGTCAATAGGAAGCGATGATAGTGATAAAAATTATCTTTGGTTATTTAATACTGCTAATTGTACAAATTATGTTACTAATTCATGTAAAAGTACGTTAATTTATGGTAATGGTAAAAACATCGCTCAAAAATAACCAGTTTATTTTATTTTTTTAGTATATCACTCACTTACCAGTATATCATTCCTAGCTTCATTTCTATTTCCAAAGTATGGAAATAGAAATGAACTAGAGAATGTATGTATTGCTTTATATACTCTTTTGAATTGATCCATATGTACATTAAAAAGGTTTTCTATTATGACTATCTCCTCTGACAAAATATTACTCATTGTGTCTTCTAAGTAATTATAGATATATGAGTGATATTTCATTAATAGAGAAAGTCCTAATAAAAGGTTATTTTAATACACACATGGGCCAATTCAAATAAACTACTAAGTTTATGAGTCATAGTCACATTAATCATTTGTATATGCTTTTCCATTATATTTTTAAGAATGTCATAGATCTTGAGTAAAAGGGCATCTGCGTATTTCATCATGTTAAATCCCATAAGAAATCCCTAAGATCTATTCTGGTCATTTTTGGCGCTTTTTGTGGTGGAGGCGCGACAGCTTATTGGATCGTGACGTGTGACGTTTTGACGTTGAAATCTGACGATTTCTAAAACCTCACATTTTAACGTCAAAACATCACACGTCTCGTCAAAACCTCACGTTTTCACGTCAAAACGTCACACGTCACGTCAAGACGTCACGTTTTTACGTCAATACGTCACATGTTACGTCAGGACGTCACGTTTTTACGTTCAAAGGTCACATTTTAACGTCAAAAGATCACACGTCACGATCCGATAGGCCGTCTCGCCTCTAACACAAAAAGCGTCAAAAATGACCATAATGGACCTTAGCGATTTCTTATGGGACTTAACATGGAGAAATACGCAGAACCCCTTTTACTCAAGATGTATGATATTCTTAAAAATATAATGGAAAAGCATATACAAATGATTAATGTGACTATGACTCATAAACTTAATAGTTTATTTGGATTGGCCCATATGTGTATTAAAATCACCTTTTATTAGGACTTTCTCTACTAATGACATATCACTCAGTATATCTATAATCACTTAGAATACACAATGAGTAATATTTTATCAGAGGAGATAATCATAATAGAAAAAATTTTTAATGTACATATGGGTCAATTCAAAAGAATATATAAAGCAATACATACATTCTCTAGGTAATTTCTATTTCCATACTGTGGAAATAGAAATGAAGCTATGAATTATATACTGGAGTTAACAACACTAATAAATATGGCGATTGATTTGAAGAACACATTCTTGTAAAAGAGAGGAAGTTAACTTTTGACATAAAAAAAGTGCCCAAGGTCACTATCAAACAGATTATTTCATAACAAGAAAAGAAGATTCACGTAAAAGTAAGGACTAAATGTAATAGTTAATGAGACTCTAAGCCCACAACATAAGTTGCCTGTGCTGGACAGAAATAAAAGTAAAATATCGAAGAGGATCACAAACAATCAAGCGGTGAATGTTAAAAGATAAAAAAAGGTCAATTCTTGAAAGATAGAAAAAATGTGTTGTATGAAAAAAAATTTGGATGCATATATTCAGTATTATTACTGCTATTTAAATACGTAGAAAATTATCCGAAAAAACTTTGAGAATAAGAAGACATTGGGGTCGTCAAAAAGAATACGGCTGTAAAAGCTAAAAAATGAAATATAAATCTATACGATCAACCTGATATCACATAGAGTAAGTCAAGGATATATGTAAAAAACCCAAACACAGATCAAAGAAAGCAAAAGTTTTAACTCAGATCAGATGCATCTAATAAAATACTATACTCTGTTTTTTAACCAGGAGGAGTAAACCAAAAAGACAGATTCACACCCAAGAAAGTTACTAGAAAACTCACCAAATACATCTTCTTTTTTTGTTGTATATCTCGGCCTTGCGGTAATCGAGTATTGGACAACCTTACACGTCAATTCTAACCTAACTTTATGTTTGAATAATATTTTTTTTTAATTCACTTCCAATATATATATTACAATTATTACAATAAAAAAGGACGTTTTTCACATTTGGTCCCATGTATATATATTTAAATATCGGGTGATCCAGTTTTATAGATCTTTTGAGTCGATGGTACTTAATTTAGAGAATATTTTGATACAGAGAGTTAATAATGTTACAGATCTAAGTATGGTTTTTCTCAGAAATTTGTCTTTTAATTTGCAAATAAATCTTATATGCAACAAAGCTATGCAAATGCATGTATCAAAAAGTTCAAAGATTTCTGAAATACTGTTCTTTCAAACTGCGTAGACCATATTCTTACCCTGGTGTGATTAATTTCTTGAATCTAGGTTTTTTTCTTACCAGAAGAATTAACTTTGAGTTTGATCATTATTTTTAAGCTTAATAATCCAATCTCCTGAATTGCTTCAACCAGTTTGTTTTACATATTCCTTCCCATTCACTGCTTTAGAATTGACTTTTTCATGTTTCATATCACAGAATAAATTGTGGTTCAAATATAGGTGTGGTCCTACTTTTCATGCATGGTAATCAGTTACCTCATTAGATAGATTTAACTTATGTATCAATATCTTAGTGTCGTTACATACTATAAGAAAAACACCCGGCCCGGGTCTTTAACGGTCCGAGTGTTTTTCGTATAAATCGTACCAGGGCATTTAAACATATTAGTCTTTTCACATTATACAAGAAACGGAGTAACGCCCGGGCCGAGACCGAATACCTCTCGGATCCCTGCTGCTTCGTCCGAGTCTCGGACCGGGCATTTCACCGTACCGAGACTTAGTGGGGCATTGGCGTAAATATATCACTACACACTGTTCCTGTAGTACTCGGACGCAGTGATCCGAGAGCATCTGGGTTGTACTGGTGTTGTGTGTGCGATCACTACTACTATGACGTCCGAACGGGAAATTGACATAGACGTGCTAATAAGTTTGGTAGAAGATTATCCTGTAATTTGGAACAAAAGTTCGGAGGAATATAAAGACAGGAATAAAACAAGAGATGCTTGGAGAGAGATCTGCATCAAACTGGATGAAAACTTCGACCAAGTAGATGCCGTGGAGCGCAAACAATTTGGTGAGTACATTTGGCTATATTATATTATTATTTTGTTTTATATGTCCACTACAAGTTATTGATGCTCATATAAGATTTATAAATTTTATTATTATTGTGAAATAAGTATCTATAGTAACAATTATGCAATTTATTAATCTAAATTTTTGAGTTTTGCCACGGCACAGAGCCTTCATCTGTTACAAAATAGTCAGCTAAAACGTTTCGTATGCCAGTCCCAGCTTTTTGACCATGACTGATTTGATGTGTAGGTATATCATCAAAACCATCGGTTGAAACGGTGTCCTCAAAGTTATAACCGTCCTTTTCCCTTACAAAATTGTGAAGGACGACACATGCTTTAACAATATTAACCGCTAAGTCTGTATGGACATTAAGAGGACGATGAAAAATTCTCCACTTATTTGCCAGTATTCCGAATGTGCATTCTACATACCTTCTTGCTCGACAGAGGCGGTAGTTAAAATTTTTTTTTTTTATAATTTAAGTCTTTCCCTGCAAATGGTCTAAGTAAATGAGTACTCAAGGCGAAACCTTCATCTCCGATAAAAAAGTAAGGTATGTCTGGATTTAATGAACCATAGAGGGGCCTAGGATTTGGTAACTGTAGTTTTTGAGTCTGAATGTTTTTCCACAAAGAACTTTCTTTAAAAACCGTTGAGTCACATTCACTTCCGTATGCACCAACGTCAACGTAAATAAATCGATAGTTGCTATCAGCAACAGCCATCAGCACTACCGAAAAATAGCTTTTATAATTAAAGAACATGGATCCACTACCAATTGGTTTAATTATTCGGATATGCTTGCCGTCAACGGCTCCTATACAATGTGGAAAATTTGCTCTTTCTTCAAAACCTTCGGCTACATTTTGTAATAGTTCGCTATTAAGTTTAGGCAAAAAGTCGTCGGTTAACTTTAACCAAATAATATTACAAACTTCTCGCACAATGTTCGCTATTGTAGATATTCCCATTCGATAACTGTAATGTAGATCTGTGAAATAACATCCACTACCGAGGTACCTGAAAAAGAAAGTAGGTAACTGTAATTGATCATAGTTTTAGTAGGAAAATGGCCCTTGGTGAAATTTTCTAAATTATTGATATGTTCACACACACACGATATGCGAATTTTTCCGGAGTTGGTTCATACAAACAAAACAAGCTTTGCGCTTTTTATCTCCGGTTCCACAACCCCTGAGGTCAAGGGATATTCGCGGCCGTTTCTGAAGCTCCAACAACTACTATCCGGGCAGACGCCCCGCCGATTATTGGATTACAGAACTCCAGAAGCATGACGACAATAGAATAGGCCGAAATTGTTTTGATATGTTATATTTCTCATCATCCTGATCAAAAGTCTCCGGGCCCAACTCAATCCTATGACTAGTTTTTGAGATACAGGGTGTTAAACTTTAAAATGGATTGAATTTATGTTACACAAAAACGTTTACTACAAGTTTAAGTAGTAGTAAAATGAAACCATTTTAAACTGTAACACCCTCTATCTCGAAAACTACTCATAGGATTGAGTTGGGTCCATGGTTGATGATAATTACAACATATCAAAAATGTAGAAAATTTCATCAAGGGTCATTTTCCTACTAAAAAGCGCGGGGTCCTTTGACTTGTTCACTATGTTCACCTTGAAGTCACACAAATTTTACACGATTCTCTTATTGCAGGTACATTGGTTTTGAAACGTTGGACAAATATTCGAGACCAATGGATGAAGTGGAAAAAGAGGGTTAACGACGTAAAAAAATCAGGAGCAGGAGCATCAAAAATAAGAAAGTATATTTATGCTGAACAATTAAAGTTTCTGGAGAAAATTCCGACCCACAGACCAACAGAATCTAATATTCCAAATGAAGGCGAAGAACAACACGAAAGTGAAAACGATTCACAACAAAATAAGGACCAAGCTACTGGCACCCCTGTAACAGAAGTAGCACCAGAAAAAACAACTACCAAACGTCGTGATGGTGCTCACAAAGTAACCCAAGGTGCAAACAAAAAGCGTAGAATGGACGAGTTTGAATTGCGAATGCTGAAAAGCTTGGAGTCGGATGAGCCGCAAGACCGGCACTTACTGTTTTTTAAAGGCGTCCTACCTTCTATTCAAGGTTTTAATGACTCCCAAACTATTGAGTTTCAGATGGGAATTTTACAGTTGGTAAAAAACATTAAATCGGGAAATCCTCATCTGCCGGCTGTCAACCAACAAACGCCTCTCTACTATTCTACGCTACACAATCCATATCCTCCAGCGCACCCTCGACCTCAGCAACATTTTGTACCTGGGACACAAGACAACAGTCAAGCTACGGCTTTTAATAATACACAGACACAGTCCAATATGTTAACTGCAGCAACAACACATTACCAAGAAGAGTATACTCGTCAAACATCAACACCTCTTTCAACAGAAGCAGGGACACCCTCCTCACTTTCTTCATTCTTGTCAGATATGGATTTTTAATACAGTTGTTGTTATTAACTCAATAATAAAGCTTATTTTTTAGTAATAATTAATTAAACTTCCCAACTTACCTTAATGTTACTGCCAACATTTCTATAGGTGGAATACAATTTCTTAAGTGGGTATTTTCTTTCTGGATATGAGGTTGTAGGTACTTTAGTAGTTCATCAAAAGTAGAAATAGACATTCGAAAGTAATTGAAAAATTTCACATTATCTTCCCTTAGCTGGGAAAATAGTGTCTGAAATGTACCAACAATATACCGTTGTGCAACTATTGGATGAACCCAAACAGTTCTCAATTTTTTTGTTTTGCGACGATGTCTTAATAAAGAAATAATAATCATTTTCTTACGTCTGTCCATAATGAAAGAACACTGAATACTGCACTGATACTGAAAATGATGTGAGGTCTCCGGATCGAGAGAAATCGGATAAACAGGTATGCGCTGTGTAAAATTCATACGAAAAACACTCGGACCGTTAAAGACCCGGGTCGGGTGTTTTTCTTATAGTATGTAACGACACTTAAGGATCTATTTGAAGCACTAAAATGCAAAACAATAAATTTGTATAAATAAGTGTGTATTTGCAATTTCTTTAATGCTGGATTCTTGTTTAATTTTGAAAGTGAGTTTGTCCCATTTGTTATCAATAAATAAAATTTACTAAAAAATACTGGATTTCTGTGAGATAATCAACTAATTCAATCTATTATGTTACATTCTAGTATAATTTTGTAGTTTTCTTGTGATGATCTACAACAGGAAGAAGAAAACCAACTATATCAATACAATCAAAGTAAAACACAACATTACTAATGTTCTTTTATTGTGATGAAAACCAAATGCACATGCTTCTTAACACATATTTAAAAGAGAGTTGCCGTTTTTTTTATGATAATTAGATATAAATATCATACATTTATAAATTTATAAACACTGTAAACTCTATTATATATATATATATATATATATATATATATATATATATATATATATATATATATATATATATATATATATGTATATAATCAGCTAGAAAAATATCACATTAAATACTATTATCGCATATCACTAAGTCCAATTTATTACAAAAACAACTTAAAGAGTCAGAAATCGATTTATATAATATTCTGTGCATAATATATATTCGGAATGAATGTAAAAATAAAAATTTAATAATTTTATTAGTTTTCCAAAATCTCTCCATTTATGTCTTGGTGAGATTAATGAACAACTACACCATTTTGAATTTCTTGATTTATTTGATACCAGATTTACCAGATATTTGAGCAAGAAAGTTTTGTTTTTGGTCAGCAGCCCAATGTAGGTATAAACTAATAATTTCCCCTAAAAAATAACTATGGTAAGACATTCATAATACATATACACAATAAATCAATCATCCTATAAAGTAAGATAAATAATCTATAGTTATGCTATGTAATATTTGCTGCATTGAATCTGCATATGTAAAGTAAAAAATATCCTTTTTTTCCTTTTCTTCCCTTTCCATGTTCTTATATCTGTTGAACCAAAATACTTGACAACATTCCAGTAGAGTATACAAATAAAAACTTAAAACTTAATTAATTATTATTTATAACTGGGAATAAGCCACAATTAAAGATAAAAATACGTTTATTAACGATTTCCGAATTGGAAATTGAAACGTCAATAAACGTATTTTTATCTTTAATTGTGGCTTATTCCCAGTTATAAATAATAATTAATTTACAATGCCACAAGAAAATAGCTTCAGAACAATATTAAAACTTAATATTTAATAGTAACAATAATATACCTGATTATAAAAATGAAATCTATAAAATGTTTTAGTTAATTTTACTATATAATTGTAGCTAACCCATATTTACATACCGATATTTGTACTTACCTACTTCAAATTGATTTGCTTAAAGAATTTATATAATAATGAACGACACATATTTTGGAAGATCTGAGCGGTTGTTAATTTCACTTAAAATTTTACATAAAGTGAGCATTTCATTCTTGAAAAAGAAGCTGTGTACTATCTGTCGTATAGATGTTTTAACTCTTTCATCCTATGTTGCTAGAATATAAGGTCGACCTTCAATATTTTTAGGACATTTTACTGCTCCAGTCTGCTTATATTTTTTAATTGTTCTAAATTCTATTGTTGTAAATAGTTGAATTCGCAACATCTAAAATTAGCACATTACTTTAGTAACTCTTGATTTTATTAATAACTATTCTGTAAAACTAACCTGCTGCCTGTTTTATTTTTACTACAGTGGCTGTTATTTTTATTCCAGAATTATCAATTTTCATGTTTGTACATGTTTATAGTACATTATTTCTCATATTTGATGATAAATGATCCAAATCTACTCGGCGTTTTTAAGGTGGAGAAGAATAATTACCACTAGTACTTGGCATTGAATCCATATTGTTATCTTAATAACACTAATATGTCGCTAAATAGTTCTAAAAAGAACTGTTTTTTATATAAATGCAAACGAAAAATCTAAAGATGTAAGAAATAACACAGAAAATACAGAAAATTGTCAATATAAATTTTGAATTTTAAAATTTCACAAATGTCATTAATGTCAATATGTCATAATTTAGTGGAGTAAACTTGCCTGCGCTTCGACCAATTACAAACAAGCATTATGGCGCAGAAAATTTGAATTACTCCTCCTGGTTTAAAAACAGACCATAGTTCGCAAAAAAAATATCAAAAAGCGGTTTTAAAACAAGCAAACAAAATAAAATTTAAATTTTAAAACGATTAAAAAAAATTAAATAAACAAAACCTCAAGTTGAAATAGAATAATACCCAAACAAAGCTTTTAGTTATTTAAGAGAAACAGTATTTAATATAATAATGACTTTACTTCTGTAGCATAAAATATGCTTAAACCACATATTGTTAAATGTAACATAAAATTCCCACAAAACTACTTATTGTTACGAATAACAATGTAGACTAATAATTACAGAACATAAAACAACTGCAACAAATAGCCTGCATATCATAAATTAGAACAAATTATCGAATCGAAACCGCACGTTCTCAAGAGCGATTTCAGATTTCTTGTCGGTCATCCGCGATACCATTCTTGACTTTCCTCGTAACCACGCGCTCGTAGAAGAGGAGGTTCGGCCACAACGTGCTCGGTCTACAGTCATGCGATACTACTTTTGGGAAAGCCACGATGGGTCCGAAGTCGCGGTTAGTTGTTTTGATTGCGTTTTTCTTGTGTTTTCTAAGTACTTTTGGTGCCAGTCTAAGTGGAAGCGTCTCTAATTCTTTTAATATAACTGATGATAGCGAGGCATTAGTATCCAGTACGCAGATTAAAGAAGGTATTTAATATTTCTTTATTATAGTCAAATGTATCAACCCCTAGAGTTATAAACAATGATAAAGGAAGCAAAACAATATTAGCAAAGTACAAAATGTTTTGCGTATATAACTTAGAAATAGAGATTTTGTAGTATTCGAAGAACATTTATCAGTCTTAAAGGCTTAAAAATGAGAAATCTTTGCAGTTATGATACTTTCGATTCAGTATCCTATCCCCCATTATTATCGCTTGTCTAATTTTTTTTCTATACGTGGTTTTATATGCAAAGTTATTTACATGTTATTAGGCATTGTATCCATATTTACTTTTGAAGTTGTCTAGTGTTGTGAAACATAAGTGAAAACGGATATGTAACTGATGTATATAAGGTTGGATTTGGTCTTGATCCATTAATCATAGATAGAAATTATAACGACAATGTCGTAGCTAAACCCTTAGTAAAATTAGAAAAATTATACAAGGAACTATGCTGGATCTATTTGAATAAATACATATGTTTCCAAAAATATTGGAATTTAAAGAGATTACTGGAATATAATGGTGTAATGGGATCTTGTCAAAAGAAATACACTTGTCGATCTAATATTTATTTAAGTAGAAAGTGTATAAAATATCAAATAAACAGTCTTATAAATAACACTAAATATTAACTACACAAAGGTTAAATGGTAGAGACCTGAGCGTATGATGCTGATGCTCTGAATGTCTGGATCTGAATGATGTCCCTGTTAGTTTTAATTATACATACACATGGACTAACTGATTGATCATTGTTTTTAAACAATTTACAAAACATAGTTAATCTAATATTAACTAAATAAAAGTTGTTATTTAAACATTAGCAAATATTATGGGGAAAACACTGTTATGTTTTAATTAGATTATAATTTGGACTTTTTTGTTCGTAAATAGGAATTTAGGAAACATTTTTTATTGACGTATGAATTTAAAAAATATTGTATAAGGTGATAGTTTCATTCCAATGAAACATTAGTAAAAGACAAAAATTAGCTTTATTTATTTTTATTTTCCTAAAAATTTGGACTCTGGTACTTTTATCAGCCACAATAAGAACGAATTTTGGAGGTGAACCAATGGAAATGATCCAGATTCTACGAGGCGTTAGACAAGGTTGTATACTTTCGCCTATATTATTTAATCTATATTCAGAGGAAATATTTAGTGAAGCCTTGGAAAAATGCGAACATGGAATACTTCTAAATGGAGAACGCCTAAACAACATCCGTTATGCAGATGACACCGTTATTTTTGCAGACAGTTTGAACAGTTTACAGCAACTAATAAACAAAGTAAATGAAGTAAGTGAAAGATTTGGACTTCAAGTAAATATATCAAAAACTAAATTTATGATCATCAGCAAAAATAAAGTTAGAGACGCTCAACTACTTATCAATAATACACCAGTGGACCGAGTAAAACAGTATAACTATCTTGGAACAACAGTAAATGAACAATGGGATCACTCACAGAAATAAAATGTAGAATAGAGAAGGCTAGGAGTGCATTCAATAACATGGCCAAACTCTTTAAAAGCCACAATCTTAATCTGGAGATAAAAGTGAGGCTCCTACGATGTTATATCTTCTCAATATTGTATTACGGAGTTGAATCCTGGACACTAACTGAAGCAATGGAGAAAAAACTTGAAGCCTTCGAGATGTGGCTATACAGG
Source organism: Diabrotica balteata (assembly GCA_918026665.1). Lineage (NCBI taxonomy): Eukaryota > Metazoa > Arthropoda > Insecta > Coleoptera > Chrysomelidae > Diabrotica > Diabrotica balteata. The sequence goes on along the minus strand of OU898276.1, from coordinate 103,976,979 downwards.
CGAATTCTAAGGATATCATGGACAGACAAGATAACCAACGAGACCGTATTACGAAGAGTGGGCAAAGAAAGAGAGGTGATGTATACCATTAAAAAGAGAAAGTTGGAATATCTCGGACATATAATGAGAAACAGCACTAAATACAGATTACTGAAGGTAATCCTACAGGGTAAAGTATTTGGAAAGCGAGGAATTGGGAGAAGGAGAATATCATGGTTGAAGAACCTGAGGAAATGGTTCTCCACAACAACAACAAATCTATTTAAAGCATCAGTCAATAAAATAATTATAGCCAGAATGATTGCCAATATTCGGAACGAATAGGCACTGAAAGAAGAAGAGGTACTTTTATTATGTAAAAGTGGTTTCAGTTAAGTTGGCTAAAACTTTTCAGACAGGTAGCTTTAGTCATACTGATCAAAAGTTCTCAGAAATCAATTTTTTTTTGAGTGACAGACGTTCAAAATATCGGTTTTTAGTCCATATGAATAATACATATTTCTATAATATACAGTGTATTACTAAATAAGTGGAACAAACTTCAGGTGGTGCATGAATAAATAATGACATTTTACTATATGCTTCGTTTAATTTTAAAATTGATGGTTTAGTTATTGCCCCAAAACTGTTGATTGCGTTATAAAGGTTCAAATTGTCAGTTTAAAAAAAAATTCAAAATCATGCATTTGGAAACGTGCCGTCCCACAATATACAGCTGCTGAATCTCAATAAACACGAATATGACAGAAATAGTAAGAAATGTCACTTTGATACTATATTCGTATTTATTGATATTCATATGCTGTATACTGTGGGATGGCACGTTTCTAAATTAATGATTTTGAAAAATGGACTGAAATACGACAATGTAAAGCTTTATAGCTCAATCAATAGAAACAATTGATTCAATTCAAGAAACAATTCAAATTGATATATGAGTCTTGAGGCTCTATGAACTTCTGATCATCATAACGACAGTTAAATCTCATTTAAGTTTCAGTCAATTTAACTGAAACACTTTTACATAAGGAAATAAGAAATGCATCAGAAATTTTGGCAGAGTTGAATCCTGTGCCAGGGTGTCGTTTCGATTTTTTTGTGTAGCTTAATACCTATGTTATTGTATTAAATTAGTGGAGAGCTACAACCTGGGTGTCTCTGACCGCCTACAGGATAACTCCCATAACTCTTGAAAACTACGTACCCTTGTTAAATGTTGATTTACTTCGCTCCAGTAATATGAATTGTCCCTATTCAACATTCTGGTTTTTTTATTTTGATTGGTCACACCATTGTAAAATTTTGCCGGCAATATTTTCAACTGGTATGAAAGTTTGTTGCCTGACAATTTTCGCGAAATAAATTTTGACAGTTAAATCACGACATTAAGTTGGTTTGCACCTGGTATCATTTCCAACTCTGGATGATTTTTAATTATCTCTCCAGATTTGATCCCACTATCCTTTCGCCTTTCTTCGTGGCGTTATGTATTTTTGCTTCCTTCTTCATACATATATGTAGTGGAGGAAGGTCAAGAATGACCTCCATGGAGGCAGTTGGAGTAGTCGACATCGCTTCTATTGTGATTAAACATGTTTATCGTTGAAGCTTATTTAGCTTCTCTGTGATGGTCTTTTTTTTTCGTTTAGAACACCATATTAGTACGCCATACGTAATCATAAGCTGAACTACATACATAGCCAGTACATCAATGTGGCTTTCATACCTCACGTTTCCCACATATCCTCGAGGTGTCCAAAGGAAAAGCTTTGCTTTATTAGTTATTCTTTCCAAATGTTCGTTCCGTAAACCGCTTATCTAGAGATAACTCCTAGAAATTGTATCTTATTTGCCTCGTTTACAGTTTCTTTATGCAGAGAGGACATCCAGATGTTATTTAGGTTCCGTCTCCTTGTAAAAAGAAAACATTAGAATTCAATATTGAAACCCATCACCTATTCGTCGACTTCAAGGCCGCATACGACAGTGTCAAGAGAACAGTGCTATACCAATCAATGCATGAGTTTGGTATACTACAATAGATCGATACAAGTCTTAGCATATGCTGATGACATTGACATAGTAGGGCGTAGCACGCGAGATGTTGAGCAATATCTCCTAGAATTGGAAACAGCGGCGAAACAGGTCGGTCTAGTCATCAACGAAGACAAAACCAAGTACATGTTGGTTACAAAGGATCCTATAGCAAATGAGGAACGAGAAACAGTCTTTGGAAGTCATACCTTTGGACGTGTTGATAACTTCACATACATTGGGTCGCTATTGACTGCTACCAATAAAACAAGCGAAGAAATCAAAAGACGAATAAATCTTACAAATAGGGCATACTATGGACTCCAAAAGCATTTCCACTCAAGAAACATTCAAAGAAGAACTAAAATTATTATATACAAAACATTGCTGAGGCCGATCCTCACATATGGAGCAGAAACATGGACACTAACGCAGAAAGATGAAAGACTTTTATGAATATTTGAGCGTAAAATACTCCGCAAAATATTTGGAGCTGTAAACGACCAAGGGCAGTGGCGCAGAAGATATAATTTTGAATTGTATCAGCTCTTTGATGAGCCAGATGTCATAACGTTCATTAAAACACAGCGACTTAGATGGGCTGGACACATAATACGAATGCCAGAAAATACCATTGCTAAAAAGCTAACCACAGGAACACCTGTGGAAAAAAGAAGTAAAATCCGACCGCGAATTAGGTGGTTAGATGGAGTAGAAACCGACTTACGAATATTAAAAATCAGAAGATGGCAACATGTTGCCAAAAAGCGAACAGAATGGCGACGAATCTTAGAGCAGGCCAAGATCCACAGAGGATTGTCGAGCCAAAGATGATGATGATGTCTCCTTGTAAAACTAACTACTGCTGTTTTATTGAGATTGACAGAGGGTTTTTCCCTCTCGCACCAGCTAGTAAAGATATTTAATGTTCTTTCGAGTGTCCAAACATTGCCATATTTACTCTTACCATAAATATTAGATCATCCGCATAGGTCTGCACTTCTACTACCTGTGCGTCAAGTAGTGAGATCAAGTCAATCACCAGGAGTGGCCACAGAAGAGGAGAAAACACACCATTTTGTGGGAATAACTTAGCTGCTTCAGCCAAAATCTCCTCTCATTGCAGGTCTGTTAGAATCAGCATATTCTCCAGCATTGCTTTGATTCAGTTGCTTTGATTCTGCTGCATCATAAAGAGATTTAAATACTGCTAATATTAAGCTGAAGATTCTTTTTGCAGTCTTTTTCCACATGCCTTAAAAATTTCATCTGAAATATTATTTACTCCTGCCCTCTTGTGAATTTTTGATATCTATTACTTCTTTAACTTTATTCAGAGTTGGTTTCTCGCACGTCCCCTTATCATCTGCTTGCTAATTCTCATTTCCCTCTCGTTGGTCTGTATTTACCAGATCTTTGAAGTAGTACTATTACTTCGAAGTCCATATAATTAATTTTCCTGTAGTTTCTGCAATACTTTGTATTTTTCTTTTTGGTTTTTTTGGATTCCTTAACTTCTTGGTGTTTTGGTCATTTTTACTAATTTTTCATGTTTCTCTTTTCTTCCTTTTGCAAATTCTTTTAACTTCTCTTTTAGCCACATTTTTTTTTATTATATTTTGGGTATTATTTTGTTTCTTTCTAATTTTGCTTTGTTTCTTCTTGTCAAAGCAGTCCTACATTCTTCAACGAACCAGAATTGACGCCACTTTATATACACTCTTCCTATATGGCCTGCCATTCTTTTTCTCTTTGCTGTTTGACTCTAGCCTTTTATTGCTTTATTTCTCTAGTCTGTTTACTACTTGTTTATCTTCAAGTTTCTTTAATTGGTAATTTAATCTGTCTCCAACAGGTTTTGAAATTATTGGCAGTTCTTGTTTTAATTTAGCTATTACTAGTGTATGGTTACCGTTGGTAACTACACTTCTGTAACTCCTGCAGTTGATTATATGCCTTATTATGTTTGCGTTTTATTGGGACATGGTCTCACTGATTTTTGACATTACCATCGGGGAGGTCCATGTTACTTTGTAACTGTCTTTATGATCAAAACTTATGCTAACCATTCAGCAAATTCGAATAATTTTTTCTATATTCATTAGATTCTTTATGCAAACTTCATGCTTTTATTATACTTCAATATATTTCTTCTTTTCCAACTTTCTTATTCATGTCTTCACTGATTATTTTTGTCTCATATTTTTGTATGTTCTCCTATTAGGGTTCTCATCTTTTCGTAGAATTCTGTTTTGGTGCCAAATCTTTATCTTACAAATTCGATTTGATCTTGCTTGGAAATCTACAACTGCTTTTGTTTACATTCTCGGACACCCCAATCCCATTTAAAAATATCTCTTGGTACCTCCACTCTTAAACAGGATGCTCTTTCCTATTTTTATTATTTAATTTCCCAGTTGCTTGTTTCTTGTAAGATAAGAATATCTATTCTATATTTTTTCAATATTTGATTCAAGTTTCCTAACTCTGCTTATAAGTGCTCTTTACATTCCATGTCACAATTTTGACTATGCCTTTGGATATTTTTGGCTGCCCTTTGTGCTAAATTTTCCGTTTTCCGGAGTATCCAGAAATCATTTTTCAACTGTTATATTTCTTCTATCAGTCAAAAAAATATATTTGTTGTTTATTGTTCTTTCTCTTCGTCCCATACCTATTCCTTCTCGTTTGTAATCAAATTTTTGTGTATTCTTATTTTTGTCTGTTTTATTTTACTTTTTTCTTCTTTTGTCATCAAAACTATTTCTTTTTGTATTCCCTTTTCTTTTAATGCCATATCATTCTGTTTCTAGACGTACAGTGTTTCTCCTATTTTTGATGCATTTCACATTTTTATTTGCGCCTGCAGTTCTTGAGAAGTGAATTCTTCCATGCTTTCTTTTAGTATCCTCTCAGTTTTATCTATGTTTATTCCTGATATGATCAAACTTTCTATTTTACATTTTTCCTCCAAATGTTCCATTTTGTTTTTGTCAGTAATTGTTTTACTGCAATTTTTTAATTTTTTGTTTTCTTCCTTTACGTTCTTTAATTATTAATTATTTTCTATTTGTTCTTTTCTTATTTGTTTTATTTCAATCATCATTTCTTTAGCTTTGTCCATTAATTTTTACATCATTTTAATCATAGCATGCTGCTTCTCTTCTTTTTTCTCCGTGTCACTGTTAAATGATCGCTTTGTCATTTTGCTTCTTTTAAAATTGTTATCCGATTTATTTACATGCCATAGCAATTTGTTGCTTGAATCATGCTTATTTCTTTTTGATTATTTTTGCAAAGTTTTGTCCTTATATAAGAGCTAATTTTGACCGATTTATGCTTATAATCCGGTCTGTAATTATCACATTATTTTGAATATAAACATTACAACTTGTTATTTTTTTTTTCAGATGTATCAACATTGGCACCAGACTATCCTAATCAAATTCAAATACAGCCAAAGTTAGTCCATAAAGCAGCAATACACAAACTAGAAGTAATTAATAAAACCAATAAACCAAATAATGTTTCTAAAATTTTGTCTTCTAAGAAACAGATAGTCCAGAAATTTAAAAAACCAAACGTAACTGCTAAACCAACCAGTGCAATTCCCTCTAAAAAGACCTTATCGGTCCGGATTCAAAAAGTAACCAGAAAACCTATCAAATCGGTGCAGCAAATTGTTAAAGGTAATATTGGGACTATTAGTAGTGATAACAGCTCCGGTGGTCATGGAGGTAAAAGAAAAAGAAAACGTCGCAAAAATTGCGATAAAAATGTGAAAGAAGAAAAAGGATTTATGGAGAAGATGCTTCCCATGATGGTATCTCCTTTCTTGATCTCTTCTTCAATGGTACCCATGATGTTGGTTTCTATGTTTTTTACGATGATAAAGAGTGCGTTTTTAGGAAAAATTGGATTAATATTAATGCTAATAAATATGTTTACGAGTAGGAGAAATCCAGGTTCGGTAAGCACTCACAATCTAAATATGAACCATCCAAATAATCAAGTTGCCATGGCACATTATGGATGGCACGGAGATGAAGAATACGGGGCTTACGTCAATAGGAAACGATGATAGTGATAAAAATTATCTTTGATAATTTAATACTGCTGATGGTACAAACTGTGTTAATAATTAATGTATTAAGTACGTTAATGAGTAATTAACAAGTGACAGTTATATTTTTTGAGATGCTAAAAACATCGCTGAAAGATAGCCAAAAATTATTTTAGGATTTTTAAATAATTAATTTTATTATTAAATTATTATTTATTAACACAAATAGATAAATTAAATTTATGAGTTTATTTTATTTTTTCTTGTAAAATCAAAACTATACTAAGATCTATGAAATCCTTAAAGATATAGTGGAAAAGCATAATATAAATGATTAATTTGACTAAGACTTATAAACTCAGTAGTTCATTTGGATTGGCCCATATGTGTATTAAAATCATCTTTTATTATGACTTTCTCCACTGATAAAATATAACACTGATAAAAGACACACTGAGTGATATTTTATCAGAAGAGAGGGTCATAATGTACATAGGGGTCAATTCAAAAGAGTATATAAAGCGATACATAGAGAACTAACTTAATAGAATTAAGAAGGAAGGATAACTCAGACAGTAGAAAGACAGTAGAGAGGTGTACTGCCAAGATGTAAACATGACCATGTCCAACAGAAAACAAAAAGAACTCATTATGTGCCTAAATAACAGACGACAAAAGAAAACAAATTAACATATATTTTAGAATTTAACAAGCTCGGAGGCAAAAAGAGTTTTCGTACAAAGTAATGTTCACATACACTCTCCAAAACAATGAAAAAGAGGTAATCAAAACAATGTTGAACCCAAGAAAGCCTGTTTACGTGATTGCCATTTAAAATCACCTTCATCATGCAATGTTGTTAAACACAGTTAATCTTGATCGTGATACATTTTTACGATGGACGGCACCAGCAAACACTACAGGCACAAATGATGTAACAGAGCCAGCTGTAGAAGAAGAAAGTAATCCTGTATCAAAATCAGAAATTAATCGTACAAATCTTAAAGGATGGATTGAACTCTTACTGAAAGTTCCAAGTCATTATTGCAGGAGTCAGACAGAATATCAGTATGTTAAAAGAAATTTTAAATCATACAATAATATGCACAAAATCTACAAATACTGCTGTGTAGAGAATAATATTGATTCAGTGTCACGTAAGAATATGTGCCAAATATTATAAAAACAGAAAATCTCCATACATCATCGATGCGACAAGTGTGTTGAGTTTAAAACTGGACATGTAAATTATGACCTTCACATTATAATGAAGAATGAAGTACGTGAAGCCAAGGCAGCTGCAAAAGAGTCTGCTTCAGAAACAAGACTTGTATTAACAATGGACTTCCAGTGTGTTCTATTAAACCTGAAATCTAGATATGTATTCATGTACGTATGGCACGAAGCCGATGGCCAGGTATCATCAAACGAATTTACGTCATGTATTGTGGACTTCATTCGTAACTGTCCACGCAGTTATACAGAGTTTATTTTGGTATCTGATGGTTGCAATTATCAGAACCGAAACAAAGTTCTGCGCAGTGCTCTTAGTGATCTGGTCAAAGAATTAAAATTTACAATTAAGCAGATCATACTTGAATATGGTCATACTATGATGAAATCATCATCATGTAACCTCTTCTGTCCATTGCTGGACATAGGCCTCTCCCATTTTTCGTCACTCTTCATGGTTCTGTGATTCTTGTTGCCATTTCTAGGATATTCGTCTAATGTCGTCCATTCAGCGTGTTGGTGGTCGTCCTCTGCTGCGTTTTTCTTCTCGTGGGCGCCAGTCAATTAGTTTTCTGGCCCATCTTGTGTCTTTTAGTCTCGCTAAACAGACCTGCCTAATTCCATTTCAGCTTGGCTATACGTTCAACGACATCACTGATACCTGTTCTTTTCCTTGAGTCTTGATTCCTTATTTTGTTTTTTTTTTGTTCCTATTATTTTCCATAATAGGAAGAACGCATTGGTCAAATGTCTTCCTTTTCATAGCTATGGGGATGTTGCTCTTAAAGATGTCTCTTAGTGAAACATACTATGTAACACTAATAAAATCAGCATGACCGCGTCAGCCTTATGTTGTGAATCAGGTACATTACGAGATTTTTTTTTAAACTATGAAAGTATCCCATCAAATTTCAACAGCAGAAAACTGGGGAAGTATGTAGAAGATTCACGAGTTGTCGACATACAAGCACTCAAATACACTCCTGATGGGTGTGTATACTTCAAACTTCAACATCCTGAGGACTATGCTTTGCTTCATTAAGGCGCCCTAATACACTCTTCAACCCTCTGCCTAAGCTTTATGATAGTCTACGACCGATTGATAAGCAAAAATACGATAATTTTCAAGATCTCAAAAGATTTATAAACCGGGAAAATCATGCATTCTATGACAGTTTGACACACAAATAAGTTCAAACTAAACTACAAAATGTTTCAGTAAATTTAATGTTTCCTTTAGAAGTTTCTAATTTTTGTTTCTGTTTTTTTTTTAATTCACAATAAACATAGTTGAATATTCATTTGTTTTATTTTTAAATCAATAATAAAAGAAAAAAATTATTTAAACATGTTAGGCAAAATCTGCCATTTACTAAAATCTCCCAAGTAAAATCTGCTATGTAATTTTTTTTACAAAAACAAAAAAACTCTCAGTGCCTATTTCAGACTTGGTAAAATTCGTTTTTACATTAACCATATGATTATTTTACATATATCTTCCATAAACAACTATCTTACACAACGTACCATTTTCAAACAAAACAGTTTTTGTCTTCCCTGTAAAATTTAGTTTTCTGCACATGGCAGATTTTGCTAGCTCAACGACGATATGCTGAAGTTACCAACACTTATAAATATAACGATTGTTAACACATTCTTTTAAAAGTGATAAATAATTACTATTTCAATGGAAATAAGACACAATTGAAGGTTAAAATAAGTTTATTGACACTTTAATTTCTACTTCGGAAATCGTTTTTAAAATACATTTATGTTAGTATTAACAAAAAATCAAAAACGTAATGTAAGTTATTTTCATTCTTGTATGTTCCTTGCAGTTTTAAATTTTCCCTCTTTTTATCCAATTATTCCGTGTTCTCTAGATATGGTTCTTCCAACTATTATCTAGTCTTCTCTCTTGCTTTTTCCTTCGAGCTAATATTCAAATACTTGTATCGTTGTTATTTTGAACTCTCCTCCATTTATGACTTTATTTTGAATTGTTTTTCATTATTATAGCAGATGTGTTGCTTTGTTCTTTTGCATACTTCTTCTATCGTACATCTTTAGTATATCTTCTGGAACTTTCTCAGAAATATATTCATTACACTTTATCTTTACACGTCTTTATCAAACTGTCTTTATTTTGTTATTTTCATGTTATTTGTTGTTAGAAAGTATGTTGTCCACAAATTGGAGGTCTTGTAATTTATATTTAGACTTCATCTAGTGTATCAACTATTACGAATTACTTTTTTTATTATCCAGTCTACAATGATTAGGAACAATGTAGAATTTTTCCAAAAATTCTTTAAATTAAAACGACTTTAAAAAATAAGTTTTATTTTCACATACCGTACAATTAAAAAGAAGCATTATATTTATGAATATTATGAAAAGATAAATAAATATACAAATAAATAAAATTACATTAAGTATACCATAAAACTTCAGTTGAGGCACTAAAATGACACTAAATTGGTGAGTTGGTACACACCATAGAAAGAAACGTCAACTTTTGGCATTTGTCTCACAGGATTACCAACATTTTGTTAAATTTTTCATAGAAATTATAATTAAACTTCTGTCGAATTAAAACATACTCTGGAAATATAATATATTTATGAAGTTTAGTATAAATCTATATAGTCCAGTCGTCAAAGACGAAAATGCCACTAAACCTGTAAAAATCGTAGGAATAAGATGAATTTTGCTGAGAATGTCAATTTAGGGATCTCAAAAAGATACAAGAGCCTGTTCTATACCCAGATTTCCACCTAAAACCCCTTCTGTAAGGGGGAAAACGAAAAACACCGATTTCCAAATGATCTGTACGCCGTAGAAAACAATTTTTCCAGAAACAACGCTTCAAGCTGCTGGCGATTTAGTATGTCAGTTATGCGCCCAAAATCAATTTTTTAAATAAAATTTGTATCAACTTGACGGCAAAAATTTGTAACATCTTTTGATCAGAGTGTCCTATAGACAAAATTCAAAATTCGTTTTAAAGATAAATAGTGCAGCTTTTGTATAAAATGTTTGCATCTTGGCAAGTGAAGTCAGTTTCTATTAAGCTGGTAAATAAACAAACTAAATTTAAATAAATATTTTTTTTTCAATTCTCATGAGATCAATAAAATTTTTCACTTCCATTGCCCGCTTGCTGTGGAATTTCCACTTTTACACCCTAATTTTCATAACCTATACATTTTGATTGTCAGCTTGGGCAACAAAAAGGAGGCAACAACCTATTAGGGATCAGACAGGTTGTTACAATCTCACGTCAAGGGAAATTCTTTCACGAAGACGGCATTAAGTGGATTTTTTAGCTAAAGTTGTACGGTTTTTAAATACTCACTTCAAATGCAATCAAAAAGAATTACTTTTAAATCTTTTATTTGAAGTATAACGCCCCTGCAAGAATTGTAACATGCCGGCAGTATTCAAGAGGAGCACATTGTTACCTATTTTCGAAGTTCTCCTTTGCAATTCCAAAATTCATTTACTATAATGCAGTCAACGGTAGGAACATTCAGTTTTAATTTTTTGTTTTGATTGTCCTAAAATATGGATGTAAATCGAAAGTTAGATTTCGTTTTTGTGAAAAATGAGGATTTATAATTTATACATCTTGACACAACAGCTAAAAACAATATACAGTATAGATAAAAATATTAATAATAACATCTTAATATACATTTTAATGTGAAGATTATCTTGAAATTCACAAGTACGAGTGAAGGTATTCCTTAAGGGAGAAAGTGATTTTAAGAAGTACCTTAGTTTATTGAGCTTTCCTGTATCTGACATCTTTTTGTTTTTAATACATATTAAAATAACGTACTGAAGCCTGATGATGGGGCAAATATTGTAAGCCTTGAAATGTAGCCCAAAATTCACCAACATTATTAAATAAAAACTACTTAAGATTGTGAGTATTAAATCATTTCCCATATACTTGCCTCATATTAGTTGCCAAAACACAAAATCGTTAGTGTTTCATTATATTCGTTATATGTTAATATGTTTATAAGAAGTTTCATGTTATATGTTTTGAAGATTTGGCTCTAATAATGGAAATTCCACAGCGACCAGTCAATGGAAGTGGTATATTTGATTGATCTCATGAGAATCGTAAAAAATGGCAAAAATATGGCAACATTTATTTATGTTTTAACTTTAAAAAATTAAAGGCAGATATCGAGCACAATTTTATTCATGAAATCTTGCTCAAGTACTTTCGCTTTCTAAAGCATCATCAGGGGCATTTCTTCAAATTTGGGCTGTCCAGCCCAAATGGACATTATTTCTCTTGTTGCCGACAAGAATGTAGCGTCGAATAATTTTTAAATAATTTTAAACTGTTTGTCCTTGTTTAGTGTAGCGTTATGTACAATTTATGTTTTATTTTCATGTTTATTACATTCTGCGCTTGCTAGGTAATTCAAATTTGACGACATGCCCCTGATGATGCTTTAGAAAGCGAAAGTACTTGGGCAAGATTTAATGAACAAAATTGTGCTCGATATCTGCCTTTAATTTTTCAAAGTTCATTTATTCGAGCATTCAACCTTATATCAATTTATTTATTTGTTTTATAGAAACTGACTTCAAATGGATGGCAATATTCGAAAACTGCTGCACTCTTTACCTTTAAAACGCATTTAGATTTTTGTCCATTAGGACATAGAACATATTTTATTTTTAAAAAATTGATTTCACGCACTTCAAATTCGTGGGCAGATTCAAGCGTTGTTTCGGAGGGAATGGAACAAATATTTTTTTTTCTAAATTATCTCAGCTACATTTGTTGTTGGAAACATTTTTATACGACGTACAGATTCTTGGGAAATCGATGTTTTCCATCTCCCTCCTACATGAGGAGTTTTAAGCGAAAGTTCGGAGATAAGACAGACAAACTTTTGGCATCTTTTTGAGGTCCAAAATTGGCATTCTCAGCAAAATTCAGCTTGTTCGTCTCGTTTTTAGAGATCAAATCCCTGATTACTGGACTAACATAGTTTAGTGTAAGTTAATTAATACCAATCGTCTAGAAGATTTAAAAAATTAAAGTAACTCAACAAGTTAGATCTAAAGCTTTCACTAAGCAGTTATACCATTCTGTCGAAAATATCCACTCATTTGTGGATAGATATACTGTTGTCCATAACTGTGTCCATATACCTGTGTGGTTTCCTTATCCCTTATTCCTCTATCTTTTCTATCCCAGTCTTGTATGTACTTGGCCTGATATAGAGGTAAAGGATTGACGTACGGTACTACTGGTGACTTCCTGGCCTCTTGAAGCCTGGCAAGAACGCTACTCAGACCTACTACAAGAAGAAGGAAGCCTATGAAGCCGTTGTTTACTGAAACCATAGTGACTAGGACTAGCATAGTGAAGGCGATTCCAAGTTTAAAGAAGATGACAGGTAGAAGTATCATGAAACGTTTGAAGGTGTTATGTACCAAAGTTCTTCCTAAAAATTTTAAATATAAATAGTAATAGGTGTACATTATTATACATAAATATAAGGTGAGTGATAAATATTACTTTAATTAAAAATGCTAATTATAAACACAAAGGAAAGGAAAATGAATGCAATTTGTTTTCCACATCAATTTATATATCAAGCATACAGTTATAATGCCTGTCCTATTTGGTGCCGACTTTATAATATTGCCGACAGTATAATATAGTTACAAGTTACAAGCTATGTATGTTCTTGTATTCTTTAAATAAAAAAATATTTTATCCTTTCTCCATTAGTGAGCACAAAGAATCGCAGCCACTGAATCCTCGTTGAGCCGGCATCTTTTTTTTCTTCCTGGTCAAGCGGGCTCTGGAGAAGAGCCATTCTGCTGGGCCTGGCCTAGCTGAAATTGATACGATATCAGCTAAACGAACCCCTATTTCGATAAATGAAAAGTTTGCAATTTGTGGCGAGGATCGATTACTACAGATTTACAATAGACCCAATTTGTTTTATTGTTGTATTTGATAATCTTATTGCTTGCTGCTATAAAAGAGTTTTTCAAATTAATTTCCTCGTCATTGTTTTGGTTCGTGTTAATTTCTAAAAATTTTTGGTCGAGGAAGCCGAGTAATAAGTTTATGTACAAGACCACTGTGGGAAGCATGGCATACTTCCTCCCTCCTGGTAAGTGTGTAAGTTTTTTGCAGTTTTTTTAATAAACCTTCTATTGGTAAAGCTCAATATACTTCTTGGATTCTGAATGGTATTAATTTTGAGTTACTGTCACAAAAGAAAATAAGTTCTGTCTTAGTTCCATCTACTAAAACCTGTTCTTTTGGGTTGTTAATTCCGTCAGTCTTGCATGCAGATTCATATCGTTATCCCAATTGTTCGATCATCATATTTTTTTTTAAATGGGTCTGATACTGATAATTTCTATAACTATTTTTACATTGCAAACATAATGCATATACTTGTATAACTTTAATTACCAAACATTTCGATAATAATAAAAGTGCACGGGACATGTGAGAGTAACCAGTCCCGTTACGTGTCCCATCCCGCAGAAAATGACTGTCTTGGCCCGCGTTCCATGTCGCAGCCAAAATCGCTGTTCCGTCCCATGTCCCGTCCAATTCCGCGGGACAAAATGCAGGACAAAGTGCGGAACTGGACGTTCCGCGTGCATCTCTACTTTTTCATAGTCAAACCACAAACGATGTTGTTATCTTCCCCATCTATGTCGTTTATTCCGCATGTATTTCTAATTTCTTTGTTCTTATTTTATCCTTTAAAGTTTTGCCTACAATCAGTAATAAAGTTCATTTGAGCCGATCCTAATATATGAAGGGTACAGGGGAAAAACGGGCCAAGTCAATTTTTGGCGAATTTGAGATATTTACGCTATCGTATAAAAAACACGTTATATTTTGTTGTAAACATACCGCTGAGGACAAAAACATGATACGTCAGGAAATATGTAATAGGAAAAATATCTGTACAGGACAATACCGTGATAACTCCGTGCGGTACGGGTCAAAAACGGGCTAAGTCGGGTTTCTTACTTCTATTCTTTAGCGCCTTTAGCCTGCCACGTGTCGCTATTGTGATGGTTTTCTGTAGTTTTGCCAGTATTATTCATGTTTTTCGTTAGTACGCATTGTTAGAAACATTGTTCGTGCCACGTGTCGCTGCTGTGATAGGTTTCTTCAGTCTTGTCAGTATTATTCAAGTTGTTCATTAGTAAGCATTGTTAGAAACATTGTTCTAGCATGGAAAGTAACTTGGGTGATTGCGAGGATATGCCGATGGTGTTTTCTACAAAAAAGATGCCCAAACATGGAAGAGTACACATGGAAGAATACAAAGTCATGAAATTGGCAAGGAATGTGACTGCGAACGTTTCATCATCATCACCCAGCCCTTTGCATCCACTGCTGGACATAGGCCTCCCTCATTTTTGTCCATTGTGCTCTGTTTTGGGCACTTTTTATCCAATTTCTTGACATATTTTTGAGATCGTCAGGCCATCGTGTATGGGGTCTTCCTCTACTTCTTTTGTCTAATCTCGGCCTCCACTCAAGCAATCTCTTCGTTCACCTTTCATCACTGGTTCGTGCAACGTGTCCAGCCCAGTTCCATTTCAGTGTGGCAATTCGGGAAATTACATCGGTAACTCCTGTTCTTCGTCTTAGGTCTTCATCACATCAACTCGGTCACGAAGCGATATATTCAGCATTTATCTTTCCATTTTCCTCTGAGCTACTTGCAGCGTCCTAGAACTTGTAGCTGTCAATGTCAAAGTTTCGGCACCATCGGTCATCACAGGCAACACACATTGGTCAAATGTTTTACGTTACAAAAAAATTGATATATCGCTTTTAAAGATGTCTTTGAGTTTTCCATGGGCTGCCCAGGCTAGGTTTACCCTTCTTCGTAGTTCGCATGTTTGGTTGTCTCTTGTTATCTTTATTTTGTGTCCAAGATATATGTATTTTTTTACCAGCTCTACTTCGTTGTCTCCAATATTGATATTTCCGCTAGGTACTAGGTTTGTCATGATTGTTGTTTTGAAAATCACGGCGAAATTAGATCCAGAATAGAGCAGGCTAGAGCTGCTTTTAGAAGGATGTCCAAGGTGTTATGTAACAGAGACCTAAAATTGGCATTAAGGATCCGCCTACTTCGCCGCTACGTGTTCTCGGTCTTACTTTATGCTGTCGAGTCCTGGACTGTGAATAAAATCGATCTAAATCGCCTTGAGGCTTTCGAAATGTGGTGCTATAGAAGAATTTTAAAAGTTTCCTGGGTGAAGAAGATTCGTAACTCCACATTACTAGAACGTCTCAGCAAGACTGCTGAGATCATAAAAAGCATCAAGCAGAGAAAGCTGGAATATTTCGGACATGTAATGAGAGGTCCCAAATATAGATTGCTACAAAATATCATGCAAGGAAAAATAGCAGGCAAACGCAGTCCAGGACGAAGAAGAACCTCATGGTTGAAGAACTTGCGAGATTGGTATGGTGTAGATACAAGCATGCTATTTAGGGTGGCAGTGAATAAAATTAAAATAGCTATGATGGCAACCAACGTTCTGAGTTCTAAAAGGACATGCTACATGAAGAAGAAGAAGTTGTTTTGGAGATGTTTATTTTAAGACCCACACTGGCACACACTAACTAAAGCTCATGTAGCATTGTACATATCTCCTTGAGGTTGTCCGAGAACAAAACTATGTCGTCTGCGAATTTCAGATTTGTTAATCTTCTACCGTCAATGTTCAGGCCTTTCTCTTCCCAGTTAAGTTTTTTACAAGCAAACGTTTACAGTGCTCTAAAAAGATTCCAGCGGGGGACTTCTTACATTGTAAGAAGTTTTAATCTTTTGAAGTTATCGATAAACAAAACTCCTATTTATGTGAACTCCTGAACGTGTATTGTTTCAGTTAAGAATAGACGTCCTCGGCTGGACGAAGAAAATGCTCGTTTAAGAGATGTTGTAGCTCTTTATAAGATTAGATATTTATATGAAAACAAACCTTAATGAACTAGCAGTTTATCGAGATGAGTTTGTAGCTTTACACGGCATCACAAAACGTAGATTTGAGTATTTACTCACATCTTTAACATCATGCCTCCAATCGACAAAAGAGGAAAACACTTAAACAGGCCCTTAAAACTGTGTGATGATACCCGTAATAAAATTAGAGAGCATATATCATCATTTAAAGCAGAGGCAGTCATTACAGTACTACCGACTATCAGAAGAAAGATTTACTCGAAGAACTCAATGTTAAGAAAATGTGGGAAATGTTTTAAAAAATGCATTCCGGCAGCGAAGTATCATACGAAATTTACAGAACCATTTTCACCACAGATTTTAACATAGCTTTTGGTTACCCACGCACATTTTAGCCCATAGCTAAAATGAAATGTCTCAAGCAAGAAAAACAACCAGATAATGAAAAACCTATACACGTGTTTCTAAATGAAAACCAAAAAATTGATCAAACTAAGGAAGACATAACAACTACAAATAAACGACTGACCACATTACATGATCTTAATTTACGTAAAGCAAAATCATTTTATTCAATTAAAAAGCAATTAAAGCTTTTAAGTCGTAAATCCAACGTAAAAGAGTCAATCTGTATAAACTTTGGTAAACATTTTCCAATTCCCAAAATTCCTACTAATGATGAATACTACAAGAGACAGCTGTCCATTTATATGTTCAACGTACATGTTCTTTCTGACTCTTCGTACTCTTCTCAACGTACACATAAAAGATACTGAAAGTATCTTTTATGTGTACCCAGAAATCGTTGCTAAAAAAGGTAGTGACGATGTTGCTTTTCTACTGATTCATTTCGTATATAACTACATATTGTGATTCAAACATAAGAGAACTGGAATTGTTTTGGTAGTCCTGCATTGGGCAAAACACGAATTACACCATTTTCCGCTATTTGCATAATCTTGTTCAGTTTTTGATCAAAAAAGGTTTGATTCTATTAGAGTAACTTTTCCTATTAGAGATCATTCTTATATGGAGAATGATAAGAATACGGGAATCATTAATCAGAAAGCCAGAATTGAAGGAATTATGAGAGCTCGTTCAATTTTCCAGGCACAAACCTTCACCCTTTGTAGTGGAACATATTTCAGAAGACAAAGAACATATTTTTCGAAAGTGGACCGAACATGTAAATAAATTTTATAAGAAAAAAGCTAACTTTCCAATTTAATCAATAGGACAATTAAAAGTTTCAAAAGAACATTCTAGGTTAATCGAGTATAAAGACACATATAATGGGGCATGGAACTCAGCAGTTTTAATCGATAGAAAACCTACCTTTATCAAAAATTTGGAGAGTAACAAACAATTTCTTCTTTCTAAAATATCTTACTCAGGTAAAGTTGTATTCATAGACGGTTATGTAGTTTCACTATTTTTTTTTTGCTTCAGGTCAAATACCAATTTCGGTAAATATTTTGCTAACTTGCAAAGTTTGAAAAAATTAATTAAGAATATGGGGTACATTTTTTATTTTGTTCGATTAAAAAACTTTTTAAAATAATCGAAACAATCTTTTTATTTTTTATCTATTATGATCTATTAATTTTTTAGTTTAATTATTTTTGTAGACGTAAAATTGTTTGTACAATAAAAATATACTTAAAAAAAAAACAAAATTGTTATACATTCAGGGAAAAAACACGGGCTAAGTCAGAACCAACATTGGATAACTTCTTGATTTTTTTATCAAAAAAATGTTTTAATGGTTTCAATTTTTAACCTACGGATCTCAGATAGTTTAAAAACATAATGGCAAAAAAAAAACAATTTCTTACTTCAAAAACTTTAGTGTTTGCAGCGTTTTAAACTATAATATTGCTTTATCTTAAAATCGTAAAATGTGGCTTAGCCTGTTTTTCTTCTGTAGCCTTCATATACTCTATGCCTATATGGTTATAGGTTCTACACCTGTTTTGTATATTTTTATCTTGCCCGTACTCCTAGATAATCGCTTAGATTATCACTCCTAATTATTTTTTTATTGCTTTTACTATAAATTCGGATTAAACATTGGAAAAGATCCTTAGAAAACGTCGTGTTGTTAGTTTTATCCGATAATATACTCATTTACTGTTCTGCAATCTAGTAGATTCGATAAACTAGCCTTAGCGGATTATCTTATGTTCTAGCCATTATTGTTGCTTCATCTGGATAACACTATGCTTATCGATTTGCTCTGTAGCTTGTATACCAAATTCAGGAAGAGAACCTTTTTATTATTTTATCCATAAGTAAATTAACTAGGAACTGGCCGTTGTTGTCTCTTTGTCTTTTCCCTTGTTAACAATTCTATGATAAA
Source organism: Diabrotica balteata (assembly GCA_918026665.1). Taxonomy (NCBI): domain Eukaryota; kingdom Metazoa; phylum Arthropoda; class Insecta; order Coleoptera; family Chrysomelidae; genus Diabrotica; species Diabrotica balteata. Next base: position 103,958,291 of record OU898276.1, on the reverse strand, counting down.
AAATATATATATATCCCGTTTATAGCGTAATCCGCCTTTGGGTTCCCGTTCGCCAAGCCTGTCTATTCTGCCAGTCTTCTTCAAATAGATTTCTTGCTGACATGGCTTTTGAAATTCCTTGCATCCATGTTGTTGGTGGTCGTCCTCGTTTTCTTTTCTCTGGTGGTACCCATTCTAATATTTTTTTTGGTAGTCTTTCTTCCCCCATACGTCTAACATGTCCGTACCATGTCAGTTGTTGTTTTTCGTTCCTCTTCAAATCATAATTTATGTGCAACAAAAAAATCAAAATATGTGTATGAGTCTCTCTTGTCAATCAGTTTCTCTGTAAACGGCAACTTTTCTTGAATGAAGCTGCTAACAAAACCTTCACAATAGAAGTAATAATGGTATATCTTAGACATTCTTTACAAAAGGCACTTTCAATAAACCAATTAAGATCCTAAGAACTGAATAAATTTTTTTATGGGCATTAACTGTAAACTGTAGAATTTTTATATTCTTTCGAATGTATTGAAATCACCCCGTCTAGGTTAAAACACCGAAAAAGTATTTTCAATCCTTTTGCATCGCTGGAGTTGATAATAAACACATTTTAAAGTTTGTTTATATACCGACGCGTATTTCTTTGATATTTTCTTCTATCGTTTCCGATTAATATTGCGTCTGAAATAAACATCCACATAGACCGCTGAGAAGGTTTTGCGGGGAAGATAATTATATCACTTTCGGTAAGGCCGGCCGCTGTTAAAGGCGTTTAGTTTTATTGGAGTCCGAATTTTTCTTCAAATTTGTAATTTTTTCGTTTTTCGACTTTTTTTGTGAGAAATATGTAGCTTTGTGGCAGTTATTAGTGCAGTTAAAGAGGTTTTGGGAGAATCTTGATTGAGACAAGATGCGGCGAGTGTGGACGTTAAGACGCCGGCAAATTTGTTGAAAAAAGTGAATTATACTCAATGTAATATGTCAGTTTTAAAAGAGTAATGACTGTTTCTGTGTTTCTAAGTATCTTAGAGATTTGCAGCGTTTAGAACAACTTTTAAAGATACCCACATGTGTTCCAGTTTTTAAAGAAGCAGAATGTCAAGGTTTGCGTCCCAGTGAACAGCTTCCATCCTCATTTTGTTTGTCCCTGATTGTCATCCCAGGCTATTTCGCAGTTTATGCATTATTTGTGTGGCAGAGAATCTAAATCCAGTTCTAACCCCAGGAATTTCAAAGGAAAAAAATTAACAGTTAGTGAAATACCAGGTACCATTTTATAGTTAAACTTTTTTCATGTAAAAATAAACAGTTTTTCATTCGCAACATTATAACATTTGTAAATTATAACCACATAAATTTTAATCTGTTTTGTTAAATAATTGATTTCTTAACAGGTTAAGAAGTAACAGATGTAATAATACGGAATATGGAATAATTTTTTCCGTTACAAATTGTCGCCCATTAACAATTGTAAGTTTTGTAGTATCTCTAACTTCTAGAGTTTGTAAACGGATAGAACATAGTAAGTGTGTTTTTTTTTGTTAGGTTGTATTTATTTTTGTAACTATTTATACTTATAGTATTTTTTATTTATTTTTAATTTATTTTTTTATTTATTTATTAATATTTATAGTTGTAACTATTTGTGGTGAGATAGCAATAAATAATATTTTTTTTCCTAAAGCCAATTTATTTATTTCTTTTACAAAAGTTTTTAACCCCTTTTTGTGTTTTCAGTAAGAAACAGCCGTTTCTTTCATCCAGCAGGAAGATTCTTCTAAGCGGCGTCCATTTTAAATAGCTTAAGAGACTTCTTATATTCGTTTGTTCCAGGAGATTCATGTAAGTCCCCCTTTGCTTTACTTTATGTAGTTGCCCCAATCCAGTCCTCTTGCTATTAAATAAACTTGAGCTATTAAATAAATGCTCCAAATAAACCCTGAGTAGCTGTTTATTTTGCTTGCCCAATTTTGAACCCCTTATAGTAATACCCTAGGTGGTAGGCAAAATAATCGTAACAAAACAAGAATCATATAATCAATATTTACAATGGAAAAGAAAACAAAACAAGTCACGGCCTTTTCTGGATGTGTTAATCACAAAGGAGGATACAAGATATGAAACCGAAGTCTACAGAAAACCAACCCACACCAACAGATATTTAAGTTATCACAAAAAATAAAAAATAAATATCAAAAAGGGAACCATCAAATCATTATATAATAGACACAAAAAACCTGCTCCAACTAAATTTCAGAAATAAATAAAAACTTCATAACAAAGGTTTTAACAAAAAATGATTATCCGATATCATTTATAAACAAGGAATTTTATAAGATTAAAGAAAAGAAACACAACACACTATCCAGAAATGCTCACAAGTAGGAATTTAAGGCTGATTTATAAACTTTACGTTGGCGTTGGCGCTGGCGCTGACGTTCGCGTTACAACATGGTCAAATGGAAACCTCATATGTCTATTTATAAACATCGTTCGCCGTTAGCGTCGGCGTTCGGTTCCATTCAAGATGAACAAACTTTATCTTTTGCTGTTGGCCGTTGTAGCACAGAATACACAAACCCTTCTGTGGTTGTAGTCACGATCTCAGAACATAAAATAAAACTGTATCTTTATCATCGCAGCCAATAGCAATATCGAAAAGTGACAAAGTTTGTCAAACAAATCAAACAAAATTATTTGTTTATGTTTCCACGTGTTTATAAAGTGAAAAAGTTTAGATAATTACAAGCCTCTCTTCAGCAGAAGTTCCATCAGAGCGACTGTTTACATTTATTTTTGGTTTTAGCGTTTGCAGTAATTTTTCAAATACTGGAAACTGTATCCTGGTGTATTTAAAAAACTGCTGGGTATCCCAGTTTTTCATATTTTTATAATAATTAAAATTACCTCTTGTCTTTCTATTCTGGTTAATGGGCTTCAGTTTGTATCGACGTTGTCTTTTATTTCGAAGGCTCAGTGCTACTCGAATACAAAGTATCAGTGCCACTGCACCTAACAAAGGCCGAGCATTTTCCATTGTATTAATTTTCAAGCAAAAATTAATAATACTAAATCAAACATTGTAATTCAAGAAATTAAGATGTGATCCTTAACACCAACGCCAACCGAAAGTTTATAAATGCAGTGTATGATAGCTAGCGCCAAGGTCAACGGCGAACGCCAGCGCCAACGTCAATGCAAAGTTTATAAATAAAATTATTATTAAAGTTGACAGTAGTACCATATGAAAAGGGTTTATCAGAAAAATTAAAAAGGATAGTAAATAAATTTAATCTCATAACAACATTCAAAATAACCAACATACTAAGATCTATTTAGTCCAAAACCAAACACAAAGAAGAGATCAAAGCACTGTATTTATAAAATAATTTGTAAATGCAACAATTTTTATGTGGGAGAAATCTCAAATCTAGTAAGTGTTTGGATAAATCATCATCATCATCATCATCCAGCCTCTATTTATCACGTCCACTGCTGGACATAGGCCTTCCTTAAACTCCTCCATTCCTCACGATTTTGTGCTCTTTGTTGCCAATTTTTAGTGATACGCCTGATGTCGTCGGCCCAACGTGTAGGTGGTCTTCCTCTACTGCGTTTGTCTGCTCTTGGCCTCCAATTTGTAATTTTGCTCGTCCATCGTGAATCGTGCATTCTCGCTACATGACCTGCCCAGTTCCATTTTAGTTCCGCTATGCGTTCCACAACATCAGTAATACTCGTCCTTCTTCGCAGATCTTCGTTTCTTATTCGGTCCCTCTACGTCACTCCCAGCATAGACCGTTCCATTCGTCTCTGTGCCACTCTCAGTTTCGAAGCCGTGGTCTTGGTTAAAGTCATAGTTTCCGCCCCATAGGTCATGACCGGTAATACGCATTGGTCAAACACTTTTCTTTTGAGGCTGACTGGTATGTTGGCCCTAAGTGTGTCTCGCAGTTTTCCAAAGGCTGCCCATGTTAAAGTAATTCGTCTTTGGATCTCACATGTTTGGTTATCCCTGCTGATTCTTATTTCATGACCCAAATACGTATATTTCTCCACCAGTTCTACCACTTTGTCTTGAATAGTCAAATGGTTATTGGGGACCAAATTTGTCATAAACTTAGTTTTGGTCAAGTTCATTCTCAGGCCCACCTTCGAACATGCAAAATCCAATTCGTTTAACATATCTTCTCCTAAATTATCTGTGATAAGGACAATGTCATCTGCGAAACGGAGATAGTTAAGCTTTTCGCCGTCTATCGTTACTCCTCTGTGGTCCCAATTGATCATCTTAAAGGTATATTCTAATGCCGTTATGAATAATTTCGGCGACAATGTATCTCCTTGCCTTATTCCACGATTTATTTTTATTGGTCGGGTTTTATTGTCTATTTTAACAGTCATATTGGCATTTTTGTAAATATTATAAATAAGCTCACTATACCTATGGTCAATCCTGCTGTCATTCATTGCTTCTATAAGGCTGTCTAATTCGATCGTGTCGAACGCTTTATGAAAATCTATGAAAGTGAGAACAAGAGGTTTGTTATATTCTATAGATTTTTCAATGAGTGTCTTTACTGTGTGGAGGTGATCATTGGTACCATAATTTGAGCGGAATCCTGCCTGCTCTCTCGGTTGGTAGAAATCTAATTTTTTCTCCAATCTTGATGTCACTACCCTAGTGAAGAGCTTGTATATGTGGTTCAACAGGCTAATAGGTCTATAATTTTCTAGGTCCGTTCTATCTCCTTTTTTATGCAAAAGGATGGTTGTAGCATTGTTCCACTCTTTGGGCACCTCTCTTTGCTGCAAACATAGATTGAATAGTTTCCTTAATTTATTTAATAGCATATCTCTTCCATTTACGATAGCTTCTATTAAGATTCCATCCTCTCCTGGGGCTTTGTTATTTTTCATTTTTCTTAATGCTTGTCGAATCTCATCTAGCTTTATCTCTGGCATTAGTTCGGAACCTTGATTTTTGATCTTCTTTGAAATGGCTGTTTGTATTCCTGTTTTATCTTCTCGTCTACTTCTATATAAGTCCTCGTAAAACTCTTCGACGACCTGTATTAACTCGTCTCTACGTGATATTATTTCATTTTGCTTGTTTCTTAATTTATGAATTGGAGTTTGGATAAATAAGAATAAGTAATATATCAAAAACAAAAACTTAACCAGACCTTAGATATGCAAGCATACCGGGAACAATGAACACAGAGTACAATAGAAAGATGCCTTAACAATCATAAAGGAAACAGTCATCAAAAGCAAAAAAATCAAAGAAGCAGTTCTCATCTCATCTAACCTATTCTAAATATGAATGGGTCAACAGAAGAACAGAGACACATCATCTACAATTAACTACATAAGCACAAAAAAATCAGAATTTGATATTAATTTGAGTATACAACATCATCCTCAGAATATCAACCATGCCTATTTGCCAAGAGGAAAAGGCCAAATAAGTCAACTGTCGAATTGGGTGACACAAAGCGCCGTATGATAAACATCTACATATAACATCATTTCGTAATTTATATTTTTTTTTTAATTATTTCCGGATTGGAAATCAAAAAGTCAAAAGAAATTGTAAAATGTAATTTTTATTCCAATCAATTGTGGTTTAATACCTACCATATAAATACAATACTTAACGCTAAAAAGTTGTGATTGTGCATGTTGTAAAGTCAACTTATTTGTAGTCTCACTACTCGTACATAAGTAAAAAACTAGTAATTATAAATACATAATGTTTATATTTAGTTATTGTCAACAGATATCTTGAAAAAGAAGTGAAAATAAATTCGAAAACTTGACAGTAAGTTAAAGAGTTTTCTTTGTATTGTGAGCCAAATAGAATGTGCATCCTCAAGAATCACCACTCTATATTTAAATCAACAGTCAACAATAAAACCATATTATACCTAGAGTTTATTCAAAATTAAAAAAAAAACACGTCAATTTGTATTGGCAGGAGGACGAATTTTCATGCAAAAATTTATGCCCTCAAATGTAACCCCCTACTGCCCCATCAACCCCCAGTTTTTTTTTAAATAACAAGTATGGTCGAGTAGCACATCATTTGAAAGGTATTTTTTCTCTACACGGCACATATTATTTCTGAATTTACGAAATAACTTTGAAGATCTTTTCGGGTTTAACTAATTTAATGGATGAACATCAGTAATAACAAAAAACATAAGAGTTCATCAAATTAACCAATTAAATGTTCAAAATGTAACCTTCATACAACAATACAGTTCGTACATTTTCAAATATCTCCAGTATCAATAATCGGCAATCTGTCCCAAGTCTTGGTCTCAACTCTGCAAAATCTGTAGGCGGAGTTGCGTACATTTTGAGTTTAAGTATTCCCACAAAAAAACTTCAAAGCCGAAAGATCCGGTGATCTAACCGGGAACTCTATTGACCTCTTCTGCTAATCCAATGCCCTGGAAAACGTTGATTCAAAAATTGTTTTATGTGTATATCCTAATGTGGGGGTACCCTGTCCTATTGGAAAGTTAGTTTATCCTCTAAAAGATTATTATCGATTCCAATGTATCAGTGATCACCAGATCAATAACGTCTTCTTATAAATTTAAATATATTTTTCCGTTAAGATTTCCTTCAGGAAATAATGGTCCAACAACGTGATTCTCTAAAATGCTTACCCATACATTTAATTTCTAAGGTGTTTGTGTATGTGACTCGATGAATAAATGAGTATTACTGTTACTCCAATAAAAACAATCGTCTATTAAATTAGAAATTGAACTAATATAAACATTATTGATATTTATTACAACATTATACGTTTAACACATTTATTTATTTAGAAAAATAAATATTTATTATTTGTATTGAATAAAAAATTACCTTGCTCTAACATCCTTCCGACAAATGCTCTAGCATCTTTTGGAGTCGTAACATCAGTCTTATTTTCGTTCGCTCTGCAGAATGCTACAAAGACACAGAAAAAAACCATCACAATGCTTGTCAGTCTCATTTTGGCGTCGTGTCGACTTTTCGTGGACGAAGCAAATGGCTTAGTGACATCAAATATTTTCATTGAATATTTGTATCAAAAAATGGTATGGAAATTAAAAATTTTGTCACGATCCAAACAATGGAGTGTTAAAAGAGGTTCGAATTGACAAAAATATTTAACAGAATCTAATAAACGCAGAGGCGGCGTGTTCATTGAAAAAAAAATTTAAAACATTTCAATTATAATAAATTTAATATAATAAAAATTAGATATAAATCATAACTTAAATCAAAAATAAGTATGAACTGTTCAGAAGAAGCGATCAAGAATTAAAACAGTAGGTAAATAAAAATTTTAAAAAATCAGAAACTTTTTTAATTTTACTAAATTATACTACTAAATACTAAATTTTACTACTGACGAGTTACTATTTAGATAAATGCAGGAGCAATCAAAAGAATACATTATCAAAAAATTTTAAATATATAATTGGAAATAATTTAGAAGGTGAGCTTCTTCTTCTTCTTCTTCTTTTTATGTAAACATGACTGTCTGTTTTTCAATGTGCCTCCAGTAACTTGTCGTTTCATTGTTTTCGTGTTCTTCCTACTGATCGTCTTTATTGGATTCTCTTACCGTTTTTACTACACTATTTTTTGTCATTCAGCTTATATGATCGTTCAGTTCTACTCTTCCATTTCTTACCTAGTCCTTGATGTTCTCCACCTGAAATCTACGTCGTATATCTTTACTTCTAGCTCTGCCCCATAGTGCATTTTTGTCCGTTGGTTCTGCCGCATATGTCATTATTGGTCTGATAACTGTTTTGTAAATTCTCTCTTTCATTTATTTCCCGATATTTTTATTTCCCCATATTGTTTCATTCAGGCAACCTGAGTCTCTGTTTGCTCTTTTTTTCACTTGATACTCCACTTCTATTTCGAGCTTTCCATGTCTAGATAAGGTGATGCCTAGATATTTAAACTTCATTCCTTGTTCTATTATCTGATCTTCCAACTTCAAGTTACATGTTATCATTTGATCCATAATCAGGTTGAACAATAGAGAACTAAGTTAATATTCCAGTCTTATCCCATTTCCAGCTTTAATGGGGTCAGTTAATTCTCCATCTACTTTTACTTTTATTGTTTGATTTTGGGAGATATTTTAGATCGTTTTGATTATTCCTAAAGGCATCTTCCAGCATACAATAAGTGGATCACATCTTTTAATTTGACCGGGTCAAATGAATTCTTAACATCCATGAAACATAGATATGCCGGTTTATTGTATTCTAACGGTTCCTCTTGCACTTGCCTCATTATAAATATATAGCGTCGGTACATGATCTTCCCGACTTCTTCTTCTTCTTATGGTGCCTATCCGTTACAGATGTTAGACACTAACATGGCTATTCTGACTTTGTTGACTGCTGCCACGAAAAGTCCGGTAGTGGTTAAGTTAAACCACTTTCGCAGGTTATGAAGCCAGGATATTATTCTCCGTCCTGGACCTCTTTTCCCATGCTCTTTACCTTGAAGGATGTTCCGAAGTAGGTCATATCGTTGTTCATTGCGCATTATATGGCCCAGGTATTCTAGTATACGACGTTTTATGGTTACGACTAGTTCGCGCTCTTTACCCATTCTATGTAGTACTTCTTTGTTGATAATTCTGTCTATCCAGGAAATCCTCAATATGCGTCTATCTTCCCGACATAAAAGCTTAATGTTTTTCTGCTAGTGTTGGAATTTCATTCAGTTTAGTTGTTATCACTTTAGTTGTTAATTTTAGTGTTGTGTTTAATAAATTAATTCCTCTGTAATTTTCCAGGTCCGATTTGTCTCCGTTTTAAAGAGAGGTATTAGGATATTTGATATCCATTATTGAGGATTCTGTTTTGTTTTATTATCTCTTAGGTTAGTTTTAGTAGTTGTTTTCTCAGATCGGGTTTTTCATACTTTAGGAGTTCACTCGGTATTCTGTCCTCTCATGGTGATTTTCTGTTTTTTTTTTAAATACCCTAATGCTTCTTTCACCTCTTCCTCCTCAATATTTATTTCTTCGTTTGCCCCCACCTGTAGTGTTAGTGGTTCATTATCGTCACTTTAGCAAATAGAGATGTGTTTCATTCTTATTAGTTCATTCATCTCTTTTGTCCTCTGATGATTGTCTATATTTCTTTCTGTGTTCCGTAGAAGTCGTCTTCCATTTGTTTTGAGTAGCTCTGCCGATGTACCTATTTTATTTGTCTAACTAAAACATTCGTTCTATTTCTAATTTGTTTATGGTAGTTATATGCCTGTTGTGTTTGTTGTGTTCTGTACTGTAAAAAGGATTTCTATTTTTTGCACATTTTGTCTTCACTTCTTCTTTATACCATGGTGTTTACTTTTTTGATATGTAAGTGTTCGTTACTTTCCTCTCTCCAAGTTATTCTGTCGCTGCGTTAATTATGTGTTTTTTGAGTTTTTTCAGCTTTCCTAGATGTCATTGCTTTGTAATATTTAATTCCCAGTCCCGCATTTGGTCCTTCGAGTGTGTTTTGTTTGTGTTGGCGCCACTCTCTTAGGTGCGAAGTATTTTATAATGAATGAAAGACAGTTAAGATTTAATTTTATAATAATTCTTAGTTTACATTATACGGCTATAGTCGCTACCTACATCTGCTTAGTTGAAGCATCTTACGACGATTATTTCTGATGGATGTAAATCTCTGTTGGTTATAACGAAATCTATCATAGATCTTTGTTTACGTGTATTATTGAATGTATATTTGTCTTAGTCTTTGTGGTCAAAAAATGTTATATCTATTCAAATTCGTTATTCGTGTCATATTTTTGCTTAATTCCGGGTATTTTTTGATTGCCTATTAGAGCGTAACAATCCTCTTATATTATCATCTTCCCTTTGACTTGATCTACTACATGTTGCAATTCATCATAAAATATTCCCATTCGTATTTAAAGCTTGTTATTTTCTGGAACGTATTTCTGATGATGTTCAGGTCTTCCTTCTCCATTCGTATCGTTCTGTTACAATCATTTTTTATATGTATTGACACTCTTTGATGTAATTTTGGAACCTTTGGCTTTGATTTTTTTTAAAGCTAGACCTTCTTTGGCTCTTCTTTTATTTGCTAGTGCACTGTAGATTAGTATGTATTCACCTAATTTTGATTGTCCTTTTTCATTCTTTTTTGTTTTGTGTAGAGCGCAAATGTCTATTTGTTTTTCTTTCAGCACTTAGGTTATTTCTTGGTCCCTTGAGTTGAGTGACTTGGTAATTCTCATCTGGTTTTTGGATATTTTTCGCTTGTCCTTTCTGCCGTGGTCATCTTTATAGTATCAATCCTGTTACAAGGCTCTATATTGTTTCTATGAGCAACATTCGTTTTTATGATTTATTGATGAGGATGCTAACCTTGCCACATTTTATCCGGGCTTAGAATTGGCTGTGGTAACCGCAGAGCTACTTAATCCATTCTACAATTACCCCAGACAGCGTTAGAAGATAAGCTTGAAGGTAAAAAAGTATGCTTTACTATATTTTTAGGCGTAGAGTAGACCTTGGACTATAAATAATTGAAGATAATGACATAAACTATTGACAGTGTTTCAAAAAATAAGAACGAGATCTAAAATAGGTTCGTTTAACGGAATTATAAAACTGAAATATATTCCTGATGAATATTAAAAGACCATCGCTGTAACTCCAACAAATTATACGATCACAAAACTACGGAGCAATAGTAATCAAGTTTTGGGCAAAGTAATTGGTAGGCGGATACGTAGAGAACAGTATAATATAGGCTTTGAAAACAGTCTAATATAGGGTAGAACAAAAACTAAATATCTATAATTTCATTTGAAAAGGAAATTATCCCAACTGTAGATTAATATGTATTCCCCTAATTTTAATTGTCCTTTTTCTTTCTTTTTTGTTTTTTGTAGAGCGCAAATGTCTATTTGTTTCTCTTTCAGCACTTGGGTTATTTCTTGATCCCTCGAGTTAAGCAACTTTGTAATTCTCATCTGGGTTTTGGATATTTTTCGCTTGTCCTTTCTGCCGTGATCATCTTTATAGTATCAATCCTGTTACAAGGCTGTATATTGTTTTTATGAGCAACATTCGTTTTTATGATTGGTAGGTTGCTAACGTCGCCACATTTTATCCGGGCTTAGAACCGGCTGTGGTAATCGCAGAGCTACTTAATCCCCAGGCAGTGTTAGAAGATAAGCTTGAAGAATAAAAATACTTTACTATATTTTTAGGCGTAGAGTAGACTTTGGACTATAAATAATGGACGATAATGACATAAACCATGGACAGTGTTTCAAAAAATAAGAATGAGGTCTAAAATAGGTTTGTTTAACGGAATTGTGAAACTGAAATAAATACCTGAAAACTGAATATTAAAAGAGCATCGCTGTAACTCCAACAAATTATACTATCATAAAACTACCAAGCAATAGTAATCAAGCTTGGGAGAGAGTAATTGGTAGGCAGATACGTAGAGAATAGTATAAGCTTTTAAAACAGTCTAATATAGAGTAGAACAAAAACTAAATATATATAATTTTATTTGAAAAGGAAATTATCCCAACTGTGGATAGTTACCAATAAAAAAATGCTGTTTTTATTATTCTTTTTACAATGTCATCATATGTTCTCACCTTTTAAGCCTTTCTTCGACTTGTACAAATATTTTAAAATCGAAATTGGTTAATCGATCCAGTAGTTCTTCAGTTGTTATAAATAAATAAAGTGAAGTTTGTTAAACGTGTAGCATTTGCAATTTCATTGATTCTTTGGTATATATTCCCCTCATATATGCATTATAATAACAAAGAATTTTTTCTATGTTTCTGTTTTCGTCTCTTTTCATGAAGAATTTGTAATGTCGTTTTGTTCTTCGTTATGGAAAATAATTTAAGTAGCAGTTAATAGTGGCAATTTAATCGTCGATCCAATTCACAGTGGAGATGATTTTGTTCGTGTGTTCGTGTCCACAGAACCTCAGTTATGGTTTCAGAAACTTAATGTGTGATCAAGTGAAATCCAGGTAACTTTTTTAGCGTTTGTTTAATTTTAAAGTAAAGACAAACATTTTTTTATAACAATAATTGCTTTCGCAACAATTTAAATTTGTTTTATTTTTGTTTTTTTTTAAGGTTAACCTCCATGCAATTTTGTAAGTTTTGTAGCAACAGAGTTTGTAAACAGATGACACATGGAAGTTTTTTTGTATTTTTGTATTTTGTATATTTAAGGTAATATTTTTTGCGTTGTCTTATTATTGTACCTGTTTGTGGTGACAGAACAATAAATGTTAAATTTTGTTTCTTAACATTTTATCTATTTTTTAAATTAATCCCTTTTTTTAATAGAATCCCAAGTTATCGTTACAAAAATCTCGGCCAGATGTTTTGATTGTTTAATAATTATTTCCCTAGTTGCAACTAGCTGTTCTAATAGTTATAATTAGGCACCTCGAAGTGGCGCCCTATATTAAATGACTAGAGGTGTTTCCTGTTTATTTTTATTTTGTTTGTTCCAAGAGATTATGTTAGTACCCCTTTTTGTTTCTTTTCTGTGTAGTTGTCCCAACCCAACCCCCTTGCCATTTACTTATCCACGACAACAACTCTCCTAACAAACCCTGAGTGCCGTTCGCACAAGTAGCGTTTATTTTGCTTGCCCTATCTCCATCCCATAGTTTCTGTCCCCAATTTTGTACCCCTTATATTAATACCCCATGTGGTACCCCAAAATATCATCGTTACAAACGTCGTTTAACTTAATTTAATTTAATTTTTATAATAAATGTGTATGTATGTATATTATTCACCAGTATTACAAATTGTATACCGCAAGTTTACAGCACGCTCTCATATTTCACGTAACGCTAAATATTATTTCAGATCCGTTCACAAACATCATTCCGATTAATAAGAAGTATTAATTTCAGAAAAAATATTGAAAAATAATATATAACGCCGACTATGAGTTCCTAGCATGCATTTTTCGGCGACTTTTTGATGTTGTTTGCAAAAGTAGGATGCAAAAAGCATGACTTAGGTGTTATGCTTAATAAATTGGAGTACGAACAATTTTTGGATAGTTGTACTGTCTGAATCGATAATGATATAAGTTAGGCGTGTAGTTTGGTTTTCTACTTTATGCATATTTAAGACATACGCGGCAATAAAATCAATAGCAATAAAATGTACCCGTTAATTTCTATTTATATGTAAACTACATCTTACATTTTGTCTAGAACTTTTTATAAAGTAAAGATTAAACTACGCGTGCAGAAAAACAGAGAGAAGCATCGTAGCATTATATTTATTCTTAGTGTACTAATAACATTTTATATATTATTTCCTCAACATTTTAATATAATCGAATCTAAAACCTCGCATTTCGCCTTAAAAAGATGTTCCATGTTCATACATGATTTCGTCTTTATCTCTTAAATCAGATGGTCCAAAAAGAAACACTTATAGTTTCCTTAAGCAATATCAACGTGGTTTTTATAAAAAATAATGAAAAATACATTAGTTGGACCAAATAATATCCAAATGAAGAAGTTTGGAGAGCGTTAAGAGAAACAGGTTAACTAATATATTTATTTATTACAATTATTGAAGTACCGAAGAAATTGAACAACAGTATTTTAATACCTATGGACAAAACACCAGATATGTTAAACAATATTTATGTAGATTCCTTAAATTATTTAGCCAAACCATGAAAAAATTGGAAGAGATTAAGTAATTAATAGACAAATTACTTGAGAAAACCTATAAAATTGGCACCTATAATTTTTGTACATCTAACAATGTGTAAATAGAAAAACTCTTAAACTCCTTCTAAGAAAGTTGTTGGCTTTAATATAGAGCACGTGACTTATTAGTGAAATTTAAGGAAAGGACAGTTTTAGTATAAAAGTCACACAACCAAGTAAAGACAAGTAGTGTCTCACCTAAATTACGAAAAAGAAGATGGCTGTAGAAAGTATAGGAGAGTTAAAAAGAGTGATTTATTATGAAATTAAATTAGGTACATTACTAATAGGAAGCAGTAAATGGTACTAACATCAATAAGTACAAGTCTTGAAAATATGTTGGTTAATTTGTAATGGAAATATTTTGCCTACCACATTGTGTATCACTTATAGAGGGTTGAAAGTGGGAATTGAGCAATTACTGGTCTGGAGACAGGGTAAACAAACAAACCAAAACGTTTACGAACGGCCACTCTTGGTTTGATTGAGAGCTGGGTCGTAAGTAAGTGAATAAAAGAGGGACTATATGGGGTAATTACAAAGAAAGAAATCAAAAAACGCTTATAGCGATTTCCTGGGCAACACACACACACACACACATACAAGAAGGTTCTTAAACTATTTAATTTGGACGCCTTTTAAAAGAATCTTCTCGCTGGATGGAAAGAAAGCCTAAAAAAATATTAAAAGGTGAAAATCTTTTTAAAGGAAATAATTCTAGAATTGTTGGTTTAGAGAGAAACATTACATATGTATTATTATTTCACATCAACAGTTATTACAAATAAAATTAACACAATTTGAAAACAAAACTTACAATGGCGCTATTTGCATCGATTTACAACAAGCTCCAGACGTTGAGGACACTCATCGAGCAATAAGACAAAAGAGGGAATCTAATCGTTATGAAAAGGAGACCAAAAAAGTGGCCTCTGATGGCGGACATATCCGGAAATGCTAATGCGCCAAATTTAAATTTCATGACACTTGACAATAATCATACAGTGGTGTAGGGGTTCTAATTTATCTATTTATTTATTTTATATTATATATTTATCTATTTATTTATTAAAATTATTTATCAAAATACTTTTTTTAACACTAGAACACAATAAAGTTTTAATTAATTAATAACGATATATTAAACCGGTTTTATAGCGTTCTACGCCTTTCCGTTCCTAATCGCCACTCTTTTCTATTATGGCAGTGTTCATCTATCAAATTTCGTTCCGACATTGCCTTGGAGATGCCTTTCATCCATGTGGTTACTGGTCTTCCTCGTTTTCGTTTTTCTGTGGGGGTCCATTCTAACACTTTCTTGGGGATTCTTCTTTCCTCCATTCGTCTTACGTGCCCGTACCATACTAGCTGTTGTCTTTCAATGTCATCTATGATTGTTCTTTCTATTTCCATTTGTTGTCTAATGTCGTCGTTTCTTATGTGTTCTAATCTAGATCTTCTTGCTGACCTTCTCCAAAAATCCATCTCAGTGGCTAGTAATTTATCCTTGTATTTCTTAGTTAATTGCCAGACTTCAGCTCCATAAGTTAACACTGGTTTTAATATTGTGTTGTAAATTCGTTTTTTATTTTCTGTTCTTATATTTTTTTGCCACAGTACCGAATTCAGGGCTCCTATCACCTGTCTTCCCTTTACTATTCTGTCTTTAATATTTTCTTCGGTTCGTCCTGTGCTCGTTAGTTTTATTCCCAGATATACATATTCCTTACAGCTTGTAATTGTCTCCTGTTCCAGGTTCAGGTTCTCTGTTTCTTCTCTGCCTACACATATATATTGTGTTTTTTTGGTGTTTACCTCCAGACCCCATTTTCTGTATTCCTCTATCAGTTTCCTTGTCATATATTCAAGATCTTCTTTGTCCTGTGCAATTACAATTTGGTCATCTGCATAGTGTAGCGTATAGAGTATCGTATCTCCTATCGGTAGTCCCATTCCATTGCACTTCTTCTTCCACTGCCTCAGGGCTTCATCAATATATATATTAAATAATACTGGCGATACACAGCATCCTTGCCTTAGTCCTTTAGTGACGAGGAAACCTTTGGATATTCTATTTCCAATTTTAATTTTAGATGTCGAGTTTCTATATAGTTCTTTCAGCGCCTGTATGATAGATACATTTATGCTGGTTTTTTCTAGTACTTCCCATAGTCTATTAATGGGTACCGTGTCATATGCCTTTGTTAGATCTACCATAAGCAAATGCAACTCTTGGGCTCTTGACAGCCTCTTTTCTATTACTTGGGTTATACAGAAAATGTTGTCTATTGTGGATCTACCTGCTCTAAAGCCGCTTTGTTCCTCTGACTCGTATGGATGGTACTCTTCACATATGAGGTCTTTTAGTATTCTTCCGTATAGTCGACTTAGTGTGCTAGTTACGGTAATACCTCTGTAGTTATTTGGGTCTTGTTTACTACCTTTCTTGTGTATAGATGTTATCCATCCCTCTTTCCATGTCTGTGGTACCGGTTCTCCATTTAGATATCTGTTAAATAATATTGTTATTATTTTTGCTAGTTTGTCAGTACCATTTTTTAGTAGTTCTGCGGGTATTCCTTCCGGACCTGGGGCGCGGCCGTTTTTTAATAAGGTTATTGCCTTTTTGATATGTTCCTCATTTATATTTATTGGCTGTCCTGTTATCTCGATTATGTTTTGTGATGTGGTACTGTATTCTGGTCTTTTTTCTACTAATAGTGTTTTGTAGTGCTCTTCCCATTTCATTGTTGTTATGGGGTTTATCATAGTTTCTTCTCTTTTGTTAGTTCTGACATTTTTAATAAATCTCCAGGCTTCCCTAGATTTTCGTCCTCCGATGTACGTGTCCAGCTCCTGACATTTATCTTCCCATTTTTGATTTTTGGCGTTTATTACATCCGTTTTGAACTTACTACGTGCTTGCTGATATTCACTTTTTTTTTGTTCGTTTTCTCTGTTATTTAGCCACTTATGGTATACTTCCTGTTTATGTTTTTTCATTTCTTCTAGCTGATCATTCCACCAGTAATTTCTAACTTCTCGCTTTTTCGTTGTGATACCTAAAGTTTCTTGTGCCGCTTTGTGTATTCCATTTATTATTGTTCTGTAGAGATTTTCCGTTGTTTCTCGTTCGTATTCTCTAGGAAGAGCTTGATCCAATCTGCTCTTGTACAAATATTGTGTGCTTTGATTTTCCAAGATATTGTGTGCTTTGATTTTCCAAGCCATTAATAACGATAATAGTCTAAAATGTTAAATAATTGTTAAAAAACTTCAATAGAAAATATAAATAAGCTTTCATGTGACAGTTTTGGCAAACAATAACATCAACAATAACATAACCCAACTAAATTTGATTTATTAAACAAGGAAATATTCTCTTTCCTTGTTTAAAATGGCCTCTCAAAATAGCACTTCCTGTCTATCAATATGTTTGTCCCCACTACCTTTACATTCCCTCTTTTGTCTTATTGCTCGATGGGGACACTACAAGAATTTAAATTACTAATTATTAAAATGAAAATATCTAGATTTTTTAACGGAGCTTACTTTGAGGTTAACCTTCAAACAAAACAATTCAAATTTATGATTATGTAAAAAATGTCCGAAAAAGATAATACTAACTGTCATATGTCGAAATGAAATATGAAACCTTTTTGAAACGTTAATTTTAATTATAACAGTGAACTTTATTTAAAGAAAACTAATATGACAATTAGCTAATCCATAAAACTTCTAACTTTATTTATTACATTTTTTCAGTTTGTCATGAAAGCAATTATTTTTTAATAATGAAAAATGTGTATTTTTACTTAAAAAAATATTAACAAAAAGTACCTTATATCACACTGGCTAAGGTATTTCCTTTAAGCAAGTTTTTGGGGTTGGGACTGTATTAAAACACTGCAAACAAACAAAACTGTGTCTCACTCAAGCTGAAAATTGGTCTGAAGTGACCAGGGAACACAAATAGACAATTCTTTAGAAGTTGGACACTGGATTCGGGCTTTTAGTTATCCTGGATGACAAAAAACTGCAATCTTGAAAACTCGGCCACTCAATCTCTTTTTAAAACCGTGTGGACCTCTCAAATTGTTATAATACTACTTTATAAATCTCCGACATAGGGCACAACACAACAAATCGATGATTAACTCAACAAAAAAACTGCCAGATCGCCTTTTGAGTACAAATTCACCTTTTAAATTAAAAAAAATTGCCGGCTTTGAAGACCACACCCGGTACACTACACATTTTCCCATAAAAAAAAATAATAAAAAACAACAACGAATTTGAAGAAAATACGGACTAAACAATAAAACCGACTGACATTAGCAGCGATTTCACCGATAGTGATCCTATAATCCCTAAAAATTGTTCGCGTCCTCGCATACTTTTTCTATCAATCTAAGTGGATATTTATTTGACGCGCAATATTACAAGACATCACGATCAAAAGAAGGCAATTAAAATTATTACATACAGAGCAGAAATGTTTGTATTATCAATCCCAACGATGCAAAAGGATTGAAAATATTTTTCGGTGTTTTGATACATACGAGGGGAATTAGAAATGCTACAAATTAATGGAGAGAATAGACACCATATTAAATTTTTTCCCCATATAATTTTCAAATTGCACTAATGCAATAACAATTTACAGTAACCAATTGAACTATAATAGGCTATCGCACAATATTCAAGAAATAAAAATTTTGCTTAAACAAAAAATCATGACATATGCTGCAGAAGCACGACCTAACACAGAGAGGACAAAAAGAATGTTAGAAACAGCAAAGATGAAAACATTTAGAAAAATTGATAGTAAAACACTATCAGATAAAACTAGACATACGACATATACGTCGTAGATGCAAGGTGGAGAACATCAAGGACTGGATAAGAAATAGAAGAGTAGAATATAATATCTAGATCGATCATAGAAGAAGAATGAGAAAAAATCTAGTAGTAAAGACGGTAGTAGTAGAGACGGTTCCCCAATAGGGAGACGATCAGTAGAAAGACCACGTAAACGATGAAACGACAACTAACTGGAGGCTCATTGATAAACAGACGGAGTCATGTCTACATAAAAAGAAAAAGAAGAAGAAAAAAATCATTGACATTATATATAAGGAACTCGCCTATTAGACAAGAATTACATCAAAATTACAAAATATAGGGTATACTGGTCGTACTTGAAATCGTCTCCAGGATTAAAACTACCTAGCCACTTGGCTAATTTGTATCTGAAGTAACACACATAAATTGGTCGGATAAATTGTCGCACAAGAACAGGTAGAGGAAAGTAAATACATAAATTCATCTTCTTAAGACCAAATTAATCCCTGACTAAAATAGACAATCCCTACGACCCAGAAATAACAAACGAAGAAATAACTATGACCCATAAGAGAATTAACGATTGGAAATCACCATGAACCTCGTGAAATTTTAAAGCGATTAGAGACGCACCAAATCAAAATTCTTACGAGGCTATTCAACAACATATATGAAACTGGTCACCAAAAGACTGGCTACTATCAATATTCATTCCACTTCCAAAAAGAGCCAACGCTAGGAAATGTGAACAACATAGTTTAATTAGGTTGATGAGTCATGTACTTAAAGTACTTCTTAATATCATTCAGTCGCGCATATACACCAAATTAGAAGAACACCTAAGTGAAGTAAAGTTCAATTTTGATTCGGAGCAGGACTAATAAGTAATAAAGGTCTTTCCTCTGTTTTTAACCTTCTGCCAGTGTGAACTCTTCTGATATATATTTTTTTATTTATTACGCGATATTTAGTGTTTTTGTATAATAATTGAATAACTCTTATTATTTTATCTCACGTATATCTCTTTTTCAGACTTTCCCATACGTTTTACAACTTTAATGATTATAATATCATTCCTTTAAAGCACAATGACACTTTAAGTAAACATCACCAGTGTTGATCTAAAGTGACTTCAACAAGAGGAATCATTAACAGAAAATATCTTGAAACATAAAGCATGACGAAAAACTTACGTATTGGCCTGAATAAAATAGCTGGCATCTTAAACTTAGAGATTTAACATAAATATTTGAAAATTCAATCTTGTTGTTGACATATCTTCATACCTTTCTCTTTCATTTTCCCTATCTTACTATAAGCATCATAATTACAAACAACTCTCCAATTCTGACTAATAACCAACCAAATTGAAATATTTTATGAAGTTACAGTATACAGTATACAGTTAAAGTATACAGAACATTTACCAGAGCATTGTCTAAGTGATAAGTGATACATATACGCACCATTCGACATAGTCTTCAATTGCCCAAATTGGGGTTAAGAAAATAAAACCAATAATCGATAATAAGATGAAACTTCGGGCTATGATATCTGAATGCAGTAATATTCGTATAGAGCTAACTCAAGCTGACAAATTAGTATGACTTTCTTACTGAAGTACATCAATTATATGTAACAATAAGGGTCCCGAAAACAAGCAATACTGTATTGCAGCATTTCTAGACGCTTCTCCAGTTTCGAGAACAAAAAAGAATTTAACACTTGCATTATTTACAGGTGATATTGCCTTTTTAACTTTATCTTATTAAAGGCCTAGTTCAAACCGACCTAAACAAAAATAATAAATAATATCTTATTGGGGATCTATGTATTTTGACGAGCGTCAGGTAGCAAATATAATATCATGAGAATAGAAAAATGTTTACCTAAAATGCTAAGAGCAATCACTCACGTCATGTGGTATGTCTCGAACGATATTTTCTTAGAAATATTCTTTCTGCTACCGTCTTCGAAAAGTGTAACAAATATCTAAACAATTTTAACTCAGGGCTCATCCCAACAAAAAGTTAATAGATTGATCCTTTGGACATATTGGACATGATTCCTTCTGTCCTACCTTCACTATCGTTAAAGATGTTTGCAATAATGGTACTTATATTTTTTCTTAATTAGATCCCTGAATGTGTTTTTATTTACCCTTAGCTTAAGTGTCCGTGATCATTGCATATGTGCATAGCCACAACTGCGCCTGTGAGCGTTTATTGTTCTACTCTCAATGTCTGCGCTGCCAGTGTATAAAATGCGGTCGCCACCAGCAAGTGATTTTAAGTATGGTATAATCCATTTAGAATATTTCAGAGAGTCAATCTTTATTACACGTCGTCGAACAATAGTGTAATAGGTGGAGAGTAACACTAAATGCATATAAAACGCAATCTATCATCTTCAAAAGCCCAACATGATTGCGTAAAATCATACACAGCTTAGAAAACCAATACTTTTTGGAGTTATTTTTTATATTTGGTTTAAAATATAATCTGTTACATACCAAGTAATACTTAAGCATTTTTGTTGAACAAACATATGCATAGTCCAATGACTAAACTCCTAGTAAGTTTAATCTATCTAATCCAGGAATTAATGCGGAAAAGGCTCTTCTTTAACCGATAAACTTAACAGAAACCTATCTGAAAATCACACAATGTCC
The DNA here is from genome assembly GCA_918026665.1 of Diabrotica balteata. NCBI lineage: Eukaryota > Metazoa > Arthropoda > Insecta > Coleoptera > Chrysomelidae > Diabrotica > Diabrotica balteata. The sequence continues at coordinate 103,937,003 of OU898276.1, read as the reverse complement.
TGTTTGCCAGGATTTTTAACGAATATGCCAATGTATAGGTGACTTTAAAACGAATAAGAAACTGAGCGAGTCTCCGGGGTTCACTTGTGAGAAAGATTAGGAAAAGTGCAATAAAACTCTCATATACACTTATAAAACCTACATTTGGTCCGTCATATAATAATAATCAAATATCTACTGTCTCTTAAATGCCTCTCAGGGTCAGAAACTTCTAAATACTGAACACCGTATTCTGCGTAGGATAAACTCCAAAAAGTAGTACTTTCTCACCGGCGGAATTCATAATATATCAAATATCCCGACAATAATTGAGAGGATGAACTACCAGTATAGGAATTTTACTCATGACATCATCCACGGGTAATACTTCAAAGACACCCTAAACTCTTCCTGCTCTGCTTTGTAGAACGTAAGAAAGCATTCCCAAAACCAAAAAACTTCATCGTCAGACAATTCTTCTACAAGCTTGCATCGACAAACTTCTGAAAGACTACTCAAATCACCTTGAAGCTACTCCACTAGAGTACCGCACCCTCATCACCTAAATCACACATCCCTTTTTTGACAGTGCGAGATTCGTTTTATCCTAGAAGGCACAGATTAAAGTAAAAAATCTGGATTTTGGTTTCGTCAATAGAAATCTTTGGATTTCTACTTTCGTGATTTATTATCATATGTCGCTATAGCTATCTATACTGAAGCCATTTTATTGTTGCTTCCTTTTCGTCAGGAAATATTGTTTTCACACGTTCAGAGCTTCTGTAAAAAGTCGGTCTGATGAGTCCAGTTAGGATAAAATACGTATAAGCTAATATATAGAGAATAACGGTTGCCAGTGTGATAGGGAGATTACAGAACAGATAGAATTAGAATACGATAATATAGAAGAGCAAAATGTATTTCAGCATAGACTGTATAAGAAGAGCGTGCCAAGTATCTAGGATCTAGCATATTATTATAAATGAAGAAATACTACGTAGGACAGAGTATATTCCAATGGAAACTCGATAGAAACAATGTAGCTATTGTGGTATGGGCAGTTCATGAGAATGGCGAAATAACGCTGACCAAAAAGGCATTAATATGTATTACAGCATAATAAAGATAAAGAAGTCCAACAATTTTATGGCAAGAGGTACATGGCCTGTAATAAAAGACAAAGTTTTGGAAGAGAAAGACTGTAGAGATAGAGAAGGTCTTTTGTCATTAATTGGTATATTAACAGTGATCTATTATTAAAACCCGCCTGAAAGTGATTTTCACAACTGAGTAAAAAGTGTTTTAGGGTAGAACATTATTTTCGCTCATACCTCAACCTTCTTAAGGCGGTCTCCAGTAAAAGTATAATGTTAGCAATAGTTGAGAAATTTCACCGATAGTGTGTGGTTTCAGCATAAGGACTCTTCCGCTCGTCTACAAACAATTATTACCATTAATAATCAAGGATGCGTTATCGATCAAATCTTACAGTCTACGAAACGAAGCCTTCAACGTACTATGTGTAAAATTGATATCAGTAAAATACCCACATTTCGATTGTTCAAATGTTTTGAACAAATATCCCGATTGCTTGAGATTTTTTTTCCCATTTTCAGACGGAAGTCTCATTCATCTTAACGGTTGTATATCAATGGACGAACAACTGGATTCCTTTGATTTGAATACCCAGATGCCATTGTAGAGAAACCACTCCTTAGTGAACGAGTTACCATTTGGTATGCTGTGACTGGCCATAGGATTATTGGTCCTTATTTTGTAGAAAATGAAAACGGGCATCCAGCTACTGTCACCCAAGAGTGCTATAAAGAAAACATAATTACACGTTTTGTTAGAGATTTACGAAATTTTTGCCGCGAAGAAATCTGCAGATGCACAGAGATAGATTTCAACATGATGATTCAATAAGCCATACAGTTACAAGCCACCTAACCTTACATCACGGACGTTTTGAAAACAGAATAATTTCTGATAAAACAAACTCAAGTAAAGTTTGTTTAGCAGAAAATGGTTGACTTCAATTAGTGCGGTCGTAAATATTATTAAATTTATCTGACTTGACTCATTGTTAAGATCTTGTACCTCAGATAAACCATTGTTACCTGAAACGGGGCCTTTTATACTATTACCGGTTAACCCAGGATGTTTTACTGCTAAACAAATTTTACCTAGCTTACTCATCTGATCTGATAATATTTGGGGTATTCTGAAGGAATAAGTATTTAGGATAGAAGTTGCGCCAACATATATTGGAGAACTAAGACAAAGGATAATAACCTGTTTTCAGCAACTGTAGCAACCACTCTTTATAAATATGTTGGATAATCTGCAAACCGTTATAAAGCTTGTTCGCACGCAGTGATGCACATTTTGAACATGTAAATTATATAAGTTAAAAAATAAATACAATATATTCTTTCAGTACTGTTTATTTTTGGTGAATACTGTGCATATAATAACGATTCTGCTTGGTTTTTGAATTTGCGTTTAGGTTTCGATGAAGTGGTTCTCGTCTACGGACTATTGTTATAGAATCACCAGAGGAAAACTACTATATATACATATTTATTAATAGTTTTTTTGGATCGATCATATTAGATCAATTTAAATTAAAATCAGATCGACAAATCATAGACCTTAATATTTAAAATAAAAATTTCCAATTCTTAAACTTTCTTATAATAAATACACATCATTTACAAGGAAAAAATTTTGTGTTAATCGACCAACTTTACCATCATAAAATGTATGTATGTTGGGATTTTTTCTCATATACAATAATAAACATGTATAGGTTGCTATTAGTTGATGCATGAAAAAAATTATATACGCTTGACGCAAATAATTTCCTATCTTTGTAATAAAGATCATAATTTTAGTACAATAGAGAAAATGTAATACAATACATTATAAATATAATGTATAGTTCTCCTAACATAGAATTTAAAATTTTCAAAAAATATATTCTATGGGTAGTATATTAATTAGCAAAGTCTGGCAAATATGCGGGCTACAAAGTAATATCTATGCTCATATACATATGCGTATTATTTGTGTCAAATATGGATGTAAGTGCATTTATTTGAATCAAATATGCACTTCGTAAACCGTTGAAATATATTATTTGAACGGTTTACGATTTTTATTGGGAATAAGCCACATTTTTACTTTAAAATAAGTTCATTTGACGTTTCCTGAAAGAAATAGATAATAAACAGAAAAAAATCAAAGAAGCGGCTCTAGTTATGTAATTATGTAAATGAAACTAATTGTTTCGTCAATTCCTCGGCAGAATACCGTGGGTAACTGGTTAACAATATTAAAAGAGGAAATCAATAGAGGGAAAATACCACTTTTAGCAAGACAATAACACATAGAGGATACGTAGATCCTTTATGTTTTATAATACCATATATACAAAAAAAATCAGACTTTTGTGTTAATATTAAGAGTAAACTAAATGTAAGACCAAATACTTACATTATGGGATATTGTTTTTCGCAATATTGTTTCCATACAGAACTACTCTACATTCTAGTCAGTCTCCTTGTTCTATCAGTAGTACACATAGCTTTTTTGACATGACTATTTTTATATTTTTTACATACTTTATTTAAGTATACATTCATTTATATTGGCTATCTCTGTATTTTTCTTTGCTGAATTTGTCTCATCTATTCTGTCTTCCTTTCTACTATATAGTTTAGGGTCTTACTAGTCATCCAACGATATTTTCTTTCTGGATTTTCTGTAAGGTTTGCGATGTTAGGAGCTTTAATAATTCATTGTTTTGTATTTTTCTATGTTAGAATTATTTTTCCTTTAACATTGACTACTGAGTCCCTTCATCGTTTGGTTAGAAGAATATAATCTAGGTGAAATACATGTTAATAGTTTAACTTAAGGTTTAGAGAAAAAAACAGATACGTGCTTAATAGAAAGTGTTGGAAAAGTCAGACAAAGCAGACAAAAACAGATGCAGTTTTTAACAAGGCAGGCGTTGGTAATAAAACATACGATTAAAAAACAGGTGCGAAAATGATAGTCACTGATACTAAGGAATGTATAATAGGATATCTCTAGAGTTTCTATGGTGGTCACTCGAAAGGAAAGAAGTTTTTGTTCCTCGATGAGTATCGATGACAGAGTAATAATGTTAAAATAAGTGTGGAAGATACTAAGAGATTTTTAAAATAGATGGAAATGCATGCAATAGAATTAGAGCAGGATCGATAAAATGTTAAACAGTAAAAAAGATGAAGTGGGTGGATGACAAAAAATGGTAGAATTTTCAAAGCATTTATAATTAGCAGGGAAGAAAAATCACAAAAAAAGACAATCTGGAGGGAGTACTTAGGGTAAATGTCTCTATAAGGAAAATTAATATTGTCATGGTAGAAAATAGCGATTTATGGGGAAATGTAATAAATAAGCAGATCCGGCATAGGGGTAATGGTAAATAGAATTATGATGATGATGATTGGTATGATAATAATAATAATGTTGATAAAGATCACTATAAAAACTATTTTTAAATGCAACATCACATTTTAGATCATTGTAAATATAAATTCGGTAGTACCTACAAGAAATTGATCATTATTTCTTCTTTGTTCATATAAACAAAATTAAAGTAAGCATATTCATTTAAAAATAATATAAATTTTGCTTTAGCATCTTATTTTTCACAATGTTTTAATTTAAAGATATATACAGCAATTAAATAATGAAATTATTGTTTACAGTAATTTTTAATTGCTTAGAACCCAAATACCCGTATAGTGTATAATGAGGTGTAAAGATTTTAAATGAAACTAGAACTTTGTCCAATTATAAATAAAACTATTAAAAGTATATACAATAAAAATAATTATATAGCTTTAATTTAATTTAATTTATTCTTCCCTGACGACTGAAAAGGACACTTACAAAAGAAGTTATCCAGTAAAAGAAGCTCATTACAATTCGTTAACACTTTGTCGCATAGAAAATTCAATTGACTTGATATAAAGTAAACGAGCATCAATTTCGTTCACTTTTTATGAAGCAAACGCTATTAAAGCAATAATTTAATTTAAAAAAATAATACAAAAATTGTCTGAAGTTGATTTGGATATAAAGTTGTGTAAAATTACGAATTTAGGCAAAAAATTTGTAAAATTTAAATTATTTTTCATTTCTTTAAAAAAAGCATGTTCCAGCTTAAAACTTATATCTATCTCTAATTACTGTTTCCATTTAATACCATTAATAATTTACAATAATTTTTTGTTGATACATGAAATAACCTCATCCGGAATAATATATGACTTACTTAAATTTAAAATAGCGGCTCCTTGAAATATATCTGTTTGATTTTCGAGGGCCTTGTCCTATTTTATATCGGCAACAATGCTCATTAGCTGAGCCCAAGTCTGTTCAATCTCGTATGTTCCTAAGCCAGGAACACTGTCTTCGTTCTTGTTTGCACGTATCTTCGATCATACCTTATAATATGAGCTGAAAGGAGTCGCATTTTTTGTACCTATACTAAGTGACATAGAAATCCGAACACCCAGTTTGAATGATTTTATTTCAATTAAATTTGGTGTAATTTATTTATCTTATTAAAAAAACAAGTGATAAAGTTTTTAGCCTTATCAGTTCTAGATTCCGGTTTTTATACTTTTTGTTTTTAAATTCACTAACAATCTAAAAACGAATATTTCATCCGCAGTAAAGATCCAAATTTGGCGGATTGTGGTTGTAGACATTCTTTAGGATTGGTTACGATGCCTAGAGTACGGAGACCTGTACGATTTCGTCAACTTAGTGAGTTTGATAGAGGCCGTATAATGAGACTTCGGGAAGCTGGACTTTCTTCGGGAAGCTGAACAGACCGTGAAGATCGCCGCCTAAGATTATTGGCCTTAAGAGACCGTTTCTCCACTACCAGCTGCATTGCAAATGAATAGTTTGCAGAACACGGAAGACCTATTGGCATGCAAAGTGTTTACCGACGAATGAGAAGTTTTGGCCTGTTTTCATACCGACCACACTGGGTCCTCCCTTCAACTCCAGAACACTGCAGTAATCGCCTTCAGTGGCGCAGAGAACGATCACTCTGGAATCAGGAATGGAACAGTATTGTCTTTAGTGACAGTCTCGATTTTGTTTGGGCATGCACGATGGTCGAGCGAGGGTTAGAAAGCGACGTGGTGAAAGGAGGAATACACAGTTTTTTGTTGAAAGACATGTTCATCACACTGTTGAAGTTATAGTTTGGGGTGTTATAGCTTATGGTTTCAGGTGACCTTTAATTTTCATCAGAGGTAATATGAACGCGCAGCATTATATCTAAGAAATTCTAGAACCCCACCTTTTACCCTATCTTGACACCCTGGCAAATCCAACTTTCCAATAAGATAATGCCCGACCACATGTTGCAAGAGTCACAATAGACTTCTTTCAACATAATTATGTCACATTGTTAGCATAGCCACCAAGATCTACCGACTTATCCCCAATTGAGAACGTGTGGGATATGATGAGTAGCAGATTGCTCAATTTGCAACGTCCTCCTCAGACTCTATAAGCACATCAAAAGGAGTTGGTGAATGCCTGGAATGAGATACCAGAAGAGGACATTGACCAACTGATCAGAAGCATGCCTAGGCACGTTGGAGAATGCGTAACACATCTGGGTGCATCCACACATTATTACAGGTAAAAGGGCTTTAAAGCAATGCGATTATTTTGAAATTTTAATCATTCACTTATTATGCTTCAATAAGTACTTATACAAAATGTTATTAAAATAAAGTCATTTAAACTGGGTGTTCGGATTTCTATGTCACTTATTATATTTCTTTTATTTACATGTAAGAAGTTTAAGAGCAAAAACAGACACTTTTTACGATAAACTTCTACTGGAGGAGTACAACGTAGTAGTGATATTTAAAACATGGTTTTGTGAGCACATCCATTCTTCAGAATTATTTCTTATATGGTGCAAAGATATCAAAATAGTACCTACAGCTGCTCGTGGTGGAGCTGTACTGTCGAATAATCTGTATTTATATAATTTTTCATCATGGAACTATTTCCTGTTTGAAGAAACTCACTGATGTACAGGGTGTTCGTCCATATAGGTAGTGGTCTACAAGTTATGATGTGGGCTGCAATAATGTTTCATCGTCGAACTGTTCCCGTTATTGTATGGCAGCGACAGTAAGAGATTAGTTTCATAATGAGGATATTACACTTTTACCATGGCCAGGACAATCGGCAGATCGTAATCCCATCGAGTATGTATAGTATATGCTTCAAATACTGATTACTCCATATCTGCACAATTTTACTGCTACTAGACAAGATCTTCAAGATTTTCTTAAACAAAAACAAAATTGATAATTTAATTTTAAGCACATCAAGTAGGTGTCAAGCTGTAACTAATGCTGCTGAAGAAAACACAGATTTAAATACATTTTTGTTAGATTTTTGTTTTATATTAAAAATTTTCAAGAAGTTAGTGCACTTCTTAACTTTTTTTATTATTTCATCATAAAGAAATCATAGTACACTCAAATTAAGGTGCTTTCATTGCTGACTAAATGCATTGATTAAATGACATGACTAATTGATTAACATATGAGAAAAAAAATTGTGTACCTTAGATATTTTTGATCTGTTTAGTTTGGCTGTTTAGTTTGATGTAAGGCATTTCAACAACAATTGCAATTTTCATTATAGGGCCGTTGATAGAAAAATACAGGAATAAAGAAACAAATGCTCATATGGTATTCATTGATCTTGAATGCATCTTGAAACATATAATTCCTCGAGAATAAATTTCCTCGACAGATTCTATGGTGGGCGCTCAATAAGGAGTTCCCTGTGAATGTGTAAAAATTGCGAAAGACCTGTATAAACAATTATCAACAACGTTAGGACCCATGTGAGAGAGAGTGATACATTTCATGTGAACGTAAGATTACACCAAGGCTCGGTGCTTAGTCCTTATTTGTTCCCAGTAGTGTTGGATCATATATTATAACAGCGAAACTACAAGATATCATTCCTAAGTACTTAATGTATGATGATGTAGTATCAGTACGACACAGTAAAAGCGATTTAGAACAAAAACTGGAAAAATGCAGAGACGTTTTTGAGAAAAAAGGTTCAAACCGTGGTGGAGGAATTCACCACGACTAAGATAGGCACAACAGTTCATTCTAGAACATTCGCCAAAATGTACACCAGAACTAATAAGCAAATACAGGAAAACTGTCAAAGCCATAGTAGGTCTGTTAGCAAAGCTGATTAGATACTTAAAGCTGATGGGATTGACAGATGGTAATCTATGTAGATTCTGCCATCTAAAGGAAGAAACAACAAAGCACATTTTATGTCAGTGCGACAGTACAGCCAATGTGAAGTTTTTTAAATTATGCGAAGAAAAGCCTTCGGAAAAGAGCTTCATGGAAGGTTCAGTCTTAAAGCTATTGGACATTTTAAAAAGGGTCAGGCTAGAGAATGTAATCTAGGATTAAATTACATTATCTCACAATAGATCTGAAAAGATCGCAGAGAAATAGGCCAAAAGCAACCTTTTGAATTGAATATATCTATCGTAGATCAAAATCAGAATATTTGGAATGTTTATTTAAAGACGAAGTTACTCCAAATAAAATAATAACTTTGGCTGGTAACATAATCAATTGTGCCGATTTTTAGTTCCGGTTATGAAAACAGTGCATTCATCGGAGAAACATATATTAAAGGGAAACTGTAAATTGCTCATTGTTTTACAAAACTATAAACCGCAGTTATAATCATCATCATTAAGTTTCTGCATAAGTGTATTTTATATAAACGGAATTTGTTCTTCTTCCAAATAGCTTCTGTACGGTCGTTTGATTGATTCCTGATATAGCTGCTACTTACCTCGTACTTGAGATCTAGGTGAACATGTTTTAGCACTGAAACTTCGCTAGTTTTATTAACTATTTATTAAATTGCTGAGCTGCCATATTGGCATATTTATTGTTCGCAAAATACAACAAAATGAAAAAATTTCCCGCAATAGAATAAATCATGGTAATAAATTTTCAGGTACTAAAAATTACTGCTTACCTCTGATATTCACAATAGTAATGTCATGTTCTATATGTTTTTGGATCATACCATTTAATTAATGTGATGAATGTGACAAAGAAATAAAACCTATGCGAAGAAAAAAATTCAAATCTAGATCATTCGCGGACTTCTTCAAGTAATTAAGCAACTAATACAATTTAAAGTTTAAAATTTATTTCTTGTTAGATAAATAAAATAGAGTATTGGACCTAATTTAAAAATTTAAAGACTAACAGATAGGCAATTGCAAGGGCTTTAAAACAATATCTAATTTGAACCCCGTTGCCATTAAAAAATGTTAGGGTGATTCTTATCCTGTGTCCACCTTTGATCAAAAATCGTGGTGTCGCTGGGTTTTTTTAAAATGTCGTAGTTCATAATAATGCCCCTTTTCGTTTTCGCCTTGTATAGAATGACTTTAGATTAGGTGTAATGAAACATAGTTCACCGTTACTTGTAATTACCACTGTGCGGTGTTTGTAATATGTACAATAAATAAATAAGTAGCTAATGAAGCACACAGTATTACATTGTAGACCAAAGGAATTAGCAAATAAAAAGCCTTTTTCGTGACAACATTTGATACAGGTATCTAATAGCTGATGTTGATAAATTTTAATATTTTTTCAGAAAGTTTTACTTAACAGTTATTGCAAAATTGAAATTGTTTATGTTTG